>JAUMJM010000054.1:0-701395 GCA_033558235.1 Neomorphus geoffroyi
AGCCCAACCCGTTCCAGGATTTTATGATTCAAATAGTTTTGCCCCCCCTGCCCCCCCCCTTGCCATGAACCTCCCGGGGGTCCGGGCACAGATTCCCCTGGTGGCCCCCACGCTGGTGGTCGTTGCAGCGTTGGCAGCGCAGGCAGCTGCCCGGCACCACGCCTGGAGGACGCTGCCCGAGCAAGCTGGTGGCAGCCCCTGGCACCGAGCCCTGGGCCGCAGGTGGGGCGAGAGCAGTCGGAAGTGCCAAAGGTAGAGGGCAACGCTGCCCACTCCCTGCTGCACCTGCTGCCTCGCCACGCCGAAACGCGGCCGCTGCCAGGCCTGCGGGGGGTGGCAGGGGGGCTTGTCTGCATGGCGCTGCCCGCATGGCAATGCCCCTGGTCCTGCCCGCACCACAATGTCCCCAGTGCCGCCCACATGGCGCTGCCCGCATGGCAATGCCCCTGGTCCTGCCCGCACCGCAATGTCCCCAGTGCCACCGACATGGTGCTGCCTGCATGGCAATGGCCCTGTCGCTGCCCCACGCAGTGGCATTGCCACACGTGGCAATGTCCCTGCTGCTGCTGTCACAGCAATGCCCCCAGTGCTGTCTGCACACTCCTGCCTGCGTGGCAATGCCCCTGGTCCTGCCCGCACTGCCTCATGCCCAGTGCTGCCTGCATGGTGCCGCCCGCATGGCAATGCCCCCGGTGCTGCTGTCACTGCCATGTCCTTGGTGCTGCCCACGCATTCCAGCCTGCCTGGCAATGGCCCTGCTCCTGCCCACACCTCAGTGTCCCTGGCGTTGCCCGCACGGTGCTGCCCGCATGGCAGTACCCCCGGTGCTGCCATCGCTGCCAAGTCCCTGGTGCTGCCCACACGGTGCTGCCCGCACGCTCCTGCCCGCACGGGCGATGCCCCTTGTCCTGCTTGCACACCGATGTCCCCGATGCCGCTGCCACTGCCAAGTCCCTGGTGCTGCCCACACGGTGCCACCTGCCCAGCAATGCCCCTGACCCTACGTGCATGCCAACGGCCCTGGTCCTGCCCGCACCGCAATGCCCCCGGTGATGCCCACACGGTGCTGCCCACACGGTGCTGCCCACACACGGTGATGCCCCTGGTCCTGCTTGCATGCCAGTGTCCCCGGTGCTGCTGTCACTGTCACGTCCTTGGTGCTGCCCACACGGTGCCGCCTGCCTGGCAGTGCCCCTGCTGCTGCCCACCCCCATCCAGCCCGCCCCCTCCGGCTCCAGCCCCGCTCTGCTCGGGGCTCCCAAGGCGATGCCCGGTTTGAGGGGCTCAGCCCCCGGTCCCGGGGCTCCTCCCTGGCTGCACCCAGCCCCGCTGAGGGGTCCCGGGAGCGGGGACACCCCCCCCCCCCCCCCTCCCCCCAAGTCCCGGCCCCGCAGCAACGACCCCGGGGGCAGCGCCGAGGAACGGCTCCCGGTTCTGCTTGGCTCTGCCCGGGACCCCCCCCCGGGACCCCCGCCCGTTTCACCTCGCCCCCCCCGGTAATTCCTGGTGCTACCGGGGAACCCTGAGGGGCAGCCCCGCACCCCCCCCGGTCCCTTCCACCGGGACCCGCAACTCTGCCCCGACTCGCGTGTCCTTCAGGACACGGAGCCCCGGCTCCCCCGGTGCCAGCTGGGGTGCCCGTCCCCGTGCAGTCCGCAGGACACCCGCTGCCACTCGCCCCCGGTGCCACCCGGGACGCCCGAACCGGACTCTTCACCCGCTGCTACCCGGGACACCGCACCCTGTGTGGCTCCCGGTGGGCGCATCCCCCATCCCCGTTACCCCCCGGTGCCCCCTCCAATCCCCGCGGCCCCTCGCCCGGTTCCTGCATCCCGGTGCCACCGGGACACCTGAACCGGCTCTTTTCCCACTGCACCCGGGACACCGGACCTCATGCCCCTCCCGGTGCGCACATCCCCATCCCCGTTACCCCCCGGAATCTCCGGTACCCCCCGGTGCCGCCCGTACCCCCCGCCCGGTCCCTGCATCCCGGTGCCAGCGGGACATCCGAACCGGTTCCTCCCGGGACACCCGAACCGGCTCTTCCCCCGTGCACCTCCCGGTGTGCGCGTCCCCCATCCCCGGTCCCCCCGGGTGCCCCCCTCATCCCTCCCCTCCGTTTCCGGTGCCCCCCTCATCCCTCCCCTCCGTTTCCCGCATGCCGGTGCCACCCAGGACACCGAACTCCACGCATCCCCCCCGGTGGGCGCATCCTGCATCCCCCATCCCCGGTCCCCCGTGCCCCCCCCATCCCGGTGCCGCCCGTACCCGGTGCCGGCGCGGCGGCCGCTCCTGTTCCCGCTCCGGTTCGCGTCCCGCCGGGCTCCGGCCCCGCCACTACTTTCTCTTAAGCGCTCGGTGACGCGGGGGGGGGGGGCGGGCCCCGTGACGCACGGGGGGGGCGGCGGGCGGGGGCGCGGCCGTGACGCACGAGGGGTTCCATTGACGCAACCGCGGCCCCGGCTAAAAATACCCGCCGGGCCCCGCTAAAAATAGCGCGGGCGCCCCTCGCATCCTCCCCGGGGCTCCCGGGGCCGCCGGAGGGGAGGGGGGAACGGGGGAGAGGGAGGCCCCGGTGTCGGCACCGGGAAGGGCAACGGAGCGGGCGGGAACGACCGGGGCCGGTATCCTCCGTGTCCCCATCCTCGGTGCTCCCGCGGAACCGGTATCTCCGGTGCCGGTATTCCCGGTGACCTCTCGGGTCCGGTATTCCGGGAGTCCCCATCCCCGGTGCCCCCATCCTCGGTATCGCCATCCCCGCTGATCCCTCGGGTCCAGTATTCCCGGTGTCCCCATCTCCGGTGCCCCCTCGGGTCCGGTATTCCCGGTGTCCCCTATCCCCGGTGCCCCCATCCTCGGTATCGCCATCCCCGGTGACCCCTCGGGTCCGGTATTCCCGGTGTCCCTATCCCCAGTGCCCCCATCCTCGGTATCGCCATCCCCGCTGACCCCTTCCCCGGGTCCCTGTCGGGTCCGGTATTCCGGTGCCCCCGGTATCCCCCGTGCCCCCTCTGGTCCGGTATCCCCGGTGCCCCCATCTCCGGTGCTCCTTCGGACCGGTGTTCCCGGTGCCTGTATCTCCGGCGCCGGTATCCCCGGTGCCCCCTCGGGGCTGATATCCCCAGCGCCGATATCTCCGGTACCGCTATCCTGGGGCTCGGTATCCCCGGTGCCCCCTCGGAGCCGTTCTCCCCCGCTGCCCCCATCCACGGTAACCTCTCGGGATCGGTATCTCGGAGACCGAAATTCTTGGTATCCCCCCTCCCCCGTCACTGGTACCCCAGTGCCTCCATCCCCGGTGCCCCCTCCGTGCCAGTCTCCTCGGTGCCGTTACTCCCGGTGCCCTCCCGGTGACCCCAGCCCCGGTGCCATCTCAGTGCCGGTATCCGGTGCCCCTGTACTGGAGGCTCCCTCGGTGTTGGCATTCCCGGTGCCCACATCCCCGGTGCCAGTATTTCCGGTGTCTTCATCCTCACTGCCCCCTTGGAGCCGGTACCTCCGGTGCCCCCCCCCTCCCCCCCCCCCCCGGTGCCCCCATCCCCGCTCTCTCCCGGTAATCCCGATGCCCATCTGAGCCGCTATCTTCGGTGCTCAGCATCCCCGGTACCGGTACCCCCGGTCTCCTCCCGCTCGAGGGGGTGGGGTGGGATGAGCCCCCCCCATCCGGTCCCCGCGGAGCCCCTGGCCGGGGCGATGGAAAGAGCGGCGGCTGCTGGCGGGGACCCAGCGCCGGGAACGGCGCCCGCGGGCTGGAAAGATGAGCTCAGCCGGGACGGGGGGAGGGACCGGACCCCCCCGCCATCCTCCAGGACTCCCCTGCTACCCTCCGCGACCCTCCTGACCCCCCCCCCCGCTACCCTCCAGGACCTCCCGGTACCCTCCGGTACCCGCTCGCACCCTCCCCGCTACCCTTCGGACCCCCCGGTACCCTCCGGTACCCGCTTACACCCTCCCCGCTACCCTTCGGACCCCCCCGGTACCCTCCGGTACCCGCTTACACCCTCCCCGCTACCCTTCGGACCCCCCGGTACCCTCCGGTACCCGCTTACACACCCTCCCCGCTACCCTTCGGGACCCCCCGGTACCCTCCGGTACCCGCTTACACCCTCCCCGCTACCCTTCGGACCCCCCGGTACCCTCCGGTACCCGCTTGCGTCCCCCTGCCACCCCTCTTGGGACCCCCCCGCCCCCCCGCTTCCCCCTGCCCCCCTCCAGTACTCTCCAGGACCCCCTCTCTACCCTCCGGGAACCCCCCCGTACCCCTTGCACCCCCTTGCACCCCCCCCCGCACCTCTCCAAGACCCCCTCGGGTACCCCCTGCACCCCTGTGCCAACCTCCGGGATGCCCATGCACCCCCCATGCCCTCGGGACCCTCCTAAACCACCCCCCTAGCCCCCTGCTCCCCGCCCCCCCCCCCCCCGAGACCCTCTGCCACCCCCCTGCACGAAGTTAGTGCCACCAGCAATGCCCCTCGTAAATGGACCCTCCATTAGTGCCCCCCCCCCCCCATTAGTGCCCTCCCCTTGGTGCCCCCTCGTTAGTGTCACTAGTGATGCCCTCCCATTAGTGCCCCCCTTATTGCCCACACTTTAGTGCCCACCCTTTAGTGCCACCCCCTTAGTGCCACCGGCGTTGCCCCCCCTTTAATGCCTCCCCGTCAGTGTCACCCCCATTAGTGCCACTCCGTTAGTGTCACCCCCGTTAGCGGCCACCCCGTTAGTGTCACCCCCGTTAGTGCCACCCCGTCAGTGCCACCCCGTTAGTGCCCCCTCGTTAATGCCCCCCCATCAATGCCACCAGCATCGCCCCCATTAGTGCCCCCAACATTGCCCCCCCCGTAAATGCCCGCCCCCCGTTGATGCCGCCCCCAGTCAGTGACACAGCATTAATGCCACCAGCACTGCCCCCCAGTCAATGCCCCCCCATTAGTGCCCCCCCATTAGTGCCACCAGCATTGCCCCCCTTAAATGCCCCCCCCCCGTTGGTGCCCCCTCCCCATTAGTGCCCTCCCTCAGTGTCCCCCCCCCATCAGTGGCCACCCGCCAATGCCCCCCCCCCGTGCCGGCACGGAGGGGGGGGGTCCCGGGGGTCCCAGCCGGGCCCGGTGGCCCTGCCCGCCTCCCCCCGCCGCCCGTTACCTCGCTCCGAATGCCTCCCGCCCCCGGCGGGGGCCCCGTGACGTCACACCGGGACGCTGACGTCACCGGGATCCCGCGGCATCACCGGGGCCGCCCCCGCGGGGATCCCCCCTGGGTGCCCCGCACCCCGCGAGCCCCGGGGCCGGAGCTGGGGGGGGGGGGGGGGGGTCCGGGAGCCATCGGGGGGTCCCGGAGCTGGCGGGGGGGGGGGGGTGTCCTGGAGTTGGGGGGCGGTCCCAGAGCTGGGGGAGGTCTCGGGGCCATCGGGGTCCCGGAGCTGGTGGGGGGTCTTGTGGTCATTGGGGGTCCCAGAGCTGGGGGGGGTCTCGGGGCCATCAGGGGTTGTGGAGACACTGGGGGTCCTGGAGTTGGTGGGGGGTCCTGGAGGTGGTGGTGGGGTCCCAGAGCTGGTGGGTGTCCAAGAGCCACAGGGGGTCTGATGGCTCTGGGGGTCCCGGAGCTGATGGGGGTCCTGGAGTTGGGGGGGTGGTCCCAGAGCTGGTGGGGGTCTCGGAGCCATTGGGGGTCCAGAGTTGGTGGGGGTCATGGGGCCATCAGGGGTCCCGGAGCTGGTGGGGGGTCTGGAGCTATTGGGGGTCCAAGAGCCATTGGGGGTCCCAGACTTGGTGGGGGGTCTTGGGGCCATCAGGGGTTCTGGAAACATTGGGGGTCCCGGAGCTGGTGGGGGTCTTGGGGTCATTGGGGGTCCCAGAGCTCGATGGGGGTCTAAGGGGCCATCAGGGGTCCCCGGAGACACTGGGGGTGCCTGAACTGGTGGGGGGTCCAAGAACCATCGGGGTCCCGGAGCTGATGGGGGTCTTGGAGCCATTGGGGGGTCCAGAGTTGGTGGGGGTCATGGGGCCATCAGGGGTCCCGGAGCTGTGGGGGGTCTGGAGCTATTGGGGGTCCAAGAACCATTGGGGTCCCAGAGCTGGTGGGGGGTCTTGGGGTCATTGGGGGTCCCAGAGCTGATGGGGGTCTTGGGGCCATCTGGGGTTCTGGAAACATTGGGGGTCCCGGAGCTGATGGGGGTCCTGGAGTTGGGGGTGGGTCCCAGAGCTGGTGGGGGTCTTGGGGCCATCAGGGGTTCTGGAGACACTGGGGGTCCCAGAGACTGGGGGTGCCTGAACTGGTGGGGGTCCAAGAACCATTGGGGGTCCTGGAGCTGGGGGGGGTCTCGGAGCCATCGGGGGTCCCAGAGCTGATGGGGGTCTTGGGGCCATCAGGGGTTCTGGAAACATTGGGGTCCCGGAGTTGGTGGGGGGTCCTGGAGTTGGGGGGCGGTCCCAGAGCTTGGGGGGGGTCTCTGAGCCCATGGGGGTCCCTGAGCTCGTGGGGTCCCCAAAGCCTCCAGAGTCCCAGAGGATGGCTGTGCCCCCCCTGCCCTGGCACCCAGCGCTTGGTGCTGGCACTGGGGGTGGCACAAGGGTGGGCACTGGGGAACCTGCAGGGTGCCCACGGGTGGGTGGATTTTGGGGGGGGGGGATCCCAGGGTGCCCATTGGTGCCCCCGGGTGTCGCTGCCCGTGCCCTGGGCCCGCATTTCATAGAATCCTGGCATGGGTTTGGGTTGGAAGGAGCCTCCAAGCCCACCCAGTGCCAACCTCGTGGGCAGGGACCCCTCCCACTGGGTCAGGGGGCTAAATGTGCCCGTGATGCCCGAGGCGTTCCTGGCCCCGAACCCCAAAACCTCACCCGCTCCCGAGCCCAGCGGGTGCCACGCGTGCCCCTCGTGTCCGACTGGCGCCTGCCCAGCCCTGGGCACACGCGGCTCCGTGTCGGGGCTATAAAAAGCCCGGTGTGGGTTGGCAGCTGGCACGAGGGCCCCGTGACGGCCGTGATGGGGACGGGGTGCCCCGACCCTGGCAGCGCAGGCGGGCACTGCCAGCACAGCCCGACCATAAATGTCCAAGTGCGGAGTCGGCCTGGAACGGGGACAAGGCAGGAGAGGGGCCGGGAACCGGCACGGCACACGCACACGCACGGCGCACACGCGTGTGCACAGGCAGCCCTGCCGCCACACACACAGAGCACACGCGTGTGCACAGGCGGCCCTGCAGCCACACACACAGAGCACACGCAGTGTGCACACGCAGCCCTGCAGCAGCACAAACACAGAGCACACACGTGTGCACACTCAGCTCTGCAGCCACACACACAGAGCACACGCGTGTGCACACGCAGCTCTGCAGCCACACACACAGAGCACACACGTGTGCACAGGCGGCCCTGCAGCCACACACAGAGAGCACACGCGTGTGCACACGCAGCCCTGCAGCCACACACAGAGAGCACACCCGTGTGCACAGGCAGCTCTGCAGCCACACACAGAGAGCACACGTGTGTGCACAGGCAGCCCTGCAGCCACACACAGAGAGCACACGCGTGTGAACGAGCAGCCCTGCAGCCACACACACAGAGCACACGCGTGTGCACACGCAGCCCTGCAGCCACACACACAGAGCACACGTGTGTGCACACGCAGCCTGCAGCCACACACAGAGCACACGCGTGTGCACGCTCAGCCGTGCAGCCACACACACAGAGCACACGCGTGTGCACACGCAGCCCTGCAGCCACACACAGAGAGCACACGCGTGTGCACAGGCAGCCCTGCAGCCACACACACAGAGCACACGCGTGTGCACAGGCAGCCCTGCAGCCACACACACAGAGCACACGCGTGTGCACATGCAGCCCTGCAGCCACACACACAGAGCACACGCGTGTGCACACTCAGCTCTGCAGCCACACACAGAGAGCACACGCGTGTGCACACGCAGCCCTGCAGCCACACACAGAGAGCACACGCGTGTGCACAGGCAGCCCTGCAGCCCACACACACAGAGCACACACGTGTGCACACGCAGCCCCTGCAGCCACACACACAGAGCACACGTGTGTGCACACGCAGCCCTGCAGCCACACACACAGAGCACACGCGTGTGCACAGGCAGCCCTGCAGCCACACACACAGAGCACACACGTGTGCACACGCAGCCCTTGCAGCCACACACACAGAGCACACGCGTGTGCACGCTCAGCCCTGCAGCCACACACACAGAGCACACGCGTGTGCACACGCGGCCCTGCAGCCACACACACAGAGCACACACGTGTGCACACCGCAGCTTTGCAGCCACACACAGAGCTGTAACCAGGTGAGGGCAACCTCGTGCAAGGGGCTCCTCGTGCAAGGGGCTCCTCGTGCAAGGGGCTCCTCGTGCAAGACCACCCCCACGTGCAAGGGAACCCCCGTGCACCGTGGGTGCTCGCTGCCGCAGTGGGGGGGAGGGGGGGGGAGGGGCTCAGTGCTCCCCGAGCCCCCTGGGTGCTGTTTCAGGGGGACTTGGGGGGAGGGGGGAGGGGGGTGGGGGGGGCGCACCAGGGCGGGGAAGGGGGTACCCAGTGCCCACCCCGCTGCCCCGGGCACCTCGGCCCCCGCAGCGCGGAAGGGCAGGGTGGGAGCCGCTTCCCGGGCGGCTGCGGAGGAAACGGGGCAGGAAGGGCCTGGCTGAGGCCCCCGCGTGGGGTGGGGTGGGGTGGGAGGGACCTCAGAGCCCACCCGGTGCCAACCCCATGGGCAGGGACCCGTCCCAGTGGGTCAGGGGGCTCCAAGCCCCATCCAACCTGGCCTTGGGCACCTCCAGGGATGGACCATTGCGATGGAACGTGGTGATGGTGATGATACTGAGAGTCGTGGTGGCACCAGGGATGGTGCTGGTGGTGCTGGAGATCCTGGCATGGGTGGGAAGGGACCTCAGAGCCCACCCAGTGCCAACCCCACGGGCAGGGACCCCTCCCACTGGGTCAGGGGGCTCCAAGCCCATCCAACCTGGCCTTGGGCACTTCCAGGGATGGGGCAGCCACCGCTGCTCTGGGCACCCTGTGCCACCACCCTCAGCGTGAAGGATTTCTCCCCGATGCCCAATCTCAGTCTCCCCCCTCCCTCAAAGATCATCCAGTGCCAACCCTTCTGCCACCTCCCACCGTGCCCACCGCCCCACCCGGCGTGGTGGCATCTCCAAAGGCACCGAGGGAGCCCCCCCCCCGAGATCGCTGTCTCCATCCTCCCAGCACCTGGTGGGAGGGGGGTACAATGAAGGGGGGGGTGGGGGGGGGTCCACAGGGTTTGGGGGGTGACAATGGTGACCCCAAGCCTGGCTTGGTGGCACAGGGGTGAGGTGCAAAGGGGTGGCACATGGGGTGGGGGTTTGTAGCCACGGGGTGCCTAGGGGACGTTTGTGTCCTGTCCCCCCCCCCGCCCCCGCAATCACAGCCACAGCCACTGCAAAAAGTCTCTGTATTGGCAAGCGTACAAAAGCCCCCAGGGTGGTGGGAAGTCGGGACCCCCCCCCCCCATTGCCCCCTCAAAGGGGGGGGGACACAGCCCCCGGGCCCCCCCCCCCTCCCCCCCAATTCCTGAGCTGAGTGGTGGGCCCCGTCTCTGTCACTCGGTGCTGTGACCCCCACCCCGGCTTGGGGGGCTGTGCTGGGACCCCAGGGGCCGTGACCTCCTCGGGATGGGGATGCCAAGCTGGGACCCACGCGTGACCCCCTTAAGGGGGGGGGGGGGGGGGGGCTGAGCTGGGACCCCCCAGGACCGTGACCCCCTCAGGCTGGGCCCCTCGGTGCTGTGAATGCCCCAGATTGGGGGGCTGAGCTGGGACCCCCGGTGCTGTGACCCCACCCTGGGCTGGGGGGGGCGAGCTGAGACCCCCCAGGACCGTTGCCCCCCTCCCAGGCTGAGACCCTTGGTGCTGTGACACCCCCCCCTTCTCCCCCCCAGGGCTGTGAACCCCCTGGCTGGGGTGGGGGGGGTCAAGCTGGGACCCTCAAGGCTGACCCCAAGCTCCTTCCAGCAGCCCCCTGGGGGAAGGGGGGGGGGGGGGCAACTGGGGGCCTGCAGCCCTTTGCAATAAATAAATAAATAGTCCTGGGGGGGGGGCCCTGGTGCCCCCCCCCCCCCCCCCTAGAGGTGACTCTCCTCCTCCTCCAGCGCCCGGTTCAGCCCTGGGATGAACTTGAGCAGCCGCCGGCGGAAACTGCTGTGCCGGCCTTTTCGGGGTGCAGTCGCCCCCCCGACCTCCGTGGGGTCCCCGGCTCGTGCCCACAGCCACCCCCCCGCAGCCCCTGGGTCCCACACCCCCTAACTTGAGGCTGGTGCTGCGGGTCAGGGCTGGTCGGGGTCGTGGCGGGGGGGGGACGGGACCCCCAATGTCCGTATCCCTGGTTGCATCCCTTGGCGCATCCCTTGGAGCATCCTTGGCTGCATCCTTGGCCGCATCCTTTGCTGCATCCTTGGCCGCATCCTCCGAGTCGGTGGAGGCGAAGAGGCACGTTTGGTAGAGGGAATCATCGCTGCCCCCAGCGCTGACTTGTGGGGACCCCCCCGGGAGCCCCCCCCAGCCTGCAGGCACCAGCGGATGGACTCCAGGGTGTCGTAGATGCTGGGGTCCTTGGCCACCACACCTGAGGAAGGCGAAGGACACCACGGCACACGGTGGGGGGAGGGACACACACACATACGGCGGGGGGGGGGTCATGGGGGGGGGGTCATGGGGGGTCAAGGGGGTGCCCCCCCCCCCACCCCCTTGCCCCTACTCACCTCGCACCAGGCGCTGCTCCTGCACCATCAGCGAGCGGTACTCGCCCCACTTCTCGTAGAGTGTTTGCTGGGGGGGGGGGGGGGGAAGGGGGGTGAGGATGCTACGGGGGGGTCCCCAGCCTCACCTCGCCCCCCCCCCCCAGCCTCACCTGGCACCCCCCAGCCCCTCCTGGACTTGCCCTCACCTTCAGGTACTGCAGCCTGGCCTCCAGCTCAGCCCTCCGGATGGACGACCCATAGAGCGTGTCAAGGCTGTGGGGCAGCAGCCGTCAGCGCGGGGGGGGCTGGGGGGCACCCCAGGACCCCCCCCCTCACCCTCCCCCTTTTCCCCTCCCCCCCCAGCTCACCGGAGCACGTTCCCAGAGCTCTTGATGATCTCCACGATCTCCCGGTGCCGGACGCCCTCCACGTTGAGCCCGTTCACCCCTGTGATGGTGTCACCTATAGTTTATGGGGGGGGGGGCACATAGAGGTTGAGGGGTGCTGAACCCCACTGTTGGACCCCCCCCCCCCCCTTATAATTCTGGCTCCCCCAGGGATGCTCTCACCAGCTTTGAGCCCCGCTGCCTCGGCCGGGCTCCCACCGTGCACCCGGCACACGAAGGTGAACATCTCCACGCTGTTCCTGTCCTGGTGGTGCAGCCCGTAGGTCTGAAAAGGGGGGGGGGGGCACGTTGGGTGGGGGGGGGACAGTAAGGAAGATGGGGGCTCCTCGACCCCCCACCCCCCCCAAAAAAAAACCCCCAGCAGCCAGGAGGTGGCAAGCACAGTATTCAATTGCTGGGTCACACAGGGCAGCACCCTGATTCCGAGTGGGGGGGTTCTTGTCCCAGTTGGTTGCACCCCATTGCCCCCCCCTCCCTCGCTGTCACGGCCTGGGGGGGGGGGATGGGTGGGGTCAGGAACCCAGAAGGGGGTTAAAAATAAAGCCTGGTCAGGAATGGGTTAAAACCAGAGGGAGGTGTGGAGGGGGGGGGGCTCTGCTCAGCACCCACCTGGATCTCGAAGCCAAAGGTCTCCTCCGCTGCCTTCTGCAGGGTCACCACCCTCCTGGGGGACACGGCGGGGGGGGGGGAAAGGGGTGGGAGGGTGTCAGGGACAGGAGAGCCCCCCGCCGGAACCCCCACCCCAAGTCACCCACTTGGGTCTGTGGAGTTGCTCTGTGCTGGGTGGGACCCCAAGGACACGACCCCCCCACTAAGAGATGGGACCCCCAGAGCCCTGCAGCTGCTCCCATGGGTGCTGGGCAGGACCCCAGGGACTGGACCCCCCCCCCCCCCCCCTCCCAGGGATGGGAACCCCCAGCACCATCTCCATGGGTGCTGGACAGACCCCCCCAGCCCCCTCCTCCCAAGGACAGGACCCCCCTCCTAAGGGATGGGGACCCCCCCAAACTGGGCTTGGCCAGAGCCCTGCAGCCTCTCCCATGGGCGCTGGGTGGGACCCCAAGGACAGGACTCCCCCCCCCAGAGATGGGACCCCCCCCTCCCAAGAGATGGGAGCTCCAGGGCCCTCTCCCATGGGTGCTGGGCAAGACCCCAAGAACCGCCCCCCCCTCCCCCCCACCCCCGAGGAATGGGACCCCCACCCAAGCCCTGCAGCCTCTCCCCAGGGTGCCCATGGGCTCCAGGGGTGCCAAGCCCCCCCCCCCCCCCCCCCGTCCCACTGCTGCCCTCCCCCATCCATGATCCCTCTTAGCACCCCCCTCCCCATTCCCACCCCCCTCTGGGGTGTCTGGAGCAGAGCGGAGGGGGGGGGGTGTGACCCCAGCCCCCCCATCCTGTGTGTGTGCCACCCCCCCCCATCAGTGGGACCCCCACCCCTACCTGTGTTCCTCGGGGGACTGGTTTGGGGTCGCCCACCTGAGCCCGTCACCCTGCGGCACAGCGAGAGCCATCAGTGGGGGGGGGGGGGGGGCACTGCCCTGGGGTGGGGGACACACACACACTGTCCCACTGCCACCACCTCCAGGGACAGGGGGACACCCCCCCCCCCCCCAAAATCCCCGTGCCAACGTGGCACCGAACCAGCACCCGTGCCCCCGCCCCGGGCATAACAGGGCTTTGATGGGTGCTCAATGCCACCCTCACATCTGCCCCCCACGCTTTGACGTCACCCCCATGCCACACCCCCACCCCACGCCACGTCCCGGGGGGGCCCCGCGCACACAGGGGCCCCGTTGTGGGCACAGAGTGGGGGGTTTGAAGGCCAAATGCCCCCCCCCCCTTGGCGCAGACAATGGTTCTGTTGTGGAGGCCGCGGAGGCGTGGGGCGGCCGGAGGGGCCCGAGCGGGCACAGCGGGACCCTCGCCGCGGGGCAGGAGGGGACAGGGCTGTCCCCAGATGCCCCTCTGCTGTTGGGGGGGCTCCAGTTGGCGTCATCGTAAGTTGTGCCTCGAGAGTGGCACGTGGCCTGGCACGATGGTGGCCAGGCGCCACCGGCGCCCTCTGCTCTGTGCCAGGTGGGTGCCACCAGCACTATGGGTGCCACCAGACCCCTGTGAGGGTCTTCAGCTCATGGTGGGGTGCCAGCAGATGCCCATGGGCATATACTGGCCCTATGGGTGCCACCCGGCTGCTGCAGGTGCCACCAGACCCCCACAGGTGTCCCCCAGTCCTACAGGTGCCACCAGACCCACACAGGTGCCACCAGACTCCCATGAATGCCCCTGTGGGCATCCCCAGACCCCTGTGAGTGCCACCAGTCCCCGATTGGCATCACCAAACCCTGTGAGTGTCACCTGCTCCTGCGTGCATCCTCAGCCCTATAGGTGCCACCAAGCCCCCGTGGGTGCTACCAGAGCCCCATGGGTGCCACCATGCCCCCGTGGGTGCCCATCCCATGCGCATCCATGGCCATTTAAGTGCAACCGCCCCAGAACCGAGCGCGTTGGCCACTGGGAATGTTGCCACCACCGGGCCCCCATGTCACCCCAGTGATGGGGAGGTGACGTGGGACATGCCAGCTCCCTGGGGACAGCTCTGGTTGTGGCCTTGGCCAGCTCTCACATCACCCAGGTGACGCGGAGGTGACACGGGACCCCCATGGGGACAGCTCTGGTGGTGGCCTTGGCCAACAAGCATGAGCCAGGCTGTCCCCCCATGTCAACCAGTAACGGGACGTGACACCCCAGTGACGGGAAGGTGACATGGGACATGCCAGCCCCACAGGGACAGCTCTGGCGGTGGCATCGGCCGGTGAGCGTGACCCAGGCTGTCCCCCATGTCACCCCCAGTGCCAGGGAGGTGATGTGGGACCCCCGTGGGGACAGCTCCGGCGGTGGCCTCGGTGGCTGAGCGGGAGCCAAGGCCATGGCCCGTGACCCCGGCCTGCGCCAGCGAGGCCGCGAGAGCCACTTCTGCTCCGGATGTCGGCTCGGCTCCCGCTTCCCCATTGCGACGCTCCGGAAGCGCAGCGGGGCCTGGGGGGGGCAGCGGGGCCTGGGGGGGGGGGGAAACAGAGGGGACAGCGGGGGCCTGGGGGGGCAGCGGGGCCTGGGGGGGGGGGGGAAACAGAGGGGACAGCGGGGGCCTGGGGGGGCAGCGGGGCCTGGGGGGGGGGGGGAAACAGAGGGGACAGCGGGGCCTGGGGGGTGACAGCAGGGGACAGTGGGGCCTGGGGAGGGGGGGACACAGAGGGGGACAGCAGGGGACAGTGGGGGACAGCAGGGCCTGGGGGGACAGCAGGACCTGGGGGGGGGACAGCGGGGGGCCAGTGGGGGGGGACACAGAGGGGGACAGCGGGACCTGGGGCGACAGCGGGACCTGGGGGGAGGGACAGAGGGGCCCAGGGGGACACACACACACACAGAGTGGAGCCTGGGGAGGGGGACGGACAGCAGGGCCCGGGGGGGCAGAGGGGCCTGGGGTTGGGGATGGACACGGGGGGGACACAGAGGGACCTGGGGCAGAGGGAGGACAGGGGGGCCTGGGGGGCTGGGGGGACAGCAGTGGGGCCTGGGGGGGGGACGACAGAGGGACCTGGGGCAGGGGGGATGATAATGGGGACTTGGGGGGGGGGGGGGGGGCTGGGGGAGCACAGGGGCTTGGGGGGGGACAGTGGGACCCGGGGGGCGACACACGACACACAGAGGGGCCTCAGCACAGAGGTGGCCAAGGGTCCCGAGTCCCACAAAGCCAGGGAACCTCGTGCCCTGTCCCCCTCTGGGGGGCAGAGCCTGGGGGGGAGGGGGGTGGGCACGGGGAGACCCCCAGCCCAGTGCCAAGGACACAAACACTGGGGTGGGGGGGGTGTCCCCTGTGCCCCAAAGGCTGTGTGGCACAGCGGGGGGGGGGGCACCAGGGTAGGACATGGGGCTTGAGGGGGTGGACTGGGGTGATACTGGGGCAGGACGTGGGGCTCAGGGGGACACGGGGTGACACTGGGGCAAGATTTGAGGCTTGCAGGTGACACCGGGCGGGACAAGCCATGGGGCTCGAGGGGGACACTGGTGTGATACTGGGGCAGGACGTGGGGCAGGCTCGAGGGGTGACACTGGGGCAGGGTGGGGGCACAGGGATGACACCAGGGCAGGACACGGGGAAGAACTGGGGGAGGATGTGACACTTGGTGGGGAAGGACACTGGAGCAGGATGGGGACATTGGGAAGATGCTGGAGGGGGGGGGGTGTGGGGTGGTGGTGTCACTGGGGCAGGACGACACCCCAGAAGTGGACCCCGGGGCAGCCCCACGGGGTGGGGGCACCAGTGGCTGCGTGGGGCCACGCACCCCAGATCCCCCCCTCTTCCCCCATCCCGTTACCGGTTGTGGCGCTGAGCACCCCCCCTTCCCGTCACACCTGTGCCCAAACAGGGTGCTCCCCCCGAGGGGGCACAGACAGTGCACAAACGGAGTCGGGTGTCCCGTCCCCCCCCCCCCGGGACACAAACAGGGTCCCCCCGTCCCCCAGGGGCACAGATGGGGTGTCCTGTCCTTCCCAGCGGGCACAAACCGGGGGTGTCCCGTTGCTCCACGCCCACTGGGCAAAGACTTGGGGGGTGTCTGGGTGTCCCAGAGGGCACAGACTGGGGGTGGCGGGGGGGGGAGGTTGTGTGACCCCCCCCGGGGCACAACCTGGGTCACTCCCGGCTCCGGTGCCCAAACTGTGTGTCCCGTCCCCTTCTCCGGGACACAGACAGGGTGTCCCCCCCCCAGGTACAAAGAGGTCCCCCCTCACCTTGCGCACTCGGGGCAGGGTCCCTCCGGCCGCCGCCAGCGCCCGGTACAGAGCGGCGGGGCCGGGGCGCTGCGGGGGGGCGGGGGCCACATCCTCCCCCTGCTCCTCCTCGTCCCCCTCCTCGTCGTCCCCGTCCCCGGTGCGGAGCCGCCGCCGCCGCCGCCGCAGGGTCATGGCCGGGCCGGGCCGGGCTGCGCCCCGCTATAACAGCCCGGGGGGGGCCCGGCCCCGCGGCCATGGACACGCCCCCCGGGAAACCACGCCCCCCCCGCTGGCAGAGCCACGCCCCCCCGCTGGCAGAGCCACGCCCCCGCTGGCAGAGCCACCCCCCCGCTGGCAGAGCCACCCCCCCGCTGGCAGAGCCACGCCCCCCCGCTGGCAGAGCCACGCCCCCCGCTGGCAGAGCCACGCCCCTGCAGCCTCGCCTCCGTTGACATAGCCACGCCCCCACGACATAGCCACGCCCCACTGCGGCTAGAGCCACGCCCCCGTGCGTGAAACCACGCCCCTTCCTGAGCTAGTCGCGCCTCCCCCGCATAAAACCACGCCCCCTGCTTGCATAACCATACCCCCTGCTGGCAGAGCCACGCCCCTTGTGTGTGAAACCACGCCCACTCAAGCATGGCCACGCCCCCCACCGACACAGCCCCCAGTCCCACCTGTCATAGCCACGCCCCCTTAGCTCTAAACCACGCCCACCCCAGCCATAACCCTGTCGCTGTAAGCCCCGCCCCCTGCACTAAGCCCGCCCCTCTGCCTCAGCCCCGCCCCCCAGGCAAACCCGGTGCACTAAGCCCCGCTCCACAACACCCCGCCAGGCTAAGCCCCGCCCCCTTACTCTATAAGCCCCTCCCTGCAAGTCTAAGCCCCTCCCCACGGCTCTAAGCCCCTCCCCTCCCCCTATGCTGTGGGCTGGGGGCAGGGGAGGCACCCGGGGCTGGGAATGGCCTGGGTTCATGGGATTCTGGGATGGGTTGGGTTGGGAGGGACCCCAAAGCCCACCCAGTGTCGGGAACGGCAAAGAATGAGCCCAGGAGGGGCTGGGGAGCCCTGGCTGACGCCGGCCGAGCTCTGGACCATGAGAACGGGGCAGCAGCATTGGTGGGGGGAGGGGTGGGGGGCAGCGCCGGCTCCGTCGTGTTTGGTTTGGCAGAAATGGCTCTTTTATAAGAATCCTGGGATGGGATGGGTTGGGTTGGGAGGGACCTCAGAGCCCACCCAGTGCCACCCCCTGCCATGGGCAGGGACCCCTCCCACTGGGTCAGGGGGCTCCAAGCCCCATCCAACCTGGCCTGGAACACCTCCAGGGATGAGGCAGCCACCGCTGCTCTGGGCAACCTGGGCCACCACCCTCAATGTGAAGGATTTCTCCCTGATGTTCAATCTCAGTCTCCCCCTCCCAACTCAAAGCCGTTCCCCCTCGTCCCATCACTCCAAACCCTTGGAAAAAGCCCCTCCCCAGCTTTCCTGGAGCCCTTTCAGCACTGGGAGCTGCTCTGAGGTCCCCCCAGAGCCTTCTCCTCTCCAGGCTCAACAACCCCAGCTCTCCCAGCCTGGCCAGAGGTTCTCCAGCCCTTGGATCATCTCCGTGGCCTCCTCTGGCCCCGCTCCAACAGCTCCATCTCCTCCTTATGTTGGGGATCCCAGAGCTGGACCCAGGGCTCCAGGTGGGGTCTGCCCAGAGCGGAGCAGAGGGGCAGAACCCCCTCTCTCCACCCCCTGGCACAGAGCCTTGGTGTCTCCCTGGAGCTGGAATTCCAGCCAAGCATCTGCAGCAGATTCACCCCATGGGACAACATCTCCCCACGGCCACCGCGCTTGGGATTGAATTCCAGGCGTGGGGAACGCCGAGCTCTGCTTCCAGGGAGGATCTGAACCCTTCCAGCAAGGCTTTTGGCTGCACCGAAGACGGGGACACAGAGAGAAGAACAATTCCCGGAGGCAGACGTGGTGTCGTGCGGCTCCGGGAAGCGACAGGAATTTTCCCAGCTGGAATGAAGGGGTTTTGCCCAGATGTTTATTTAAAATTGGCCAAGGAAAAAAAAAAAAAAAAGGCAGTTTGGAACAATCCCGCTGGCTCCCGTCTGCTCCGGCTTGGAAGAACCACTCATCCCGGGGTACCACGCCACAACCCTTGATTAGAGAAAGAACAACATCCCACCCTGTTCCCAAAGCTTGGCAGCCCCGGAAGCGACCCGGCCCCTCAACCCAAGCCATTCCAGACCTGCTTTCCCATTGCATTCCCTAAAAAAAAATAATAAAAAGGCTAATTTGGCTTTTTTTAAAAAAAGGCATTTTCTCACCTCACCTCCTGCTTCCACTTCCAGGATGGAATCCAAGCTCCGGCGAGGAGCGGCGAGCCCAGATGGTGCCCCTCCTGCTCCGTCTGAGCCCGAGGGGGTCTCCCAGCCCTGGTGGATTTTCCCCTTGATCGGCTCCCAACACAGAGGCCCCAATTAGGGGGAATTAGTGGGGGTGCTTTGTGCAGCCCCCCCCCCCCCAGCAAATGGGATTTTCGAGGGATGCTGGGCGGTTGGGGGTTAAAATTGATCCTTCTTGGAAGCTGCAGGTCTGGGTGTGGAGACCCTGCAGGATCCCAACCTGCTTCCACCCAGCCAGGGGGACCGGATTTCATCCCGCAGAGGCTGGAAATCCCAGGTGGTCCCATCGCCATCTCCCCCACCCCCATCTCCCCTCAACCACGGCATCTCTGAGCGCACCACGGGCAAGGGAAGGTTTGTCTCCGACGACGTTAGGATTTCCCACGCACGATTCCCGCAGGATTAGGACTTGGGGTGCTGATTGAGAAGCTCCGTGTGAGCCAGCGACGTGCGCTTGCGGCACAGGCGGCCAAAGGTGTCCTGGGTGGCACCCAAAGAGTGGGGGCAGAGGGGGGGGAGGGGGTTCTGCCCCTCTGTTCCGCTCTGGGGAGACCCCACCTGGAGCCCTGGGTCCAGCTCTGGGATCCCCAACGGAAGGAGGGGATGGAGCTGTTGGAGCGGGTCCAGAGGAGGCCACGGAGATGATCCAAGGACTGGAGAACCTCTGGCCAGGCTGGGAGAGCTGGGGGTGTTGAGCGTGGAGAGGAGAAGGCTCTGGGGGGGACCTCAGAGCAGCTCCCAGTGCTGAAAGGGCTCCAGGAAAGCTGGGGAGGGGCTTTTTCCAAGGGCCTGGAGTGATGGGAGGAGGGAGAATGGCTTTGAATTGGGAGGGGGGAGACTGAGATTGGACATTGGAAAGAAATTCTTCACGATGAGGGTGGGAAGGCCCTGGCCCAGGGTGCCCAGAGCAGCGGTGGCTGCCCCATCCCTGGAGGTGCCCAAGGCCAGGTCGGATGGGGCTTGGAGCCCCCTGACCCAGTGGGAGGGGGTCCCTGCCCATGGAACTGGAACTGGAACTGGGTGGGCTTTGAGATCCCTTCCAACCCAACCCATTCCAGGATTCTATTATTTCAGCTGGGACCCTTGGTAGGGCTGAGAGCTGCTCCATTCCGACCCCTCTCCGCTCGCTCCTCCCCCTGCACACGACCGCTGGAGACTCCCAACACATCGCATGAATAAAACCACCTTTAATCATGTACAGCAGAAAGACGGCCTCGTTTTATATTAAACAAAGATCTCCTATCTTACACGGTATGTACAGTTGCATACGGAAGAGGTAAAGTGTCTAAGTGGCTATTTTACAGTCCGTTTCTAATAAAATATACAAACCCAAACAAATAAAAGGGGCGGGGAAGTACCAAGAGATCCGTTCCGAAGCCGGCGTACCGCCCCCCGGCATGGTGGGCTCCGTACCTTCTGCCTCTCCCCAACACCGTTTGCCCTCAACCAGCCCACGTCTCCGCTTCGAGCTGTTGCTCATCCGTCTCTTCTCCTTGCGCTGCTTGTAGGGTTGTTTTCCCCCAGGTGCTGCAACCACCTCGGAGCCCGTTCCGGAGCCGGGCAGCGATTCCTATGTTTGCTACCAGTCGATGAAGTGAGCACTGCGCCTCCCCGGCGCGTTTGCATGAAAAGTGCTGGATAAATGCTACATAGTCAGCGTTTCCCACCTCGGATTTGACCCATCTCGCGATGGCATCGCTCTTCAAACAAGGCTCCTTCCGCGATGCCGCTCACAGGGCCACCCTCTCGCCCTGCCCTCACCCCTTCGGACTCCGCTGTTTGGTTTGGCGCTGAGGCAGATGCGTGTGTGGCTACAGTTGAGGGAGGCAGTGCCACTTCCAGGGCTGGTTTAGCATCCTCGAGAGCAGCCGGCGTCGTTTGCAGCGACGGGAGACTCGGGAACGAGAGTCCACGGCAGCCGGACCCACCGGCGGGATGGGCTTTCCTATGCCAGCTTAGTTCAGTCACTACGTTTTCCACCCGTACGCGCCGGGACGGGACGGCGCGAGGGTCCCATCGCAGCAGCGCAAAGGTCCTTGGGGTCCCTGCGAAGCGCCCGCCCGCCTCGGTTTCCAAATGCAGAAGGGTTTGGTTAAGGGGACGTGCGGTCCCGGAGACACGCGGCAACCTCTGGCTGAGAGAGACCGCTCAGAACACGTCGGAAGGGCAAGGGAGCTGCACGTTCACCGGAGCGGACGCAAACCGGTTCCGAACCCGACGCAATCCCCCCCGCGCTCCTCGTGTAACACAGAGTCACAGACAAAAGACAGGCGAGTCTTGGGGGCAGACGGACACACGGACGGGCACACGGACAGCGAGAACAGAGTGTTTAGAAAGGAGAGTTCACCCCGGCGGCCGGAGCAGAGCTGAAACCTCACCTCCCGGAGCAGGCGCAAGGTTGGAGTAGAAACAGTTCCAGTGTAAATCGAGGTGTGTGCATTTGGTTTTTCTTTTTTCCTCTATTTTTTTTTTTTGTTTTTTTTTTTTGCAGTGATTTCTTTACAAACAAACAGGTCAAGAGGTAATCATTAGCGATTGGGTTTCTTCTCTTTAGAAAGAATTAACAATATTAAAAAAAGTTAAAATCCAGACCCTCCCATAAAATAATAATAATAATAAAAATAAAAAATAATAATAATAACAATCAAACCCACTCCAGTTAAAAGTTATGGCTTCAGAGTTCTATTCCGTAGATACTGACCTAACCACCAAACAACCGGCACTTCCCGGCGGCAGGACAGGCTCAAACCCTCAGCTGCTCCCATTCCAGCTGCAACCACCGTCAAACCAGCGCTGCCGTCACCCCGACGCGGCGTTTAACCAAAGCAAAAGCCATGCAGTTCCCCCCACCCCACCCGTTATACACAGTCACTTCCAGATTAGGAGATATTTATATACGGATATTAAAAAGACCGACACTGATTTCCAAACCCAACACCCCGTTGGCAGATCCTGCCGAGCGCCCCTCGAGAGGTGCAGAGCACACCCCGAGCCCGAGACGTCTGCCGAGCGCGCCTGGATGGTGGAACCGCGTTCCTAGGAGAACGCTCTCCTGCCCTTCCCCACGGCGTGGTCTCCTTCCAGCCGGGCGCAGAGCCTGCTCTGCCTCCCAGCATCTCCCCTCCTCGAGGCTCTCTTTCCACCCTACCAAGAATTACAAACTCTAGGGGTTCAAGCCAAAAAAAAATAACCCAACCCAACCCAACCAAAACCTGGATTCCAGGAGAGAAGTTGCTTCCTCGTTCATTTTTGCCTTAAAAAAGGGAAGGGGGTGGCAGTGAGGCAACCTGCTGGGAAGCTCCTGCAGCCGGCGTAGGGACGGCATGGCCGCAGCACCCATGGGAGAGCCAAAGACCTGGTTTCCAAGCAGCCTGTCCAAGGCAGACAATGCTCACTACTCACCACGGAGAGCACGAGCGCGCACAGCTCAAAACAAGGACACTCTGGATTTTTGCACATGCACGGAAAGCACGAAGAGAGAAGGAGCTGCCCGAGGGGTGGGCACCGCACGGCTACGGGAGGAGATGAACAGGCACAGGGACACGCGCACCTCGCGCATGCATACACCATCGGCACACGGACAGCCAGTCGGATTTCGGGTTTCAACTTCGAATTGTTCAAGCTTAAGAAAAAAACAGGAAACTGGTTCGTGAAGCTGAAAAACTGCTCAGGCTCAGCCTCTCGGAAGGGAGCACCATTTGTTTTGCAAATGATTTTTAAGTGCCAGTCCCTGGAAAAAATCCTCAGAGTACGGCAAGAAAACCATCCCTTTCCCTTCCCGCTCCCGGCACCTGGCACCCCCGGCCCCAAACGCTGCCAAGGGCTGCGCCGCGCGCACCGAACTTTACAGGGGTTTCCGTTAAAGAAACAAAGAGTTACGATCGTGGCTGAGATCCCTCAGGTTGAGTCCCTCTCAAGTCTTCACGCTGTCAGGAGGTGATCGTAAAAGGTTTCTGATTGTTTCATACCCAAGCAGGGAAGAGAGCGATTGGACAGGCTCCGTCACCCCGCCTAGCAGCCTGTAGGTCACGCTGTGGGGTTGGTAGCAGTAGGTTGGGCAGAAACACGAGGTAGGCCTCCGTCACACGTCTACTCTAGCATGGCAGCTTCTGTGCAGTTTCCTCCTGCTGGGGGGGCTCAGGGCTTAGATTTTCACATCTTCCTGGACGCTGAGCTGCGAAAGGGTTTTCTTAATGCGGAGGGCGGTGAGTCGAGCCGCTCCGTTGGCGTACCAGCACTCCCGCATCATCTTCCCCATCACCCGTAGTGCCTAGGTGAGAAACAACAGTGGGCATCGGCGCTTTCCTTTCCTCTCCTCTCCCTGGCTCCATCTTGGTCTCTGCCTGGCTCCTGCCTGGACACTGACGGAGCCCCCACACCTTCTAACATAGGGTACTTTCATAGCATCGTGGAATGGTTTCGGTGGAAAGGGACCGTGAAGGTCACCCAGTCCAACCCCCACACAGGAGCAGGGACATCTTCAACCAGATCAGGGGGCTCCAAGCCCCATCCAACCTGGCCTTGGACACCTCCAGGGATGGAGCAGCCACCACTGCTCTGGGCACCCTGGGCCAGGGCCTCCCCACCCTCACAGCAAAACATTTCTCCCCAAGATCTCATCTCAATCTGCCCTCTTGCAGCTCAAAACCGTTCCCCCTCGTCCCATCACTCCAGGCCCTTGGAAAAAGCCCCTCCCCAGCTTTCCTGGAGCCCTTTCAGCACTGGGAGCTGCTCTAAGAGCCTTCTCCTCTCCAGGCTGAACAACCCCAACTCTCCACCCCGGCTTCGCACAGGAGCTGCTCCAGCCCTGGCATCATCTCCGTGGCCTCCTCTGGCCTCGCTCCAACAGCCCCAGGCCCTTCCTGTGCTCAGGACTCCAGAGCTGGACCCAGGGCTCCAGGTGGGGTCTCCCCAGAGCGGAGCAGAGGGGCAGAACCCCCTCCCTTTGCCGGTGACGCTTTTTTGGATGCAATCAGAATACTCACCTTCTCGAGGAGGAAGGGATTGAGAAGGTGAAAGCAGACCTTACCTCGTAGCTTTGCCACCAGTTTGGGATATTAGGCCGTAATTTCTGATCACATACGACCTTCCGCATCTCCTCGATAGAAGGATCGGAAGGTACGAGGTCGTAGTACGGCAGCTGATACTCCTCGTGGATACCTGAAAGGCAGAGAAGGGGCAATGCAGCTCCTGGGGGAAGGGATCATCCCCACAGGCTCGCTGCCGGCAGACTGATCCTGGTTTAGGACTCCATGACTCATTGCTGAGATGCGTCAACGCTTTGCAGTTATTTAGAACAGAAATGGAGAATCTGGGATTTGAGTTTACAAGAAAGAAAAAAATCAAGGAAATAAAACGCAGCTGCCCAAACTGGAACAGAGTCAGCGTGCTGCGATCAGCACCTCCCAGCAGAGGCAGGGCCATCGCATCCCGGCGGAGCCCAAGGCAAGACTGTCACGTCCACCACGGCGCCCGCCACGCTGGATGGGCCTTTTCTAGTGATTTGGGGGAAGAAAATCACCCACTAAATCAGCACCATCACTTCCTTAAAACCCACCCAAGGCACCAACCGGAGCATTAACCCCGGCTTCCCCCGTCACTTCAGTTCACTCCCTCGGCACCAACACGCATCTTCCCGCAGCCCAGTTCTCCAGGCTCTCCTCCAACCTCATGAGCTCTGATCAACAGGAGCCCCAGAGGCCGGGAAAGACAGAAGCAAGCCAAGCCGATGGCAGCGGCACGTGAAAGGCTGAAGGGTGTTACCTCCGGCATTGCACCTTCGAGCAATCTCCCAGTAGACCAAGCCCAAAGCGTAGATATCGGCACATTTAAACGAGTCAAAATGCTTCATGTTAATGGTTTCATCCAAGACCTCTGGGGCCATGTACCTGCAGCACAGAAAGGGAACAGCACGTTAATTCTGAGAGGAGGTTCTCTGGAAGACAGTAACGGCAAGTTTTCACACACAGCGTGTCTCAGCAGACAAAACACAGCCTTAATCACAACAGAACTGGGCGCCACGGTCTAACAGAGGGAGCGAAATAACTCTGGAAGAATAGCAAGTTGGGAAAGAGGCAAGAACATCCAAAAGCCCAACAGGCTCCAGACAGCAGGCCCCAAAAGGCTTTTGAGAATGCCAAGCTTGTTATCAAGTCTTATATGGACTCCCCGGTGCCGAGTTTACGCAGCAGGCCTACAGCCCTCAGCCTGGTGGCACCTGGAGACGAAGCTACTGACGTCCCTCCAACATCCATCCACTGCGAGACACTTGGGAACGCTCGAGAAAGAGAACGTCACCAGTGCTCAACCAGCAGCTCAGGTGTTTGCCAGTCACACCTCAGCACCTTGCAACGTTGACCATTCTCCTACCGTTTGGTTCCAACCCTTTGATTTGGTGCGATGTCAATGGTATCCGTAACGGAATCGTGCCGGACGGCCAGCCCGAGGTCAGCGATGGCACACGTGCCGTTCTTCTTCACCAGGATGTTCTTGGATTTCAAATCCCTGTGAGCAATCCCAGGCTTTCCTAACAGAGCGAGATAAAAAAGTAGCGAGGGTCTGGTGAAATCTGGCGCAGAGGCAGGACCGGATTTCAGGGCGTTAGTTAAACCCTGTGTTGCAACACATTTTCCTGTTTGGCTACGCTTCAGCGTCAAGAACAGAGCGGTGCTGACAGCCTATGGGATGCAAAGGCCCTGCGGATGCTTCCAAGGCGCCGCTAATGCAGTAGCATCCAGAGGCCTCAAGAGGGACAAAATCCCTCCTCCCAGACAGCAGACAATGACGGGGAGTAAGGAGTTCATAATCCTGCTGCCCGTGCCAACATCCCACCCAAGGAGCACCACATTTGGGATGGGGATGTGAAATGCTACAGGAAAGCTGGGGAAGGGACTCGTTATTAGGAAGTGCAGGGAAATGGTTTTAAGTTGAAAGAGGGGAAATTTAGATGAGATCTTAGGAAGAAATGTTTTTATGTGAGGGCGGGGAGGCCCTGGCCCAGGTTGCCCAGAGGAGTCATGGATGCCCCATCCCTGGAGGTGTCCAAGGCCAGGCTGGATGGGGCTCGGAGCCCCCTGATCCAGTGGGAGGGGCCCCTGCCCATGGTGGGGGTGGGGATGGATGGGCTTTGAGGTCCCTTCCAGCCCAACCCATTCCAGGATTCCATGATTCTAGGCTGCTACAGCTCTCAGGGCCAGGGCAAGCCTAATCCGTCTGTTTCTGGTCAATACTGACCAGATGGATCCGACCAGATGGATCCACACTGACCCAGCCAAGGTTTTCTGTGCAGCACATCAGCCTCCCTCGTCAATTCTGCTTTATCCTCCCCTTCAAGAGTTCCCAACACATTTTCAAACCTTGCTCTTACCCTGAGTTCCCACAATCTCCATATGCAGATGGGCCAGCCCGCTCGCAGCGGACAGGGCAAGCTTGATCATCCCCTCGATGGTCACCGTGTATCGGTTTAGGTAGTCAAAGAGAGAGCCGTGCTCGTGGTAGTCGGAGACGAGCCACAGCTGGGTCCACGTTCCATTATCTACAGCGGGAAAGAGACTCCACTCAGACATTCACAGGGCAGGGACAGCACCCAAAGCAGGCAGCTATTTGGAAATCGCCCTGACAGTTTTCTTCAACCATTTAATTGCAAATCCAAGTGAAGAAACGCGACACCCGAGAGCAGACTGTAAACTGGTGAGCTCTCTCCTCTCAGGACTGAGGTGGTTTTCTTTTTACCTTTATTATCTGCAGCAATAAATCCCAGGATGTTCTCATGGCGCAACATGACGGTTTGATAGATTTCTGCTTCCCTAAACCAGGACCGTTCCTCACGTGAAGAGAAGATTTTCACAGCTACGTCCCCTCCGCGCCACCGGCCGCGCCACACCTCCCCGAAGCGGCCTTTCCCAATGATCTCCTGTAGGACAATGGTCCGCGCCACAGTCCGTTGGACAAAAAGCGGCAAACCTAGGGACAAGAAACGAGAGGAATGAATGCCTGTTGCAGCCAGAGAAGTTCCTGTAACCCTGAATTCCGAAGCAGAGCATCATCAAACCCAGAAGGCTCCACGTTTCACCCCAAGCAGCAACCTGAGCAAGCCCCAAACTGGCAGATGGTGGGAGCTCCCATGGAGGACGTTCGGCTGCTGGGGCAGCATCTGCGTTATCGCTTTGAAGTAGCTTGCGAACAGCCAGCGAGGAGGTGCAGAGCGGTTGGGGAACTTCTGCTCCAGGCAGATCAAAGCCCCTTTAGCCTGAATATGCAAAGAGCGGAGCTCGGTGAGGACAGACTCTGCTGAAGAGCAGCAAATCCCGAGAACTTCTCTTAGGAATGGAGTCCTAACGTGGCTGCCACCGTCACACAAGCGACAGAGCTCACCTGTGCAAAGAACTGATCTCAGAACACTTTATATACAGCAGGTGCGGTGCTAAAGGTTTGTTCCCTGGTTGTTGTATTCTCTGCCCCTGTAGATCATCCTACAGTTTCAACCTAACTGCTTTTTCAAAGCCATCAATAAAGCAATGGCTTCCCCGTCTGTTTTGGGGATGCAGAAGTGCCACAAAAGCGAACACTGGACACTGTGCTCTTGGGGAGACCCCCAGGATTCTTTGGGATGAAACAGGCCGTCCAAATACATATTTATGCGCTGTAACATTTTCAGCTGCAGGGATCTTTCCCGTTTTCCTGCCAGCTTTGAGACAGGTGACATCCTGCATCCTCCTCTGAAAGCCAGCAACGCACAGGTTAGCAGTTAATACTGGTTTCCAAGCCAAACCCTGCTCCAGGGCTACGTTTGAAAGAGCTGTAGCTGTTTGGTTCGAGTCATCCTCTCACAGCAAAGGAGAAAAGCTACACAAAACTCTTTTCCCACATCAACAGTTAAGGAGGGGTTGACCCATTGCTCTTACCTCGCCTGAACACCGATACGGGGCCGTGGCTACAAGCGTCTCCTCCACGACTGAATTTGAACCCTGCCCTCAACATTACTCATGCCAGGGCAACCCCAAGAGGCTGACGAGGCAACCCTGCAAAGCTGCGGCAACCAGGAGCCCAGAACAGGCTACCCCATGACAACTACATTTCTCATCCCTCATTTCCAGTCGTAGCTTAATACCTGAGCCAGAGCCGGAGGTGGAGAGATCGTAGACCAGATCTTGCAAGGTCTTATCCTTCGACAGGCACATTTCGCAAGAAGGGTCTTCCACGTCCAGCCGCTGGCGGTTGTGGTAGACTCGTTGGTGGTGATGACAAACAAAGACTACTATGATTGTGACGACAAACACAAGGAAGACAGGCCCGGCGATCACCGCCACGAGTTCCACAGGGCCCCAGCTCGACGGGGGTTCGTTATCCTTCAGGTGTCCTGGAGGGGAATAAAATGGAACACTTTCAGGAAGTGATTGCTCCTTCCCAAGCATTCTTTAAAGGACGTTCCTCTTGAGTTTGAATTATCCTATCAGAGCCTGAACAGTTGGAGTGTGCCGTTCCAGGATGGCAGAGGACACACCAAACAGCACTGTTAACGTGGCATTGATCAAGTCATCGGGTTGGCAAACTCCAGCTAAAACCCCGGAAGAGGACGGTGCCTCAGTTGTGGGGGCCTCTCTCAAAGAGGACAAGAGCCTCTTCTGGGCTGAATTTGCTACAAACACCTGCATTTTACCTTCCAACTGAACTCTCCATGTGAGAGAAAAACCAGCCAGTTCGTAAGGACTCATTTCTCCCTCTTTCCCCTTTGCCCTGTAACAACCTCATCCCCAAAGTCAATAACCGGGGAGGCCCTGGCCCAGGTTGCCCTGAGCAGCGGTGGCTGCCCCATCCCTGGAGGTGCCCAAGGCCAGGTTGGATGGGGCTTGGAGCCCCCTGACCCAGTGGGAGGGGTCCCTGCCCATGGCAGGGGGTGGCACTGGATGGGCTTTGAGGTCCCTTCCAATCCAAACCCAAATTCTACAAATTATTTGTCTTTTTGAGACCAGATAAGACTTCCCTGCTGCCCCTAAGCAAAAACTCTTTGCAGGACCCACCACATCACAGCGCCAAATCCAGAGGAATGAGGCTTGAGGAAGTATCACATGCCCTCTCTGTCCCAGGAATCAGAAAGGAGCAGACGTTTCCCACACCCTCACTCAAAGGCAGGGCTGCTTCCTCTTAGCTTATCCAGAACCCAGACACCCCACCAGCCCAAGCTGCTGCAATGTTCCCCTACTGCTGGCTCAGCACTGAAAGGACTCCCAAGAACAGCCTCATATGGAGCTGCCGAGTGCACGTGGGGCAAACACGCTAAACTTTGGGAGCCTCTCCTACCTTAAAGTACAGCCTCATCTTCTGGTGACATTTTGTCAGCCACAGGGGGGATTCAAGCAACTTCACATTATAATTTGAAGTAGCCTGTTATTATTTCCACTTTGCACATCAAGGAAATAAACCTAGCACTCCAGTTCACGCAGCAACCGAAGGGAAGAAGCGAAACCAGGCCAAGAAATCCTTATTCCCAATCCCAAGCAGACAGCTTCTTCCCTCCCTGCTTCCAGCAGATAATTTATTTAGCTCTCTACTCACCACTGGGAACCATTAAATCAATTTTGTTGCAAAAATCAGAGTAGCAGCAGTGAGTATTACGCAGATCTTCTGAGCTCAGACAATAGAATGGTTTTCCAGCAGGAATCAGTTTTGCTTCAGGAATGCAGGTCCGAACGTGGTGTTTGACACCATCCAGGTTGAAGACCGAGACCATGCAGGCACCGTCCGTTTCGCAGGTGGAGTTTGCTTGTTTGCAGTTGGAGCACAAACAGGTCAAAGCTGCAGAAATCAAAACAAAACCACTTCTTTAAAAACCCTGATACCAAAGGCTCGAATGAGAGAAGGCGTTCTTCTCTACATTTCTCATTTGAGACGGAGCAGGTCATTCCCAGGCTCAGGAATTAGGCTTTGGGAACCGCACAAGTCACACTGTGCTAACTTGATGAGAAGCTGGACGTGAGCCGGCAACATGCGCTCACAGCCCTGAACGTCAACGGTGTCCTGGGCTGCATCAAAAGAAACCTGGCCAGCAGGGCAACGGAGGGGGTTCTGCCCCTCTGCTCCGCTCTGGGCAGACCCCACCTGGAGCCCTGGGTCCAGTTCTGGGATCCCCAACAGAAGGAGGAGATGGAGCTGTTGGAGCGGCTCCAGAGGAGGCCACGCAGATGATCCAAGGGCTGGAGAACCTCTGGACAGGCTGGGAGAGCTGGGGTTGTTGAGCCTGGAGAGGAGAAGGCTCTGGGGGGACCTCAGAGCAGCTCCCAGTGCTGAAAGGGCTCCAGGAAAGCTGGGCTTTTTATGAGGGCTTGGAGTGACAGGATAAGGGGGAACAGTTTTGAGCTGAAAGAGAGGAGATTGAGATGAGATCTTGGGGAGAAATGTTTTGCTGTGAGGGTGGGGAGGCCCTGGCCCAGGGTGCCCAGAGCAGCGGTGGCTGCCCCATCCCTGGAGGTGCCCAAGGCCAGGTTGGATGGGGCTTGGAGCCCCCTGACCCAGCGGGAGGGGTCCCTGCCCATGGCAGGGGGTGGAACTGGATGGGCTTTGACATCCTTTCCAACCCAACCCATCCCAGAATTCTATGGTACTCAGAGTTTCAGACCTGCAAGAACTCCACTGAAGCACGAAACACAGCATGGATGAAGAGAAGCCTCTCCAGAAGACGACTGCCCGGACACTCCTTTTCCCTGCCCTGGCTGCAACCGCTAACAGAGACGGCCCGAGTCATCCCTGCAAACATCCCAACCCAACCTGGGGCCAGAACTCACCCTGAAAACAGCAATTACTCAAACCAACACACTTGATTTCACCTGGGCTGCCTGTCCAGGCTTCCCCAGCGGTGCTCCAAGGGAGCTGCCTGTTTCTTGTCGGCGAGGGACGACCACTCCAGCTCACCACTCCAACAAGTGCTTGGCAGATGCCAAACTAAAACCAACTCAAGCCAACTACACAAGCCAAGCGCGCTACACCCAACTCAACCGGTCACTTATTCAGTACCTGCTTTCCTGATCCGAGCCACTACCTGGGGTCAAATACATTCCTGGCTTTTTGCCTGTTCTCTGTGATTATTTGGGTAAAAAGCGAAGGAGAAACTCTGAGGCGTACTCCCACATTTTTCCACCCCTCAGCTGTTGTCGTCGTGTTTTTCTCAAGCAGCCCAAAAAATTGTCAGCAAATCCCCAGGCATCAGCATCCTTGGGAACAAAGAGTGAACACAACAATGTCAAGGAGAAGGGTGGGGCTTGTTGAGCAGCAGGCGGTACGTTCCTCAGCTTCCATCAGATCTCAGCCTCCCCGGAGGGATTCTGGAACATGTACTTACCCGCTGGAGAAATGGGCTTTTAGGTAGAGAGGCTAAAGAAGTGTTTTGAGAGATAAAAGCACCACAGTTAACTCTTCCCAGCCCGATAGCTCAAATTTCTACTGCTGCTCTTGCCTCTCATAATCCTATGAGCTGCTCGCACTGGTTTAAAGGCAAATCATAGAATCAGTAGCTTGGAAGAGACCTCTGAGATCACCGAGTCCAGCCGTGTCCGTCTCCCTACTAAACCCTGTCCCTAAGGAACTCATCCACCCATTTTTAAACTCCTCCAGGGATGGCAACTCCACCCCCTCCCTGGGCAGCTGTGCCCATCCCTGACCACCCTTTCAGTAAAGAAATTCTTTCTAATGTCCTTTTCTAAATGAAAAGTCACTGTCAACACTCATGTGTCTGTGTGTCCCCTGCCAGTGGGACAAGGGGACACCGAGCCTTCACACCATCGCTTCCTTAAACCAGGAAGATCAGGATTCGAGGATGTTCACAGCACTGGCAGAGCCTCCCGCTCCAATTCAGTGCAGGCTCAGGCTTCAGCGAAAACAAGCAGGGTCTGATCAACTCCAGGGTTGGTTTAGGAGGAAGACACCCATTATCTCTTATCACCAGCGTCCTAGGTAGATCAGTCAGGCTAATTGCATTACTGTTCACTTAATTGTCTCTGGACACTGCTCTTATTTCCTAGCTGCTCTTCTGAGCTGCTTCCCAGCGCGAAGGTGGCTGCAGGATTTTAGACCGGGGGAAACGCAGATGCTGGTGAGCTCTGAAGCCCCAGATTCCAAACTGCAGAGGCAGGAAAAAGGCAGTAAAACCCCAGAGAGGTGGTGAGCCACTTTAAAAAAGCAAATGTAGCTTTGTGGTGTGTGCTTGGCACAGGCCAAGGGAAAGGACACAGAATTGAAAAAGGACAGGGAAGACCCTGCGCTGGAACCGAAGCAGAAGGGCTGAGCGCCGCACCCATCATTTCTGCAGCTTTTAAGGGGAAACTTCACGATGAACGGAAAAGACCCCACTGATGTTGAAGTTGACAAGCAGCACGAAGTACTGTGTTCACTCAGTTTTCAGCAGAGCACAGAATAGACAATTCTGCTGAAAAATACCCACACTTGGGGGAACAAAGGTTGGCTATAATGGAGTTTTTCTGAGCACAGGAGAAAGGAAGGAGCAGCCAGGGCACGTTCCTACCTTCCAGGACGCTTCAAAGGAAAGAGTGTCTGAAAGCATCTCCTTTATTACTTTATCACAAGCTCAAGGTATGAATTAAAAACATTTAAACCATACACACTTCACCAGGCAGGTTCTTCTCAACTTGTTTTAGATAGAGCAAAGCTGAATATCATTCCTGTTTAGACTCATTTCTAAGGTTTCAAAGCCAAGATTTAGGCTATGGCAGCCTTGCTTCCAGAAGCTCAGAAGTAAACAAAACACTTCAAGGGTTTTGTAAACTTCTTACTCAAGTATCTGGCCAGGAACTAAGGATCCTTTTGCAAAGGAAAAGCAGAGGAGCTGGATGCATCTGCTCAGTTTCATTTGTAGACTTGAAAAAGGGAAGAAATCCTTTTACCTGCTGGGTAGGATATGAGGGACTCGTGCATAGGGGCAGAATAAAAAGATGCATATTAGCTCAGGAAGGACATGGAGCTGTTAGATCGAGTCCAGAGGAGACCACGGAGATGATCCAAGGGCTGGAGCCCCTCTGCTGTGAGGCCAGGCTGGGAGAGCTGGGGCTGTTCAGCCTGGAGAGGAGAAGGCTCTGGGGGGACCTTAGAGCAGCCTCCTGAAAGGGGCTGCAGGAAAGCTGGGGAGGGGCTCTGGATCAGGGGGTGCAGGGATGGGACGAGGGGGAACGGTTTTGAGAGATCTTAGAAATGTTCTCCTGCGAGGGTGGGGAGGCCCTGGCCCAGGGTGCCCAGAGCAGCGGTGGCTGCCCCATCCCTGGAGGTGCCCAAGGCCAGGTTGGATGGGGCTTGGAGCCCCCCGATCCAGTGGGAGGGGTCCCTGCCCATGGCGGGGGGTGGAACTGGATGGGCTTTGATGTCCCTTCTGACCCAACCCATTCCAGGATTCCATGAGGGAGCAGTTCCTGGCCTGTTTCTGGCTGTCATTGAAGCAACCCAGGATACGCAGCTCCCATGGCTACGTCTGTGTCCTCCCTGACCATCACCTACTGCCGGCTGCCAGCGCTGCAGCGAGAAGGGCCCCATGCCCGCAGGCACTGGCCGTGCCAGGGAGGAAAAGCCTGTCTGCACTGGGGAGCTTCCGGCAGAAAGGAGAATTACAGGGCAACCCGCGCAGGTCTGGCATTTCAAGTCTGATTAATCAGAAGGCAAAATTCTTCTCCTATCAGTAACACCAGAAGCAAGGAAAAGAGACTATTCCTTCCCCTTGGGTGGGGGGAAGAAACCAGACAGGTACGTGGAGTTCCCTGCCCGCGTGCTCCGAGAGCAGCTGGGGACACTGAGCACAGCAAAAGGAGACAGGAGTGAATAAAAAAGGGTATTTTTTATGCCAACAGCATTCTTTTTTTCTCCAGGAAGAAAAGCTCCTATTGAGTAAAACATATAATCTCCTTAATAAAAGAAACCAACTGGGCTAAAGCAAGTAGATGGGGCAAAGGCAACCAAAAGAGCAGTTCACAGAGCCGGGGCGGCGAGTTGCCCTCGCGCAGAACGCCTGGGGATGAGTCTGCATGAAAGGTGCTCCAGGAGCTGGCAGCAAAGCCTGCTCTATCTGCTCAGCACGCTCGCTCTGCCATCCTGCTCGCAGACAAACCCAACCCTTTCCAGAAGCTGTTTAAACAAGCCTAGCGTTAAGCTGCAGAGCCTCGGAATGAAAGCTTTGTTCTCGCTCAAGTGATGGATCAGGTCGGTATTTATACCGAAGCAAAGCCTTGCTGTGACTTAATCCCAGGCAGAGCGCAGGCGGTTGTGGCATCAATCGCAGGAGCGAGCTGGCCCGGTGTCGTTCCTCACCACTCTTCCTAGAAACCAAAGACAAACTCTCCTTGATCCTCACCTGTCACGGCCCTGGGTTCAATGCTGGGTCAGGTGCTCCTGTTAGTGACCCCCCTGAGACCGTAAGATACCCAGCAAGGTTCACAGAATCACGGAATGGGTGGGAAGGGACCTCAAAGCCCAGCCAGTGCCAGTTCCATGGGCAGGGACCCCTCCCAGTGGGTCAGGGGGCTCCAAGCCCCATCCAACCTGGCCTTGGGCACCTCCAGGGATGGGGCAGCCACCGCTGCTCTGGGCAACCTGGGCCAGGGCCTCCCCACCCTCAGCGTGAAGAATTTCTTCCTAATATCCAATCTAAATCTTCCTGCTTCCAATTTAAAGCCGTTCCCCCTCATCCCATCACTCCAGATCCTTGGAAAAAGCCCCTCCCCAGCTTTCCTGGAGCCCTTTCAGCCCTGGGAGCTGCTCTGAGGTCCCCCCAGAGCCTTCTCCTCTCCAGGCTCAACAACCCCAGCTCTCCCAGCCTGTCCAGAGGTTCTCCAGCCCTTGGATCATCTCCGTGGCCTCCTCTGGCCCTGCTCCAACAGCTCCATCTCCTCCGTACGTTGGGGATCCCAGACCTGGACCCAGGTGGGGTCTGCCCAGAGCGGAGCAGAGGGGCAGAACCCCCTCCCTCACCCTGCTGGCTGCCTTTCTTTTGATGTAGCCCTGGATCCAGTTGAGCTGCATCAAAACGTTCACAGGTTCTGGGTGGCAGCAGGTTCGTTCCGGGGCACGGAGCTCTTGGTATCTCTTTTTATTAATTACAGCAGAGAGGAAAACAAGGGAAGGGGCCCTCTTGTCCCGAACTCTCCCATTAAATGACACGTATTTTGACACGTATTTACAACTGGATCCAAACAAACAGGCGGGGCCAGAGGATCACAGCTCCAGGCTCCACCGAGACGACAGCATCGAGCTCGAATGGGCAAAGAACATTTCTCTTTTTCCCCCAAGCGGCTCTCTGAGCTCATTTTGCACATATTTATTCTCGCACAGGATCGCATGTGTCAAGACGTCTACACAGCCAGACAGGGGCAAGCTTCACAGCAAAACCTCCCGGAATGGTGACAACCACCTCTTGGAATACGTATTCCAAAGCTCCTGGAGCTGTGCTATGTGAGGTGGCACCATCTCTACCTGCTCGAGACGTACTATTGCAAACCTGAAGCTGATCACTGGTCAAATTGCCAATAACCACCCCCGTATTTACCAGATAAACAGATTTTCGCAGAGATTGCGAGCTGCTGTTCTTTTTCAACAGTTTGGAAGAACAATGTTTCCCTTGACTTCTGAGCCTTCGTGAGGCTCTGGAGCAGGAGCTGCAATTTATTGTGTCTCTGTACAGCACCTAAGTTAATGAGACCCAGTCTGGTCGTGATGTTTTAATGCTGCAGCAGCATAATGTTAGCAAGAGAAATGGAAAACAATTGGGTCTGTGCCTCTGCTGTTTCTTTAGATGCTCTAATGAAGAGGGACGTGTGCAAACATGCTTGGCAGAAAGAAATACCTTTCTGTGTTTTGCTGTATGCTCTGCTGAAATAAATAATGAATAACCTTTATCACCAAGTGTTTTGCCCAAGAGCAAAGAGGGTAGGAATAAACCCCCTGCCCTTTCGGCAAGGGAGAAGGGGCCCGTACCAAGAGTTTCTATACATTCCTTGTTCAACCGTACGACCCCAAGACACTCAAAGCCATCTGATGAAGATCTTAAACACAAAGATTTACTGTCCATTATAGCCATCTCGATTCTTCCATGGCTGGGATCCCTAATCCCACTCTAGGATACGTGCAAGTCATAGAATCATAGAATGGTTTGGGTTGGAAGAGACCTCAAAGCCCACCCAGTGCCACCCCCTGCCATGGGCAGGGACACCTCCCACTGGGTCAGGGGGCTCCAAGCCCCATCCAACCTGGCCTTGGGCACCTCCAGGGATGGGGCAGCCACCGCTGCTCTGGGCACCCCGGGCCAGGGCCTCCCCACCCTCAGTGTGAAGAATTTCTTCCCGATGTCTAATCTAAATCTTCCTGCTTCCAACTTAAAGCCGGTCCCCCTCATCCCATCACTCCAGGCCCTTGGAAAAAGCCCCTCCCCAGCTTTCCTGGAGCCCCTTCAAGTACTGGAAGGTGACTATGAGGTCCCCCCAAAGCCTTCTCCTCTCCACGCTGAACAACCCCAACTGTCCCAGCCTGTCCTCACAGTAGAGGTTCTCCAGCTGTTGGATCACCTTCATAGCCTCCTCTGGACAAAATGCCTGCTTTGTACGGCACACCAGTATCTTCTCTGCATTCCAGAGCCAGCTCAGCTACACCTACGGCCTCCAAAGCCAAGAGCGCGGCCAGTTCTGGGCGCTCACACTGCCCCCATTTCTTTACAAAGGAGCTGAGGAAATGAGTACAGATTTGCCCTTGTGTAGACACAGCAGCACCCCCTCGAACACGTTTCCCACACTGCGCTGCCCTCTCAGCTTCTCCTCCTATTTTCAGATCCCAACAACTCTTTTGCTCCTCACTGGCGCTGATGAAATCTACTGACCCGCTGCTATAACTGAAACAAGAGTTAAAATTAGCTGCAAAGCACCGTGAAAAAAAAAAAAAAAAAAGCGCTTTCACGGCAAGTCATCCAGCAACTAAAAATTATAGTAGGATATTTAAAGCTGGAAACAAGAATCCCAACTTTTTCAAGCTGGCTGCAGTCCCCTGGCACAGGCTGAACCTGACGTGAACACATCACGGCTCACTAGAAAACATCCACTACATGGAAAAAAAAAAAAAAATAAGGCAGGAAGAATGTGCTCTCACTTTTAAAGTGACAAACTTTCCCTGCCTCTACTCCAGGAACACAAAAGGAGAGCTCCGACATGAATTTTAAATAAGCGAATTGACAGGAGTCTCATCATTAATAGGTTAATTAGAAGAAGCCTTGACATTTCTGCTGCTGTTGCTCTCAACTCAGAAAACAACCATATGGCTCCCAACGCCTGCTCCAGGCTCTGGTCTGACACCTATTTTGTGTTTTAACTTGGTAGGAAACCAGTTTAGAGCCTGGCACCCTACGCCAGTACTGTGGGAGAATGTCCTGCAGCCCAGCCGCGTGGCAGGGAGACCCACGGGTCGGCACCCATGGATTTTAGGACTTAAACCCAAAGCTGTGCATTCTCAGGCAACTCGCCCGGGTCTAACTAACCAGCTGGTTAATGTGTAGGCTGTATTCTGACCCCCAGCAGTCCACAGGTTACTTCCAAAAACCCCCCAGAAAGCAGCAAGTGCTAAAAACCAAGGCAAGAGGCTTCACCCTGCAGCGGAGCCTGCTTTTCTGTGGAAAAAAATAAATATATGGGTCTCCAAGCAAAGGAAAGGGAGGACAAAAGAGCGCTCCCAGCCCGTTTGACTGCTCCCACGTGACAGGCAGGCTCTACCACCTCAGCACCAGCGACGTCTCATCCCTGGAACACCAACACCGTGCGCTCCCAGGCCAGGTTGGATGGGGTTTGGAGCCCCCTGACCCAGTGGGAGGGGTCCCTGCCCATGGTAGGGGGTGGCACTGGTTGGGTTTTGAGGTCCCTTCCAACCCGTTCTCCTCAAGAGGAGCGACTCCTCCTCGGTGTGCTCTGATAACCACGCCGGCAGTGCGGCGGCGAACGTATTTCCACGGGTCAACACCCAGTGAACTTTGCTTGCTGTGAAGAGAATTGACGTTTTACTTCACTCCTTTCGCAATAGCGATTTCCGGAGCATCCACTCCTGGCAGCGGGCGGGCGTACCGAGGGGAAAAAAAAAAAACCCAACCCCAAGCTGTCTGGCCAAGGAGCTGAAGGAGTTCAAGAATGCTCGTTGGACACTGTTTTTAATTTCCAGTTAGAGAAGTCTTTCTTGGAAAGTTGTAAGATCCAACTTACAGACAACACGGAGTTTGCCTGATTTAACCGGGTAAATATTTTAAGCAGGTGTTAATAATAAAATCTGCTGGCCCGAGCCTGCTCCCCACAGGACCTTTTTGCTTTATTTCAAGTATGACAACAAAGCTCACCTACAACAGCCCCACCACCATCACTGCAGAGGCACCTTTTGTATTTTCCTTTTTATTTTTTAAAGGAAGGAGCATAGGGTGGTGTTTGCTGCTCTGTTCACCGACGCCCACGGAGGTTCAGAGCCCCGCAGAAATTAGGATGGTTTTCCAGGCTACCCCAAAATAAAAAACCTCTTGTATAAAGGCCAACAGTCGGGGCAGCCTTTGCTGCTGAGGAGGTGACGGTGAGCGCGGAGCTGCTCAAGCAGCACCCAATTCCCAGAGTTAAGAGTCTCTGTTCCCTTGTCACCCTGTTCCTAGCTCTGCCAAAGCAGCTCCCTCGCGTCCCCAAAGCCAGGCTTGAGCTCACACCTTTCACCAGAGAGCGTGAACACAACCGTACGGCGGAAACAATACACAGCCTGATATCAAAGGCACTGAGAGTCAGCCCGGCGTCCAGCAGACCCGCAGTCAATTGGCCCTTTCCTGTTTATTTACTATTATTTCTCCAAATAAACACCAACAAATTGGGAAGTGAAAGCCCCAGCGCAGTCGCGAGATGAGTCTCCCTTAGTCCTGCTTTGCCATTTATCACAAACCAGCTGAAACACCTTCCTAATTTAACTTTGGATTAAAACAAAGCCCAGCTGCTTTCCCCTAAGGCGCATTCGTAGGACCAGATTCAACAGGACTCACAAAAACACCCCTAACCTACTGCCCTGCTGGGGTTTAAAGCATTTTCTAGAGCTTAACAAGTCCAGATCTGCACGCACGAAGTTCCCAGTCGCCTCGTAACGCACAACACGACCGGCGAGAGGATTGGGGAGGAGGAGAAACATATTTCAGCGCGGTTCCTGTTGGAACAGGTACCCTCGTTACGCAAGCGGCGATCGCCCCCGATAGCCACAAGAGAGACAGGCGGCGCGGCGAAGCCTCCGATGCTGGAGACGCCGCTACCACCAGCCCTGCCAAGAGGTGCCAAGATGCTCCATCCAGCTCTGGGGAAAAAGGGCCAATTTCTTTAAAAGCCGATACCTCTGGCTTTTCCCCCCAGGAGTGGCAGCGGTTGCATCCCCCCAGGTAAATAAAGAGGATGCCCACGGAACAAACAAAGAGTTTCCCCTCACTCGCCTCCCTCCAAACAAATATTTACAGTTGTTACCATCCAGAGGCACAAGGTTTTCAAAAGGTTTCTTGAAAAACACCCCACAGATTCCAAGAGGCTCCGTATTAAGCGCACACACCGCAACCTCGGGTGCTCGGGGGTTGCCGAATTCCCCCCCTTGGCCGGGTCAAAAGAAGAGGCCACAAGGCCCGAGGAGGCCGAGCCACAACATGGTGGCACTTGCCAAGCTGGGGCTGATCCGCCCTCCTCATGCCAAGGCCTTGTTTCCCACAGAACCCTGGGGGGGGGGGGGCGGCCCTGGGTGGGGAGGGCCACAACCCCCCCCTCCCCATCCCGTGGCTCCCCAGGCCCCCCACCACACACGGACCCCCCCAGCTCTTCCTCAACTCTGGGCAAAGCCCATAAATCGGCGTTTCCTTCGTTATCGCCACAAAACAAGCTGGAAGACTCCCAGGTGCCTTCCCAGCCAAAGCCAAGGTGAACGGGGGGCTCCTCAGGGTACCCCGGCACACAGACGGCACCCCCCCCCCCCCAAAACACGTAACAGTCTCCTCGGGGGAGGGCACAGCCCCCCCCCGACAAGCCCAAGGGTCCCCTTCAAACCACGTTCCCTTGCAAATGCCCCCTCTGCCAGGCTTGGTGCCCACCCTGGGGGGGTCAGTGCTCCCCATCCCTACGCGACACCCTCCCCCCCCGGATCCTCACCCCTCTTATTTCTTCCCCCCCCCGCCTTCTTATTTCGTCCCCCCTCAAGCACTCTCCCCTGCCCCCCACACCCTTCAGTGCCTCAGGGGCACCTCTTGGCCCCCAGACCCTCCCATTGCCCCCCCCCCAAATCTCACCCTTAATTTCCACCCCCTCACCCCCAGGCTGACCTCACCCCTGAGCTTCCCCCCCCCCCCCTTAATTTCCACCCCCCCACCCCCAGGCTGACCTCACCCCTGAGCCCCCCCCCCCTTGCCCCTGGCTCCCCTCATCGCCTCCCACTGGGTTCTCCTCATGGTTCCCTTCCAATCCCCCCTCCTGATCCTCGGGGACCCCCTGGTTGCCCCCCATTCCCCCCTCCCTCAATTCCCCTCCTGCCCCCCCCGGTTACCCCCATTCCCCTCATGATTCTCCCATTGACACCCCCCCCCCCCCCGTTACCCCTATTCTCCTCGCGGTTCCCCCCCCTTCTCCCTCAGTTCCCCCTCCCCCGGATTCCCCCCCTCCCCCCCGTTCCCCTCTCGTTCCCCCTCTGCCCCCGCTCTCCCATCCCACCCCCACCAGTTGCCCCCCCAAACCCCCCTCCCCACCTTCCCGTCCCCCCCGGTTCTCCCCCTCCCCTCCTCGTTCCCCTGATCCTCCCCCGCCCCCCCCGGCTCCCATCACGATCCCCCCCCCGCAATTCCTCTCCTGTTCCCCCTCCACGACCGCCCCGTTCTCCCTCCCCCATTTCCCCCCCCCCCGGCTCCTCCGCTGCCCCCGTTCCCCTCCCCACCCCCAATCGCTTCGATTCCCCTCCCTCCCCGTCCCCCCCCCCCCCCAGCTCCCCAGTGCCCCCGTCCTCTCCTTCCCCCTCCCCCAATCACCCCGTTCTCCCCCCCCGCTGCCTCCGTTCCCCAACCCCCCCCATCAAGACCCCCCCCCCCGCTCCTCCCGTTCTCATCACGACCCCCCCGCCCCCCGGTTCCCCTCACGACTCCCCCCCCTCCGCTCCTCTCGTTCTCATCACGCCCCCCACCGTTTCTCTCGCTCCCCCTCCCCATCACGCCCCCCCCCGCTCCCCCCGTTCCCATCACGCCCCCCCCCCCCCGCCCCCCCCGCTCCCATCACGCCCCCCCAGCTGGCGGTCCCCCCCGTTCCCCGGTGCCCGGGGGGGGGGGCGGGGCGCCGCCATGTTGTGCCGGTGCGGTCGGAAGGTGGGGGGGGGGGGGGGCGCCGCCACTCACCGCGAGCCCCGCCGGTGGCCGCGGCCGCGAGCAGCAGGGCGAGCAGGAGGGGGGCGGCGGGCGGCGGCGGCGGCGAGGGGGGGCGTCGGGCGCGCGGCGGCGGGGGGGCGGCCATGGCGAGCGCCGCGGCCTCGGTGGCGAGCGGCCGGCAGCGCGGGGGAGGGGCGAGCGGCGAGGGGCGGGGCCGCGCTTAAAGGGGCCGCGGCGGGGGGGGGGAGGGGGGTGTGCGAGGGCGGGGGTGCAAGGAGGGGCAGGGAGCAAAGGGGGTGTGCAAGGGGGGTGTAAGGGTGTGCAAGGGGGGTGCAAAGGGGGGGTGCAAGGGGGGTGCAAGGGTGAACAAGGGGGGTGCGCAAGGGGGAGTAAAGGGGGTGTGCAAGGGGTGTGCAAGGGGGGTGCAAAGGGGGTGTGTAAAGGGGGGTGCAAGGGGGGTGCAAGGGGGGTGTGCAAGGGGGGTGCAAAGGGGGTCTGCAAGGGGGGTGCAAGGGTGTGCAAGGGGGGTGTGCAAGGGGGAGTAAAGGGGGTGTGCAAGGGGGGAGCAAAGGGGGTGTGCAAAGGGGGTGTGTGCAAGGTGGGGGTGTGCAAGGGGGGTGCAAAGGGGGTCTGCAAGGGGAGTGTGCAAGAGGGTGCAAGGGGGTGCAATGGTGAACAAGAGGGGTGTGCAAGGGGGATGTGCAAGGGAGAGCAAAGGGAGTGTGCAAGGAGGGGTGTGCAAGGGTGAACAAGAGGAGTGTGCGGGGGGAGCAAAGGGGGTGTGCAAGGGGAGTGCAATGGTGAACAAGAGGAGTGTGCAAGGGGGGTGTGCAAAGGAGAGCAAAAGGAGTGTGCAAGAGGGGGTGTGCAATGGGGAGCAAAGGGAGCGTGCAAGAGGGGGTGTGCAATGGGGAGCAAAGGGGGTGTGCAAGGGGGGTGTGCAAGGTGGGTGTGTGCAAGGTGGGTGTGTGCAAGGGGAAGCAAAAGCCGTGTGCAATGGGGGCAAAGGGGGTGTGCAAGGGGGGTGTGCAAGGTGAGTGTGCAAGGATGGGTGTGCAATGGTGAGTGAGGAGGGGTGTGCAGGGAGGGCGAGGGTGTGCAAGAACAGATGTGCAAGGAGGGACAAGGGGGTATGTGCAAGGGGGGGTGGGTGAGGGGGTGTGCAAGGGTGGGCGTGCAATGGTTGCAAGGGAGATGTGCAAGGGGAAGCAAAGTGGGTGTGCAGGAGGGGGTGTGTTTGCAAAGGTGGGTGTGCAATGACGGGTAAGGGTGAGTGTGCAGGGGGTGTGTGCAAAAGTGCAATGGTGGGTGAGCAAGGCTGTGCGTGCAAGGGGGAGGTGTAAGGGAGGTGTGCAAGGGTGGCAAGGGTGGGTGTGCAAAGGGGGGTGTAAGGGAGGTGTGCGAGAGGTGTGGGCAGTGGGGTGCAAGGAGAGGTGTGTGATGCTGGGCAAGGAGTGGTGTGCAAGGGGGGTGTGCAAGGGCTGTGTGCAATGGTGGGTGTGCAAGGGGGGTGTGCAAGGGGGGTGTGCAAGGGCTGTGTGCAATGGTGGGTGTGCAAGGGGGGTGTGCAAGGGGGGTGTGCAGTGATGGGCAAGGCTGGGTGGGTGAGTGTGCAAGGGGTGGTGTGCAATGCTGGGCAAGGGGGGGGTGCAAGGGCAGTGGTGCAACAGTGGGCAAGGGTGTGCAAACCCCAGCTGAGCACCCCAAATCCTGGGCTGAGCACCCCAAACCCCAGCTGAGCACCCCAAACCCTGGGCTGAGCACCCCAAACTCCAGCCTGAGCACCCCAAACCCCATCAGAGCACCCCAAACCCCAGCTGAGCACCCCAAACCCTGGGCTGAGCACCCCAAACTCCAGCCTGAGCACCCCAAACCCCATTAGAGCACCCCAAACCCCAGCTGAGCACCCCAAATCCTGGGCTGAGCACCCCAAACCCCAGCTGAGCACCCCAAACCCTGGGCTGAGCACCCCAAACTCTGGGCTGAGCACCCCAAACTCCAGCCTGAGCACCCCAAACCCCAGCTGAGCACCTCAAACCCTGGGCTGAGCACCCCAAACCCTGGGCTGAGCACCCCAAACTCCAGCCTGAGCACCCCAAATCCTGGCTGAACACCCCAAACCCCAGCTGAGCACCCCAAACCCTGGGCTGAGCACCCCAACCCCATTAGAGCACCCCAAACCCCAACTGAGCACCTCAAACCCTGGGCTGAGCACCCCAAACCCCAGCTGAGCACCCCAAACTCCAGCTGAGCACCCCAAACCCTGGGCTGAGCACCCCAAATCCTGGCTGAGCACCCCAAACCCCAGCTGAGCACCCCAAACCCCATCAGAGCACCCCAAACCCTGGGCTGAGCACCCCAAACTCCAGCTGAGCACCTCAAAACCTGGGCTGAGCACCCCAAACCCCAGCCGAGCCCCCCAAACCCCAGCCTGAGCACCCCAAACCCCATCAGAGCACCCCAAACCCTGGACTGAGCACCCCAAACTCCAGCCTGAGCACCCCAAAACCCCAGCTGAGCACCCCAAACCCTGGGCTGAGCACCCCAAACTCCGGCCTGAGCACCCCAAATCCTGGGCTGAGCACCCCGAACCCCGTCAGAGGGATCTTGGGGGGCTTCACCTCCCCCAGAAGCTCCGGGATCTCCTCCTCCTGCCGTGCCCGTTGGGGGAGGTTTGGCACCTCTGAAACCATAGAAGACTTTTTTACACTTTATTAAATATATTAAAATCTCAATCATTAAATAATTCCGGAGGAAGGAGCAAAGCTGGTTCTGCTGAACATCCTTGGTTGTGACCCAACAGCCCCGACCGCCGGCTGGCTTTGGGGATGGTGTTGGTTGGAGAAGGCACCGAAACGCAGCGGAAAACACCGAAACGCGCCGGAAAACAATGAAATGCGATTGAAAACAACGAAACGCACCGGAAAACACCAAAACATGCTGGAAAACACCCAAACGCGCCAGAAAACAACGAAACGCGATGGAAAACACCAAAACATGCTGGAAAACACCCAAACGCGCCAGAAAACAACGAAACGCGATGGAAAACAACGAAACGCACCGGAAAACACCAAAACATGCTGGAAAACACCCAAACGCGCCGGAAAACAACGAAACGCGATGGAAAACAACGAAACGCACCGGAAAACACTGAAATGCGCTGGAAAACAATGAAACGCGCCGGAAAATACCGAAACGCACCGGAAAACACCAAAACACGCTGGAAAACAACGAAACGTGCTGGAAAACACTGAAACGCACCGGAAAACAATGAAATGCACCGGAAAACACTGAAACGCGCTGGAGAACACCGAAACGCTCTGGAAAACACTGAAATGCACTGGAAAACACTGAAACGCACCGGAAAACAATGAAACGTGGCGGAAAACACCGAAACGTGCCGGAAAACAACGAAATGCGCCAGAAAACAATGAAATGCACTGGAAAACAACGAAACTTGCTGGAAAACACAGAAACGTGCCGGAAAACACCAAAACGCGCTGGAAAACAACGAAACACGCTGGAAAACACTGAAACGTGGCGGAAAACACCGAAATGCGCCAGAAAACAATGAAATGCACTGGAAAACAACGAAACGCGCTGGAAAACAATGAAATGCACTGGAAAACAACGAAACTTGCTGGAAAACACAGAAACGTGCTGGAAAACACCGAAACTGTTGGCCAAGGCCAAAAAAATGGGCTTGGGAACGGCTGCTGGTGGCTCCTCAGGGAAGGATGAGGCCACCATGGCTGTGGGGGTCCCCGTTTTGGGGTTCCCTGGGGCACACGGGGTCCTGGGTCCTGGTGGCTCCTCAGGGCAGGATGAGGCCACCATGGCTGTGGGGGTCCCTGTTTTGGGGTTCCCTGGGGCACACGGGGTCCTGGGTCCTGGTGGCTCCTCAGGGCAGGATGAGGCCACCATGGCTGTGGGGGTCCCCGTTTTGGGGTTCCCTGGGGCACACGGGGTCCTGGGTCCTGGTGGCTCCTCAGGGAAGGATGAGGCCACCATGGCTGTGGGGGTCCCCATTTTGGGGTTCCCTGGGGCACATGGGGTGCTGGGACCTCATTTGGTGCTGGTGGCTCCTCAGGGCAGGAAGAGGCCACCATGGCTGTCGGGGTGCCCGTTTTGGGGATCCCCATGGCACAGGGGATGTGGATCCTTGGGGATCTCCTCATCCTGGGGAGCCCTGAGATGCACCAGGGTGCAGAGCCAACCCGGCTACGGGCACGCTGCGCTGGGTACCATCCTTTCCCACCGCAATCCAGACCTCCTTGGGCGGGACCAGGCACCGCGGCGCTGCCAGGGAATTCCTGGTGCCAACGTGCCGCGCGGGCAGGTTGGGGCAGCACCCGCTGTTGGGTGCCAGCCGTGGCGGGGGGTGCCTGGTGGGCTCGGTGCCCGTCACCGTGCCATCTAGCCGGGGGTGCTTGATTCTGCCTCCAGGGGGACCGTTCTGGGCCACCAGCCCCCTTGGTGCCCACTGCCATCCTCGCCGCTGGCATCGGGTGACAAATCCAGGGGGTATTTTTGTAACTGGGTTGGAAGATGCGAAGATTCCTCTCCTGTTTTTGCCCTCCTGACAAATCCCAAAGGCTCCAACGCGGGGTGGGAGAGGTGGGGGCTGTGAGCGAAACTCCTTCGATGCCCACGAGCTGTCCTGGCGTTGGCTTTGCCATCGTCCCCGGTGCCCGCGAGCGGCTCGGTGCTCACTGCTCCGGCTTGGGTTTATCCAGGGAATTGTTCAGCTTCTTCAAGGTCTTTTTGATGCGCAGGGCGGTGAGGCGGGCAGAGGGGCTCTGGTACCAACACTCCTTCATCACCTTCGCCAACGCCGATAAAACCTGACGGGGGCACAAAGAGGGGAAAATGGAAGGGTTTCATGGAATCCTGGGATGGGTTGGGTTGGGAGGGACCTCAGAGCCCACCCAGTGCCACCCCCTGCCATGGGCAGGGACCCCTCCCTGTGGGTCAGGGGGCTCCAAGCTCCATCCAACCTGGCCTTGGGCACCTCCAGGGATGGGGGGGGCACCCTGCTCTGGGCACCCTGGGCCACCACCCTCAGCGTGAAGGATTTCTTCCCAAGATCTCATCCACGTAGATCTCCCACTTCCCAACTTCAAGCCGTTCCCCCCCCCGTCCCATCACTCCAGACTCTTGGAAAAAGCCCTGGGAGCTGCTCCGAGGTCCCCCCAGAGCCTTCTCCTCTCCAGGCTCAACACCCCCAGCTCTCCCAGCCTGGCCAGAGGTTCTCCAGCCCTTGGATCATCTGCGTGGCCTCCTCTGGCCCCGCTCCAACAGCTCCATCTCCTCCTTCCGTTGGGGATCCCAGACCTGGACCCAGGGCTCCAGGTGGGGTCTGCCCAGAGCGGAGCAGAGGGGCAGAACCCCCTCCCCCCCCTCTGCCCCCACTTTTTGGGTGCCACCCAGGAGGACATGGTGGGGCTTCCAGGGTTGTGAGCGCACGTTGCCGGCTGGTGTAGCTCTTCATGGACTGGCAGAGGGTGGGTGGGAGCAGCTCCAGGCAGGACTCACCGGGTCACAGAACAGGCGGTTGGGGATCACGGGGGTCTGCTGGTCGATGCACACCACCTTCTTCATGTCCTCAAAGCTGGGGTCACTGGGGACGACGTCAAAGAAGGGTGGCCGGTACTCCTCCACGATACCTGAGGGTGGCACGAGGGCATCGGAGGGTGTGGGGTTCACCCCAGCCCTGCACATCACAGAGTGCCCAACACAGCAACCCCGCACCCTGCCCTGGGGGGCACGCGGGTGTCTGGGAACTGCCAGCGCGATTTGGCCCGCGGCACTGGGAGTGATGGTGCCCGTGGGGTGCACGACTTCAACCCTCGCTGCACGGCGGGACCTCGCTGGGATGGCACGGGGTGGCTGAGGCCGGGTCTAACATTGGCTCCAGTACCACTGGTGACACCAGCACTGGTGATACCAGCACCAGTTCTGGAACCACTGGTGACACCAGCACTGGCTCCAGCACCAGTTCTGGAACCATTGGTGACACTGGCACCAGCTCCAACACCACTGGTGACACCAGCACTGGCTCCAGTACCAGTTCTGGAACCACCGGTGACACCAGCACCAGCTCCACCACCACTGGTGACACCAGCACTGGCTCCAGTACCAGTTCTAGAACCACTGGTGACACCAGCACCAGCTCCAACACCACTGGTGACACCAGCACTGGCTCCAGCACCAGTTCTGGAACCACCGGTGACACCAGCACCAGCTCCAACACCACTGGTGACACCAGCACTGGCTCCAGTAGCAGTTCTGGAACCATTGATGACACCGGCACCAGCTCCAACACCACTGGTGACACCAGCACTGGCTTCAGCACCAGTTCTGGAACCACTGGTGACACCAGCACCATCTCCAGCACCAGTTCTGGAACCACTGGTGACACCAGCACCACCTCCAGCACCACTGGTGACACCAGCACCAGCTCCAGCACCAGTTCCAGAGCCTCTGGTGGCTCCAGCACCACTCCTCCCATGAAGAACAACTCCAGCAGCTGCTCTAGCCTCAACCACAGCTCCAGCACCAGCTCCTGGCACCGATGCCACCTCGCGGCCCCACACCTCCACCTGGCAGCCCCGCGGTGAGCCGGCCGGCTGGCCCAGCTAATCTCAGCTTAGAGCCTCCAGATGTCCACAGGGTTTAACCCCTCTGAGCACCCACCAGCTCCCTGCACCCCACGGGGTGTCTCCTCAACCTCGGGGTCCTCTGGACCCCGCACCTCGAATTCCCTGGGGCGATGCAGGGGCACCGCAGCCCATCCTGGAGGGCGAGGATGCCTGGAAGGGTTAAAACCAGCCGGCTGAAGGTCATCCCCTGCATCTGGCTTCGGTAACTCGGGGTAAATGTTTAATCTGAAGGAGCTCCGGGGCGGTAAATGAGATTATCCCGGCCAGATTGTGCCTGGGGGGGGACCTCCTACCTCTCTCACCGGTTCCCACCATTTAATTAACGCTTCTACTGGACTTTGGCCGTAGCTGGGTAGCCCTGAGGATGCTCCTCCACAGCGTGGGGGACCCCATCCCTATCCTTGTGCCCCCCAAAAGCCAAGTCGTGCCGGCCAGAGGTCTTGGCCATGGCCGGCTTCCAGGCAGCGCTCGCTCGACGCCGCTTGTTTTCTAATCAGCGTTGAACAAACAAAGCTCTGATTGAGTCTAATGGGCCCTTTAATCAGGGAGCCGGGTGTTGACACCAGATTACAGTGTTTATAATTCACAGCTAATCTTCTGGGCCGAGGGAGAGAAGAAAAACCACCAAAAGGAGGGAAGGGAAGGGAAGGAGCGGCCGCGGAACTTTGCCGCCAGCTTGGAGCGCGGCCGCTGGTTGGGAAGCGCTCACCGTTCACCACCGTCCGCCGGGTGATCTCCCACAGCACCAGCCCGTACGCCCAGATGTCCGTCTTCTTGTAGGACTCGAAGCAGTCGGTGCGGATCTGCTCGCTCAGCACCTCCGGGGCCATGTAGCGCTTGGTGCCCACCCGCGGGTTGTTGCCGATGTCCAGGTAGTCGCTGCCCTGGGAGTGCATGACAGCCAGCCCTGCGGGGGGGCTGGCACTGGTCACAGCCATGCTGGCACAGCTTCCCCAGGGTGCTGCATCCCTGGGGCACCGCATCCCTGTGGCATAGTATCCCAAGGGTACTGCCACCCTAAGGTGCCGTATCCAGAGGGCACCACATCCCCAAGGTGCCATATCCACAAGGCACCGCATCCCTGGGCTACCACATCTCTGGGGTACATCCCTGGGGTGCCACATCTCTGGGGTACTGCATCCCCAGGGAGCCACATCCCCAGGGTACCACATGCCCAGGGAGCCACATCCCCAGGGAGCCCTATCCCTAAGGTAATGCATCCCCAAGGTACCACATCCCCAGGGTACCACATCCCTGGGGTACCACATCCCCAGGGAGCCACACCCCTAAGGTAATGCATCCCCCAGATAACACATCCCCAGGGTACCACATCCCCAGTGTACCACATGCCCAAGGAACCTAAGGTAATGCATCCCCCAGGTAACACATCCCCAAGGTACCACATCCCTGGGGTACCACATGCCCAGGGAGCCCCATCCCTAAGGTAACGCATGCCCAAGGTACCACATCCCTGGGGTACCACATCCCCGGGGAGCTGCATCCCTAAGGTACAACATCCCCAAGGTACCACATCCCTGGGGTACCACATCCCCGCGGAGCCGCATCCCTAAGGTACCACATCCCCAAGGTACCACATCCCTGGGGTACCACGTCCCCAGAGTACTGCATCCCTTGGGTGCCATATCCATGGGGCAACACATTCCCAGAGTACTCTGTCCCTGGGGTACCACATCCCTAAGGTACCACAACCCTGGGCTACCACCTCCCTGGAGTACCACATCCCTGGAGTACCACATCCCTGAGGTACCACATCCCACCCCAGCTCACCCAGGTCTGCGATGCAGCACTGCCGGTTGCTTTTCACCAAGATGTTCCTGCTCTTCAGGTCACGGTGGGCGATGGCAGGCTTGCCCTGGGTGCCAAAGATCTCCACGTGGAGGTGGACGAGGCCACAGATGATGGAGGAGGCCAACCCTAGGCAGGTCTCCACGTCCAGGGCCGTCCTCTGCAGGTAGTCGTAGAGTGAGCCGTTCTCGTGGTAGTGGGTGATGAGCCAGAGTTGGGTGCTGGAGTTCCTTGAAGTCATGTCGGAGGCGATGAAACCTGGATGGAGAGAAGAGCTGGGACCATGGAGCCACCACGCAGCCACCTCTGGCCACCTTGGTCCCCTGCTCACCCAGAATATTGTCGTGCCGCAGGAGGACGGTGTTGTAGATCTCCGTCTCGCGGAACCATGACTGCTCATCCCGGGATGAGAAGATCTTCACGGCCACGCTCTCCCCGTGCCACACGCCTCGCCACACCTCACCATAGCGTCCTTTACCTGCCACGGCCATGGTACCACGTCACAAAGCTGCTCCGGCCGCCGACCTCCTCCCCACATTCAGCATGAGGAACTCAGCTCCTGGCGTGGAGCGGCCATGGGGTGGTGCAGGGTCCGTTGGCCTTGGCCAACTACCACCCACCCACCCAGGCGCTCTCTGCCTGCCCCGTCACCACGACAGTGGTTGAACTTTCGCAAGGGCCTGGAGTGACGGGACGAGGGGGAACGGCTTTAAATTGGAAGGGGCGAGATTTAGATTGGACATCAGGAAGAACTTCTTCACGATAAGGGTGGTGAGACCCTGGCACAGGTTGCCCAGAGAAGTTGCCCAGAGGCTGGATGGGGTCTTGAGCGCCCTGAGCCAGTGGGAGGGGTCCCTTCCCGTGGCGGAGGGGTTGGAACTGGATGGGCTTTGAGGTTCCTTCCAAGCCGAACCGTTCCATGGTTCTATGAATTTAGGGTCTTTATGGGGTTTTGGTTGAGATAGTTGTGTCCAACCTGCCCTCCTGGGTCTGGCATGTGCTGGCACACCAGGTGGGCAACCTCTCCCCGTGCCCGCCTGTTCTTCTTACCCACGCACTCCACAAGGGTGATCTGCCGAGCCACCGTCCGTTGGACGAGGAAGGGCAACCCCGAGCCGCTGCCCGTGGTGCAGTCGTCACTCAGCAAGTCCTGCACGACCAAGGTGACACGGGGTCAGCCCAGTGGCCACCCCACAGCCAGAACATCCCCTCCCTCGGTGTACTGGGGGTCCTTCCTGGAGCTCACCCACCTCCAGAGTGCTGTCCCCCACCATGGATGCCTTCAGCATGAAGTCCGTGTCTCCAAAGTCACTTTTCTTGTGGCGTTGCTGGGCGACCTTCCAGCAGAAGAGAGCTGTGAGCGCCGCGAGGACGAGGAGGGCAAGCAGCGGGACGAAGATCATCAGGAGGAGGTTGGGCAGGGAAGGGGCCTTTCCCAGGGCCTCTTCTCCTGGGTGGAGGAAACGATGGATGTGAGCATGAAGGTGGACCTGGGAGGGTGGAGAGTTGGTGCTTGGGCTTGGACCTGGGGAGGATGGAGGTCCTGGTGTTTAGGTTTGGACCTGGGGAGGATGGAGGTCCTGGTGTTTGGGCTTGGACCTGGGGAAGGTGGAGGTCCTGGTGTTTAGGTTTGGACCTGGGGAGGATGGAGGTCCTGGTGTTTAGGTTTGGACCTGGGGAGGATGCAGGTCCTGGTGTTTGGGCTTGGACCTGAGGAGTGGGGAGGTCCTGGTGTTTAGGTTTGGACCTGGGAAGGATGGAGGTCCTGGTGCTTGGACCTGTGGAGGGTGGCTCTGCATTGGGGTCAGCCCTATGGGTGGCAGCTCTGCAGGCACAGCCCAAGAAGGGACACCTGAGGACATCTCGCTGGCCCTGTGCCACCTGAAAAGGGGTGACCCTTGAGGTGCTGGATGAAGATGGGGCTGATCTGGAGACCCAACCACACCTCCAGCTGGGTGAGGAGCTCTGCCCCTCTCCTCCTGGTTCCTCGAACGGGGCTGTGCCCCCGTACCTTGCAGGAAGATCTCCAGCTTGGCGTTGCACATGCTGGACTCGCAGCATCTCATGCCGTACTGCTCCGTCACGGGCGTGTGACAGTTCTCCAGGATGTTCTGGGAGAAGCAGCCCCTGTTCTGGGTGATGGTCCCCTCCTCCTTCCTCTTGCTGACGAAGCACACCTTGCCGCTGCAGGTGGGCTGGCTGCAGTGGGGCACGTCACAGGCGCACAGCAGCTCATCTGCGGGCACGAGGAGAGGGCACCTTGTGCCACGGGGCCACCTGGCTGGTGGCTCCGGTGGCTTTTTGTCCTAAAGACTCTTGAACCAAATTTCCAGAGCTGGCAGCCCAAGACTGGCAGGGTCTGGGCTGAGGAAGGCTCAGGACCTTGAGACCTCATGGAAAATCACTTCCACCTGGATGCGACCCTGAAGCTGGGGGTCACCTCTCCTCACCCCCTTGGGAAGGCAGCGGAGGGGCCGTGCATCCAGCCCCACCAGCTGGGATTAACTGGGATGCACTGGGGCACAGCACACAGGGTCACATTCTGTCTGGGGGGTCCTGAGGGCATGGAAGTGTCCCAGTCTGCGATCAGGATGGGACCCAGAGCCCCAAACTCAGTGGGTGAAGGGTCCTGGAAGCCAGGATGGGACCCAGAGCCCCAAACTCAGTGGGTGAAGGGTCCTGGAAGTCAGGATGGGACCCAGAGCCCCAGACTCAGTGGGTGAAGGGTCCTGGAAGCCAGGATGGGACCCAGAGCCCCAGACTCAGTGGGTGAAGGGTCCTGGAAGTCAGGATGGGACCCAGAGCCCCAAACTCAGTGGGTGAAGGGTCCTGGAAGTCAGGATGGGACCCAGAGCCCCAAACTCAGTGGGTGCTGCATGTTGGGTGCCAAACCTGGAGCTTTCCCAGCTGCCCCAAGGACGCTTCCCTGCGCCTCAGCGCCTGCGCGGCACAAGGGCCGCCCGCGCTCCCAACCTCCCGATTTAGCTCTGCCCTTTGGCGCAGAAAATATCCCTCCTGGAATCAGCGAGTTCAGTGCGAGGGCAGCCAGGCGGACGGCGGCGAGAAGACAGACAGACGGCAGCGAGGGGATGGACAGCTGTGGTCAAACCCCACTCCTACAGCCACGACCCCCCTGCAGGCTGCCCCGTGCCAGGGCCATGGGGTGGGGTGGGTTGCTCAGCCCCACAGTTGGTGGCTCCACGGGCAGAACGGCTTCAAATTGGAAGGGGGAGGATTTAGATTGGACGTCAGGAAGAAATTCTTCACGCTGAGGGTGGTGGCCCAGGGTGCCCAGAGCAGCGGTGGCTGCCCCATCCCTGGAGGTGCCCAAGGCCAGGTTGGATGGGGCTTGGAGCCCCCTGACCCAGTGGGAGGGGTCCCTGCCCGTGGGGGTGGAACTGGATGGGCTTTGAGGTCCTTTTTGACCCAAATCGAGATGTCCCGGCCCATGATGGGGAGGCGGAACTGGATGGGGGTTGAGGTTCCTTCCAACCAAAACCGTTCTATGATTCTAGGACCCAGTAGGGACTCGTTGCCCCTCTGTGAGCTCTGCTGCTCCTTCCTGGCAGGGAAAGTGCCCCCTGCACCAGCCTCCAGGCTGGATCCATCCCCAGGTCATCCTGGTGCTTCCCTGGGATCCCAAGCAGCTCAACCCTGCTCCCCACCATCACCACCTTCACCCCTGGGAGAAGCCACGTTTCGAAGCGCGTGCACGCAAGCCTTTTCCCCGTCTCCCCTCCAGTGACGTCAAAGCACTTGATGAACCGTAATTAATTAAGCCGAGCTCCTCTCTGGGAAGCAGGTCAGCACCCCAAAGGGGAGAAGCTCCTCGCTGGGGACACGGTGGGGTCCCTGAGGAGACCAGGCTGGCTCGCTCGAGGCTGGTTGGAACGAGAATGCTCTCTGGGGGGGTTTATTCTGAGCAGAGCAAGTGGGGACGTTCCCAGAAAGCCGTGGGTTTATTTTTAATGCCCTGAGCGTGGTGAGGAAGGAGCATTCGGCTGCTGTCACCACCCTGGTTTGGTAGCCACCATGGGTTGGTACTCACCGATGGCTTGGTGCTCATCACCACGGTTTGGTGCCACCACTGTTCGGTACTCACCACCATATTTTGGTACTCACCACTCTGGTTTGGTACCACCATGGATTGGTACTCACCACCGTGGTTTAGTACTCACCACCGTAGTTTGGTACTCACCACCGTGGTTTGGAACCACCCTGGTTTGGTACTCACCACCATGGATTGGTACTCACCACCATGGATTGGTACTCACCACCGTGGTTTGGTACTCACCACCCTGGTTTGGTACTCACCGGCAGCGAGGCTGAGGGACAGGGTCAGCAGTGCCAGCAGCACCCGGGCACAGGCTCCGCACCACATCTTCCTGTGGAGAGCAGAGGGGGTGAGAGGCAGCCCCCCCCAGAGCTCTCCACAGCCCCCCCCAGCCCTCCACAGCCCCCCACAACCTTCCACAGCCCCTCAGAGCCCACCCAACCCTCCATAGCCCCCCCTAGACCTGCAGAGCCCCCAACAGCCCCCTACAACTTTCCATACCCCGAGAGACCCCCAACCCCCCAACTTCTACAACATTCCACAGCACCTCACAACCTTCCAGAGCCCCCCAAGACCCCCCCAGACCTCCACACCCCCCTAGACTCTCCACAGCCCCCCCCTACCTTCAACATCCCCCATACCTCCCCCAACTCTCCAGAGCCCCCAAAACGCCCCCTAAGACTCCAGAGCCCCCCAGAGCCCCCCAAATCCCCTGTGGGCTCATGGCCAGGCTGGGGGCAGCTGGGAGGGCTTTGAGGAGGACACGGAGGCCATGGCGAGCGCTGGAGGCCAGCGGCGACGCAGAGACAGGCGGAGCGGGGTGAGGTAGGATGTGCTGCTTCCAAGCGGAGTCCAGCTCCGGACGTCCCGGGTACAGCCCTTCCTGAGAGTCCATCCCCAGGATCTCCAGTGCCTGGGGGCACCTCCCAGCCACAGTGTGGGACACCACACACGGCCCCGCGGGGCGTAGGAGCATCCCAGGACCTTGCCATGGCCATCCCCAACGTAAGGAGGGGATGGAGCTGTTGGAGCGGGGCCAGAGGAGGCCACGCAGATGATCCAAGGGCTGGAGAAACTCTGGACAGGCTGGGAGAGCTGGGGTTGTTGAGCGTGGAGAGGAGAAGGCTCTGGGGGGACCTCAGAGCAGCTCCCAGTGCTGAAAGGGCTCCAGGAGAGCTGGGGAGGGGCTTTTTCCAAGGGTCTGGAGTGATGGGACGAGGGGGAACAGCTTTGAGTTGGGAGGGGGGAGACTGAGATGAGACATCAGGGAGAAATTCTTCACGCTGAGGGTGGTGGCCCAGGTCGCCCAGAGCAGCGGTGGCTGCCCCATCCCTGGAGGTGCCCAAGGCCAGGTTGGATGGGGCTTGGAGCCCCCTGACCCAGTGGGAGGGGTCCCTGCCCATGGCAGGGGGTGGCACTGGGTGGACTTTGAGGTCCCTCCCAACCCAACCCATCCCATCCCAGGATTCTTATAAAAGAGCCATTTCTGCCAAACCAAACACGACGGAGCCGGCGCTGCCCCCCACCCCTCACCCCACCAATGCTGCTGCCCCGTTCTCATGGTCCAGAGCTTGGCCGGCGTCAGCCAGGGCTCCCCAGCCCCTCCTGGGCTCATTCTTTGCCGTTCCCGACATAAACACGCCAAAGTTGCTGTTTCCTGCAATTGAAGGAGCCCTGCCCAGGGCCGCCGGGACAGGAATCAAGATTGTTTAGATTTTGGCCTTGATGAGGAAGCGGAGTCACGCAAACCCGGTCCTCGAGAGCACGCGCGGCGGGGGCTGACCCAGGCAGGCTCTGGCCACAGCCTAAAATGGGCTTTTCCTCCCCCAAAATAGCTCACTCGGTTTTATCTTGCGGAGAGGCAAGTAGCTTTTTGAAGTTACTTTCCTCCTTAGAGGTTTTAGAAGTCCATCAGGTTGGATGTCAGGAAAAATATCTTCATGGAAAGGGTTGTCAAAGATTGGAAGAGGTTTCCAAGGGAGGTGGTTGAGTCTCCATCCCTGGAGGGGTGTAAAACCCGAGTGAACGAGGTGCTCGGGGATAGTTGAGTAGTGGACAGGGATGGTTGGATTCAAGGATCTCAAAGGTCTTTTCCAATGGTGACCGGGTCCTGGAGGACAGGAGCTGGGTCTGGTCCTGGGTGTCCATGCCAGGAGCGCTGCCCGGGCTGATCTCCGGCTGGAGAAGCAGCTGGACGCTTGCCTGGCCCGGGATCAGCTTGAGTTCGAAACATAAACTGCCGTATCACATGGAAAAGCCAAGGGGTGATGGGGATGAGTTGCTCCTGGGGAGATTCTGATTGGATTCCAGAAGAAAGTTTTCTACCGTGAGAACAGTGAAACACTGGAATCATCTCCTCTGGGAAGTGGTGGCTTCCTCTACCCTGGAACACTCGGAAGGCTCATCTTGACAGGGTGCTGGGTCACCTCATTTAAAGTACAGATCACCTGAAAAGGTTGGACCAGATGATCCTTGAGGTCCCTTCCAACCTGGTATTCAATCACCTAGAAAGGTTGGACCAGATGGTCCTTGAGGTCCCTTCCAACCTGGTATTCGATCACCTAGAAAGGTTGGACCAGATGATCCTTGAGGTCCCTTCCAACCTGGTATTCGATCACCTAGAAAGGTTGGACCAGATGATCCTTGAGGTCCCTTCCAACCTGGTATTCGATCACCTGAAAAGGTTGGACCAGATGATCCTTGAGGTCCCTTCCAACCTGGCATTCTGTGATTCTATGGTTCCCCTGGAGCTGAGTTGCTGCTCCCCAAGCCTCTGGGATGCTCCCAGGCACAAACATTTCTCCTTGCAACGCTGAGAGCTACAAAAGACGTGGAGCCGAGCCTCCCCAGTGGTGTGTTCCCTTCCCAGGGGCACTTCCATAAAATCCAGAGGAATTTTTGCCATGAGACGTCCAAGCAAAACAAAACCACATGAATCGCTGGCGCTAACCAAGAGCAAACCTTAACCCAAAGCCATCGTCAACATCCCACGGGAAAAACATCCCGGGTGCTTCCGTAATGGGTCAAACCAGTCCCGGTGTCCCCATCCTTGTCCCCAACCTCCCTTCCTTCTCTCTCCCTGTGGAGCTGCAGCTCACGCGCCCTCCGGAGCCGGGCTGGAAGGTGATGGCAACTCACGTTGCTGTGCTCCATCCTTCCATCATTTTGGGATTTGCAGCAGCACCAGGAGAAGGAAAAAAATCCCAATGAAACCTTCCCGAAGAGTGGGCAGAAACATCTGGGAGCGATGGGCCGGGGGATGGAGCAGCCCTGGGGACGGGGAGCTTCTCCATCACCCCATGGAGGGCAAAGCAAAGCAGTCGTCGGAGGGAGGTGGTGGGACCCCAGGAAAGGGGTGGCTGGGCACGATCCCCAGGGATGTGCAGGATGGCAAGGAGGATCTCTTGCTCTTACCGGGGTTGTGTGGTGGAACTTGGCCATCCCAGCGCTTCCGCACGCCCCTGTGGTTTCTGCTGCTCCTGGGGGTTGGGATTCGGCGCAGGATGTGGCTCGTGACTCAGTTCCCCTGGGTCACCTTCTCCCTGGGAGCCAGATGCAAACAGACCCTCGTGCTGGTGCCAGCGGCGATGCCGGGCACGGGGAAGCCAGGCGTGTGCTGGCTGCTGGTGGCACCGGCCGCAGGCATGAAGGGTTGGATGGACACCACGTTGGAGTCAACAAGACCTGTGCTGCCAACTCCCAAATCTTCACTCCGGTTTCAGGCAACCGACGGAGGTTTTCCATCCCCTTTCCCATAGCTGCCGAGTGGTCACGCACCCAGCAAAGCCGTTGGCATCTTCCATTGGTGCAGGAGGGACAATCAGCCCAGGGCCATTCCAGACCCTCTGGGCATCGCTGCGCCGTAACCAAGAGTCCCACAAAGAGAGCGGCAAAACCAACTCGTGTTCATCTCTTCGCAGCGCTGGCGTCGCACGTTGCTCCTTGTGCAGAGCCATGACCTGGCAAACGTTCCTGCCCTCGTAGAGGGTTCAAGCACTGGCAGCGGGGCAGAGCCCCTGGCACGGCTCACGTTGGCTTCGCTTTGGGCGCTTTGCTCTGAAACTGGAGCCTCTTCAGCAGCCGTTCGGCTCTTCCCAGCCCACCCCTCCTCCAGGGGACCCAGGGTTTGCTCAAGGGGTGCCTCGTGGTGCTGCGTCCTGCGGCGTCGCTGCTGTTGGTGACCACTGCCCTTGCTCCAGCCTCCAGCCAACGGAGCTGTCAACCCTCCCTTATTTTTCCCCGCGCCTTTCTCAAAATACACCCGAATTCCCCGTTTCCCGTGCCAGCTCCGGGCTTTTTGTAGCAGCCGTGCGTTATTTCAGCCCTTTAACAAGGATGTGGGGATGGATCCTGCTACCACTGCACAGATTTATTCTCCCAGCTGCACCGGAGCCCCCATTCCAGCCTTTATTAACCCTGATGTCAACGCCACCAGCCCCCCAAACACGAAGGAAATGAGGCCAAATCCTGATTTCAGCTCTCAGGGGTAAATCAGGAGGGAAATGCAAATCCTGGTGCATCCCCGGACCCCGCAAGCGCATGGCACTTCCCCACTCACCTACAGCATCCACGTCCCGCAAGTGCCCGCGGTCCCGAGCTCGGAAGCGACGTGCGCGGCTCAGCCAGGGCAGTTCAGCTCTGTGCCCTGCGCTCCGGCTTGGAGGGGCTTCATGGGGTCAATGCCCTCCCACTGCCCATCCTGGCACCACGCTGGCACCCGATCTAATGGGGGAACGTCTCCGTTCCCAGCCTGGCCCTGGGGGCTCAGCGCGGCAGCCCCGTTGTCCGAACGCAACCGCTTGGCAAATGCTCTGTGGTCTGGATGGAGGAGAAGTCAAAAAAATGTTTCTTATTACTGCCTCTTCCTGCCTGGCTTCTCTCCACCACTCCCAGCTAATAAAGCATTTCCTATTGCTGAGCACACATCCACGCCAGCCTCCCTTCCTCCCGCACACCGGGCCCCCAGCTCCATCCTGGTTGCTCTCCGTCAACCCGTTCCTCCCGCCCCTGTCCTTCACCAGGAGCTTTTCCACCCCAGTTTCCCAGATTTCAAGGTGAACCCAAACTCTTGGGCTGCAGCTGGTGGGGGGGCATCCGTAATTTCTCCTTGCACGAGCATCTAAAGGCCTTCGGCAGAACGCAGCGCGTTGTTTGATGGTGGTGAAGGTGGGAATGGTCTGGAGAGATGCTGTGGGAATCACAGAATCATGGAATGGGTTGGGTTGGAAGGGACCTCAAAGCCCAGCCAGAGCCACCCCCTGCCATGGACAGGGACCCCTCCCACTGGATCAGGGGGCTCCAAGCCCCATCCAACCTGGCCTTGGGCACCTCCAGGGATGGGGCAGCCACTGCTTGATGGTGGCCATGGTTGTGTCCATGGCAAGCGCAGATGTGCAGCTGAGATGATGAGGGTGGGGAGGCCCTGGCCCAGGTTGCCCAGAGCAGTGGTGGCTGCCCCATCCCTGGAGGTGCCCAAGGCCAGGTTGGATGGGGCTTGGAGCCCCCTGACCCAGTGGGAGGGGTCCCTGCCCATGGCAGGGGGTGGCTCTGGCTGGGCTTTGAGGTCCCTTCCAACCCAACCCATTCCATGATTCTCTGATCACAGTGGAGACGGCTCCCTGGTTATTCAGCTGTGGCCACGACACTTTGGGGTGCTGTGCTGCGGGGCAGGGGCTGCTTTCACCCCCAGGGTGTAACGCAGCATCGGGGGGTGCTGCCCAATGGTCGCCCCATCAGGGATGCTCTGCCCTGGCTGCAGGGGGTTTGCTCGGTGCCTCCTGCCACGCCGCCCTCGTGTCCCCCAGCGCGGCCCCTCGAGCTGTGGCAGCCGCCGGCGCTGGGACACGGGTGGTGGGGCCGTTCCCACGGGGCAGGCTGGGCACTTCCCGCTCCCCAGGACATGTGGGAACATCGGGCTGCGGAAGCGCTGCTTCCCCTTCTGCCACCTCTGCGTTGTTCTTTGAGCCACCCCACTCTCAGCAGCTTCAAGTTCCTCCTGCCCCACTCCAGCACATTTCTGAGCCCCATCCCTGCCTTTCTCCTGGCTGCTCCCCTGGCACAGTGACTCCTTCCCATGGGCAGGCAGAGGCAGCTGGCAGCGCTCAGGCTGGCATCACAGCCTCTTTCGTAACCAAGTTATGGGGCCTGATTGACCTCCCCTTTCATAGAATCCTGGAATGGGTTGGGTGGGAAGGGACCTCAAAGCCCACCCAGTGCCAACCCCATGGGCAGGGACCCCTCCCACTGGATCAGGGGGCTCCAAGCCCCATCCAACCTGGCCTTGGGCACCTCCAGGGATGGGGCAGCCACCGCTGCTCTGGGCACCCTGGGCCAGGGCCTCCCCACCCTCACAGCAAAACATTTCTCCCCAAGATCTCAGCTCAGTCTCCCCTCTTTCAGCTCAAAAACGTCCCCCTCATCCTCTCCCTGCACTCCCTGATCAAAAGCCCCCCCCCAGCTTTCCTGGAGCCCTTTCAGCACTGGGAGCTGCTCTGAGGTCCCCCCAGAGCCTTCTCCTCTCCAGGCTGAACAACCCCAGCTCTCCCAGTCTGTGTGGGACCCTGCTGGAGCACAAGATATTCAGGATATCTCTTGAAATCCTTCATCGTGGAAGACTCCCAAGCTCATCGGTCTATCCAGGGGCTGAGGAAGAACCTGGCCATCGGGGCTGCAAAGAAAAGGCTGGCAATGAGCCTGAGCCCAGCAGAAAGGTCCTATGAGCCGGTCAACCTGGCCTTGAACACCTCCAGGGATGGGGCAGCCACAGTTTCCCTGGACAACCTGGGCCATGGCGTCACCACCCTCAGCGTGAAGACTTGCCCATTGCATCACCAACCCCAACGGCACCATGAACCCAACTGGCACCCGCAGCCTCTCCGTGCTCGGCCGCGACGCTTTGAGGTCTCGCCGCCTGCCTCTCCCCTCCTGTCATCCACGATCTCGGAAGTCCAAACAAACAAAAGCACAAAACCAGGATAAAACACGAAGGACCTTCACGCGTGACCTTGCCCGCGCCGGGAGCTTTGCGGAGCCGGCGCAGGGGAAGCGGGTGGTTTCCATCAGATACGAGCGCCCGCCCGGGAGGAAGCCGGTGCCTGCAGACGCTTTATCACCCCGACCATCTTTGCTCCGGCGCGCGGGTCTCGACATCTGCCTGCTGATCGGCCGCTCCCAGGGTTAGTCCTGGACGGCTCCTGTGACCCCACTGCCTCCCATGGGTGCAGGCACTCGGAGGGGTGCTGGCACCCCGCTTTTATGGCTGCAGGAAGGAGCTTGCCCCAAGCAGCTGAGAGTGCACTGGTTCTCCAGAAAGGGTTGGTGTCACTTCTCTGATGCGGGTTGGTGTCACTTCTCTGGTGAGGGTTGTGTCACTTCTCTGGTGAGGGTTGGTGTCACTTCTCTGATGAGGGTTGGTGTCACTTCTCTGGTGAGGGTTGTGTCACTTCTCTGGTGAGGGTTGGTGTCACTTCTCCGGTGAGGGTTGGTGTCACTTCTCCAGTGAGGGTTGGTGTCACTTCTCTGATGAGGGTTGGTGTCACTTCTCTGGTGAGGGTTGGTGTCACTTCTCCGATGAGGGTTGGTGTCACTTCTCCGGTGAGGGTTGGTGTCACTTCTCTGGTGAGGGTTGGTGTCACTTCTCTGATGAGGGTTGGTGTCACTTCTCTGGTGAGGGTTGGTGTCACTTCTCCGGTGAGGGTTGGTGTCACTTCTCTGATGAGGGTTGGTGTCACTTCTCCGGTGAGGGTTGGTGTCACTTCTCTGATGAGGGTTGGTGTCACTTCTCCGGTGAGGGTTGGTGTCACTTCTCTGATGAGGGTTGGTGTCACTTCTCTGGTGAGGGTTGGTGTCACTTCTCTGATGAGGGTTGGTGTCACTTCTCTGGTGAGGGTTGTGTCACTTCTCCGGTGAGGGTTGGTGTCACTTCTCTGATGAGGGTTGGTGTCACTTCTCTGGTGAGGGTTGGTGTCACTTCTCTGATGAGGGTTGGTGTCACTTCTCCGGTGAGGGTTGGTGTCACTTCTCCGGTGAGGGTTGGTGTCACTTCTCTGATGAGGGTTGGTGTCACTTCTCCGGTGAGGGTTGGTGTCACTTCTCTGATGAGGGTTGGTGTCACTTCTCTGGTGAGGGTTGGTGTCACTTCTCTGATGAGGGTTGGTGTCACTTCTCTGGTGAGGGTTGTGTCACTTCTCTGGTGAGGGTTGGTGTCACTTCTCCGGTGAGGGTTGGTGTCACTTCTCCAGTGAGGGTTGGTGTCACTTCTCTGATGAGGGTTGGTGTCACTTCTCTGGTGAGGGTTGGTGTCACTTCTCCGATGAGGGTTGGTGTCACTTCTCCGGTGAGGGTTGGTGTCACTTCTCTGGTGAGGGTTGGTGTCACTTCTCTGGTGAGGGTTGGTGTCACTTCTCCGGTGAGGGTTGGTGCCGGCTGCTTCTTTTCCTGTGCTTTCATCTTCCAAACAGGGCAGCTCCTATTTTTAAACTCTCATCATCACCACAAAGGCAAACACTTGCTTGAAAGCTTCTAAAGGTTACTTAGTCCTAATCCTGGGTGACTCGGAGGGCAGGGATGGGTGGGAGCCCCGGGCCAGGCTGTGGCACTGGCATTACCGGTGTGGGCAAGCAAATTCATCTGGACGTGGGACTGACTGTAGCGACACGTTAACGAGCATCCCGAGCCCAGCCCGGGCTCTCTCAGCCAGGCAGGACAATCCCTGCCCTCGCTGGGGCAGACGGGGTGAATCAGCAGGGATGGGCGCTGGGCTGAGCGCCGGCGCGCCAGCACCTCTGCAACTCATTCTGCCCCTCCACTCTGCTCTTGTGAGCCCCTGCTTCCTGTCCTGGGTCCACCTCTGGGATCCCCAACGGAAGGAGGGGATGGAGCTGGCCAGAGGAGGCCACGGAGATGATCCAAGGGCTGGAGAACCTCTGGCCAGGCTGGGAGAGCTGGGGGTGTTGAGCCTGGAGAGGAGAAGGCTCTGGGGGGACCTCAGAGCAGCTCCCAGTGCTGAAAGGGCTCCAGGAAAGCTGGGGAGGGGCTTTTTCCGAGGGCCTGGAGTGATGGGACGAGGGGGAACGGCTCTAAATTGCAAGGAGGGAGATTTAGATGAGACATCAGGAAGAAACTCCTCAAGATGAGGATGGGGAGGCCCTGGCCCAGGGTGCTCAGAGCAGCGGTGGCTGCCCCATCCCTGGAGGTGCCCAAGGCCAGGTTGGATGGGGCTTGGAGCCCCCTGATCCAGTGGGAGGGGTCCCTGCCCATGGGGTTGGCACTGGGTGGGCTTTGAGGTGCCTTCCAACCCAACGCATTCCAGGATTCTATGAACTCCCACCCTTCGCCTCCCATGGTGCCACCTCCCTCCGCTGGCTCAAAGCCCAGGGCAGATTTCCCATCCTCATCACCACGCGTTGCCCCCTCATCCCGCGGAAGGGTGCGGGTGCCCTTGCTTGGAGGTATCCAGGTGCCCCCCTTGGGGTCTCACCAAGCCACCCCTGAGGTGGTGGAGTTGGATGAGGGCCTGGGCTCTCCCTTCCCCCAGGTTGGCACCACACGTGCAAAGGCCGCTCCACGCGCCGTCCACCCCCAGCTCGGCGGCGGGAGCTGGCAAAGGAGGGCAGGCACGTGCCAGGGAGCCTGACACGAGCCAAGGGCTGCGTGGGGATGGAGGGGGCGATTGCAGATCCTCCCCACCAAGCATCCTTCCTCGTCAGCCCAAACCCCCCTCTGCACCCTGAAAGGCAGAGCTACAGCCCAGAAGTGGGGAGCAGGGTCTTTTTTCCCCCCTAAATAAGAGGGGGGTAGTGAGGGGGTGGTGGTGGTTCCATCCTGGACTGTGTGCTTTGCCAGGGGGAAGGGTTATTTATTACCTGCTCTCGCTGCCACTTGCTCTCCCTGCGGGTCAAATCCTGGGTGCTCGGGTGCTGCAGGAGGCAGCGTGGCTCCTCAGGGTGCCCGCTACCCCGGGTTCACCTTCCTACACCCTGGGATGGAGCAGGGGCTGAGAGGGGCTCGAAATATGGGCAGGACCAACTCGCTGCAGCTCATCCAGTGTGCACCAGCACCCCCAAAAACACGGCTGCACGGCCACGTGTGGGAGTGGGTCCTGGGGGGACCCTGATGAGGGGTCCTTGGGCTCCCTTGGGTGCAGGCTGGAGCTCCCAGAGGGTGGTTTGCTTGGGAACAGGGACCACTGGTCTTGGGTAACATTGAAACCCAAAGTGCTCCTCTCTGCCCGTCCCTGCTCCGCAGGGAAGCCAGGATGGAGCCCACGAGCGCCCCAGGTTTGGTTTCCAGCCTGTCCTTGGCACCTGGAGCTCCTGCGAACCCTCCTGCAGCACGGAGATGCTTCCCTGTGCTGCACCTTGGTTTGTCCAGCTACAACCCAGGAACAACTGGAAGTGGGGAGGACAAAGTCACCCTGAGGGTGACGGGGTGGGCAGGGGATGCTGGCAGCGAGGGGGAAGCGCTCCTGCCAGCCCGACAAGCAGCCCTGAGCTTTATTCATTAAATCAACCCTGTTAACATAGCAACCACTTCCATTTTAATTTGCATGGCTGTGTTCCACCACGTGCTGCAGGAGCACGATCTCAGGAAGACCAGAGGCCCCCCAAAAAGAAGAAAAACAAGAAAAAAAAAATATATAAGAGCCCCTTCTGCTCCAGCTCTGCTCCCTGGCAGACCCAGAGCCCAGCCCAGGGTCTCAGCACAACCAGAGCAGGGTTGGGACAACCACGCTTGAGGCAGAAGAGGACGAGAGGCTGGGCAGGCGCTGGGGCATCTCAGGAAGTCCCCAGTATCCTCCTCCCTTGAGCATCACCATCCCACGAGGTAGGAAACCACCCCTGTGCCAGACAAATGAACAGGTCCAAGGGGGTGGCTGGGACCTCCCCCCTACCCCAACAGCTCTCACTTAGCGTCTCTTCCCCTCTTTCTTCTTTTTCTCCTCTTTCTTCCCCTCCTTGGTTGCTTTCTTCTCCTCCTTCAGCTCCTTGTACCTCCACTTCGGTGGCTGCAACAGGTTCTTGTCCGCCTTGCGCTGTCTCCGCTCCCTCGAGCTGGCGGGTGGGCAGGAGTCTTTGCTCACTTTGATTTTGGGGACGGGCTCTCCAGGGAAGATGATGTTCCTGCGTCGCAGCCACAGGGGCAGGAAGCTCAGGAAGCCACCAGCCTGCCGGCGTGACGGCAGGAGCCGGATCTCCGACATGGCTTGGCCATTGCAAGAGGAGGCACCGGTGCTGATGCACGAGGTGGATTCTGCCTCAGCATCCGGATCCAGTACGTGGTGCCCAAGGATCTCTGGCACCGACAGCCTGCGCTTGCCCACCTCGGGCGGGCTGTCGGGACAGACGGTTTGGCAAGCAGTGGCCACAAAGGGGCTGGCAAGGGAGGTGGTCATCCTCACCATGTGGTCCATCACGCCATCGTCCTCAGGGTCGTGGGGAAAGTTGAAGGTGAATATGGATTGGATCTTCTCCGACAGCCTCTTACCCCGGGATTTAGGACTCAGGGCTTTGGCTACCAGCTCGGCCAGGGCTGGCCACTCGGGCCGGTACTGGGTGCTGAACTGTTCCGCCCGCGGGCGCCGCAGGAGGCTTCGGATCCGCACAGTTGTCTCGAAGCGGCCAGTGAAGGCTGCCCACTCCCTGGCTGTCTTGCCCTTGATGGGATCCACGGCTTGCAGGTCTGCTCCTGGAGACACCAGCATGCAAAGGGCATCACCCACCCTATCACAGCATCCCAAGGCTTTGAGATCATCGAGTCCAACCCATGACCCAACACCAACACCTACTCATCATCCAAACCCTGGTACCGAGTGCCTCATCCCACCTCCTCTTGAACACCACCAGGGACGGTGACTCCACCACCTCCCCGGGCAGCGCGTTCCCATGGCCAATCACCCTTTCCGTGAAGAATTTTTTCCTAATATCAAATCTATCCCATCCTGGAGAGCAGAGTGAGCAGAGATGTGACCCCTCCCCAAAAATCCTGCCCTGGGAGGTGCTCACCAGCCAGGAGGAGGGCGGCCACGCAGTCCTGCTGCCCCTGCACCGCAGCCTTCATCAGCGCCGTCAGGCCACGGGGGTCCTGCTTGTCCACCTCGAGCGCAGGGAAGTAGTTGAGGAGGTAGTTAACGATGGTGATGTGTCCTTAACAGCCAGAGAGAAGCTGCGTTAGAGTTTTGACAGTTAACGAGGGAGAATTGCTGATGCCCCCTTGGAGAAAAAGAGTTTTGCAACCGCGTCTCGTGAGGACAAAAATGCAGAAGCTTGGAGGGATCTGGGCTTGGTTTGCTTTGGGTGTGCAGGGAACAGCGCTGGTGCACCAGCTGCTTCAGCAGAGAACGCAGGCAAGAGGCCAAAAATGCGAAACCCGGCATCAATTCTAACAAAGTGGGAACGGAGGGCGATGCCCACTTTGAGAGCCTCCTCCTCTGCCCCGCGGTGAAGCAGGGCAGAGGGAGCCGGGCTCTCCAGCAAGAAAAAAACCAGTGTGACTGGAGATTTGGTGGTGTTTGCCGGCTCGGAGCTTGTGTGCAGGTAAATCACTGCGGCTCACAGGGCTTTGCTGGAGCATGTGGGGCAGCTCCGGCTCGGCTCTGCTGCTCAGGTGGGATGTGTCGCATGAGAACGTTGCGGTAGGAACCTCCAGGTTGGCGTCACCAACCCGGTTTTAAACCGATGCTAAGATGAACGAGGAACTCAGATTGGAAGAGCTGCATCCCATGAGAGTGCCGGCTTTTCTGATGGCTCGTTTTGCGGGGGGAGGGGGGGTCACACCACTTCTTGGGGAGGTCTTGCAGGGGCTGCCCCACCCGTCGTGCCTACCTGCCTGGGCTGCCATCATGAGGGCCGTGTTGCCGTCCTTGTCCTGCTGGTTGACGTTTATGTAGGGGCACTTCTGCAGGAGGGGCACGATGTCCACAAAGCCCTTGTAGCAGGCGACCATCAGCCCATTCTGGAGAGGGAACAAGCTCAACAACGGGACCAGTATCACACCTCCCCGTGGCCTCCCAATTGCTTCCCCTCACCCCAAACCAGACGGGCTCTGGATGAGAGGACAGACGAGGTTCTGCTCAAAGAATTGGATCAATCCCAGGAGACCCATCCTTTGTCAAAACCATCCCACCCAGGATCCTCCCTCCTCCACCGCCGGCTGTAGCATCCACCATCCATCAAGGTTTCCCTGTTCCAAGGAAAGCCAACCGCTCACCCTCCCATTGGCGTCCAGCTCCGTGGCCTCGCTCCGGGTCACCCCATGCTCCAACCTCTCCTGCACCAGCTTGGCGTCGTTCCTGACACAGCACTGGTAGAGGCTGAGCTCCTCGGCACCAGCGGCACCCAGGGAGGCCTCGTAGCAAGGGTAGACAGAGTCATCAGAGCAGATGCTGGCGGTGTCCGAGGGCTCTGACTTCTCCTCCTCCTCTTCCTCCTCATAGTGCAGCTCCGGGTCGGAGGCATCCAGGCTGGAAGTGGGGGCTGCAGCGTGTTCTCCTCCACTGCAGGCATCTGTCATCCGGCCTGGCCAGGGGGAGCGAGCCCAGCTTGGCCCCGAGCCCTGCCTGGGGCCAGGAACTCCTCACAGTGGGACGAGGGGGCACTCTGGACCGTTCACTCCCCCTGTGCAGACACAGAGTGGGTGTGGGAACCTGGGCGGGGGTCCGGCATCTTTCATCCCACTGGGAACTGTGTGGGCTCCAGCATCCTGCATCCCACTGGGAACTGGGGGGGGCTCCAGGATCCTGCATCCCACTGGGAACTGGGGGGGGCTCCAGGATCCTGCATCCCTCTAGGAACTGGGGGGCTCCAGCATCCTGTATGCCACTGAGAACTGAGGGGGGCTCCAGGATCCCTCATCCCACCGGGAACCAGGGGGGCTCCAGCATCCTGCATCCCACTGGGAACTGAGGGGGGCTCCAGGATCCTGCATCCCTCTAGGAACTGGGGGGGGGCTCCAGGATCCTGCATCCCACTGGGAACTGGGGGGGGCTCCAGGATCCTGCATCCCACTGGGAACTGGGGGGCTCCAGCATCTTGCATCCCACTGGGAACTGAGGGGAGCTCCAGGATCCTGCATCCCTCTAGGAACTGGGGGGGGGGCTCCAGGATCCTGCATCCCACTGGGAACTGAGGGGGGCTCCAGGATCCTGCATCCCTCTAGGAACTGGGGGGGGGCTCCAGGATCCTGTATCCCTCTAGGAACTGGGGGGGGGGCTCCAGGATCCTGCATCCCACTGGGAACTGGGGGGCCTCTGCCATCCCACATCCCTCCAGGAAGCCTTGGTCACCTCCCAGCCACCAGCACAGCCCTTGGGTCCAGTTTCCACCCTCTGCCCAGTGCAAACGTTTGCACCGCAGGCTCGGATGCTCCAAAACCCCGAGCAGGGAGCAGCTCCCCGGCACCGTCTCCAGCGCGGAGCGAGGAGAACAAGAGGACATCATGGGAGCTAGAACGGACCATGGTGACGGCATAGAAATCAGGCAAGTGGGGAGACTGGGAATGCCTGTGGGGTGGTAGGGAATGCACTGAAGGCAGTCAGGCTGTTGTGTCAGCACGACAGGTCCCTCTCCGTCCCATCCCATGCCACACGGCCGGGCTCTGAGCCCTTCGCGTGGTGCCCTCTCCTACAACCGGTCCACATCGAAGCAGCTGCAAAGACCTTCCTGAGCAGCAGAACCAGAGCCGTGCACAGAGAGAAGGGTTAAATCCAACTTCTTCTGCCCAAGCAGCAGGGGAGCAGGTGCCGAAGCAGCTCCCGGCTCCCTGAGGAGCCCCTTAAACCACTCGGACCTGCAGCCCTGGTACGGGAGCTCCGGGGCAAGGACAGCCCGGGCACAGCCTGGCAGCAGAAACTCAGCTGGTTTGCTTCTAAGTAGAAGCCAACCAAGAACTGGTGGGTGCTGTGAGGGGAAGGAAGCCTTTGAAATTCCATTAAACGCTCCCACCCCTTTTAGCCATCCCAAAGCAAGCTCTGGAGATGAGGAACGCTCTTCTCCCCATCCCCTGATCTTACCTGGGGCTGCTCACACCTGCCCCGTGGGTCCCTCTTCAGCTGGGTGGCATCACGGCTCCATCCAGGAGAAAACGATCTTGCGAGAGACGGTGCAAACCTGCTCCTACCCTTCGTGGTGGGAAAGGGTTTTCTGCTCCGGGTTTGAGGTGGCCTTTAGGCACCAAAGCTGTGATAACCTGCACGTTGATGAGGGCTCAGCTGGCCAAGATATCTTAATTTAAACTGTTGCTTAAAATGGCTCCATTCATCCTGAGCAGGATCAGGGCTGCTTGGGCAGGATTTAGCATCTTTAGCTCGAGGAGCTGCAGGGAGTCCTGCGCTGTATCTTTATACCTGTCTCACCTCAGTAAGACATTGCTGCCTGAGCAGCCCCCACCTGCTGATCTACCCCCCCCCCCCCCCCGCCCAGCTCCCTTTATTGCAGGTGAATTTGCTGAGCACATGTATCTGGGGAGCTGCTGCTTCACCAAGGTCACCAGAAGTGTGGAGGTGCATTAAATAAACCTTTGCAATCCCCCCCTTAAGAGGCACCTTGGAGCCTCCCACCCTCCTCCTCCTCCTGGACATCTCCATGCCGAAGCCCTCAGAGCCCAGAGCTCAGGGCAGCGTTCGCCGAGGAGCTGCAAAACCTGGTTTCCACGTGAAACCCGACTGCTCCCTTGATCCATCATTAAGTGATTTTATTTTTTGCGGTGGGTTGTTTTTTATGTGTTTTCCAAGTTTTCCACGGGCTGGCCGGCCTGTGAGATCCGAGAAAATCCCCAGATCAGCTATTTTCATGGCAGAAAGGCATGGATTTGGTCCCAGAGCAGATCGTGGGAGGCCACGTCCTCCGTTTAGAGCGATCGTTAGGGCAGAGTCCCAAAGGTCACTTTGCTTGCATCCTTGAACGTGGAAACACGGAGCAGATGAAGAATCCCAGCTGTTTCCTCTGTGCTTGGCGCATCCTGTTGGGAAGCACGAGCTGAGAATCCCGATGCCAAACGTGAGGTTCCTGATGCCAAACACCAGGATCCCGAAGCTGAATGTGAGGATCTCAATACCAAACATGAGGATCCCAAAGAGGAACGTGAGGATCTCGATGCTGAACATCGGATCCCGATGCTGAACATGAGGATCCTGATGCCAAACACGAGGATCCCGATGCCAAACATGAGGATCTCGATGCCGAACATCAGGATCCCAATGCCAAACATGAGGATTCCGATGCCAAACACGAGGGTCTCGATGCCGAACATGAGGATCCCGATGCCAAACACGAGGATCCCGATGCCAAACACGAGGATCCCAATGCCGAACATCAGGATCCCAATGCAAAGCATGAGGATCCCAAAGCTGAACGTGAGGATCTCAATACCAAACATGAGGATCCCAAAGAGGAACATGACGATCTCGATGCCGAACATGAGGATCCCAATGCCAAGCATGAGGATCCTGAAGCTGAACGTGAGGATCTCGATGCCAAACATGAGGATCCCAAAGATGAACATGAGGATCTCGATGCTGAACATCCTATCTTGATGCTGAACATGAGGATCCTGATGACAAACATCGGGATCCCAAACATGAACATGAGGATCTCAATGCAAAACATCAGGATCCCGACACCGAGCATGAGGACCCCATTGCTGAACCTGAGGGTCTTGATGCTGAATATGAGAATCTTGATGCCAAACATCAGATCTCAATGCCAAACATCGGGTCTCAATGCTGAACCTGAGGATCCCAATGCCGAACATCGGATCCTGATGCCAAATATGAGGATCTCAATGCCAAACATGAGGATCCCGATGCCGAACATGAGGATCCCACTGCTGAACATCAGGATCTCGTTGTTGAACATGAGGATCCCAATATCAAACATGAACCTCTCGATGTTGAACATCAGGATCCCGACACCAAGCATGAGGATCCCGATGCTGAACCTGAGGGTCTTGATGCTGAATATGAGGATCTTGATGCCAAACATTGTATCTCGATGTTGAACATCGGATCCCAATGTTGAATCTGAGGGTCCCGATGCCGAACATGAGGATCCCAATGCTGAATCTGAGGGTCCTGATGCCGAACATGAGGATCCCAATGCTGAACATCGGATCCTGATGCTCAATACGAGGATCTCAATGCCAAGCATGAGGATCCCAAAGATGAACATGAGGATCTCAACGTCAAACATGAGGCTCCCGATGCTGAACTTGAGGGTCTCGATGCTGAATATAAGGATCTCAATGATGTACATGGGGATCCCAATGCTGAATCTGAGGGTCCTGATGCCGAATATGAGGATCCCGATGCTGTGGAACACTCTCCCAAACCCCAGTGTCATCCTGGCTGTGGACCAGGACCTGCTCTGCGCCCCTCGTCACCACGTGCCAGCCCTCTCCGAGCTGGAGCTGTGGTGCCTGGGAGAGCCCCCAGAGCTGTTGGGGGAACTTCAGCAGTGCTGAATCCCCTAAAGCAGCACCAAACCCACAACTCTCTCGCCCCTCGCTTCGGGGCCGAGCCCTCTGCTCCTGCTGCACCGGTGGGATGACAGGGCTAGCGTGGTGTCACACCGTCACTCCTGCCCCACAGCCACCCTCCCACGCTGCCTTATCTCAAGAGAGGCCTGGGAGCAGATTTAGGGCTTATGGAGTTATCCGGGGAACCCCGTGCCGTAATCTGCCACAAGCAGCGGGCTCTGAGCCGGTTGCGTAAGGACGAGGTCTGGGCTGTTGCTGGCTCAGCTCGTCCAGCCTCACCTGTTTGCAGGTGCTTTGGGTGGGGATGGAGCTTCGCCCCCAGCTCGGTGTGGTCCCACACGTTGCATCCCAGCCCTGGCTAACGGAGGGGACGGGCAGGGGTGGCACCGGGGGACGTTGCTTGTGGAGCCTTTTGGTTGCTGCTGGGGCTTTGCAAAGCCACCGGCTGCCACAAGGGGATGCCGGAGCCCGCGGGAGGAGCCTGAGCCCGGCCAGGAGGGACAGAGTTCCACCACTGCATGTGGCTCCTTCGAGGGCAGCGGGCAAGCTGGGCTGAGGTCTTATTGAGTTTTTATATTATTATTATGACTTATTTTTTAAAAAAGTTTGTGCATAGACGTCATGGCATCCCCCCCACCCAGATGTCACAGCACCCTCCTCCCCCAGATGTCACAGCACCCTCCTAGCGTCGTAGTGTCCTTCCAGGTGTGATGGCACCCTCCCAGACCCCACAGCATCCTCCCACACCTCATAGCATCCTCCCAGATGTGTTGACATCCTTCCAGACGTCGTGGCATCCTCCCAGATGTCACAGCATCTCCCCAGACATTGTAGCATCCTTCCAGATGTTGTAGTATCTTTCCAGATGTGATGGCATCATAACATCCTCCCAGGTGTTGTGGCATCCTCCCAGATCTCACAGGGTCTTCCCAGGTGTGACGGCGTCCTCCTAGATGTCACAGCATCCTGCATGGCAACCCACTCCCACCCCACCTCCTGATCTCATAGCATCCTCCCAGATGTCATAGCGTCCTCCCAGATGTGATGGCATCCTTCCAGACATCATAGCATCCTCCCATATCTCATAACACCTTCCCAGAGGTGATGGCATCCTCTCAGGTCTCACTGTCCAGACCTGACTCTCACTGTCTAGGAACCTGTTCCTTGAGGACATCATGGAGAGAGGGAGGGAGGGAGGGAGGGAGGGATGTGCAGCTCAGAGCTGAAGGACCCCGCAGACCCGTGGGAATGGTTGCGGGGTGTCCCTGCCCAGAGCACCGGAGCCGGCTGCTTCGCTGCAGGGATGGATGAAGTGTGGAGAGCGGCTCCTCCGGTGACAGAGCATCACCCGCTCTCCCGGTGAACCCGCACACACTAAATCACAGCTGACGCTCAGGAGCATCCACACAGGTTGGGAGGCAGGAAAGGGCTGGAGGACAGCCCTGATCTTTCACCCCACGCCCACGGTCCCAGCTGGGAGCACCGAGCCCGGTGGTCTGGCCCAGGTCACCCATCCCTCACTGCTTGGTCATCTCCATCACAAAACCAGGGCGCAATAACTCAGCGTGGAAGGGAAGTGGAGGGCGTTGATTTAAACCTGCGGACGGGCTCTCCTAACCCTGGTCAGGGCTGGGTCACGGCCGAGTGCAGCTCCTGCCTCGTGCGCAGGAGACGAGGCAGCGGGGCCGCGATAACGAGCTTTGTGGCGCGGCCGCATCCAGCTCCAGGCTTGGATGATGCTCAGGGAAGGCGCAGAGCGACAGGGAAAGCGCTGGCTGTGGTCGTGGCGTGTGAGGAGGTGTCTGCTGTTGTCACAGCCCTGCTCCCAACCCGGCTGTAAATCAGTGGCGGGTGTCACCGGATGAGATGACGAGGCCAAGCCTTCACGGAGCGCCGGCAGCCGGTGCAAACCTGAGGTCAAGGCGTGATTTACGCCGCCGCGGTTGTGCCAGCACGGCGGTCGCGGTTGTTCCCGCTGTGGTTGCCGCACACCCAGCCAAACCGGGTGCACGTGGGCGTTTTGCTGGCGCAGGGTTTGTGCGTGAAGTGGCACCCAAGGGTTTCTTGATCGTGGCGCAAAATCCCAGCCTCTGCCTTTCCCATCGAGGGACCAAACCATCCGCCTTCGCCGCCGCCTGCATCCCTTTTCCTCACCCAAAACATCATGGAAGAGGGATTGCCTCCCGCGGCGGGTCCTGCCGTGCCAAGGAATGTCACACGCTGCCACCGGCCCGGGCAAAGCCATCCCTGGAGCCATCACACTCCGAGAGCCTCGAGGAGCCGCTGCCCGTGGGGTGACGGAGCAATAACCCCTTGTCTTCTGCTCCCTGGTACCACACCAGGATGTCCCCAGAGGTGACACACGTTGAGCGGGGAAGCAACACGCCTGCCCGCGCCAGCACGTGCTCGAAACTGGGATTTCACTGGGATTTACCTCGGATCCACGTTAAGACCGTAAAGCGCCTTATCCGAGGCTGCGGGCGATGTTATCTCCGAGCAGGCAGCGCTGTGGCACGCAGGGTAACGAGGGTCGCGAGGAAGAGTTATCTTTGGCAGCCAAAAAAGAAATGCAAAATAAATCGGAAAGCTGGATCGTGTTCCTTTATTTAACCCAGACATTCCCAAAGCTGGTGCAGGCAGAGGAACCAGCCCTGCGGAGCGCGGCTTCGCTGCCTGGAAAGGTGGTGAAGGACTTGGGTTTGTTTGTTAGAAGTGATTTCTTCCTCATTTCTGCTCCGGTATCGGCAGCATCAGGGCAAAAGGGGGTTTATGAGGTTTTTGCATCCCAGTTCTACCATTTCCCTTTGGGTTTGGAAGTCCTGCTTGAGGCCAATGTGGCCAAATCCAAACCAGATTCCAGCCCAGCCCCTGGATCGAGGGTGTCCATGGGGAGCAAAGTGCAGGATTGGACCCTGAGGACCAAGTCCTCAAACCGGCCCTGCGTGCGCTCTCCCATCGGCAAAGCCCACGTGGGTGTCACCACGCAGAGCCTGGCGAGATGCTCCGGCTCCCCGAAACCACAATCGAGGCTTCGGTTCCTCCCATTCCCACCTCACCAACGTCCTTTTTAATTTAGGACCTTGGGGTTAAAAAAAATAAATAAATGCCAAGAGAGAGGCTTTTCTGATTAAATTACAGCTCCCAGCGCCGGAGCTGGAGATCAATTTCAATTTCTCCCATTCCCCCCCCCCCTCCCCTTTTGGAGGGAAGGGAAGCGCTGGGAACGGCACAGGAGAAAGGGGAGAAAATCAGACTTGCTAATTCCCTGGCTGTAATTACACCTAAAGAGAGACAGTGCCGCGTGAGGTCCCTGCTGTGCGAGGGGTAATTTAGGGTTGTTTTGCAAAGCCTCTATGAAATTTGGAAGGAGAGGGGCTCCTCCTTCTCCCCCCCCCCCCCCCCCCACTCTTCCCCGGTAATTGTATTTCTGGTGCCGCAGATGGTGCTGGCTCTGGATCCTCGCTATAAAGAAGATGGATCACAGCGCGTGGAGGGAGGCGAGGGGACGGCATCGCTCTCTCGCCTTCGTGATGAGCGTTATCCATCAGGGCCTTTACAAGGCAGGAGCCGAGACAATAAGGACTTGCCCAGCAGGTAAAGGCCACCACGTCCAAGTGGCTGCTGTCCCTGTCCCCAACCAATGTCCCTGCTTGCACTTGGGGTTTTTTCCAGCTCCTCTTCGTGGTTGTCGCTGGGTCCTTCAGGCTTCCCACATCTCCAGAATAACAGGGGTTAACTAGGGGCCCAGGTCCAGGCGAGGCTGATGGAGCAGCGGGGTGGCTGTGCCATCGCTCGTCTCTGTGCAGGCGGGGAGACGCCCGTTATTCCCTTCAGGTTATCATGGAATCCTGGAATGGGTTGGGTTGGGTTGGAATGATCCTCAAAGCCCATCCAGTTCCAACCCCATGGGCAGGGACCCCTCCCACTGGGTCAGGGAGCTCCAAGCCCCATCCAACCTGGCCTTGGGCACCTCCAGGGATGGGGCAGCCACCGCTGCTCTGGGCACCCTGGGCCAGGGCCTCCCCACCCTCACAGCAAAACATTTCTCCCTAAGATCTCACCTCAGTCTCCCCTCTTTCAGCTCAAAACCGCTCCCCCTCGTCCCATTTTATTGGGAGACCTTCATCGTTCCTTCCAACCCAACCCATTCTATGATTCCATCCCTGCACCCCCTGATCCAGAGCCCCTCCCCAGTTCCCTGGGACCCCTTTCAGCACTGGGAGCTGCTCTAAGGTCTCCCTGGAGCCTTCTCTTCTCCAGGCTGAACAACCCCAACTCTCCCAGCCTGTGAGGGGATGCTCCAGCACAAAATATTCAGGATATCTCTTGAAATCCTCTTTGCGGAACACCCCTGAGGTCACCCATCTATCCAGGGGCTGAGGAGGAACCTGACCATGGGGGCTCGAAAGGAAAGGCTGGCAACGAGCCCGTGCCCAGCAGGGAGGTCCCAGGAGCTGGTGGGGTGAGTGGATGAAGGAAATGGTATCTTTGATTTCATGCAAGTGGCCGCGTCTTTGGTAGGTGTTGCCCCATGCGTTTCTGGGTGTCTCCAAGCGGCACAAGCGCTCACAGTCGTGCTCGCACACCCATCCTTCTCCTCACGCTGGGTTCCTCCCATCAAACGCAGCTGCTGGTGTTCAAGGAGAGGTTTCCAGTGGCTCGGTGTGACCCTCAGCTGGGGGAAAAGCAGCTCCTGAGGCAAAACCTCCCCCAGCTCCAAAGGTGCTTATCCCAACCATGGAGGGCTCTCCTGATTTTGGAGCCCAGGGAGAAACAGGAGCCAGAGGAAACCTAAGAAGTGCCACGGGGTGGGCGAGCGCGGGGAGCTAAAAGAGGAGCCGAGTCCCTGGTTGTGTAAATAAATGTCAAGTTATCTGATCATGTGGGCAATAAATAGAAACAGGAGAGCGCAGGGATGGGAGCTGCATCCGCCCGGAGCATCGCTGCGGGGATGGGAAGGGTGGGATGCCCCGAGCCAGGAGCAGGGATGCGCAGGAGGGACCGGAGGATGGAGTTGGGGTGAGTGATTTACAAGCTGTGACAAGGCCAGCTGAAAATGATGGATAGGAGGTGGGGAACGCCGCTCCCCAGCTGGGCTCCGCTGGTCTTAGTGGAGGCCAGAGGACGTCCCCAGCTATTTATCATCTTTCCCCAGGCCCCTGCAGGACTGTGAACCCCCAGTGCCCAACACGTGCTGGGTGGGTTAACCCTTTCGGAGGATGCCAGGGGGTAACACGCTGCTGGGTGCATCCTGGCTCCTGCAGGAGGAGGCAGCTTTTGCCCTCGTCCTCTGTTTCTGCCCCAAAGCACCCCCAGATGGGTGGCATGCTGCTGCTCCAGAGGAGGGGAGAAGGGGCTGGGTGGGTTGATTCCTGAACGGAAAACAGGGGTTTATCCCTTTACCATGTTTTTTGAGCTTGGGGGTGATGTGGGGGGAGCAGCAGGCAGGGAGGGTGGGCAGCAGCGGGCAGGCTGAGGGCAGCAGTTCATCACAGGAGTGAGGATGAGGAACCCCAGCATCGCCTGCGGGGAGAGGGGAGGTAACAGGGGTGGGGGGGAGGGGGCAACAGAAAACTGTGAACAGTGGCTGAAACCCCAGGGACAGCCCCCCACCCCCCCGCCCTTGGACCCCTGATCCCTCCCGCAGCCCCTCGGCCAGCGCTGCTTTATTAGATTTGGCAAAATATTAGGGGAGTGTTTGGAAGGTTAATTAACACAAGGCATTGCAGCCTGGGAACCCGGCGGTGCCGGCGGGTGAGCCCACGGCCAGCTGAGTTCAGGCTGTCGAGCTGAAATAAAACCTGGCCCAGCACCGTGAGCCCAGGACCACTCGGTGCCTTCTGCAGCCAGGAGGTGTCCTCTGGGCAGGATTATACCTGACACCGTTCGGTCCTTCGCTTTGCTGACTGTGCGGCATCAGAGCACGCAAGTAACTCCCAGAGCATCCCCAGGGCAATGAATCCTGGTTTTCCATGCCCTGGAGGTACCAGGACCTGCTTTGTCACTGGGGAAACTGAGGAATGAGGAGCCAAGGAGGGATGGTGGGAGAGATGGGCTGGGGCTCTGCCCACACTCACCAGCAAGGAGCCGCCTGGTCCCCCTGCCTGGGTGCTTTTCTCAGCTCAGGTGAGCCCCAAGTGATGGGGATACCCCATCCCTGGAGGTGCCCAAGGCCAGGTTGGATGGGGCTTGGAGCCCCCTGACCCAGTGGGAGGGGTCCCTGCCCATGGCAGGGGTTGGAACTGGATGGGTTTTGAGGTCCCTTCCAACCCAACTCATTCCAGGAGTCTATGAAATGTTCCCGGAGTTTCTAGTTAGGTGTGGGAATATCTTTGCGAGACAGACAAGTGTGTGTTTGTTGATCCTTTATCCTTTACACAAAGGTGAGAATCATAGAATCAGAAGGTTGGAAGAGACCTCTGAGATCACCGAGTCCAACCGTACCTGTCTCCCCACTAAACCCTGTCCCTAAGGAAATCATCGACCTGAGGGGCTGAGAACTGGGTGGGCTTTGAGGTCCCTTCCAACACAAACCATTCTATGGTTCTATGATCGAATAAACCCAGAAACAGCTCCTTACGATGCCCTTTGGGCAGGGCAAAGATTTTTCCTTCAACACAAACTGCATTTAGAGGACGGTCCCGTACCTGGCAGCTCACCTGTGCTACGGTCTCCTTTGGCATCGTAGCGTAGGAGCAGCTGGGATGGCAGATGCTGGGTGCCACTGCCAGCCAGGGACGGAGGAAGCGAGGGGCAAATAAAGCTTAACCAGAGCCGAGGGGTTGTTTGGGGCTGCGACACCAGGTAGCCACAGCTATTGATCCTAGAATCGTAGAATCACATAGAGTGGTTGTGTTGGAAGGAACCTCCAAGCCCATCCGGTTCCAACCCAGCTGCCATGGGCAGGGACACCCCTTGGTTTGGGTTGGAAAGGACCTCTAAGCCCATCCAGTTCCAATCCCATGGGCAGGGACCCCTCCCACTGGGTCAGGGGGCTCCAAGCCCCATCCAACCTGGCCTTGGGCACCTCCAGGGATGGGGACAACACAGTTGTCCTCGTCTTGACACAGAATCATGGAATCCAGGTATGGGTTGGGTTGGAAGGGTCCTCAAAGCCCACCCAGTGCCAACCCCATGGGCAGGGACCCCTCCCACTGGGTCAGGGGGCTCCAAGCCCCATCCAACCTGGCCTTGGGCACCTCCAGGGATGGGGCAGCCACCACTGCTCTGGGCACCCTGGGCCAGGGCCTCCCCACCCTCACAGCAAAACATTTCTCCCTAAGATCTCATCTCAATCTCCCTTCTTTCAGCTCAAATCTGCTCCCCTCGTCCTCTCCCTGCGCTCTCTGATCCAGAGCCCCTCCCCAGCTTTCCCAGAGCCCCCTTTCAGCACTGGAAGCTGCTCTAAAGTCTCCGCGGAGCCCCCTCCTGCTTCCCCTCGAGCCCTCGCTGTGTTGGGGTGCAACCCCACGGCCGGTAACCCGATGCTCCCATTCCTGTCATGTTTTACATGGCCGGGCATGTGGTTATATTTTGTTTTGCCAACCTTTGCTTCCCCCAAAGGAGGGAATGAAAGGGCCAGTGTGCCGCCAATTTATTGTGCCTCCCGAGAGCCCCATGGCTGCCGAAAAAGCAGATGCCTTCTGCTTAATCTGGCCTGTTGCTATGTAAACCTCCTTCCCGCTTTGATGTCCTCTATAAATACTCCATGTGTTTCCAATAAACTGGCATTTTTATCACTGGAGCTGTTAAAGGCAGATCTGTGTCAGATTTGTCCCTGGGCTCGGCCGGGGCTTCGCTGGGGATAACCTCGCCGCCCTCGTAAAGGGGTTCATTGGAGCTGGGAACGGGGTTCCAGAGCCTGGAGGGGACAATGCCACCACAGCCAAGGCACCTCTCGGGTCCGGGATGATGGTCCCAAGGGAAGGGGATGCTTCCCAAGGGCTGAGCTGCATCTGCTGGGGCTGAACCCTGCACTGAGACCCTCAGGGCTTTACCCACCCCACCCCCAGGACTGACCTCTCCAAAAATGCATCTCACCTGTGTTCCTTTGCCTCTTGCAGGTGAGCAGGAAGCCCAGGCTTCTTGGGGGTGATCTCGGGAAACTCGTTTTCCCTCCCCAGCCCCAAATTTCACAGCTCAAGCGCTACAAGAGCCAGAGAGCATGCAGGGAACACAACCCAGCGTGCTCGCACGAGAAGCAGCCCAGAAGCAAGGACCTCCCTCCTTGTTGAGATTATTTCACAGGGTCGTTAGGATGAAACCCACCTCACCTGCTCACCAACACCTGCTTCACCTCCCTGTGGTTCCCCCCCTGCCCTTTCACCAATATAAATCTCTCTGATTATCGTTGTCACGCAAGGATGGAGCATGAAGCCCCCCTGGCTCAGGACACCGTTTCCATCATAGTGATGGGTCCGATCCTGCCCCTCTGCAGTGGGTTCAGTGATGCTGACAGCAAAGCAACACTTTGGGGTGCTCAGCCCTGATGGGGGAGCCCCTCCGGGAGCCAGGTTGTGGCTGGAGCATCGGCCTCGCTTCTCTCTGCAGGATGAGATGCAAAGGGGGTGAGTAAATCCTTGCATCCTGGGATGTTTGGGACAGTGTTTGCTGCAACAGCCTGTGCCGAGGACGCTCGTGTGACAGAGCTGAGCTGGACCTGCACGATGTTGGATGCAGGCAAAGTTCCGGTGGGTCTAGGTCTTCCCAAAAGCTCTGCGTGTTGGGTGTGAGCATCACCGAGCAAAAGTCTCCCTAAGAGACCCCGGTGGGGCAGGGGGGTCTTAATTTAAACCTTTCCAGTCTTGGGTGTTCCTGGGGAGATGGGATTTGCTCTGCGACTGCGGGACAGCAGCTCTGCCTCATCCCTCCTGAGCTGCAGCATCCTCCTCCTGCCACTGCATCCTCCCCGGGGGCTTCTGCCCCTTCCACTGCCCACAAATCATAGAATGGTTTGGATTGGAAAGGGACCTTAAAGATCACCCCGTTCCACCCCCCTGTAGAAGGACTGAAGGTCTGGCTGTGCTCCTGCACCTCCAGCATCTCCATCCCGATGCCACACCACGAAGCAAAGCTCCCCATGGAAATCCAGCGGCAGCCGGGGCTGTGCAACCAGTGTCTCATCCCCATTGGGAAACTGGGGGAGGGGTTGTTGGGGGGGGGTGTTTTTAATCCCTATTTTGGTCTGAAATGTGGTGTCAGAAGCCTGGCTGATATATGCTGCAAGAGAAGGGGTCGGCAGCGCTGGTATTCTTTATTTTGACAGGGCAATGAAAGTGTTATGTAGTCGTGACGCCTCCCCGCTGCTCCACCCCCCTCCGCCTTTATCAACCTGAAAGAGCCCAGGATCCTATTTATAACCTAACCTGAATTGTGCGATGCATGGGGAAGGGGCCACAAAGAGCAGTGATTTATGAATGCAGAGGGGGGAAAAAAAAACAATGCAGACCCTCCGCGTTCTCCCCTCATCCGGAGGGGAGACCCCTTCACCCAGCCCCAGCACCGTGGGGATGAACCCAAAGGGGGGGGGGGGGGGGATTGGTTGGTGCAAGGTGAAAGCAACCCCTGTGGTTGATTTTTGGTGTTAAGATGGGAAAACAGAGCTTCCTGAGAAGCTGATGCCCACCCCGGGCACCTGATGCCCCCTCCTGGGCATTGTAACTTCTATATGGACCAAGCGATCTGCCCTGTCCCGTTGGGGTTTGCAGCTCCTTGAGTGACTTGTGTTGAACATCCCGAGGGTGTTCGTACCCCACGTTACCTCCCAGTGCTCTTCCGCAACGCTCCTCACCTCGAGATGTCCACGAGCCTCTTTCTAAAATGCTTTTAATAGGTTTTAAATTCGTTACTTCGATAAAAAGCGCTTTGTGCTCCCGCGGTCGGGAGCGCTGACAGATTGCAAAGCCCTTCGTTACGGCACGGGGGGGCGGGGAAGGGGAGGAATGACAGCGAAACTCATCTCTGCAAGGTCAAACCACTTCCATTCCTCACCCTCGCGTTTCTAATAACGTTGTCGATGAGCGCCGGGATTGGGAAAGAAGACGCCATCAAGCTTGGCTCCACGCGTTGACACACGTTGGGCATCCATGGCAGAGTCTTGGGGTTGGTTTTGGGGTGGCTGGGGGCTTTCCTGGCCCTGGTTGAGTGCCCCAAACCCACCCTCATCAATGACAACTAAGCTTTTCGCTATTTTTGATGGCTGTGAGGAGTCAAGAGGAGAGTCCAGGCCGTTGTGTTGGGTCTCCTGGCCCCTCTTTGTGCCTCCCGCCCTCCCGTACCGCAGCGTTCTCTTCCCATTTCCTTTTTTTGACCCGTTTTTCAGATTAAAACCAGGGAGCAGCCAGGGCAGGGATGGCAACGCCGGTGCCCCTTGCACGTATATCAGGTTATTGCTGCTGACATCTGAATTTGGCGTTTGGAATACCTCCCTTCTGAGCTGTGACACATTGATGGCTGAAGCAACCCAGCAGGGTTTTGACTTTCCCTGCCTAATTACTGCCAGATTGCTCGGCCCCATCCCTGCGCTCCCCAGGGACGTGGCTGCACGCGTGGGGAACCAAGCAGGGAGCAGGGCTGGGCTTGGGAAAACTCACCCTCATCCCAATTCTCCGTGACCGCGCTCTGCTGAGAAAGACGCAACACCAGAATTAATTTATTAGCAATTTCCAGTGCAGAAGTGTCTGGAAGTTGAGCTGAGCAGCACTAAGTGTTTCATAGAGGGTGGAATATTCTGCTGGCTGGTGGAGCTCTCCTCCATCTCCCCATCTTTGGACCATCAGCCAGGGGTTGGTGTGCTGGGTGCCACCATCTGCTGGTGTCGGGCCATGAATTCCCCGCTCCCAGCGCAACCCCTGCGCCGCAGTTTCACACTGAGGAGCTTAACGAGGGTGTTTCTTCTATCTTAACTAATTTATTCTCGTATACATCGAGGTCAACCAGGGTGCAGGGCACTGCAACCAGAGTGAGAAAAGCTCTTGACAACAGAGATCTTGCTCTGCTTTCCATCAAGCATCAGCCCTGCTGCCAGCAGCGTTTCCCTTTGGTGTCGGAGCTGAGCCGCTGGCCGGGGACGTGGCACCTCCCCGCTCCTGGTGTGGATTCGCCGGGGGAGGTGTGTGTGATGTTGAGGGCCAGCTGCCTGGGTGTGTTGTGGCCACGTTACGGCAAGGTTTGGTCTTGCCGTGTCAGGAGAAAACAGGACGTGGTTCCGCGTGCCCATGGAGGTGCCGAGTAACGGCACCGGGAGGGTTGCCCAGAGCTGAGCAGGGAAAGGAATAATAAAGAGATTTTTTACGAGGCAGCTGCTTGCAGGGGCTTGTTGTGGGAAAAGCAGATCCAGGTGCTGCTCTCAACCAAGCATGAAAAATAGCAGAGGGGAAGGAAAAGAGCTGGGGTGGACGCCTGGTTTTACTGTGCAGGGGAGATCGATGAGGTCTTCTCGTGTCCCCAAGATATTGGGGACAGGAGGAGCCAAAGTGGCAGGAGAGGTGGGACGTGGCTGGCTGGGAGACCTCGGGGACGCGAGGGAGCAATGGAGCTGCTGGCCAAGCTGGCCCAGCACGTTCCTTCCTCTTCCTTCACACGTTTGTAGGAAGGGGCTTTTGACCCCACTCACCCTCAGCGCCGGGGTGGAAGGTGGAGAGGATGGAGGTCCTGCATCTGCCTTCTAAGCTGCACCCACTGGTGTTCCCGCTGTGGGGAGCGGGCGTGCGACTTCTCCGCCCTCTGACCCCTTTGGTTTGAGGAGTTGGGTGGAGGGTAAATGCCACCATCGCGAATGTTAGACCAGAAATTGCCTCCTCAGCCCTCTTCTGCTTCCACCACAGCCTCAACTCAGAAGAAATGTTTTGTCTGGGTGGGTTCATGAGCAAGGAGGACCAAATCTGGACTCCAAAAGCCTGGATGCAGTGCTGGTGCTTTGTCCTAAATTCAAGCGATATCAGCACTGGTATAACTCCACCCAAGACCCATGGTTTCTTCTTCCAAAACTGAACCAATTTTGAGGCCCAGAGCTGTAGAATCTTCAAATTTAGGACTTCCTTCATCAAAACACTCTTCTTCTTTCCCGGTTTCTGGAGGACAGTGGGCACATCTGTGATGTTTCAAGTCCTGCAACCTAAGTGAAAGTCTTGTAGAAAGTCAAGAGGTTCCTCGGTGGGGACATTCGAAGTGTCTGTAGCGATGCCCGCCCAGAGTTCATGTTTCATTGCGCCTTGATTTATCATCCCTTGAGTTAATTATTGACCTTAGCTTTGCCTTGGTCAATATTTACCTCCCCAGGTCAATAAATCTTGACGTTCACCTCAACAGAAGTCGATATCTCCTTAGTGTTTATCTATTCCTTCTGTTGCTGATTTTGCTGAGAGCTTGTATTTATTCTTACAGAGCGTGATCGCTTGGCGCAAGGTCCGCTTGGAGAGGAGCAACCTTTGTTTATCCGCTACAGACAACACCTTTACTTGTCTGTGATGGCTCACGTGGGATATCATGGACACAAACGGTGGGTGGCATCGCTCCAGCAGAGGCAGGACGCTATTTTCTTTCACCCAACTGATGAGATCCGGCCAATTTTCAGTCATCAGCAGCACTGGCTTTTCTGATGGAGGTGACATCTCCACCAAGACCCCAACACTTGGCTGCTGAGAAGACCGTGTGTTCCTACCAGCCAGGCTTGGAGCTGATCAAATATTGGGGAAGGAGGAAGACGAATCACAGCTTATCCTCAAATATTTATGGATAGGTCAGTTCTTGAGGATGTCAGGCCTGCTTTGCTGCTTGATCTTTGAGCTTCACAAGCAGCTCGTGGGTGCTGTTCCCGTGACCCCACTCCTGATGGAGGGAGTCTGGAACAGGGGTGGGTAAAGGAGTTGTGATTTTAAGGACGTTTCCATTGTCTGAATAATCTTCTCCTCTGGGTCCAGCAGCACTGGGGTCCACATCGTCCCCACTCCTGCCTGCAGATGCAGGAGCACCTCATCATGTCCTCAGCCTTGGCCACCACAGGGTCCTCCCAGGTGATGCCTCTGCCTTGAGACCCTGCCCTTCCCTTCTTTCCATTAAATGGAATTAAATGAATTGCTGATGTGTCTCTCTGCCCCTGTCCCCTCTCCTTTTGATCACCCCCCCGTGACAAAGATTAATTGGAGCTGTTGTTGGAGGCTGCAGGCATGGAGAGGGTGGGAGAAGCCCTTATGATGAGGGTGTGAGCGGGTTACGTACAACGCCGGGAGCATAAACGCTTCCTGTGTGCTCTGACTGTGCCGTGGCCAAGCGTGCTGGCCACCATCAGCAGAAAAACCCTGACACCCATGGAGACACCAACCAGAACCTGTATGTCCTGGGAATCCTTCTACCCCCAGACACTAACACGAGCGGGTACAGCCGCTCTCCTGCCGATGCTCATCCACAATGGTGCCACGTGGGCAGCATCGATCCCTGGGTTCAGATGCAGAATCTATTCCTTTCTCCAACTTTCTCCAAGTCCAGCCCAAATCCCAGCCCTCTTTTAGCCAAAGCAGATACCAAGGAGGATCCTGGTTGGGATGGGGTTTCTGATTCTTCACTGGTGTTGAGTGGTGGTAGGGATGGGAGTGCGGTGTTCCTGCCTCGAGGGCTGGTGGCGGGACATATTGGCTGGAGGACACGTTGGCTGGAGGATGGGATCACACACTTTCATAGTCATAGAATGGTTTGGGTTGGAAAGGACTTTCATTTCATGGATTCTCCTCTCCTGACCCGAACTCCATCTATGGAGCGTGGCCTCCTGGCTCCGGGGCAAGCTCTGGTAGATGCTGGATTCTGTAGGGTTGGAAATGGCCAGAGATTTTTGTCTTGCAAGCATCTGATTTGGGACTAAATGTGCTCCTTGCCTCTCATGGCTTGTCCGCTTGCCCACCAGAACCCCTCAACATAATCCCTAATCTTTCTCCCCCTGTGAGGAGGAGAGGGGAACAACGTCCATCTCTGTGCTCCTGCCTCGAACTTTTAATATTTTAATTGAGTGAATTGACCTGGAGTAGTCTATTGAACTCCGCCTGACCTTTTAAACAACAGGTCAAGGATTTAGCTTTGCAGTGCTGACCTCCTCCCTTATCTGCTAATACTGCTCCTCTCTCAATTAGCTGCTGTCCCCCCGACCCGGTGAAGTTGGGACCACTTTGCAGGCGTCAGCGTGGCTTCCTCCACACACGAGTGGGCAACGATGCGCGGCGCCCGCTTCTGCGCCTCTGAAATGGAGATCATTGATGCTCCCTTGGGGTTCGCTGTCGTCGTCCTACAGCAGCCTTCTTCAGGGAGAGGATGTCCGCCGGTACCCAAGGAAAGCTTCATCTTCACCAAAAGATGGGGAGAACTAAGGCGTGGCAGAGGGAAAAGCAAAGCTGTGAGGATCCTGGAGCAGCTCCAGCCCTGCCGAGGAGATTGCAAAGGCACTTCCCTCCTTTCCTTAAAGGTCATCAAGAGGAACAGCTTGAGAGCCCACCTGCCCTACTGAAACAAAGGGAGGTGACCCCCCCTTGGACCAGCTTGAGTTGCTGCTGTGGCCCAGCCAGAAGGTCCTTCCCAAGGGTGATCGTGGAAAACACTTGCTGGGAGAGTCGGGTCGTGCTGGGAGTCGTGAAAGAGGTTCGTTTTGACATTGCAGCAGACCCAGGGCGCGAGAGTCTCCACAATCACAACAGCTTGGGCAAGAGGTGCTGTGTCAGGAGCTCAAACACCCTCTGCAGGTCCCTTGCGCTCTGCACGTCCGGGCAGCTCTCTCCTCTGTCCAGAAGACGGACTCGCAACCAGATGAACCCTTAGGGGTTTTAATCCTCTCCACATGGCCCCTTGTTTGAGGTTGGCGCCTGTTCCTCAGGCAGTGGCCGTGCCACCCTCTCCCATCCAACGCGACTGCCTCGTCCATCCGCTCGGCGAGGTGGCCGCTGCCTTCGCAGGGAGCATCATTTCACTTTTACGGGGATCCCAGGGGGTCAGCGAACAAACGCAAAGATTTGTAAACCCATAAAAACTCTGCCTGGTCCAATTTCGGCTCCGCAAGAGCCCGTTTTGGAGAGCAGCCCTGAGTTACCCAGCCCTGTTAAATTAGCACCGGGCTCTGCATTCCAGAGTATAAATATCTGCCATTGTAGTGCTGAGGAATGCAAGCGCGTTGGAGTCTAAAATTAAAGAGCTGGGACGAAGGCATCTCGGGTTACCAGAAACAAGACTCCATTGTGCTCCCGTTGGGGCTTCGCCTTGGTGCGGGGAAGTGGACTGTGAGTGTTTAGAAACCGCCTGGGTTAAACGCAAGGGGCAAACTCGCCTTTCATTACAACATTTTGATACAGAGCTTAAGTTGAATCCCCCCCCCGTCTCCTGCCGCTCCGCTGCCTCACCAGGCACCGGGCACGACGCGTGAAGGTTGTGCCAGGGTTGTGAAGGGTTTTCCAGGGGCTTTTTCATCACCCACGCGGGGTGCTCTGCTGTCCTGGCCCCTTCTCCTGCCTCTCCTCTCCCCATCTTTAAGCACACGCTTAAATTAAGCCATAATGAGTCCCAGTTAACCCACATCCCGTTTTGCAGGGAGGAAGGTGCCGAGAGCCTCCATCCCTCTGCTTGGCCCCATCTGTGCCCACCCTTCAACGCAGCCGCCGCTCGCGTCGCTCCGCTCTGTTTAACACGCGGAGCCGGGGATGCTTGGCTGATGTTTACCCGCAGTGGGGCCACTTGCACAGAGGAATTTGGGGTCCCTGGAAAAAAGCTGGTGAAGGGGAAATTAGTGCCTTTTGTTGGGTTTGGGGTTTTTTTTTTAAAAACTATATTCTGCAAAAGGGTGGAAAATGGGTCCGGGTGGGGTTGTGCTGAGGTTGCACTGGGGATGCTCTGGTGTTGTTTAAGCCGGGGTGCCCTGTGTTGCAGCATCCTAAGGGCAGCCCGGTCCTGGCAAGTCCTGCCCAGCAGCAACACCGAACCAAACCCTTCAGGAGAAACTCTCCCTGTTTCTCACTTCAGATGCAAACGTCTCGTGGGCTGAAAATCAGGAGCAGGGTTAGAAAGAAGAGAGGAGTCGGGTGGATGAAAGGAGCAGGGAAAGTCAGATTTTCTGATTATTTGCTGGTTTACTCCACTATTTTTGCTTAGGATGCAGCTTTTCCGAGTGGGGGGGTGGGGGTGTTGGGTGCTGGGTGTTACTTCCCCGTGCCTGGTGCAGTTTTGTGGCAAGTTTTCTGCTCCCAGTTCCTACTTCCAAGCACCTGATGCTGCGCCCGCGGAACGCGCGGCTCCTGGGGAGGCTGGAAGGGTTCTGGGATGCAGCAAGCTGTGATGTTCCCTGCCTTTAATGAGGGTTTTGTTTCCCGTCCTGCCCTGCAGCTCTGGTGGGGGTTGGCAGCGTGGATGGGGGCTGCCACGGCCACGGGGACGCCAGGTCCCCCTTTGCAGAGGGTCCGGTTTTCTCCTTTGAATCCCACCCCGCCCGCGTGGGTTCTGATCGCGCGGGGTCCGTGATGCGGAAAAAACCCACAGAAACCTCCGTAAATAGGGAGCTGTTTCCTGTTGCCGTCGCGGTGTCCCCTGAGCAATCAATTTATGGCCCCTAAAGCTCCTCTAAGTGGGTTTAGCCTCTCAAGATAAATCTTTTCCCTTTGTGCGTGCAGAGCGCGGCTCTGGGTCTGCAGCCGCTGTTGCTAAATCGGGCGTTTGGGGGGATCAGACCCCCGGCCCCCCAGCCCATCGGTGGCCGTGCCGAGCCCGGTGGGTCCGTGCTGGTGGCTCAGCCCCAAATTGTTCTCACAGTCATCAGACTTTTCTTATTTTTAATTAACGGGCCATAGAATTATGGAATTGTTTGGTTGGAAAAGACCTTTGAGATCATCAAGTCCAACCATCCCTGGCTGCTACCGAACTTTTGCTTCAGGTAAAATCTTGGGGCTGAAATCTGATTTTTCTGGACACAAATGGACTAAACAAAGAGCTTCTGGAAGTCCTGTCCCTGCTCCCCTCCTCTGCAGAGAGAAACCCACCAGCACCCTTCTTGGGTTGGACTGGGATGCTCAAACCGCCGTGTTTATCCCTGGGAACCACTTCAAGAAACGCAGCCAAACTGTGGTTATTTCCTCCCATCCGAAGAGAAAGGGGGAGGAAACTGAGGCAGCTTCACCTCTTGCCGGAGAGAAGGAGCCAGATTTAATTGCAAAGGGGAGCGGGGATGCTCAGGATGGGGGACGCTCCGCAGCCGCCAGCGGCGCAGCCCCCGGCTCCAGCTTTCTGCTTGCGCCGGGCTGGAAAAAGCCCTATTAGCTACACGAATTTTAAGCACAACCAGATGTGGGAGATGAAGCTGTTAAACTCCTTTTGTGCTCTCGGCAGAGGCTGAAAGGGGGGGATCTCAGGCCCCCGCACCACCCTGTGCCCCCTCCTCTGCGGTTACCGAAACCAGAGGCTTCGCTTGGTCCAGGGAGGGGACGGTGCCACTCAGATATTGGCCTTCATGGTCCCTTCCAACCAGTCTATATTCCACATGTGACAATTTCAGGGGACCCTCCTTGCTAAAATAAAGATTGAGGCTTTTGCCACGAGCTCCTTCCCCAGTTTCTCCCTATTTACAAACATCTCCTCCTCCAGAAATTCAGCGCCAGCTCTTTATTCACGCAAGACCCAGTTCCAAGAGGCAAACTGTGATTTCTGGAGGTCGAAGGACCTTTTGCTTTCCGAAAGCACGGGACGATGCTCCCTCTTAGGAGTCAACGTGCTTTTGGTGGTGTCACCAGGAGCAGGAATCCCGGGAGAGAACACGAGGGGCGAGGACCCAGCAGCTCCCACCAATAAATCAGCAGCGCTCTGTAATTTTATGTAACGTTAATAAATCAGACAAATGAAAATAGCTCGAGCCTTGTAAGGCGTAAATCAACCTTCCGCGCTGGCATGGTGCTTTAAAATAATTTGTGGATTGATGGTTGTCTGCCTGAATGAGGGAGTTGGGGGCCTGGGAAGATTTTTAATGACGGCTGCGGTGCAATGGCTCCCCGGGCAGCGTCCCAGCTCCTCCCCCCTTCCCAGTTTGCAGCTCTGGAGGGAACTGGGGCGTTGCTGGAGCTCAGGGAGCAGAGAGAGGGATCTGAGCCGGCTGCCTTGGCACCACTGGACACGCGGCATCCTGGCTGCCTCTCACCCTTGGTTGGGCTCGGTGCGAGGAAGCTGAGGTCCCCAGGCTCTGGGTTTAAGCTCAGTGGGACCAGGTCCCCTTCTTCCTGCTGGTCCCAGGATGGCATCGCTGCTGGTACAGGATCCATGCCCCCACCACAGGGTTCTGCAAAAGGAAGAAGCAGCAGGAGACGTGCAGCTTGGCAGAGTTTCTCACGCATCCTCTGAAAGCATCGCTGGCCGGAGCGCGAGGAACCCACCAGACCTGCTTCCAAAAAACCCACCCCCTCGCCCTTCCCTGCAGCGCCCGCAGGCTCAGCGCGTCCACTCTGGTGCCACGGCGGCATCGCCGCGGTGCTGGCTGCTGCGCAGCACCGGATCTGGCAAAGCAAGGACCTCACTTTTAACAGCGATCCCAGCACAGCGCTGGCACCAAAACCAGGGGCAAATATCCTCATTTTGGGGGGGGCTGTTTCTGTCATTGATTTCTACCCTGGTTTAATTTCTGGGTGCACTGACAATGCCACTTCCTCCTGAGGGCACCGGCTCCATTGACTGCAGTTTGCAATTAGACCTGGCCTGTACCCAGATTCTCTAACTGGTTATACTGGCACAACTGGTACCCTTCACCTGCATTCGTCGGCTTCGTGCTCACCACCAGAGCAAGCTGGATGTCACCGTGGACCTCTCAAACCTGCCTGAATCCGTGCTGGCACCCAGCCACGCTCGGAGCCCTTGGCAGCTGCTTTGCAGGAACCCAACCGCTCTCCCCTCACGGACCCCTCGGCTTTTGCCCATCCAACCACCTTGGCCCCAGGAGAGATCTCCTGCAGGGCTTGCACCATGGTTTTTGGCGGCGCTGCCTGTTTTACTGCTTTTTGGAGGTGTGAAGAGTTAAGTGTTGGGCTGGAGGGCGGTGGATCAGGGTAATTGCACCCTGACATGAAGGCAGCCTGTTCCAGCAGGATAACGCGCTCTGCCTGCGGGTTCTGCTCCTGGGCTTTGCGCTTCCAGAGGGATCCTGGGTGCTCAGCGGGTCTGGGACCCCCCTGAAGGTGATGATGCATTTCTCAGCTGGCTCAATGAGGATCTCCCTTTGCTGGGGAGCAGCTGGATTCTTGGGGTACCCAGGGCTTTCAGGCAGACTCCTGCCCCGAGCACAATGGGAGAGGGTGAGGGGGAACGGGAGAGGGCGAGGGGGAACAGTTTTGAGCTGAAAGAGGGGAGATTGAGGTGAGATCTTAGGAAAAGATGTTTTGCTGTGAGGGTGGGGAGGCCCTGGCCCAGGGTGCCCAGAGCAGCGGTGGCTGCCCCATCCCTGGAGGTGCCCAAGGCCAGGTTGGATGGGGCTTGGAGCCCCCTGATCCAGTGGGAGGGGTCCCTGCCCATGGCAGGGGGTGGCACTGGGTGGGCTTTGAGGTCCCTTCCAACCCAACCCATTCCAGGATTTCATGGCTCTGTGTCAGGACAAGAACGACTGTGTTGTCCCCATCCCTGGAGCTGTTCAAGGCCAGGTTGGATGGGGCTTGGAGGCCCCTGACCCAGTGGGAGGGGGTGGAACTGGTTGGGCTTTGAGGTCCCTTCCAACCCAACCCATTCCATGACTCTCTAAGCTGTTGGTCTGCTCCTTTTTAAGAACTGAAACGAGCCGCTCTCCGAAACGGAGCCACAGCTCAGATCCTGGTCCAACACCGCATCTCCAGCACCTCCCTTCCAGCCGAAGCAGATGTAAACCCCACCCCACCATCCTGGGATGAGCCGTGAGCATCTCACCCCACCCTCTCACAGATTTGTGGCCAGATTTTAAACCCTTTGTCGCAGGGATTTATAGCTCTTCCCAATCCCGAGGGAACGAGGATATTAAATAATTAGAGGCCTCTTCAATTAATGCCTCTCGCTCGCCGCTGGGCACTTTGAGGGCCTCAGCCCTGCTCTTGGCACAGCTGCTCCCACCAAGGGAAGCGCAAAGCAAGGCAGGGAGATGGCAACCCCTCCATGAACCAGCAGAAAATATCCGGCATCACATGTCCGAAACCCCCGGCCCTCGGATTATCATATTTTGTTGTTAAAGCCTAATGTGAGCTGTGGAATGCCAGCTTCCCTGTGGGAGAAGAGAAACCCCAGTGTTTTGAAGCAGGAGGTGTCAGCACGGATTTTTGCTGATGGTTTCTATTGCTGATCAAACAAGAGAAATAATTAACGAATTCGGACTTTTGAGGAGGAGTTTAATTTTTTAAAGGAATCGTGGGGAGTGATTAGTGAAAATAAATTGCGTGACCCCGCGGTTCCCATCCAGCGTTTCCTTGGCTAATGAGGTGAGTTTGAACCCTGCGAGCGGGGCTAGAAATCCGGCTTCCCGGTTTAATAAAAGGCAGCCTACACCTAGTGAAACCAGAACCACGGTAAATGTCAGGCTCGTTTTACAGCTCGCTGGCATTCGAATCATTAGATGTTGTTTTCAGGGCAGCAGAACCCAGATGCACGCGGCCAAAGTCACTGCGACGCCGGAGATTCCCAGCCCTGGAGGACCCACTGCTGGGTGCCCATGGCCAAAGGAAGCGATGTGGTCAAGGGAGGGAGGTGGTTGGCATCACCTATGAAGAGCGACGGAGGGAGCCGGGGTTGTTCAGCCTGGAGAAGAGGAGGCTCAGGGGAGACCTCGTGGCTCTTTCCAACTGCCTGAAAGAAGGGTGTAGTCAGGCAGGGGTTGGTCTCTTCTGTCAGGCGGTTGGTGACAGAACAAGAGGACGTGGTCTCAAGCTTCGTCAGGGGAGGTTCAGGCTTGATGTTAGGAAAACATTCTCCATGGAAAGGGTGATTGGCCATTGGAATGCGCTGCCCAGGGAGGTGGTGGTGTCACCATCCCTGGAGGTGTTTAAGAGGAGATGGGATGAGACAGTCGGTGCCAGGGTTTGGATGATGAGTAGGTGTTGGTGTTGGGTCATACGTTGGACTCGATGATCTCAAAGGTCTTTTCCAGCCTTGTGATGCTGTGATACCTGGGCGAGCTGCCTCTTGGCAGCACCTTCATGGGCTCCTGGCTCCCTGGGTGTGGTAGAAGAACAAGATCCCACCGGCAAACATCCAGTCCTGCTTTGCATCTCCCTACCTCTCCCCAGTAGCAGCTGCTTACAGCACCCAGCTGTGCCTCCCGCAGCCTGTGCGGGCTCCGAGCCGCCGGCCTCTCCCCACGCGCTCATCTCTCGAAGGGTTTCACCGCTACGGTGACGCAGAGGCAAAACGATGCACATGGTCTTCCCTCCCTCACGCCCGAAGGTTGCGGTGAGGTCCTGCTGTGTCACAGGGAGGGGACGCGGGCGCCATCTGAGCAGGGAGTGGGGAAGGCAAAGTTTTCTTTCCAGCGGCCGCTCCCCAAAGCCACGCTGAGCTTCATCGGGGCCAACCTGGAAGGGTAAAGCCCTGAGAGCACTGGGATGAGGAGGCTCAGCTGGGTGAGCCAGTGCAGGGCGTTCGGGGCGTGGTGCTGGTCCTGGCGCGTCCGACAGCCCCACGGTCACGGCCACACTCGCACCTTTCCAGAGTTCGGGTCTCTCACTGCATTCACACCCCAAAAATTCATTCCTGGTGCTCCCTCCCCTGGTGGGTGAAGATGAGGGACTCCTCCAGGCACCCTCTGGGACACAGCAAGAAGCCAAATTCATTCCTTTCCCCGTTGAATGCGGAAAAGTGGATTTTCCTCCCAGAACTTTGGGTTTCCAGGGAAAACAAAGGGTGGGGGTAGGGGTGGGTTGTGGTCTTGAGGAGGGAACAGGTTTGAGGCATTTTCCTCTGATTTAAAATTCAGTGGTGGAGAGAAAAATGGGAGCTCTCAGCACCTGGTGGTTTTCTACCAACGTGGGAAGAGTGGGAAACCCCTGCCAGGTTCTTCCCTCTCTCAAATCTGAACCGGAGAAGAACTGAGCTCCCAGTGTTTCAGTGCCACGTCCACGCGCGCTCCCAGCGCTGAGCAGGGCTCTGCCGTTCAATAACAGCTTCTTCTTTGTCCCACCCAGATTCGGAAGCACAAGGGAGCATTGTTGCAGCTGGGGGCAGGCAAAAAAAAAAAAAAAAAAGAGGGATTTTTTTGGCCCGTAAATAAGCTGCGCGGAGAGAATTTAAGGTGGGAGCAAAACGTGTTCGCAGACGGCGCGATGCTTGGAAGTGGCAGCTGAGAAAGGACCCCCCCCCCACGGCCCGAGTTGGTCTCTGGGGGAGAAACCCAATTAGTGAAATTGCGTCAAATTGCTCAGGCCAAGACAAGGTCCTTTCTGGAAAGGTCGCTGCAAATGTCGCGCTTTGGAGCCCGCGGTGTCCGGAAGCGCTGCCGTCGCCGGGCTGGGATGAGGATGGTTGTCACGGGATGATGGGGCAAAGATCCCTGCCCACACCGTCCCCTCTCTGCGCTCTCTCTGGCTCACAGTTCCATCTCATCCACCAGCACCCTGACCCCCCCCACCCCTGCCCCCCCAGCATCCCAGCGCCCACACACCTCCATTCCCGTGCATTTCAACAGCCGGCACCCCAGCACAGGCACCCCAACCTCCTGCACCCCCTGCACCCATGAATCCCAGCACTCCAGCCCTCACGCATTTCACCCTCCTGCACCCCAGCACCCTGACCCCCTGCACCCCAGCACCTATGTGCTCCAGCACCTGGCATCTTGCTACCCCTGCATCCCTGCACCCTGTACCCCTGCCCCACTCTACACCAGCCCCCGGTATCCCTGCACCCCGGCCCCCCAGCACCCTGACATCCGCACCCCAGCTCCGGCCTTGCCCATACCCCCAGGGACCAAATGAATTTGTCTTCTCCAGGCTTTTCTCAGGCCAGGTGGAAGAGGGGAGGGATGGATGGATGGATGGATGGATGGATGGATGGATGGATGGATGGAGGGATGGAGGGATGGAGGGATGCCAGCAACTCTAACATGTGCCCAAGAACAGGCTTATGATGGATGGAAGGATGGAAGGATGAAGGGAGGGATGGATGGATGGAGGGATGGATGGAGGGATGGATGGATGGATGGATGGAAGGATGGATGGATGCCAGCAACTCTAACATCTGCCCAAGAACAGGCTTATGATGGATGGAGGGATGGGTGGAAGGATGGAGGGATGGAGGGATGGATGGATGCATGGAAGGATGGATGGATGGATGGATGGATGGATGGGTGGACGCCTGCAACTCTAACATCTGCCCAGTAACAGGCTTATGATGGATGGAAGGATGGATGGATGGATGGATGGATGGAAGGATGGATGCCTGTAACTCTAACATCTGGCCAAGAACAGGCAACACTCACCCACTTTTGAAAGGAAACCCATGTCTTAATCCCTGAGGGATAGGAGACGACATTCGTGCGAGAGGAATGGGGCTGGAATGCGATTACGCCAGGGAAGAGCCTGAGCTGCTTAAATAAAACAAAACTGGGGTTCGGGGAGCAAAGGTGAGGCGGCTGCGGGGCATCCTTGCTGCAAACCAACCCAAAGAAGGGGAATCTGGGGGCTCGGAGAAGGGAGCGTTGTCACCCAGCATCCCAGCCCCGCTGATCCCAGGCTGAGCGGAGATGATGTGGGTGCGGAGGGGTGTTGGTGGGGTGGATAATCCTTTATAAATGGGTTGTCCCGTGGCCACCTCGGGCTGACAAAGTGTCCTTGGGGCAACTGTTTTATTTTTGCACGGTAAACTAATAGTAGGAAAGTATTCCAGGTATTTGGGATTCCTCCGAGCGCAATTCGGCAGCTGAGGACCCAGCCCACGGCTCCCTGCACACAGCTGGGGGGACGGGCAAGGCTGGAGTCGGGGTGCAGGAGTCGGGGTGCGTGGGCACCAGGGTGCTGGGGTGCAGGAGGGTGACATGCATGGGGCTGGGGTGTGGGAGCACTGGGGTGCTGGGCTGTGGGGGCACTGGGATGCTGGGATGCAGGAGGTCAGGGTGCAGGTGGGTGGTCAGGGTGCAGGCTGTGTGGGTGCTGGGACGCTGGAGCGCAAGGGGTGGGGTGTATGGGAATGCTGGGGGACAGAAGGTCAGGGAGCAGGGGTGCAGGAGTGCTGGGGGACAGGGAGTGAGGGTGCAGGGTGGTGAAGTGCATGGGGCTGGGATGCTGGGGTGCAGGGGATCGGGGTGCAGGGGATTGGGGTGCAGGGGTGCAGGATGATGAAGCGCATGGGGTTGGGATACTGGGGTACAGGGGATTGGGGTGCAGAGGATCGGGGTGCAGGGGTGCAGGATGGTGAAGTGCATGGGGCTGGGATGCTGGGGTGCAGGAATGCTGGGGAGCTGGGGTGCAGGGGATTGGGGTGCAGAGGATCGGGGTGCAGGGGTGCAGGATGGTGAAATGCATGGGGCTGGGATGCTGGGGTGCAGGAGATCGGGGTGCAGGGGATTGGGGTGCAGGATGATGAAGCGCATGGGGCTGCGATGCTGGGGTGCAGGGATGCTGGGGAGCTGGGGTGCAGGGGATCGGGGTGCGGGGTGCAGGATGATGAGGTGCATGGTGCAGGGATGCTGGGGTGCAGGGGATCGGGGTGCAGGGGATTGGGGTGCAGGATGATGAAGTGCATGGGGCTGGGATGCTGGGGTGCAGGGATGCTGGGGAGCTGGGGTGCAGGGGATCGGGGTGCAGGGGTACCGAGGCACCGCGCTGCCTTTGTGCCTTCCCAGCCCCGTCTCCCGCGGGGCCTCCCCCTCCCGCCCCCCCCTCCCCGCCCGAGGGGCCGCTCCGCCCCGCAGTGGGCGGGGAGGGGGGGGGGGACTGGCTCCGGCTCCAGCCCCAGCCCCAGCCCCAGCCCCATCCCAGCCCCATCCCAGCCCCCGCCGCCCGCGGGCCGCCCCCCGCCCCGCATTGTCCGGGCGGCAGCGGGAGGATGCGGCGCCCCCGGCCGGGCTGCGCTCGGGTCCCGCCGGCATGAGGAGGTGAGCGGGGGCCGGGGGGGGGTGCCCGGGGGGGGAGAAGGACCCAGGGATGGGGATGCTCCGCTCGGGGAGGAGGCGGTTCCCCAGGATCCGCGGAGTTTTGGGGAGAAAACAGCCGGATTACGGGCGGAGAGGCAGGCGGGGGGGCTGGGGCTACCGGTAACCCAACCCCTCCCCCGGGACGGGGCATCCCCCTTGGTCTCTCCCCTCCCTCCTGCCCCAAAAAAAGGTTCAGGGAGCCCCGGGCAAACGTGTTCACGACGTGAGCCAGCCCAGGGGGCAGCGCAGCGGGCGGCTCCGGCTGCTCCAGCGGCTCCTGAGGCCGGAGGGTCCACGCAGCGAGGGCTGGGTCCTTCCACCCACCCTTCCACCCCACCACCCATCCAGCCTTCTGTCCATCCACCCTTCCTTCCATCCATCCCTCCATCCCTCCATCCTTCCAACCTTCATCCACCCTTCTTTCCATCCACCCATGTATCCACCACCCATCCATCCATCCATCCATCCATCCATCCATCCATCCATCCATCCACCCATCCATCCATCCTTCCATCCATCCATCCATCCATCCATCCATCCATCCATCCTTCCATCCATCCATCCACCTACCTTTCCATCCATCCATCCACCCTTCCATCCACCCTTGCATTCACCACTCACCCATCGTTCCATCCATCCATCCATCCATCCATCCGTCCGTCCGTCCATCCATCCATCCATCCACTGCCCAGGAACAATGCGTGCTCCCCTTGGCTGCTGTCGCACGTCAAGCGCGCGCTGGAGCGCTCATCTTGAAAACAGTCATGGTGTTAGGGAGGCGATGGTGTTTTTTAATTAGGAGCTTTGCCTGAAAGGTCCTTTTTTGTTTCCTCCAAGTGTGCTTTTTCCACTTGGGGGACAAAAGGCACTTGGGGGAAAAAATCAGATTATTAAATAGCTTTGTACTGTGCCTTCCAGTGTAAATGCTCCTGGTTTTGGAGATGCCGTGTGCTGGTTTACAGCATCACTAGTTTCACTCTGGCGTCAGAAAAATGAATATTATTATTAAGTGGATCCCAGGTTTTGTGACAAATGGATCTCAGGGAAGTGAATGTGCTGGATAGAATTTAAAGAGAACTTGGGCGCGCGTGGTGGTGAAGTTGGATGCTTGATCTCCGTGGAGGGAGCATGGATACAATAATAACGGCTCAGAATTGATGTCCTGATTCCATGCACGGGAACTGCCGAGGTTTTTGCCCTGCTTTCCTTCCACCACGCTCTCTGATGGCCGGGAGCCGCCGGGCTCGCTGCTCCGGCGCGGCTGGCGATGACAGGGCGCCGGCTTTGCCGTTCCTGGGTGCCAGCGTGCAGCTCCGACGCCTGTTTGTTCTTAGAGGTGGTTCTGAATGAAACATTTCTGCGGGGTCTGAGGCCCGGGAGTTGTTTATCACATTAAACATTTGTTTTAGCTCTCTTTAGCAGAAGTGTGTTGACATTTTCTCTTGGGGGACTGCGGGGGATAATGAATGGCACGTACTGTATTGTGTTCCTCGGAAAGCCGCGGGATCCTGCAATAACATAAACACCCAGGGCTGAATTCATCCCAGATCTGAGAGGAATGGGCTGGCTGTTTACATCAATGCTGCTCCGAAGCCACAGCTCACATTTCAAGTTTATTATTGATGATGGAAACGTCCCTGCGAATACGTCTCCGATACGGTTTGATTTTATTGCCGGCAGCTGCAGTTTCGCTCCCTGCTCCGTGTTTCGGTTGTGAAGCTTTCGCGGAGGTGAAGGACTGAGTTGGCTGGGTTTTGGGTGGCTCGACCCTGGGGAGGAGCAGCCGCGGGCTCTTCCCGCTCCCGATTCGGTTTCTCTGGAGCCGAGGGTTTCGCGGCTGCCTTTGTTCTCCCACGGAGCCCCCGCCGCATTCTTCCCTTTTGCCATTATCATTTTGGTTAAACAGAAAGGCAAGTTGTGTACCATATGGATCATGTTAACAATTGCTTATCTGGAGCCGGTGTTCGGTGTTTTCTCCTCCCTCCCTTTCCCCTGGCCTTTTTTTTTTTTCTCTCCTGAGCTCCACGTTGGGGCTTTAACAGCAGCTTGGGTTTGGTGATGCCGGTTCAACTCAGTCCTGCAACCCAAACCTCTCCTCCTGCATCCCATTGGAGTTAATTCCCCAAGGTAAAACACAGAATAAACACTGAGAAACCTCCGAAGCGCCTTTCCCTGGATGCTCTGAAATATTTAAAACGGTTGTTGAAGAAATCAGCATGTCCACCTTCATAGATTCACACCTCTGGCCAGCAATGGGCTTCTCCCCCGCGTAGCTGAGACTCTGGTTGCCTTTATTGGGCGAGGAGTCAATGGCCTGGAGATGATGGGAGTGTTGTGATAGGACGATGGGTAATGATTTTGAGTGGAAAGAGGGGAGACTGAGATGGGATCTTGGGAAGAAATGTTTTGCTGTGAGGGTGGGGAGGCCCTGGCCCAGGTTGCCCAGAGCAGCGGTGGCTGCCCCATCCCTGGAGGTGTCCAAGGCCAGGTTGGATGGGGCTTGGAGCCCCCTGATCCAGTGGGAGGGCTCCCTGCCCATGGGATTGGAACTGGCTGGGCTTTGAGGGTCCCTTCCAACCCAACCCATTCCAAGATCCTATGATCCTGCTGCTGCTTTGCCTGTTTGTACAGACCGATACAAGCCAGGGCTGTGGTTTTCCCAAATACCTCCTTCAGGTGCTTCCAGACTGGTATCGAGGCGCCTGAGTAAGCTGAATGTTTTGAGCCCTGTTATTTTGGGTGCCCAAATACCGATACGAGGGCTGAACCTCAGGCCAAGAGAGTGGCCATCAAGTCACTTCATCCACCTCCTCCTTCCCCCCCGGAAAAAGTAAACACAAAAGCCTCCGGGAACGTTCGCCTCCAGAGCCGGTGTCGAATCCTGCAACAGCGCCGTCGGATTAGAAGGAATCAAACGATTCTGCACGGCACATCGGCACCTCCAGCACGACGGCGTCGCGAGCGTCGTTAAACAGATCCCTGGGGAAACCCAGAAGCGCCTGTCGTGTCGCGCTGGCGTTTCCAGATGCCGCAGACTTTATTCGTAGTCATTAATTTCCCATCTCCCTCCTCAAGAAGTTTTTCCCAAGGGGACAAATGCCAGCTCCAGGTTTTTCTGCAAACGGCCAAATACTCGCGTTTCTTTCCTTCTATCCCTACTTTCATAACGGTTTGGGGGTTCCGCACCTCCTTGCTTTCGTCCCTGCGGGTGGAAGTAGATGGGTCGTGTGTCGGGGAAAGAAATCCCTCAATCCACAGTTACGGCAGCAGATGTGGGAGCACTGGATTTGAGTGAGGATTCCTGAAGGGAATGTCCCTGCAGATGACGTTAATGCATCCAGAGAAGCGATGGTGACCCTTGCGCGACGCTGACCCTTGTGTTTATGCCGTTGTAGATACTTTTCAGTGGTATTTTTTGAGCTCCAGTGATTATATGGCTGGAAGCAGAGCTTTGCCGTTTGACAGGGGCCATCGGGGAGGCTCCTTTTGTCATCCCGGGGCAAATCCCGTTGCATCTGGCCAAACGTCAGCTGGAATTTTGCAGCATTCAGGAAAGCTCGGGGCTCTGGGCTCTGGGCATCTCTTTTGCCCGGTGTAGTCCTTCCTCCGCTCCCCCCCGCAGGCAGCCCCAGCTCCGGTGCTGGAGGGGCAGGGCCCTCTCTTTGGAGCTTTTTAGCCAAATAAAGATGATTTTCTTCGGTTTGGGCCACGGAGGGATGTGCTGGGTACTCCGTGTGTTTAGCAGCTCTGTTGATGCAGGAGCTGGTGCTGGCGGTGCTGGTGTTACTGGTTTTGGCAGTGCTGGCGCTGCTGGTGCAGGTGCTGCTGCTGGTGCTGCTGGTGCTGGTGTTACTGGTGTTGGCGGTGCTGGCACTGCTGGTGCTGCTAATGCTGGTGCTGGTGCTGGTGCTGCTGGTGGTGCCAGTGCTGGTGGTGCTGGTGGTGCTAGTGCTGGTGCTACTGGTGCTGGTGTTGCTGGTGTTACTGGTGTTGGCGGTGCTGGCACTGCTGGTGCTGCTGATGCTGGTGCTGCTGACTGCTGGTGCTGGTGGCACTGGTGCTGCTGGTGGCACTGGTGCTGTTGGTGGTGCTGGTGCAGGTGCTGGTGCTGGTGGTGCTGGTGCTGCTGGTGCTACTGGCATTGCTGGTGCTGCTGGTGCAGGTACTGGTGCTGGTGCTGCTGGTGGTGCTGGTGGTGCTGGTGCTGGTGTTACTGGTGTTGGCGGTGTTGGCACTGCTGGTGCTGCTGATGCTGGTACTGTTGACTGCTGGTGCTGGTGACACGTGCTCTTGGTGGTACTGGTGCAGGTGCTGGCGCTGCTGATGCTGGTGCTGCTGGTACTACTGATGCTGGTGGTGCTGGTGGCACTGGTGCTGCTGGTACTACTGGTGCTGGTGGCACTGGTGCTACTGTTGGAGGTGTTGGTGCTGGCAGTGCTGGTGCTACTGGCACGGGTGCTGCTGGTGCTGGTGGCACTGGTGCTGCTGGTACTCGGTCACTCACCCGCTTTACCAGGCACCCAGCCCTCTTGTCCCAGGGGACACCTGAGCCAGCGGTGGCCCCCAGCTCCTGGGTGGCAGAAGCCACTGGATTAAAGCAGACGTTATAGCGTTAAGCAGGAAAAATCCCATTGCTGGGGCAGCGGCCGAGCAGGGAACAGACCAGTTCTTCCCAGTGCCACCAGTCCTGTCCATTCCCAGTGCTGAGAAACAGTTGATGCCCTCGCACGGTCCTGCTGCCGCAAGTTCGTTGCCGTGATAACTCCTGCCCTATTTCCCTGTCGCTTTTCCTTTGGCCGCGGCTTGGCCGCACGCTCTGGGACAACGAGAAGGGTGCCCCCCCCTTGGCTCCCCCGCGCTGCTGAGCCCAGGAGGGGTTTAGGAGGAGACGGGATGAGGCACTCGGTGCCAGGGTTTGGCTGATGGGTAGGTGTTGGCGTTGGGTCATGGGTTGGACTCGCATGATCTCAAAGGTCTTTTCCAGCCTTGGGATGCTGTGATGCTGTGGGTGTGTGACCCGGGGGGGGAGGGAACACGGGGGCTCCCCAGCTGAGCCAGCCCTGCGTGGTGAGGGAGCAGAGCCGGGCAGCATCGCCACTGTGGATATAACCAGGAAGGGTTTAGAGTTGGGGGCATCCTTACCCATCCTGGCATCGCCGTCGCTGTCTTCCCATCAATTGACTGGATCTGGAATTGCCAAATCCCTGAAACTGGCCCCATCCTGCCCCCCACCCCCCGTGCCCCCTCCCCGTTCCTGCCCTGACAATCCGAAGGGCTCTCCCCGTTTTCCTCCCTGGCACCGCTGTGCCCTGAGCAGGACTGTGGTGCCTTTTCTGCCCCACGGAGCCTGGGTTCGACGTGCAAGGGGTGCTGCTGCCCGTGTGGGCGCTGCCCAGGGTGGCGATGCCGTGGCACCTTGCGGCTCCTCAAAGGCAGTGAGAGCTGGAGGTTGGCACCGGCTCCCTGCAGCGAAGTGGGTGTTGTAAAATCTCTCTCCCAGCCTTGTGGCCGTGTCGTCAGCTGGAGTTAACGTTGGTTAAACTGTACAGATCGTTAGCACCAGTGTTCCTGCGGTGGTGATGCCCGGGGTCGCTTATCAGCAACCCCTGATCTTTATGGGGGCCCCAATAAACCCAGCCAAGGCCTTGCAGATGCTGCTGGCGCAGAGCGGAGAGCAGGGAGGGTGGGAGTGAAAGGGTTTCTCCCTTAGCTCCGTTGTCCCAAGGACAAACAGCTCAATCAGGGAAAAATCAGCGATGCTGTCGTGGTCTGAGTGCGGTGGGACCTCGCCTGGGATGGGGGGATGGGGTGCGCCCGCAGGGTGGGATCCTCTCCCAGGGCTGGGGTGCTGGGGTGCAGTCCCAGGGCAGGATACTGGGATGCAGTCCTGGATGGGATGCTGGGTTGCGCTCCCAGGGTGGGATCCTCTCCAAGGAGTGGGATACAGGGATGCACTCTCAGGTGGGATGCAGGGATGCGCTCCCAGGTGGGATGCTGCGATGCTCTCCCAAGGTCGGATCCTCTCCCCGGGATGGGGTGCTGGGGTGCACTCCCAGGACAGGATACTGGGATGCACTCCTGGGTAGGATGCTGGGATGCGCTCCCAGGGTGGGATCCTCTCCCAGGAGTGGGATACTGGGATGCAGTCCTGGATGGGATGCTGGGGTGCTCTCCCAGGTGGGATGCTGAGGTGCACTCCCAGGGCAGGATACTGGGGTGCACTCCTGGGTAGGATACTGGGATGTGCTCCCAGGGCGGGATCCTCTCCAAGGAGTGGAATACTGGGGTGCATTCCTGGGTGGGATCCTCTCCCCAGGATGGGGTGCTGGGGTGCACTCCCAGGGCAGGATACTGGGGTGCATTCCTGGGTGGGTTGCTGGGATGCGCTCCCAGGGTGGTATCCTCTCCCAGGAGTGGGGTGCTGGGGTGCTCTCACGGGTGGATGCTGGGGTGCTCTCATGAGTGGGATGCAGGGGTGCTCTCCCAGGTGGGATGCTGGGGTGCTCTCACGGGTGGATGCTGGGGTGCTCTCCTGAACGGAATGCTGGGGTGCTCTCATGAGTGGGATGCAGGGGGGCTCTCCCAGGTGGGATGCTGGGATGCTCTCACAGGTGGGATGGAGGGGGCTCTCCCAGGTGGGATGCTGGAGTGCTCTCCCAAGTGGGACGCTGGGATGCTCTCGCAGGTGGGTGCTGGGGTGCTCTCCCAGGACAGGTTACCGGATTGCACCTCCAGGTGAGATGCTGGGATGTGCTCCGGAACAGGATGCTCAGCTGGCAGAGATGTGGTACCCAGGCGAGTGTTTTCCCTCGAAAGATAAAAGACCCACTTTTTTTTTTCCTCTTTTCCCCCAAGAAAGTGAAAATGAATGTCAAGACAAATTGCACTTTAACCCACACTTGTCTTGCCTACAAAAAAAAAGCTGAATAATAGCTGAATAAGTACCCCTTTCCCTGCCCTGACTGCACTCAGAAGAGGAGCCTTCTCCTCACAAAGAATTTGCTGTGTAAATAGATGAGAGGTGCGGCGGCCGCACTGAGCTGGAGGGGACTCGTGGCATCAGGGGACACGGGAGCCCGGGTCCTCTCCCTGTGATTAATCTTCCTCGGCGTTGCTTTCGGCTCCTGAAGAGCAGCGGGACCGGCTGCCGGGCTGCTTTGTCTGCTGCCTTGGCTCTGCCATGGCAAAGGGATGTCCCTGTTGGAGGCTGGTTCTTGCCTTTGGAAAGAGTCTTCAAAGCACTTGACTGCGCCCCCCGTGTCCCACTGCCTGCTGGAATGGGATAATGTGGGTGTAATTGATGGCGCGAGGACTAATGGCTGCAGAAATGTGTAATTAAAGGCCAGGGGTGACGCGCTGCGAGGCTGCGCCGTGCGCAGGAGGTTAGAGAGGTTGAGTGTGCTTTGAAGGGCTTGTCCTGCACATCCTGCCCTGGGAGGGCAGGTCACCCTCCTCGGGATGTCCCATGTGCCCAACACCTTGTGTCATCGAGGGGCGATGGCTTTAAATTGGAAGAGGGCAGATTTCAATTAGACATTAGGAAGGAATTCTTCACGTTGAGGGTGGTGGCCCAGGGTGCCCAGAGCAGTGGTGGCTGCTCCATCCCTGGAGGTGCCCAAGGCCAGGTTGGATGGGGCTTGGAGCCCCCTGACCCAGTGGGAGGGGTCCCTGCCCATGGCAGGGGGTGGCACTAGGTGGGCTTTGAGGTCCCTTCCGACCCAACCCATTCCAGGATTCTATGATTCCACGTTAATGAGATTTAAAAGACTCCTTTGGAAGCACCTTAGATGTTGTGGGTGCTTGGGGTCGACAAGAGCAATATCCGTGCAGGGCGCCCCGGCTGCGCGGGCGGCGCTCAGAGAAGCAAATCCTTGCAAATATAAAGATATTTCTGTTTCCATCTTAATCCCCACCGAGACGACCAGCAGGGCTGGGCCCAGCGGTGGAGCTGAACCTGGGGTCCTGCTTCCCTGCGACGCGGCCGCTCTTTGGCACGAGCCAGGTACGCGGTCCAGCAATGACGTCACTATGGATGTGACCTTGGCCTGTTCATATCCTCCTCCTACGAGGTGATTACTTTTTAATGAGTGGCTGCTGAAAGGGGAGGAAAATGAATTATTTCTGCCTTAGGATTATCTCAAGGAGACGGGAGCCGCGCTGCCCTGATCGATACGCGCTCGCATGGAGCCAGCCTGGCACCAGCCTTCTACCCAAGTGCCTGGCAATGCCTTCTGCCACAGCATTGTTCTTTAACCTCTATTCTTTTTGAGCAGCAGCTCCGTAGGGGCAGGTTGAGGTGTTTCACGGCGCTGCGTAATCATCAGAGAATCGTTAGGGTTGGAAAAGCCCTCTAAGCTCACCCAATCCAACCCCACCGTGTGCACTTCAACCACGTCCTCAAATGCCACATCACACATTTTCTTTGAACCCTTCCAGGGATGGAGGCTCCCCCACTGCCCTGGGCGGCCTCTTCCGATGCTTCACCGCTCTGTTAGTGAAGACGTTTGTCCCGACATCCAAACTAAACCTCCCCCGGCACAACTTGAGGCCACTTCCGCTCATCCTATCGCTTGTTACTTGGTTGAAGTAACACCCACCTCGCTACAACCTCCTTTCTGGGGGATGCAGAGAGCGATGAGGTCTCCCCTCAGCCTCCTCCAGGCTCAGCAGCCCCAGGTCCCTCAGCCGCTCCTCCTAAGACTTGCGCTCCAGCTAAATGATATTTAATTATAATTAATTTATCACAGCCAGGGAGCTGTGCAAACTCCTTGCACGCAGGAGGTGGGAGCTGCTCCATGTGTGGCACGGGGGGGGGTCCCCAAAACCGGAGTCCGTCTGTCTGTCCGTGCAAGTGCAAGCGTGCAGCCAAGAGGAGCCACAGCCTCGGGCGTGGATGAGGGCAGCGGTGTCAGCAAAGAAAGCAGCCCAAAAAAAGGGAACTTCTGGAAAATCCATTAGTGAATGGAGTGCAGGAGGGAGCTCGGCTTTTCAGGCTGCTGAGGCGGTGTTTAAAAAAGAATCCGCGAGTCAAAAGGCTTGTGAAAACAAAAGCCACCGAGAGAGGCCTCCTCCAGCCCAGCTCTGGCCGGGGGCTGCTGAAGCTGCGGGTGCCAAAGTTGGTCCATGAGGGATGGGGTCCGTCATCCCACGGGGCGTGGGATGGGGACACGTGGGGAAGGCGAGAAAGGAGAGGCAGAAATGCTGGAAAAGAGGAGGTTTTGCTCAATTCCCTGCGCAGCGCGCGCTGCCCGGCAAGGCACCGAGGCGGAAAATACAACCGCGTTGCGCGGCGCTGGGTAGGGCTGGGAGGCTCCTCGGAATTAGAGTTAATTAAGATTGATTCGTTCCGTGGAGGAGATGAGCTGGATCGTTGCTGCTACTGCTGCGGACAGGCTCTAGTGCACGGTGCAAATTATCTCCGCGCTGCAGCGCGGTCCCCGCGTCCGCTGCAGCCCCCGGCGCTGACCCCAGCCCAAGGCCAGATACTGGAGAAGATAGAGCTGGGGGCTCCATCCTTGGGTTTGGCACCCTGGGGGAGTTCGTTGTTGGAGCTTCAGCTTGAAAAACAGCCCTGGGAGGAGAGGGCTTGGGCAGGGGTGGGGGTGCCCAGTCCCTGGAGCCCTTCCTGGGGTGCAGAACATCTCCTGCATTTAGTGACCTTCATCCAAGTGCTTGTGGGAAGATGAAATGTAGGAGCAATGCTTCCTTCTTGGGAAAATAAGTCATTTCAAATTGGTTTCAGCTTTCTGGGGTTTAGAAGGGCAACGGGGCTGGAGAATGAGCCCTACAAGGAGCGGCTGAGGGACCTGCAGTTGTTCAGCCTGGAGAAGAGGAGGCTGAGGGGAGACCTCATCCCTGTCTACAACCACCTGGAAGGAGGCTGTGAGGTGGGGGCCGGGCTCTTCTCCCCAGTGACAGCGATGGGACAAGAGGAAACGTCCACAAGTTGTGCCAGGGGAGGTTCAGACTGGACATTGGGAAGAATTTCTTCCCTGAAAGGGTGGTCAGGGATGGGCACAGCTGCCCAGGGAGGGGGTGGAGTTGCCATCCCTGGAGGGGTTTAAAAGACGGGTGGGTGAGTTCCTTAGGGACAGGGTTTAGTAGGGACACAGGCACGGCTGGACTCGATGATCTCAGAGGTCTCTTCCAACCTTGTGATTCCATGATTCTAGGTGTGTATCGGGGTTCATAGACTCCCCACCCTCAGGATCTGCCCCAGGTGTACATGGTGCTGGGTGTGGTGGGACTGCGTCTCCCCAGGGTGCAGCCGCGCGCCGGCAGCCGCGCTGTGTCTGACCCCGTAAGGCTTTGGCTTTGCTGCTTCTCGTGCCCTTGTAGTGCAGATCCCAGAGGCTGCATCCTCCAGGCTTCCCACCACCACCACCACCACCACCACCTCCCCACCGCACAGCATCACGGGTCGCCTGCCCACCAGCTCAGCGCTGGGCAGGAGTCCATCAGAAGAGCACGGCCCCCCAAATCTTTCTTCTGCAGCTTCAGGTGGGGCCGAGGGGGAAAAGTGCTGAGTCCTGGTGGTTTTCAACAAGTGGTTTTGAATGGAGCAAGATCAGGACAAGAGGTTTTTCAGAGTAGAATCCGTCTGTCTGCTCACAGCGCGTCCTCTGCTAAGTGGCTTCTGTAGGAGCAGAGGTGGGGATGCTCTAAAGATGCCTTCAAACTATTTCCCTGCATCCCGCTTCGGACCACGTGAATTTGCGCGTGCACAGCTGAAATCTCCACAGGTAGTTTCACGTGGAAGATTTCTAGGTGGGCTTAAGGAGGAGATCATAGAATCCTGGAATGGGTGGGAAGGGACCTCAAAGCCCAGCCAGTTCCAATTCCATGGGCAGGGACCCCTCCTACTGGGTCAGGGGGCTGCAAGACCCATCCAACCTGGCCTTGGGCACCTCCAGGGATGGGGCAGCCACCACTTGATGATGGCCATGGTCATGTCCGTGCCGAGTGCAGACTTACAGTCCAGGTAGGAGAAGCAACATCCTCACCTCACCACGTCCTCCGGGGTCGCTGTGGGCAGGAGGCAAAGTCCTGTGTGGAACTGGGTGGTGGGACCAGGAGCTTTGCGGTGCCCTCACCACCCTTGCTGGCTTGGCTGTTGTCATGCAGATTGCATGCAAATTGACTTCCTGACCTTTTTATGGGGCCACGTCTGTTTGGGGAAATGGTTTTGCTGATTAGAAATGGATTTTCCTCTCTAATGTAATCCTCCGAAAATGGGCTGGGTCCAACCTTGGGCCCCGGGGAGCTTGTCCGGTGTCAAGGAATGACATTTTGGAGAAGGTTTTCGATCTCAACAGGGATCTGAGCAGCACCCAAGGGCCTTGGTGCCCTTCTCTGGAGCAAGCTGAGGTTTCTTCTGCACCTTGAGCCCCCGAGACAACCTTGAGGGGTGGTGGCCTTTGATGACCTGATGACCTGAATGCTAAAAAAACCTCTTCCTAACTAAGAAGCATCTTTCAAGGAGCAATCTGGTGGAGATCACAGCTGGAATGTCCTTCCAAGGAATGTTCTACAGGATCCGAGGTGGTTCAAGGCAGGAGAGCATCTGCTGGAGGAGAAGCGATGGAGTGGCCGGGAGTGGGAATGCTGTTGGATGGAGCCACGTTTTGCACACCCGTGGCAGGGAGTGGGCAAGACCGTGATGGATTAATTCAATAATTCATCTTTTGGGATGAATGTTCCTCTTCAAAGCCTTGGAGGGAATGTGCTGGTGGAGCAGCAGGAGCAGAGAGGATTGGGACAGCCCTACTGTTCCGTGGTTTCTAGACCCAACCAAATAGTCCAGCAGTTTTGTCCCGTGTTCCTGGGGGTGGATGCAAAGCTGGGGTGGTCTGTGAGCCCAAAGATATATAAATAGCAAGAAAGAGGTTGGGTTTTTTACATTTTTAGGTGCCTTTTATTGCTTCCTTTTCTCCCCCAGATCTTATATGGAAAGGGAGAGCAAAACCCTCTGACTGCGTTACCTCGGTATTAATAATATCCAGCTTTTATTGCCGTATCCCAGGCATTCCCAGGGCCACGAGCCGTGTACGGTTTTCTCCCGGTGACATTTAGCGGCGAGTTTCTCCCCGCGCCGTGACAGATGGGTGATGCTCAGCTGCTGCCAGCCTGAGCGGATCCGTATTAATTTTTCATCTGCTGGAGCAGCACAGATGGGCGATGGCCCGTTGGTCACTCCCGGTCCGTGCTGGTGTCCAGCTGCTCTGCACTTGATATATGAGTGGACAGAGCGGACGCTGGAGCCTTCAGCCTGGGCTGGGGCTGTTTCTCCTGGGGGTGGGGAGAGGGCACGGTGGGAGTTAGCTTAAATCCTTTTAACACATGTACATTGACCCTGCTCTGATTGCAATACCATCCTTCGCTTTGTCGGCACCGGTTGAGGAGGGCATGGGGAATGCGGCGCACAAAGAAACGCAGCTCCCCGATGGATTTGCCAAACAACCCAAATTTGCCTTGGAAAAACTCAATGTTTGCGCTCCGGCAGCGAGCCAAGAAATGGGCTGCACGGGGAAGGGAAATTTAAATGGCTTATCCTTTGCAAACGCTGCCAGGTTCTTGGGTTCTGTCACGTCTAAGTGTGGCTTTGTGCTCTCCTTGCACTGATCCTGTCTTGGGGACCAGCTCTGCCACCGGTGTAAACTGGTGCCAGGCTGGTTTTCCTACTCTGGAGTCGTTTGAGAGGAGCAGTATCGGGTTTAAATGTGGGCACTGACGTGCAGAAATGTTGCTGTGATCCCCAGCATCAACGCGAAAGCGGTTCAGAAACTTCGCCACGACCCTCGGTGTAAATGGAGCGTCTGCACGGGTTATGATGCTGATTTATAGCGGTGATTTGACTTGTGGTAATGCCGTTGCACTTTGCCTACGCTGCTCTTAGGAGGCAGGGATGAACCCCAGCCCAGGGGGAGCTCCTGGCGGCAGAAGCTGAACCGATCATCAGGAAATGCCTCATTAAAAAAGAAAAAAGTCATTCCCCTGCCTCCAGTTCACTGGGCAGTCTCTTCTCTCCTCCTGCATTTTTTTTTTCCTATCTTGTCTTTAGCCTTAAAAGCATCCCTGTGGTTGCTCCGGGGGTTGGAGCATCTCTGCATGAATGCGGTCGCCTCTCGGTGCCGTGAACCCAGGTGCAGCAGCGAAGCTTCTGTGCAGGAGTCGCTTTGGTGTGAGGCTGCATTGGTGCTGTACGTGCTGAGTCCAGGGCCTTGTCTGGAGCCACCAGCAGGAGCTGGTAGCAAAATCCAGCACGGAAGAGCCGTCATGTCCAACATCCTTGATATCAGCAGGGATTGGAAGGGCTTGGAACGCCCAAAGATGACTGGGCTGTTGAACAGGACTCCCAGAATCCAGGTTTGTTCCCTCCGGGCCCAAAGTTTACAAATCAAAGATTTCAAAAGCTGGGAACGCGGGCAATGCTGTGAGCAGGATGGGCTCTCCCTGCCTGGGAAGCCGATCGCATCGGGCTGTGTTGCTGTGGGTGATTGCAGGGATAATCAGAGAATCATGGAATGGGTTGGAAGGGACCTTAAACATCATCCAGTGCCACCCCCTGCCATGGGCAGGGACCCCTCCCACTGGGTCAGGGGGCTCCAAGCCCCATCCAACCTGGCCTTGGGCACCTCCAGGGATGGGGCAGCCACCGCTGCTCTGGGCAACCTGGGCCACCACCCTCCTCGTGAAGAATTCCTTATTAATGTCTAATCTAAATCTTCCCCTTCCAATTTAAAGCCATAACGAATCTGCTCGATGTCTTTTGGAAAAAAAGCATAAATCCTCCTGGCTGGCAGCTCTGCAGGAAAAGGAGCCGTCAGCGTTTAAACCAACAAGCCAGTGGCGACAGGAGCCAAGCGTCGCAGGCGCAGCTCATCGGCTTGGCTTGTTTCTGCACTGGGAGCCGAAGGGCTGGGAAGCTTCTGCGGAGCAGCAGGGGCTGCCCAAAGGGACATCAAGCCACACGCAGTGCAGCTCCCTCCGAGGTGACCTTTGGGGCTGCTCCCTCTTCTTGGAGCACGGGTGCTCGGGGAAGTTTGGTTGGGTTTAACCCCTGGCTGGAGCACATCCTCAGCTTGACGCGTTCGCTCTTGCACGCTCCCTCTCCTTCTTTGCCCTCCAAATCCAGTTGAACCCTTTCCTTGATCCCCCTGGGGGTGCTGGGTTGTTGTGGCCATCGGTGTGTGCTGCCTGAGGGTCATCTCTGGACTTGCTCGCGTAGCTTTGGCGGTGGATTTTTATGCACCGGCTTTAGCGATGGATGCGTTTACATGAGGGGGTGAAATACGTGTACGTGCACGCGTGCGTATGTGACACCGAGCATTAACCACGGGTGCAGGTCCACGTGGCTGGGACACGAGCATCTAAAATACGTGTACACGCGCGCACACGTAGTGTGCTCTGCGTTTGAGGGCTGCGGACGATGGATCTGCTCCAACAAAGGCGGCCGACGCCGGGATGCTTCTTGGGGCTGCGCCTGAAATCCCTCGGCAAGAGTTTTCCCGGGGGAACGGCAGCAGGAGGGAGCGCACCCCATCCCCAACGCTGAGCCGTTGGACACCCTCGGCGGTGCGCCCCGCTAAAAAGCCCCGAACAAAAGCCCAGTTCAGAGTCGCTGCTGAATAGATTAACAAGATTTCCATAATTAGGGCGGGCGGGAACAATAGGATTCTCCCCTGCCCAGCCCCCCCTGCCCGCCTTTGTCTTGGACTGGGGATAATGGGCAGCAGCGAGGGTGGGAACCGGCCTGGCCATTTGGTCACTGGACAGTAATTTTCTCACACTGCCAAGGGGAGCATTGAAACATCTGTCCCGCTCCGCCGCCTCATTCATGTCCCATTTCAAACCCCTGACAACTTCTCCCTGCCCGCCCGCCCTCCCCCTCCTCCTGGTTTGCCAGGGTGCGCCTGGGCTTCCCGGGAGTTTTGGCTTTTCTTCTCCCCAAATGCGTCTCGTCTTTAAAGGGCTGCGATGGAGGCGGGTTTGCTTCTCCGTCCTTTCGCGCTCGGCTTCGCTTTGGCCGCAGCGCTCGCGCAAACCCCTCTTCTCGCTTTGCCTTCCCTGGAGGAGCAGCCCCAGCCCACGCTGTGATCATGGTGGGCTTCCAGCTGCACGTACGGCGTTGGCCACCCTCTTGCAAGCTCCTAGAAAAGCAATTCCCATCTTGGGGCTTGGTTCGTAGGCACCAGTTTTCAGCTGGCGTTGGAGCGGTGGGGGTCGAGTGTTGATATTGGTCCCTGCTATGGGAGAAAGCTGGGTGCTTCTCAGAGAAACGACTGTTCGTGGATGTCCTTGGGGTATGTTGTCCCTGGAAATCAAGCTGCTGTATCATGGGAGAAAGCAGAGGCAGAGCTGCTATGGGCTGTGGGCTGCCAGGTCCTCACTTCTCCAGGAGGGATGGGTGAGGGTGAGGGTGTCCGTGCCACCCTCGAGGGCAACTTTGGAAGAAAGAGCCTGGAAATGCTACCAGGATTTGCTGGTCATGGTGATGACACCACATTCCAGCCACGCTGCTCCACACCGAGCCTGGTGCCGTGGAGGAACCTGGAGCATTTGGCCACTCCATGTGTGCTTCCCCAACCCCTTTCCTCCTTGCCTTTAGCCCCTTGCAAACTGCATTTTTGGGGGTGCTGCACACCCCACCCCATGGCAGAGGGTTCTGAGCAAGGGTGGAATCTCCTGGTGTTTTTGTGCCTTCAAAAAACCAAAGAAAGTCTTATTCCTCACAGAGTCATCCAAACCCTCATTTTCCCCTTTAATAGTGGCTCAGTGCATTCTTCTCTTTGGCAAAGAAGGACCCTCCATCCCTCCGCACCGAGCCAGCCCCTCCGTGTGCATCTGGGGAAGATCTGCTGCAGGAGCACAGGTTTCGTGGTCACCGTTGTCCTTTGTGTCCATTAAAAAGGACCCTTTTCCTGCAGGCGGTCGGGGCTGGCTCTGCCCGAGCGTTGATCTATCAGAAGCACTTTAATAATGGCCGGTAAATGCAGGGAGGATGCCGGATAAAGCCGCGCAAAGCTGCCATTTAAATCCTCTTGTGTAAGTTTGATATCCAGAGTGGAAGTACAAATGCCGTATAAGTCAATTAAAGCGCTGAGTAATCTAATTGTGCCGTGGTCACAAAGTGGCTTAGAGGCTGAGAGAGGCGAGCGAGTGGCGCACGAGGTCCCCTCCTGGCTCCTGCTTTCGCCGTCCCCCGAGGCGCTGGACAGAAGGGCAAGGGGGTGACAAGGGGGACCCGCACTGGGGGGGTGATGGGGGACAATGACACCCCCTTTTGTGAGTATTTAGGACTGGAGCGAGAAAGGGTGACGGCGACCTCAACACCCCGGTGATGGGGAGCCGTTGGGGGGACGGTGATGCATCATCAGTGGGGACCCTCAGCAGGTCCTGCAGAGCCCCCCCAGGATGCATTTCCCACCCACTTCTGCTGGGTCTGGACACGGTGTTGGCATTTCCATCTTCCCTGTTGCTGCAGGTGTTGTTTCGGTGAAGCCCCGGCACCAATGCTGGGCGCCGAGTGAAGGGTTCCCAGCCAACGCTTGCTCTCAAGCCCACGTGAAGAGGTGCTTCCCGCGTGCAGGCGTGCGTGTGCGCGATGCAGCCCTGGGCTCTACGCTGTTATTAATATTTTATGCATTATAATTGTAATATTATAATTAGGCTCTGCTCCAGGTGGGGCATCTCAGCGCAGGGTGGTCCTCTGGCTACGTGTGCCGATGCTCGGCGCCACTAGGGTTGAACCGTTCTCATCTCCTCAGATCGCCATGGTTCGACACGCTGACTATTCTGTTGGATGATGTGACCATCAAGACTTGAGCTGGCTGGGATCTCCAAAGAGCTCGTGGTTGCCGTGGCTGGGGGGTGTTTGCTCTGGTGGTGGTCAGGCGGGATTTTAGTGTGGGAAACGCGTGGCGTGAGCCTAAGTGAGAGCACGCGTTTGGGGTCAGGAGGTGCCGTGTGGTCCAGGAGGACAGGGCAGTGTGGTGGTTTTTGGAGATACCCAACACGGAGAGGTGCTCATCCCTGTTTCGCCGGTCTCACCCTCCGCTGTCCTGTCCCCCCTCCAGGTCTGTTGAAGATGCACTGGTCACCAGAGCATGCCCAGTCCCTGAACCAGTGGCCGGAGCAACACCTCGATGTCTCCTCCACCACCTCCTCACCAGCCCACAAGTCCGACCTGTACCCCAGCACCCGCCAGCGCTTCAACTACGCCTGGGCCAACGACGACATCTCGGCGCTCACCGCCTCCAACCTCCTCAAGAGGTACGCCGAGAAGTACTCAGGGGTGCTGGACACGTCCTATGATCGCCCGGCGCTGAGCGGCTACGGGGATGGAGCCTTTGGGCCAGTTAACGGGCAGAAAGGGGACGGGGAGCCCTGGCCGGTGGCGCACGGCTCCGATGGCACCTATCCCTTGACACCCATCCACGATGGCCTCGCTGGCGCCAAGGGGGTGGTGCCACCCACTGTTCCCCCAACCGGCGGGGCCATCGGGCTCGGTGGCTCCCCAGTGGTGTCCGCCAACCTCGCCGATCCCATGTACCCCGGGAATTCCTGCGGAGGAGCCACCGCCGGCTCCGGTGGGCTCGGGTCATCTCAGGAATACCCCTCAAGCTATGGTGGCACCTACTTGCCCTCCGGCTACTGCACCCAGCCGGCGGCCGCGCTCCCCCCACCTCACCCCCCTGCCCTCCACGGCTCAGGGCTGCTGCAGCCCCCGCACCCCTCACCTGCGCTGGTGCCAGGCTATGGCTCCACCGGCCCCATGTACAACTACACGGCTGGCAGCTACGCGCCACAACCGGGCTACGGGACCATCCACCCGCCCCACCCCTCAGCCTCCTACCTGCCCTCTGGCATCGCAGCGCCCACCCCCATCCCAGCCCCACCGCCCACTGCCCGCCCGCCGGGCGTCCCTGGTTACAGCTACCAGGGTGCTGGATTAACCCCCCTGGTGCCCCTTGGCACCGAGGCGTCGGGCGCTCTGAAGAGGAAGGCTTTTGACATCTCCGTCGGGGAGGACGAGGGGGAGGGCAGGTACAGGAAATACAGCTATGAGCAGCCAAAGTCCCCCTACCCCATGTCGGACAACGGCGAGTGCCGGGGCAACGGGTTTGTTGGCAACGCCGAGTCCCCCCAGGTGGCCTTCAAGCCTGGGAAGAGGCCAGCGGGAGCCGGGAATGCCGAGGAGCACGCCAACAAGTACGGCGGGCAGCCGATGAAGAGTATGGTCTCACCACCCTACGGTGCTGGGGATGCTCCTCTGCGGCCAGCGGAGCCCTTCGAGAAGTTCAGCCCCCCCCTTGCCAACGGGGAGCGGGCTGAGCCAGGACCCCCCTTCCCTCTGCGGCTGCCCCCCAAAGCACCGGTCTTCGGCAACCCAGCGGTGGAGGAGCAACCCAAGAATGTCGACCCCTTGGTCTTGGAGCTGGTGAACACCAAGATTGTGGAGCGGGGGCCGCCCGTGCAGTGGACGGACATCGCTGGGCAAGTGTCCGTGAAGGCCACCATCGAGGAGCAGCTGGTGTGGCCCATCCTGCGTCCCAGCGCCTACACCGGGGCGAGCCGGCCGCCCCGAACCATCCTGCTCTTTGGTCCCCGTGGCACAGGGAAGACCCTGTTGAGCCGGTGCATCTCCACCCAGCTGGGCTCCACCTTGCTGAAGCTCAGCGGGACAACCCTGCTGTCCACCTGGAAAGCTGAAGCCGAGAAGATCCTGCAGACCGTCTTCTTCGTGGCCAGCTGCCGGCAGCCGGCGGTGGTGCTCATCACCGAGGCCGAGTCCTTGCTGGCAGCCCGAGCTGGTGACGATAGCAGCCAGGTGAGCAACCTCAAGTCCCAGCTCCTCTCCTACCTGGACAACGTGGCTACCTCATCCGAGCAGAACGTGGTCGTCATTGGGACCACCTCCCGGCCTGGCAGCATGGATGAAGCTTCCCACCGGCGCTTCGCCAAGCGGTTCTACATCTCCCCACCGGACACCATCGCCCGGCGGCAGATCCTCCACCACGCCCTGGCTCAGCAGAGCTCCTGCCTGAGCGAGCGGGAGATGGCATCGCTGGTGCAGCACACCGAGAGCTTCTCGGGCAGCGAGCTGGTCCAGCTCTGCCAGCACGCCGGGGCCACCACGCTGCACGCTTTGCCGGGCCAGATCCAACCCACCTCCTACCAGGACTTTGAGAAGGCGTTCTGCAAGGTCAGCCCTAGCACCTCCCAGAAGGAGCTGGATTTGTTCCTGGAGTGGGATAAGATGTACGGCACCAGGCACTGACGGCGCGGCATCGGGGAGGGGGGACGACGACGGGGGCGCGGGCACGGACCCTTGGCGCCAGCCCTGGTTTTGGGGAGGTCATCCTCACGTCGTGGGATCCTCAAAGCCCCATCCAACCTGGCTTTGAACCCCTCAACAGACTGGGGGGGCATCCACAGCTTCTCTGGGCAACCTGTGCCAGGGCCTCCCCCCCCCCCCACCCCCCCAGGAAACAATTGCATCCTAATATCTGCTTTAATAGATATTAGGAATAATAGGATGGAGTAATATCATGAAAGCAGGGCTTGGAGGGGGCCGCGTTGGGGTCTGCAGGGGCTTCGGTTCTTCAACAGGACCAGACCCCAACTCCTCCGGCAGCGCGGGAGACCCTGGACAGCGCTGCCCTCCCTGTGCCCTCCCCTCTCCTTCACCATTCCAGACTCGGCTGGGCTTTTCCTCTCCTCGGCAGCCGTCGCCCACGGAACTCAGGATCACCTATTTATTATTCTCCGGTTCGTCCATCCCTGGACCAGCGATGCGGCGCCAGCAGCTCCTCCAGGTCCAGTTTTTGGATGCACCAACTCCCCCGTCTCCCCCACCTCCCCCCCACCCCCCCACCCCACCCGGAGGCTCAATTATTCTTATTTTTGAATTGCTTTTATCGTTCCTAACAGAAATACCTCGGGCGCCTTCGGAGCGAGGCAGCCCCTTCGTAGCCCGTTGGCGATGACCTCGATCGGGGAGGGAGGGGAGCGGGGGGCGGGGGGGGGGGGGGGACACCCCCAAAACCAGGGGGTTTTGGAGTAAAACGCTGTAGATTGTTGAATACACTAGACTTGTTTTTTGGGGTTCTTTTTATTTTTGTAAGCTATGTAGTTATTTTTTTGTTGTTGTTGTTGTTTTCTTTTTAACTACTCAGGAAAAGAATTACCTCAGCCAAACAAAGAATGTGTTTTTAAAAACTCTTTTTATCTTCTCAGAAAAATGGAAAAAAAAAAAAAAAAAAAAAAAAAAAAGAGATTTTTTTTTTTTTTTTTAAAGAGTTTTTCAGACCTGGGACGAAGCTGCTTCGCGCTTCTTTGCTTCCAAAGGGGGTGGAGGAGGAAAGGAAAGAAACAAAACTTGAAGCTGTTACCAAGATGAAAGTTGAATGTATTTTGGGTGCTTTTTCACGTGTGTTATGCCATAATTTTATTTGAGTTGGGGGGGTTGGTTTGTTTCTTTGAGCATTGTTAGCGTAGCGGTCGGTGCCGTAACGTGTCCGCAACACGAAGAGTGGTAGAGCCGTAGGTTGGCCGCTGTCGCCACCACCACTTTTTGGATGAGGCTGGAGAATCCTGGAACGGGTTGGGTTGGAAGGGACCATCCAGGTGATCCGATCCGACCTCCCCCCCTGCCCCCCCGCAGTGAGCAGGGACACCTTCAACCCGATCAGGGGGCTCAGAGCCCCATCCAACCCGACCTTGGGTCTTCCCAGGGATGGGTTGATCCTCCAGCACCTCCCAAGTGCCCCCCCCATCCCCCTTCCCCCGGCATTCGGAGTTTTGGGGGTGTCCAGGTTTGCCGGGTCTGCAGCGCTGGGAGGGGGTGGGGGGTGGGGGGTGGGGAGGTTTGGGGGTCTTTTATTCCCAATTAAAGAAAATATTCATTTTTATTTGTTTTTTTAGAGCTTTATCTCACACTGGGGGGGCAGCAGCTCCAGCGTCGCCCGCCGGCCGCTGCTCCAAGCAGCCCCCCCACAACCTCAGGGTCTGCGCACGCAGAGGAAGCACGAGCTCCACCTCCCCCCCCCCCCCTCCCCAATTTGGGGCTGTTTACCCCATATATTTTTTTTTTCCACAGTTGCTGTGTGCAAAGGGCATTAAGAGGGGGCGAAACCCCCCACCCCCACCCCCCCCTTTTTCCTCCATCCAAAAAGTGGTGCTGGGGTCCTGAAGCCTTTTTATTATTATTATTATAATAATTATTATTATCCTATTTGACTTTGTACACCCTCTGTAACCATTTCTACCTCATTTTGCAACATATTGTACATGAAAGTATTTAATTCATGGCTTATTGATGTCGGAGAGAGAGAGAAATGCTTTAGAGCTGCAATGGTCTACCTCAAAAAATGCTGTATTTTAAAAAAGAAAAGTATTACACAGTATTAAAGAGATTACCTGAAGCACCTCTTGCCTTTGCACTTGTCCCCCTATAATAATTTAGCTCCCCCACCCCCTCCCCGAGGGGGGCTGCAGGGGTTGGGAGGGGTGTGGGAAGGAGGGGATTGCAAGCAGGGGAAGGGCAAAGCCTCAGCCCCCCCCCACTTTGGTTGGGGGTGATGGGGGGGTCTGAGTGTGCGCCGCCCCCCCCCCCATCTCGTTAGGGGGGGATGGGCGGGGGGAGGTCCAGGTGTGGACCCCTCATTAAGGGTGTTTGGGGCAGGTCTGCGGGGTGCCCCCCCTCCCCCCCCTTTTTAGGGGTGATGGGAGGGGGATCTGGGTGTGCCCTCCCCCCTCATTAGGGGGATTGGGGGGGTCTGAGTGTGCCCCCTCCTCTCATTAGGGACGCTGGGGGTCCAGGTGTGCCCCCCCCCCCTTGTTAGGAGGGATGGGGAAGGTCTGGATGCCCCCCCCCCATTAGAGGTGTTGGGGGGTCCAGGTGTGCCCCCTCCCCTCTTTAGGGATGTTGGGGGTCCAGGTGTGCCCCCTCCCCTTGTTAGGAGGGATGGGGAGGGTCTGGATGTGTGTCCCCCCCATTAGAGGTGTTGGGGGGTCCAGGTGTGCCCCCTCCCCTCATTAGGGATGTTGGGGGGTCTGGGTGAGGACCACTCATTAAGGGTGTTTGGGGTGGGTCTGGGGGTGCCCCCCCTCTTCTTAGGGGTGATGGGAGGGGGATCTGGGTGTGCCCTCCCCCCTCATTAGGGGGTTGGGGGGGTCCAGGTGTGCCCCCTCCCCTCTTTAGGGATGTTGGGGGTCCAGGTGTGCCCCCTCCCCTTGTTAGGAGGGATGGGGAGGGTCTGGATGTGTGTCCCCCCCATTAGAGGTGTTGGGGGGTCCAGGTGTGCCCCCTCCCCTCATTAGGGATGTTGGGGGGTCTGGGTGAGGACCCCTCATTAAGGGTGTTCGGGGTGGGTCTAGGTGTGCCGTCTCCTTCTTAGAGGTTTTGGGGAGGGGGGTGCCCAGACGTGCCCCCTCCCTTTGGGGGGGGGTCTCTGCTTGGTTTCTGGATCTCCCCGGGTTCTGTCTCCGTGCCCAGCGCGGGAGTCCAGTTCCTCAGCGACCGCAGCCGACGGAGCCGGAAGAACGACGGCGATCAATTACTGCACCGGTTTTAGGGGGTTCCTTTGGGTGGGAGGGCAAGGAGTTGGGTGCTGCAGGAGGGGACGCGGTGCCACCCTTGGCTGGCGGCCAGGAGGTGCCCACAGCCTTTGTGCCAGCGCATCCGGAACAACGCGGCAGCTCCAGCCTTTTATGGGGACCCCTGAGGTTGCTGCTCTATGAATAAATTACGTGGTGGTTGCGCTGTGGAGTCGCGAGCCGGAAAAATGGGATGAAAGCTCCCTCCTCCTTTTCCTCCTCCAGCGAAGGGAGCCCGGGCTCCTCCCCACCTGCTCCGAGGGTGCCGTGCACGTCCCTGCTCCAGAACCTCGCCCAGGGTGGCGTTTGGGGTTCACCTCGCGCAGCCATCGCGGGCGGCACCGAGTTGCCGTTGGGTTTTCCGAGGGGCCTCCCGGCTCAGCCGTGTTTGTTTTTGTTGTTGAGCCGAGCGGGAGCCGGCACGGGGTCTCCATCCGTGAGCAAAGCCCCACGGCAGCGGGATGAGGAGCCCCTCATTCGGGGCATCCAAGCTCATTATCCCACCTGGAATAACGATGCCCAGCCGCGCTCTGCCCACCCCAGCTGGGGGCAAAACCGGGCTTGGCCATGGGCTGCTCCGAGTTGGGATGTGCCGGTGCCGAGGCTGACGCTTCCTGGCATCTCGGGTTATTAAATTGAATTTGCAGCTGGACTCTGACCTTTTGGAGACTCCGTTCCACCAAATTCAAGAAACCCACGTGCTCTCCCCAAATCCAGGCCAGGTCCCGTGCTGGACACGCCGGCTAACGGCGCCGGCATTCCTGGAATTCCTCCCCAGCGTGGCCAGGCCACATGTGCTGCTCTCCCGCTGTCCTCTTTCTCCGAGCGGTGGGACACACACAAGCGTTTTCCTCCCGCTCCGTTGGCCTGGTGCGTCAGCCCCAGCGGCATCTCCATCCTGGGGACACCTGGATGGTCCCAGTTCTCGGAAAAGCGGTGGCTGCCCCATCCCTGGAGGTGTCCAAGGCCAGGTTGGATGGGGCTTGGAGCCCCCTGACCCAGTGGGAGGGGTCCCTGCCCATGGGGTTGGAACTCGGTGGGCTTGGAGGTCCCTTCCAACGCAAAATGTTCTGGGAGCTCTCCCGGCACAGCGATGCCACCTGAGAAATGCTCCCTAATCTTTTGGCAATGAGGATGTCAAAGAGCATTTCCAGGAGTGGCAGCAGCAAAATGATGCCAAACGTGGGCTTATTCCTGAAATCCGGCATCCTTAGGGAAAACCAACTCCATCGGTGCAAAACTGAATGTTGGAGAGATGGGATTGGCAAAAGGCACCTGGCATCCAGGCTGAACAGTGCCAGGTCCCTCAGCTGCTCCCAGAACCCCTGGGCTCCAGCCCCTTCCCCAGCTCCGTCACTTTCTCCGGACGCGCTCCAAGCCCTCAAGGTCCTTCTTGGAGTGAGGGACCCAAAACTGAACACTGGATCCGAGGTGTGACCTCACCAAGGGATCAATCCCTTCCCTGCTCCTGGTGGCCACCCCATGGCTGATCCAAGCCAGGTGCTGGTGGCCTCCTTGGCCAGCTGGGCCACTGCTGGCTCGCGTTCAGCTGGTGGGTGGTCACGGAGTCAGAGGTGGGTGCTGAGCCCCTGGCGTGAGGCAGGTGGATCCATCCTTCCTCCAGCGAGGCGGCTGCAGCCGGAGGCGGCGTTTGCTCGCTGGGTTCAGGGCTCCATAGCTGCAGTTTCCCGGCTTTTCCTTGTTTTCTCTCCCAAAGAGGCTGCACGGCGTCTCCCACCCATCCTGGGCAGGAGGGATGCTGTGGCGCTGCAGTGCCATGGCTTTCCACCCCTGGCACAGGGCTGCCTGGCACCGGCACCTGCAAACCCTCGCGGCAGGATGAGGCCCTCGGCTCGGGCACGGCCACCAGCTTTGCTGCTCAAAGGGTGGAGGATGTTTGGAAACATCAAATCCCTCCTGGATGAGGGAGAGGCGGAAGGCAACGACAAAGGACGGAGCCCGTACACACCTCCCAGCCAGGGAATTTCTCCTTCTCCTGCTCTTTGGCCCCTGGATGCTTCCTTTGGCCCTGGACATGGACCACGACCCCTGCACCGTGGTTCTTCAAGGGGGGGGTGTGAGGAAATCACAGCTTTATGGACACCCTGGTTAAAAAGCTGGTGAGGAGGTGGCGTGGCCGTGGCTGCATTGCCACCTCGTGGTTACGGGGTCCTCACCCAATCCCGGAGCAAAACCACTTCCCTTAAACCCTGCTCCATCCGTTTGGGGTGAAAACATAATTTCCCAGCAGGGTGTGCGGGAGCTTCACCCTCCCCTGGGGAGGGAAAGGGGTGCTGCTGCCTTTGCCTCGGGACCTCTGGGAGGTGGAAGAAGGTGGTAGAGATGTCCCAGGAGAGCAGCTGCCATCCCTGCTCTTGCAGAAGTGTCCGCAGGGAGGAGCGATGGGTGCTGAGCTTGGACAGACCCAGCCCAGCCAGGTCTCCTGGGCACAGGCAAGATGCTCCAGGGAGAGGACGCAGGAAGGCTGGATGGATGGACAGACAGACAGACACCACTGCCAATGTTGAGGGTGCCTTAAAGCATCTCGCAGACAACATTAAATTCCCACCCTCTTTCTGGGGGGATTTGGCTCTGCGTAAGGAGGAGATGGAGCTGTTGGAGCGGGGCCAGAGGAGGCCACGCAGATGATCCAAGGGCTGGAGAACCTCTGGCCAGGCTGGGAGAGCTGGGGTTGTTCAGCCTGGAGAGGAGAAGGCTCTGGGGGGACCTCAGAGCAGCTCCCAGTGCTGAAAGGGCTCCAGGAAAGCTGGGGAGGGGCTCTGGATCAGGGGATGCAGGGAGAGGACAAGAGGGAACGGCTTTATATTGGGAGGGGGGAGATGTGGGTTAGACATTAGGAAGAAATTCTTCACAAGGGCGGTGGAGAGGCCCTGCCCCAGGGTGCCCAGAGCAGGGTGCCCCCCCCATCCCTGGAGATGCCCAAGGCCAGGCTGGATGGGGCTTGGAGCCCCCTGACCCAGTGGGAGGGGTCCCTGCCCATGGCAGGGGGTGGCACTGGTGGGGCTTTGAGGTCCCTTCCCACCCAAACCACTGTGATTTGCTTTATCCCCACATTCCCAGTGCCCAAAGGGAGAGCTCGGATGCGTTGGATTGGGAAGGGAAGCTGGGAGCGATGCCAGGAGCGATGCCAGGCCGGAGGTGATGGGCTGGGCTGAGGCACAGAAGCGTGGACAGGAGCTGCTCAGCCCTGGGTGGCAACAGAGGACAACGCACCAGGGGCTACGGCCCTAGAACACCTTTGCTTGTGAGGTCAGAAGGGGCAGGGCCAGCTGGGTCTGCACCCTGGTGCTGAGGAGCACCCAAGCCATGCTGGCACCTGTGGGCCTCATCCTGCTCCTGCTGGTGGCAGGGGGCTGGTGCCAGGACGCAGTGGCGGCCAACGTGGGCCCTCACACCATGAGCCGCATCGCCGAGCTGCTGTCGCCCTTCGAGTGCCGCCAGCTCCAGAAGCAGCTGGCGCGGCCCGAAATGGGCCTGGAGGAGCTGGAGCAGCTTTTGGAGGAGAAAAACCCCATCCGCTCCCCACGCCACCGGCACATCCGCAGCCCCATGGGATGCTTGGACGCTCTACAGGACTGGCTGAGGACAGAGGGTGAGGTGGTGCCCTGGGACCGGTTGAGCCGTAGCCTGCGTGAAATCGGACGCCCCGATATCGCCGCGGAGTTGGGGAAGAACCTGAACCAGGACCGGAGGCTGGAGCTGCAGAAGAACGTGGAGGGGTACGGCCGCGGCACGCAGCACCTCACCTCCTCGCTGCTGCGGGAGGGCGAGCGGCACAGCGGGGCGCGAGGCAGGAGAGCCCCAGCTGGGGACCTGGGTGACCTGAGCTTCAAGAGGCGCCCGCCTCCCCCGTACACCCGCAGTCTCCTGGGCTGGGTCCGCCCCGTGGTCTCAGGCATCCTGGGGGGCTTCCTCGCCTCCTTCCTCTTCTCCGTGGCCGCCGTGTACTCCTGCCGCAGGAGGCTGGGCATGGATGCCACCTGAAATTGGGACGTCACCCAAACCGGAGCATCTCCCAGAAGCTGCTGGGGGGAAAATGAGACCCAATAAAGTCTTGTGCGGTTCCAGAGACCGACCCCGTGTGTTCTCCTGGGCAGGGAGGGTCCCAGCCTGGGCTCGGGTCCTGCTGGAGCACCCAGGGCTGCCTCAGCCATCAGCTGGGCTGGAGATGTCTCTGGTTGTCACTGGATACCAGTGCCCTCCAGCGGGGAGGGTCCTCCCTGAAGCCTCCCCACCCCAGCCAGGGGGCAGATAACCACTCTCAGCTGGGTTATTGTGCTAAGCCAGCACCTGGTGTTAATTATTCATGGCAGGGAGGTTAATTATAACACCAGTGGTCAGATTTGGTGTGGTGGTTGAGGTGGTTTGTGTTGTTTGGAATCATCCAGGGTGACAGCCTTGGCTTTCCTGAGGGCAGGAGCTGGGAGCCTTCTGAGCTGCTGGTGGTCTGGGGGCTTCACTTCCTCGCTGCTCCGCCTGTCGCTGCCGGTTTGGGTTACTCTCTCCGTTCCCCAGCCGAGGAACTCCCGTGGGGGAACTGTAACCCACGGGCTGGGTGTTACAGAGAGGCTCAGATGGGGTTTGTCTTGCTGGTGGGGCTGGGGAGGATGTCACCCACTGGAGGAAGTGGCCACACAGGGAAAACTGCAAATATTGGACCATTTGCACATTGCACGGAGCTGCCCCACTGGGTTTTTGTGTGAACAGTCTGAAAACCCCAAAGCTGGAGGCCCCCAGGTGACACCGCTGGGTCCCTCATCACAGCATCTCTGCTCTCCTGGCGTGTCCACAGCCTCTCCCTGCTGCTGAAATCAAACCAGTGCAAGGAAAAGGGCTGGGGGGGGGACCCAAAGTCCTTTGGATCCGGTCAGAGCCGCCTGTATCGCTGTAATTAAAATTAAAACCCCGTGTTACGTACCAAGAACTTCTCACGTCAATGCGACCACCTAGGAGTGGTGTGCGAGCGTCGGAGAAGAGAGGGAAGGACAAATAAGCCTGGGTACAACTGTAAAAGGTGAGCGAAAGGGTTAACTATTTATGTAACACGTTTGCTTTTAAATGAAATGATACCCGCTGCCCTTGGAGATCGCTGGTTCCCGAAGCACCAGCGCAGCCGGTTCCTGGCACCGAGCTGCTCCTCTCGGGGCGGCTCCTGACCGTAAGCGAAGGTCAAGGCGCAGCGGCCGCTGCGCTCCTGCTGCTGCCGGCCCTGCCGTGAGAATCGCAGCTCCTGCAGGGAAAGGCTGTTTTGCCATCTGCTGCAGCCCCCTCCCGCACTGTGGCACGTCTGCCTCGGCCACGGGGAGCCCGACGGGCATCGCCAAGCCTGGTGCTTGGTGGGGTGGCAGGAGTCGCGGCTCAGAGGATGCTGCGTGGCTGATGGTGTTCGAGCTGGGAGGACGACGTTGTTCACTCTGGAGCGGAATGAGGGGTGGTCCCCTGAGAGCCCCCGAGCTGCACAAGGGTTGCAGATCTCCCTGGAGGGGTGGGTGATTGCACGGGTGAGTGAATGAATGCAACCCCCTCCCAGTGCTGAAAGGGCTCCAGGAAAGCCAGGGAGGGGCTCTGGATCAGGGGGTGCAGGGAGAGGACAAAGGGAATGGTTTTGAGCTGGAAGAGAGGACACTGAGATGAGATCTTCGGGAGAAATGTTCTCCTGTGAGGGTGGTGGCCCAGGTTGCCCAGAGCAGTGGTGGCTGCCCCATCCCTGGAGGTGTCCAAGGCCAGGTTGGATGGGGCTTGGAGCCCCCTGACCCAGTGGGAGGGGTCTGTGCCATCGGGGTGGAACTGGGTGGACTTTGAGGTGCCCTCTAACTCATCCCATTCCAGGATTCGATGACTCTAATGCAATTTAGCACTCGGCTTCCCTAATGCATGAAAAGCCGGAACACGCCCTGCCCGGGGCTGGTACGAGCTTTGTGTCGAGACCGTGTGGGTTTCAAAGTGGTGACTTTCCCCCAGGCTGAGGAGCCTGGGTGCTCCTTCAGGGAAGAGTCTGGGTCTGGATGTCCACGCTTTGGCTCAGCCTGACTCGGTAAAGCCACCACCAGGGTCCTGCTGGTGGTTCCTGCTCCTCCAGAAACGAGGACCCGTCTGAGCTGAGGCCGGGGCAGTTTCAGGGAGGAAGGGAGGGTGGTTGCTGCTGTGCAACGATGATGGAATGACCAGGGCAGCCAGGAGAAGTCGTTAAAACAAGATGAACACACCTCTTTATTGCAAATTCCAAAGTAAAAAGATGTACAGTACAGAGAAACTCAACGTTCAGACATGGAAGTCCCAGCCCACTGGTTTATCACCTCCTCCCTCTCCCAGCCGGCTTCATCCTCCTCTTTTTTTTTTTCAGGTAAAGCAGAACAGAGAACAAAACCTGGGAGCAAAAGTGGAGAGTGAGTACAGCCCAGGGAAAACTGGGGGTCTGAGCAGGTTCGGTGAGCAGAGTGGGAGGCAGCTCTGGCCCCAACAGGACGCGGGAGACAAAGGTTCATAGCAGCATCTTTGTCCCCTCGCCCGGTGCCCAGCTCTGGCTGCGCAAACCTCGGTGCCTGTGATTCTCGCTGAGTTACACTCGGTCGCTCATAAACCCTCACAACACCCCTGTGAGGTAGGGAATAAGACACCCAGTTTACAAATGGGCCAAACTGGGATGGGAGGATGAGACTTCTCCTTTCCTGCACCCTGGGCCGAGCCCAGGGCTGTGTTTTTGCTGTAGGAGACGCCTCCTTGCACGTGAATGGCCCTGGAAAACCACAACGTGCAGCAAACTGGCAAAGGGGAAACGATATTTGTTGAACTTGACTCGTTTTTAAACCTTCAAACCAGTGGTGGTGGCTTTGTGCGACACCTTGACCAGGGGAGGTGCAGGACAGCGCAGTGCCGAGGGTTCGCTAAGCCAACTGGCCTGACCCCAGCAGCAAAATTCACTTCTGTTGAATAAATTGGCCCAAAACTCTGATAAGAGAAGTAATTTTGAGGTGCTACCTTGGCCATTTGACTGGCAACAACTTCAGGTTAAATCCTGCTCTCCGCTCAGTTGGCACCTGGAGGCTGTGCCTTGCTCAGCCCGTTGGGTCAGAAGTGGGAGAAGCTGGACGGGCTGCTGGTGGGGTGTGGGCGTACGGGTCACCTCCCACTGGCTGCACCCCAGTTTAGGGCCCTCGGGCACCACTGGGCAGCAGGATCCTCACGCTTGCGCCCTGGGTGTGGGGAGGGTCCCCAGTCCCCCAGGGTGGGGGACCCCTCTGGTGCACCCTGATTCTGGAGAAAGCAGAGAGACCACGTCCTGGAGATACCAGGACGTGGAGCTGTGGTCGGGATGTGCCTGAGCGAGGGCTGCAGTGGAAGGTCTCCCAGCAGGATCCGTGCATGGGAACTGGTGGCTCCTGACCTTCTCCAACATTGGGTGGCCGAGGGCATGTGACTACTGGGGAAGGGCTCGCTGGTGACTCCGGATCTACACTGGCTTCTCTTTCCAAGTGACTTTCAGCGCAAGCAATGGAGGCTGCAGGTTAAGCATCGCAGAGTGAAGTCCTCCCTTACCAGAGCGAGACCAAGGTGGGCAGCAGCTGCAGAGCCGTCGCCCGTGCGTGGAGCAAGGGACATTGCTGGGTCTTGCTTGATCAGCTGAAGGGCACCCACCTGCCCCAGAGACAGCAGCCCCATGTGGATGCTGACACCGCGGCAGCATCGCTCCAACCCGGACCCAACGCCGGCAGCTCAGGATGGAGACCATGGCTGAGCCGAGTCCGGGAGCCCCAAGACCACATAAAGAACCTCTTCCAACAGCAACTGCCTCTGCTCTCTCCTCTTTGGGTAAAAACCACGCTAAAGAAGCCTTGCAGGAAGCCTGGAGGAGATGGAGGGGAAGGAGAAGGCAACCAGTCAAATAATTGGGACACCAAGACGAGCTTACCTTGTACAGTGAAAAGGGTAACGTTTATTTGATTTTCTTTTGGCTTATAGTAACGTAATTGTTCATCATGTTGGGTAAGATCGTTATGAGCCACCATGCAATTCCTAATACACTAATTGATCGTCACTATTGATCTTTAACAGCTTTAACATTTTAATGATTTCTTCTTTTTTGTTGTTGTTGTTCTTTTTGCGGCGGAAAATTAAAGAATTCAAACTCGGGTGTGGCCTCTACGCAACATCGTGGGTTTATTTTTATTGGCTTTTTTTGTTGTTGTTCAACATTGGCTTCTATCATTTAAAAAAAGGTGAGGAGGGAAAGTGAAGAAAGCAGCTTGAGTTGGTTTGTCTTTATCGCCCTTCCCCTCCGCGCTTCGAAGAACACAGTCACAGCGCAACCCAAAAGGGAGGATTTCGTACGCGGGGGAGGGAAGCGAGCTACTTGTAGTCTGGATTTTTGGCTACACCTTTTTAAGCGACACCACCCCCCTTGTTTTATTCCTCCAACCCTGCATCCGGAATCCAAAATTCCACGTATGTGATGGAACCGGGAGGTTTGCGTAGGACCCCAACGTCCCTAATGCTGTTTGACCAAAGGTTCCTCTCTGTCCTCGCCTTCACCCAGTGAAGATGTACAGAAACGCAGCCCCGTTGCTTTCAGCACCCGTGACCTGCGCCTGGTGGAAAGATCTGGAAAACCGAGAGAGAAAAACAACCCAAACCCCACCCCCCGACCCTTGGAGCAGAAGGATTGATCCCAGCCAACGCGTGGTTGAAGAACCTCGTTCCCGTGCCTTCTCAGCAACGCTGACTGCCGCCAGCACCGGCCTCTGGCGTTCAATTCACCTCTAATGGTAAAAAAATAAACTTCTATACATGGTTTGAAGGGAGTTTTTATTTTAAAGTAATTGAGTAGCTTAATGAAATTGCCAGCACGAACGCTAAACGAACCAAGCTTCACCTACGAGTCAGTAGCCCAGCTCAAGAACAATGATGAAGTTTAGCCAAATCTTGCATAGAAGTGGTCAACTTATTGCACATTGGAACCCAAAAAACCAAAAATAGAGACTTTCACCGTTGCAAAGATAATCTGCAATGAAGTGGGTTGGTTTTTTTTCTTTTTTAAATCGAGTTTGGGGGTAGGGTTTTGTTTGTCGTCTTCTTTGTTTGCTTTTCCTTTGGGGGCCGTTTCCTGGCTCTCTAAAGTCGAAGGAAAACCGAAAAATATTAAAAAAATAAAAATAACCATGGACAATGGCATAAGCCAGAAGCCATTCTATTATTTTTTTGTAGTTCTTTGTATTTACAAAAAGGCATGCCGATAAAATAAACTGATATATTACAGTATTTATAATATTCTCTTAAAAAGTTCAACCACACTTTTCAGCTATTTTTTCTTTTGTTTTTGTTTTTTTGTGCTGTTTACAACGTAGCCTGTACATATGTGTGTCGGTTCTCTTCGTTATTATACATCGTATCGTAGGAGCAACTGGGGCAAGAGCTGACAGGATAGAAAAGGGTCCTTGCTGTGTTCCTGGGGGCAGTGGAACTGCTCCACGGGCATGGCGATGGCTCGGCCGCGCCGCGAGGACGCCGGCCGTGGCACAGATGGCTGCTGGATGGCTTCCTGCTCGCTTTTGGTTTCGGAAGTGACTCCTGTAATGCTTTTTTTTTTTATTATTATTTTGGGTTGTGAGATGATGCAAAACCGAGATTCATCAACTCAACCGCCATCGAGTTCTGTTCTCCTGGGGTTACCTCTGCTATTCTGGGTACCCTTCAATTGGTCCACGCTCAATTAACCTCAGCAGCACCAACCCCTCGCTCCTCCTTCCAGCTGCAGCGCTGCTTTCCTACCCTGCGAGAAGACCCACGCTGGCCCTGAAGGAAAACATCTCAACCAGAGATGGCTTAGTCATGAGGACACCACGGAACAGGATCTGGGTCAGTGAGAAAAAGAAATGGTTGGAGTCGGCTGGCGATGCCGCTGCGGCACCGTTCACCGCGGCAGCGGGACTAGGCAAGAGGTAGCTCCGATTCCTACCCAACCTGTGGGGCCGTTTCAGTCGCCGCTCTATGAAAGTGGAAGAAATGGGAAGAACGTGAAGGCACCTGACAGCCGGCTCTCCACTCTGCACCTCCTCAGAAACCCTCCTGGCTCCACAAGCGAGAAGAACCACGGCCGCAGCAAAGTGCAGAGCTGCAAAAACCGGTACCGAGGGAGTGAAGGGAGGGGGCAGGGGTTCTGAAAGTCACCTGTGCACCTCAGCATCCCACCCAGAGCAGGAATCCCAACGGCCAGGGGACAACCGAGCTCCACGAGCCACTGCCCTGGCCCCGCTACTGGGCTTGCTTTGGGGAAGCGCCCCAAATTCCTACCCGTAGAGATAACACGCTGCGCTTTTTTTAGCACTTAATCTCTACAAAAGAAGTGTCTGCGCTGCAGGACGGAGGAGGTGCCCAGGGAGGTGGCCGAGTCCCCATCCCTGGAGATATTTAAAAGACAGGTAGATGAAGTGCTCAGGGATCTGGTTTAGCAGTGGACAGGTACGGTTGGACTCGATGATCTCAAAGGTGAGATCAAGCTGATTCTATGGAGGCTGAATAATAATTCATATTAATGATAAATATTGCAGGATACAAAGGAATTTACTGACTGGGATTTAAGCCCTAGAGTTTGGTTTTACAGTGACAGGGTAGAACAAGCCATTCTCAGTTCATCTCCTCTATCTCCCCTCGGATGAGGTCCAGAGCAGCATTTAAGTTTTGTTATATTTCAGTGTGCAAAAACCATGGCTGTATGGAAGAAAAAGAATGAGAGAGACACATTGTTCAACACACACACACGATTATTTCATCATTTCTGCTTGTTTCTTTTTGTTGGTGGTTTGGTTTGGTTTTTTTTTAATCTCCTACTGGCGGGTCTAGGACCGCTCGCTAAGGACGGGGGTGGTACCGGTGAAGGACATGATTCTCCTGAACGTTTCTCTCCAAATACAGTGTACGGTAGTCAGTGGAGTGCCTTGAATTTATGGCTTAACGCGCTGCTGTGGGCAGGTTACCGAGTGGCTTGTGGTCTCATGGTTCCTCATGCACGGTTCCTGGGCGCGGCATGCCAGCATGCAAGTCGGTTCTATGCATTGAACGAGCACTTTTGGGCGGGGGGATCAGCCCGAACTCTCTCCGGGCTGAAGGTACCCGATGACCCCATCTCCCAAACCAAGTAAAGCCCATGTGGAAAGTAGAATGCAGATAATAAATACCAAATAAACTATGACAATTAAATGGCACGGGCTAAATGGGTGGGTGGTTCTTTTTTTTCCCCTTTTTTTTTTTTTTTTTTTTGTTTTGCTCGTTTTAACGTTTTTCTTTTTTTTTCTCTTTTTTATTTTTGCTGCTTAACTAAATGCAAACCTAGTTCTGCATGAACAAACCCTTTAACAGCGTGACTTCTGGGTTTTTCTTTCAATAATAATCAACAAAATGGGAAAATAAAATCCATTTTTTTGGCTGCTTTGGAAAATATATGAATCCCAGCAGCGGGTTTTGTTTCGGTGTGGGTGTGGGTGTGTTTTATTTTGCTTGTTTGTCCTAAGTTGCATTGACTGACGTGGAACATGCAGTATCCACCTGCCCAAACAATAGAAAAATCCATTTTTTTTTTTCCTTTTTTTGTGTGTTTAAATGTTTGTTTACAAGGGTCCTTTAAAGAGGTGGTAGGTCACTGCTTTAGATGCAACGCTGTCACACAGGAAGCAGACTATGTTTGGTATAAGATCTTCAGGTAAGTGTCTCCACAGCTGTTCTGTATTGATATTATTTCATGAAGTTTGTAAACAATCTTTTCACTCGCAAATAGTTTAATCTGTACAATTCTATGATTTTTTTTTTTTTTATTATTATTATTATTATTTGTTTGTCTCAACACTTGGATTCCCTGACGTCTTTTGGTCTTTTCGCTCTTTCTCGTCTTCCTTCCTCCGCCCGTTGCTGTTTCTCCTTCTCTGGTTTGGTAACGCTGTCGTAGGACGGGAGAGACGCAGTAGAGGGGGTGCCTTCTTTTTTCTCCCTGTTTGTTCCTCCGTTTTCCAGTTTTGTGGAGACAGGCCTTCGGCTAATAAAGCCCCGTCTGGCTAAACGAGCCCTGTAAGCCCTCTGGATAACCACTGCCGAAACCTCCTCTTGCTTACGCCGGAGCGTGGTTGTGATAGGCTCATAAGACACTTTGGAAGGGTTGGATGCCACAAATCTTTCCTCCATCTGTTGTCTCAGTATATCCAGCTCTCCACTGTCCCCCAGGACACGTTTGGTGAAGGCAAACAGGATGTCTAAACAGTGGATCCTGTCTCCACTTACCATAGGCAGGTCCATGGCAATGAGTTCAATGGTGTTGGGTTTTGGGACGCGGAGAGGATGTTCCAAAGCATCGGCAAAGTCTGCGAGCTTGCTGTATTCTATGAACTGTGTGGCGTCGGGGTCGAATTTCTCCCAGATCTCGTAGAAGGTCTCAAAGTCATCCTCACTCAGTGGATCTGCGCTCTCCTCTGTTGCCACACTGAAGTTCTCCAGGATGATGGCAATGTACATGTTGACCACAATCAGGAAGGAGATGATGATATAACTCACAAAGAAAAATATCCCCACCGAAGGGTTCCCACAATCCCCCTTAAAACCACTCCCAGGGTGCTCCTTGTCTAGGTCGCAGTCTGGAGGCCGGTTTAGGATGGGCAGCAGCAGGCCATCCCAGCCAGCTGATGTGGTGATCTGGAACAAGCAGATCATGCTGTTGCCAAAGGTCTCAAAGTTGAACATATCATCTATGCCAGCCTCATGCTTGACGTAGGCAAAGTTTGACATGCCAAAGATGGAGAAGATGAACATGACCAAGAACAGCAAGAGGCCAATGTTGAACAAGGCAGGCAAGGACATCATTAAGGCAAAAAGCAAGGTGCGGATTCCTTTGGCTCCTTTGATCAAACGCAGGATACGTCCAATGCGAGCCAGTCGGATGACTCGGAAGAGAGTGGGTGACACAAAATACTTCTCAATTATTTCAGCCAGGAACATTCCTAGAGAAGAAGAAAAGGGACAAGTGTGACAATGGAGACGTGTAGTCTGTCGCTTCTTCTGAACTTGGTCAAGATATTGGACACAGAGGACACCTTGGCCATGTTTTCAAAGGGGGGGCTGTGATTAAGAGGCCTCACCTTCAGGCAGCTAAGTCTCAGCTTCCTGCTCTGGCTCCCTAAATAGTTCTCCTAAAGGGAGAGGGAGCGAGGTACAGCTGCAGAGTGACTCCTTCCACCTGGATAAGGATGGAGGAGTTGTTTCTAGGAGGCGTCTAATTCTCGGTGCCTAACTCTGCCACGGCAGCCAGGCTATGGGCTCTGTTGTGAACGTTCCAAAAGCTACAGAAGATAAACCTTATTTCAAGCAGCAGACAAACCTGAATCAGAGTTTTAGACTGCAGGACGGTCCCTAAATGTTGGTGTTTTGTCACGATGCTCGGGCAGAGCCGTGTGCAGCCAAGCTTTATGTGGTATTTGTGAGGTTATGCGTTTTTTTTTTTTACACGTTAGCTGCTAACACCCAAAAACCTGTTGGAGGAAACTGGTTGATTCAGTATTCAATCAAACTGAAAACAAGAACGCAAATCACATGCCGAGGTAGGAAGCACTGCAATGCTATTTTCAGGGCTCGGTAAGCATTCTAACGTTCTGATGAGGTGAATAAAATTTCTGTTTTTAAAGGCAGGGAGAGTAATTGTCAAGTGTTTTACACCGTACAACTGGAAATGAATGCCAGAACAGGGGGAGGAGGGTGGATTAGTCAGGACTTCAAGCTGCCAAATTCTGCCACAGGCTCTTCGCAAGGCTAAAAAGAGAACTTAGAAGTCCTGGTACCAATGTATCCCCTTCAAAGCCAAGAACGTGCTCTGCTCTGCAAACACCAAGACAGCCTAGCACTCACAGACCTCTAACTGGTGTTGCACTTACCCACGATGGACAGAATCACAACCACGAAGTCAAAAATGTTCCACCCGATGGTGAAATAATAGTGCCGCAAGGCGAACATCTTCAGCACACACTCACAGGTGAAGAAGATGACAAACACCAGGTTGATCCAGTAAAGGATGTCCTCCATCTGCTTGCTTTGCGTGTCCGTCTCCACCATCATGGTCACCATGTTGAGGCAAATGAGCATCATGATGACAATATCAAACGCTTGCTGAGTAACAAAGTCAAAGACGGCCCCTTGGATGCGGTTCTGTACAACAGGAGAGATGGTGAAACAGACAAGTTTGAACAAAAATCTACCATTAGTCGACAAATTATTTCACTGTTGGAAGAAACAAGGTTGAGGACACAGTTTATTCAGTATCTTATGAAGCTTTCAAGGTAAACCCTACCCATAATTCAATCTGTTTATGGGAAAGGTAGGAAAACGCTATTATTTATACCCCAAACACATTCCCACAACCCCATTACCAGCATCTCTTCCTCTTTGTTGAGGCCAAAGGCAGGGTGATGCCCTTCCATTCACAACTGGAGAAAGCAGCCAGGTCTGCCTTGCAGGGGTGACTCTGGTTGCAGCGTACTGGAACGAGATTTCACCTACTTCTCTCGCGTCCTTGCAGTGGGATGCCTTATCCTCAGCTAAGGGACTCGCCCGATAGCACATACAAAGCCTTTCAGAAAGCCGGGAAACACGCTTAGGTCTTGATGAATGTAACCCAAATAGCTGGTTGACTGTCCAAGACCCCGCTCAACAACCCCAGGAAGCCTCCTACTCTCCATCTACAGCTTCTCAGCCAGACAGAGGTTTCAGATGGTTCTCTTGATTCCAGCGAGCCAACTGATAAACATCAAGCCAAGCTGTAGCATTTTAACCTTTCTCAGCTCCTACCTGAATTATAATGACAAGAACCTGGTGACGCGGAGTCCAGCGTGAGTTAGAACAAAGGCTGCTTTTGGAGCCAAAGCTCCTTTTAAAAATCTACTCGGCAGGATTTTTCCCTTCAGTTCCCTTTCTAACATACTCACCAGAGGTCGGGGAATAGGTTTTTGAGGCTTCTTTGAGCCCAGTTTTTTCATGGCGTTATAGTACTTCTTTTGTTCTTCTGTCATGAAAATATCTTGACCTCCAAAGTAAAGGGGCAAAAAGAAAACTGGTTACAATCAGCTCAGACGCCAGCAGGGAAAGGAATAACATCCTAGCTAAGTCATGAGGATACCTGCCATATGGGAAGTTGGTGGCAGCTATTTTAGACAGAAATAACTTACACTAATGCCCGTACTGATTTGCCTTTAAAGAAAACAGAGTATTTTTCCTATGAAGAGCGGCTGAAATCGCTTGGTCTGACCAGCACGGAGAAGCAAAGACTGAGGGGGGGACCTCATCGCGCTCTACAGCTTCCTCACAAGGGGAGGAGGAGGAACAGGTGCTGATCTCTTCCCTCTGGACCCAATGGAATGACAGGAAGATGTGCCAGGGGAGGGTTGGGTTGGACATTAGGAAAAGGTTCTTCACCCAGCGGGTGGTGGAGCACTGGAACAGCTCCCCAGGGAAGCAGGCACAGAAGCATTTGGCCAACGCCCTCGTGGTGTGAACGTTGGGGTTGTCCTGTGCAGGAACAGGAGTTGGACTCGATGATCCTCATGGGTCCTTTCCATCTCAGGACATTCTATGATTCTACTGCACCCGCTCCCTCCCCATCCCCTCTGTCCCCTTTGTGATCAACAGGGTCCTCAGCTTGATTTACAGAGAAGAAAAGCAGAAGATGAGAGAGGGAGGGGCAAGGAAGGCATCTTACTTCCAGTCTGTATATTTTAGTCAAGGCAAAAAACCCCCCAGAAACGCATGCAAATGTAGTCTGGGGAAAATATCTAATCTGGCTGGAGTTTATGGGCTGCCTCTTGTATTCCCCGAGCCCGTTGAGTCTTTGTGGGGCTGGGTGGGGAGGAACGCAACGAGGGATGCAATGAGCAAAACCCCATCAGCCTGAAGACTCAACGTTCCTCTGACAGGGTCTCAGCTCCCCTTCTGATCAGCAAATGCAGATCACTTATCTTTTTCTTTTGTTGATTGAAGTTGTCAATGATGACACCGATGAACAAGTTCAGGGTGAAAAAGGAGCCGAAGATAATGAAGATAACAAAATATATGTACATGTAAATGTTGTCCTCATACTTGGGTTGCTCTTCTTGCTGGATGGGAGATGAGAAGAGAAATAAATGACATTTCAAAGGCATCATACAAATACAGTCAAAATGAGGTTGGTCCTGCGTCCTAGTGCTCCCAAGTAAGGCGGTCACGCTTTATAAAGCTGTAGTTACAGATAGAAAACCATGGTTTTACACTGTTTAAAGTAAAACAAAACTGCCCGCATGTATTTTGTGTGTAGATGCTGGGAGGCCATGAATCTAATTTACAGAAATAAAATATGCTACAGTTTAAACTGACTTTCACTGCAAATGAGGTCAGTGCCCCTAAAATATACGGTTAATTTTCAAATCACAAAGGAAATTATCATTGTAATGACAAGCTCTGCCAAAGGGAAGACAGCATTCTTTCTTTTGAAGAGGGATTGGTAAGACCACCAGCTGATCCCAAAAGGAAGAACATCTTTTACACAAGCCTGACGTGGTCACACTACTCGTTTCTAACCCTGCATTCAGCGTAGGAGCAGAAAATCCATTTAAAAATCTTTTCATGTAAAACCAAGAGAAGAGAAGAAAAAAAAAATTAGAAAGCAAAAAGGCAGCGATGGCATTTGCATGATTCCAGCATGCAAGAACAAGAAAAGCGCCTGAAGAAAGAGCTCCAACCCAGACCCATCATTTCAAAACTGGATTCAAGCCGGCACTTGGGCTCCCATGTAAACGCAAGGTCTGTGGAGGCCCTGCGAGTTAATTCCTCCCCATAATTTATTCTCATGATGAAATACATGACTTAATTGAATTCCTTTCTTCACTGCATCTCTACTGCAGCAGGAGCTTCCTCATATCTAAAGCAACCAGAACCACCCTGTCCTTTTTGGGATGTTCTTGAGCATCTTTTAACGTATCCCACAGAGCAAATGAAACAACCACAGCATGAAATGCATAACAGAAGCACAGTGCTACAATTTTCACTCTTGATTTTACCAAAGCAAAACAGCAGAGTAAAATATTGGGCGGTGAGATTGTGGTCACACACATTACCTTTCTGGAATCTACCGCTGCATACATGATGTCCATCCAGCCCTTGAAAGTAGCCTAGCAAAGAAAACACAAATTCTCTTAGAATTCAGCCAAAGTAAAAGAAAAATTGAGCCAGCTATGTCAAGGATTGCCTGGCACTCCCGATCACTCTTTAGAGTGGATGTTAATATTACTTAAAATTTCTCTTCTTGCATCTAAATGAAATAAATCTAAATTAATCTAATCAGGTTGACTGTTGTGTCATGAGAGGGACTTGCAAGAGTTGGGGCTGTGCTGGGAGACCCAGATTATGCAAAGGGGTAAAAGGTAAAATAGTGATTTTATTCCAGACCCAAACCCGAGGGGGATTAACGGGATGCTGGGCGAGGGAAGCAGCAAATGTGTCTTAGGAAAAAGCTTGTCTTGACCTCTACTAGGGAGACGGTGAAAGCCAAACTTACGACTTGCAGCAGAGCCAGATATCCTGCCCCAACGTTGTCAAAGTTAATTTTCACATTCTTCCATCGGATCTCGGTGGAGTTGGGCGACATCAGCGCTTCGCAGTCGGTCTTGTTGTTAACAATTTCTATTTCGAAGCGCTCCTCAGCTGTTTCATTAAAGCAGTAATGATATTTCCCGGCAAACAGGTTAACCCCCATAATGCTGAAAATCAGCCAGAAGATAAGGCAGACCAACAACACATTCATAATGGAAGGGATAGCGCCAACCAAGGCGTTGACAACCACCTGTGTTGGAAGGGGTGGGAAAAAGTTTCAGTATAAAACACGAGGCAGGAGACAGCAAGCATCAATACAGCTGTTTTGGGGGGGGGAATAGGAGGTAAGGCCACTGACAGATCCGTGGCGTTTACTCCACGCAGAAGTTGGCAGTGAACTTATTCCAAGCGGTAAAAAATTCAGCTCAAAAGCCAGCTACCAAAGCGCTGTTTTGAAAACAAAAACAGGCCAGGTTGTGAGATGGACTGGGTTGGATTTTGGATTGGTACTTCTTTGGTTCAACAACAATTAGTTAAAATCATTTTATGTGCCGAAAGGGAGAGGGGGGGCATTACTGAGCGAGGCTCAGCTTCTCTTCTCTGTAACAAACAGGCTCCTAGCTAGAATTTTCCGAGAGCCAAGTCTGAGGCCACTTTTACCCATGGATTTATCCATGGATCTCATCAGCCAGTGGCCCTTCCGGCCATTCCCCACTTTCAAACAAGGCTGTTATCACTTCAAAGCCTGTCTCCTGCTCCCACCAAGGTCACCAGCAAACAAGGTGGCACTGACTCTGGTGGGGACAGGACCAAGCCCAGCATCGCTCTCTTAAGACTAAGCCGTGAGTCGCCGTAAACATCAAGATCGTATCTGTGACTAAGCAAGGCCAATCATGTTGTCTCAGGCAGACAGCTGAGCATGCAGCTAGGCAGGCTCAAGAAGACAGAAAAGCCATGTTCCTTCCTCTAAATTGAAGCAAACACAACGGGAAGTGATAATGGGTTTTGTCAGAGCTCGTTATCTTCCACCTTCTCCTAATTTTAGCCTTTCAGAGTTTGGGAGCACCATGTTCCTAAGCATCCCTGGCCACCACATGACAAAATATAAGCTGTCAGGTTTTTAATAGAGTGAGGTCAGCAGGATATTAAATCTTTTATGATGATCTCCTAATTTAGATTCCTTTAATAGAGAATCGAAACTGGTTTTATCCCTTTGCCTTAGTTTTGAAAGGCTGCTCAATTCCACGGGAGTCCTCACATGGTGGCACCAGAGCCACGACTGCTCCTGGCCACCAGCTAGCGTCCCCTCTCCTCCTACGACGTTGGCTTGCTGGATGCAGCCACCACAAGAGCAATAAGCTCTGCTCTCCTTCACAGTGAGCACGAAGGAGAATTGACGACAACGGTGAGGAGCATCACAACTGCTAAATGATGTCACAAATTCCTTGCTGTGTCCTCGGTGAGGGATAACGACACAGATTAGAGTCAGGCCCTCCAGACAGGTTCTATCCCCACCACCTCTGCTTTCATTCTCCCTTCATCCAACCAGGATGCTCTGCTGTGGAACACGACCACCACACCCTTTGGGTTCAAGCTCCTCCAGATATTGATACGCTGGTTTATTCCAGCACGGGAAGCGAACAAAGGGTCAAATCCTCCTGAAATACGGTTGCTTTGGGGCCGTTAAATTTATCCAGCGTTCAAAAAAGATCTGAGCGAAGGAACATGGCTTTCGTGTGCGGAGTGACAAAAACGCATGCACGTTTCATAGCATCACTGTCAAAGTTCCTGAATAATTGAAGAGCGGAGCAAGCTCTTGAAAATGCAGATTACTATGGAGTAGAGAAAAGCAAAGAACTACATTTTAGGTTTCCTTTGCAAAGGCACTTCAGATCTCTATTCTCTGGCTCAGAAGAGTCGTTCTGGCTGTACAGGGCAGCAACACTTGTCTTCAAGTCAAAACAAAGGAAGAATAACTGGATTTAGGTAACTACCAGGGCTTCAGTCACAACACTCAATTAATTCTGCTGTGGGGAAAATCCCCCTTTTTTTAAGCATGAGATTGGGCATTAGAAATCACAGCTCCTCTCCAGCACGGCTTAAAAAATAGCTTTTATAATATGTAGAAGTTTAGTGCCAGGTCTTTTCCTTTGTGATCATTCTCCCAGGTGGGACCTGAAACCAGTCCAGCAACAGGACCAGTTTTTGGAAATGTTTTCATCCTTTGTGCCTGTATTATAGAATTAAGCTTAGAATTAAGCTAATTGACACAAAGAAATAATAGCAGAGTCAGATACTAGGGAAAAAAAAAACAACCCTCTTTGGATTTGTTATTGTATCATTTACTTCTATCACTTATGGAATCTGAGGATCCCTGCTCAGTTTGTCACCCCTCCCACGCTGTATTTTGCGCTCGCTTAGAGCAAATCCAAAGGAGAGCAGAAGGATCCAGGCGGAATCGCTCCAGTCAGACCTTGAAGGAAAACTGTGCGATTGCTGTTCCTTTCCCTTATTTGTAAGAGATAAAATTATGTATTTTTTGTCACCTCTCTAATTGTGAACTAACTGGGATTTCGCACAAAAGACCCAAATTATTGTTCTAAGAGGAACTGGGAAGCCCATTAAGACACCGTACCCTTTACTTAACGGGAACATACAATTGTTTTGCATGTTCTTATAGGACTATTTCAATCCCAAATGGGAAATAAAGCACCAAAATGCGGAGTCCTAGGGGCAAAGAAAGGAGACGCTGCAATAATTTCAAATCCCCAAGGCAGTGGTGCCATCTACCAATTTGAGGAAAGCTTGTTAAGTTCAATGCTTTGCTTGTGCTTCGTTGCTGGTTCCACAGTGACAGGACAGGGGACCATAAAGCATGGTAAGAGGGAGGGAGTGGAAAGGAAAAGCTTCACTATCAGACAAGGCTTCCAGTCAACACCAGACTGGACCGAGAACAACAAGGTGCAACAAGAGGAATTAAACCAAAGCCTTTTTTTCAAACAGCTGAGCTCCCCGCCAGTCCCTTCCTGAAGACCTGAGTGATCCAAGAAAGGAAGCAGCCTTTTCCCCCCTTGCAGGCAGATTGCATTTTTATAAACCCTTTTCGACACAGTCTTTCAATCCAACTCCACCAGCGGCCAAAACACCGAGAGGGGCTGGAGACACTGAGGTGGTTCAAATTCTGCTTCTTTGCACCTGGTGATTCTCCCTAGGTAAGAAAAGTTACAGCTGAGAAGCCCCCTCGGATGCTAGAGGTCAAAGCCAGGCTCAATGAGAACAGCCAAGTGTTAACATCGTCTACAAATGGCACGTGGTTTGGGCCGGTAATTAATGTAATGAGGCAGCTGGATGCATCTCCCGTTGTTAAGAGGGGAGGGTGCAGCGGTGGGCAGGGTGAGGGGACATCCAACGGTAGAGGTGATCGAGTCAGCAGCTGCATCATGATTCAGTTTGGAATTGTCTTTCCACCAGTTTTGATCAGTTCTAGCATGCTTAAAAAAAACCGCTCCACAGGCATGCAGAAGGATCAGCTGCTAATGGCATCTTACCCTCATCCCCTCAAATCGGGACAACGCTCTTAAAGGCCTCAAAGCTCTTAGTGTCCTAAGGGACTTTATGGCACCTAGTTCCGAGTAGCCCAGGGCATTAGCTATAAGGCTGACTAAAGAGACCTACACAGAAAATAGAAAGAAAAAAAAGAAAGAAAGACAAAAAAAAAAAAAAAAAAAAAAAAAAGAAAGAAAAAAAAGACAAAAAAAAAAAAAGAAAAAAAAAAAAGAAAAAAAGAAAAAAAAAAAAAGGTTCCAGACTGTTAGAACGAATCCCCTAGCACTGATTGCCCAGCCCAGCCTGCCAGCCGGGGATAAATACCGAAGCCATGACACCAGCTGCCTACTTCACTTGACTGAAACGACCTGGAAGGAAATAATGCGGTTGAGAAAAGGCATAAGAAAAGAACATAGGGGAAAGAGAAGTGAGAGAGAGGCAGAGACACACAGACGGAGAAGGGGTCTGTCGGAAGGAAGAGCCCAAACGATGACAAAAACCTTACCCTCGCCCTTTACTGTCTGCAGGATCCCAGCGGCTCCCATTAAATTTAAGCCAGACAAATGTTAAAGGTACCTATGAGAAAGAATACAGATAAATACACACACTGCACCAACTGCGCTCAACTCCAAGAGCAAGCCACGCCGAGTGGCGGGGCCTCATCCGTGGCAACGGCCTGCAGGGACGGAGGCCTGGGCTCGCTTCTTCCAAAACAACCCTGGAAAACGCAAACAGGCACCTGATTCCAACTTCTCCTGCTGGAAAACCCCCCATGTATTGGTGTATTTTCTCTGCTTGTAACGCAGAGCGATCGCCCGGAGCTTTTTCTGCCCGCTCGAAGTTGCGGTGCCCTTCGGGAGCATCGCTGAGGGAGGCTGTGGATGGGCAAGCCCAGCTGAGAGATGGGCAAGCTGAGGTGGCTTGCTCGGGCTCGCACGCCGACACTGCGACACGGCTGGGGACGGGCTCCTTACATCCCTTTCTGAACAACGTAACTTCATAGACAACCTCTTTTCTTTAGCAGCCCGGAATCAGATTGAGGCTCTACGCTTGTGAATTATCGAACGCCCTCAACCAGCCGGTACTGAGGGCAGCTCAGGGTCCTGCAGGATTAAGCCCCATATGACCAAAAAAGTGCGGGGCCGTCTACTTTTTGACCTGGCAGCCGTCCATTCCCCACGCGAGCCAACGGAAAACCCTTTCGATTAAGATCAGACACGACTTGGCCATATGTAAAGAGTTTCTACAGACACCATTCCACCAGCATCCCACTACCTTCCAGTTTTGGCCAGTACCACGTTACAGACACAGATAAAAAACAGACACGTCAGCCTTTTTTAAGGAAAAAAAAAAGAAAACATCAATATACAAGAATAATGGAAAAACATGAGACCTCCTCCTACAAGAGGCGAGTTAGAGCTTAATTCTCACAAGAAGTTACTTCCTACTTATTGATTTCTTTAACAAAAAAAAAGAGGCATTAAGATAATAACATGAAATTAATTACAAGGACGATTCCTATAAAACCACACATATTCCAGGAAAATCTCAGGACCAGATTTCAAAAGCACGAACACACGAGAACATGTAGCGATTTTATCTTGTTTGGCCGTTCGCACATGTACTTCATGCTTTTTCTGGCTTCCTATCTGCCCCAAAGAGTGGCCACAACCTACAGCAACACTGCTCTCCGTTTTTTCCCATGTGGTTTTTCTTAATTTTAAAATTACACTGATTAAACCATGCCAGGAGTGTCCCAAAGGTTCAAACCAAAGCCTTGGGGAAGCAAAACCAGCCTACCCAGGACTGGCCCAAGCCCACAGCAACGCCTGTACATTCAAATCCCGTTCCAAAATTTCAAAGTGAGGATGGGATTTGGAGGGATGGGATAAACTGAAAAGAGAGGAGCTTTAGATTAGAGCTTAGGAAGAAATTTGTTACTATGAGAGTGGGGAGGCCCTGGCCCAGGGTGCCCTGAGCAGCGGTGGCTGCCCCATCCCTGGAGGTGCCCAAGGCCAGGTTGGATGGGGCTTGGAGCCCCCTGATCCACGGGGAGGGGGCCCTGCCCATGGCAGGGGGTGGCACTGGATGGGCTTTGAGGTCCCTTCCAAACTCAACCCATTCCAGGATTCCATACACAGGGAACTACAGCGGTTTACTCCGGAAATGAAATACAAGGACCAGGCTTCACTGAATCCCCACTTCTAGAGCTTCTTCCGCTTGGGATAACGCCTGGATCCCGAGCAGGCAGCTAAGCCAGCAGCAGGAACCCGACTCCAGGCTGGTTTGGCTTTCAGGGGGGCTTGTCAGGGTTATTCCCTGGGGACACTCCGACAGAAGACACGGCAGGCAGCGATGTCAGACAAAAGGAATTCCAGATCGACTGAAAAGCAGAAGCCTTCATTATTACCCAGAAAATTGTCTTCACAAATACACCCAGCAAGCTTTGGGAATCAGAGGAGGAGGGTTATTTGACAATGCTATCAAACCTGAAAAATAACATTCAAGAGCGTCGTTATGGTGCAAAGTTTTATTTCTCTATCAGTTACGGCTGCCACCCTGACTGCACTGAACCCCACCTTAGGAAACTGTTTACAAATACGTGATTTAACAGGTACGGGGCACGATGCAGAGCTGAGATTTTGTCAATTTGGCCACTCAAATTCACATTTCAGATTGTTTTTAGACAAAAACGTGCAACTGTCCTGTCTGCAACACCAATGAAAAGGGAAATTTTGCCTAAAGCACCGGGAAATGAGGATACGTGTTTGTTCCCTTCCTGTAAATGCGACACCTGGCTGGGACGTTCCTTCTCTTTACTCCACCAACAGCCACATACTTGGGTAGAAAATGAATCTTGTAACACATCTGGCAATTAAACCCTACTTTGTTCCCAATGCACTGTCCCGGCACGGTACGTTATTGGGGGGTGGACACCATACAGCCCTGCTGCGTGCTGCTCTCCCACTCCATCCCTAAAGCATCTTACTGGTCCAGTGAAGACACGACACTGGGCTGGACGGAGCCGGTTCAGGTTTTCCGGAGCTGCCATGCCTGGAGATGCTGGACCATGGACCAGGCCATGATGGGAAGCTAAGAGAGTCTAGAAAACTTCCCCAGATTGTGGCTACTGCAGCTGAGCTGGCAGGGGACGGCGTGGAGAGGTCCTGCCTGCTTGGGAAGAGGGATGGGGCATGGGGAACCGAGGCAGGAATCCTCCACACAAGCCTCACAGCCATGGCGTGCTGTGGGTGTTGCTGGAGGTGCGAATCCCTTGGGAAATCGGGCATTAGCACGTGTGAATGCTATTTTTGTGCTCAGCTGCTGGTCCTCTTTTTAATTCAATACCCCAAAGAATTCCATTTGCCCGAACGCTCCCAGTGCGGAAGGGGAAGGGGAGCTCGTGTTGGTTTCCATGTTCGGGCTTGTTCTTCGTCTTAAGGCAGTGAAAGAGATACAGGTTTCTTTTCAAAAACAGAAGAGTTACTGCTTCAAGCTGTGTTTTAAAAGGGAAGGTGTGAAGCAGAGCAGAGAGGACTTTAAAAAAACCCAAACAATTAAAAATTCTATTTTCTACAGGGAATGTAGACATCTTGAGTCCCTTCTGCCCCTGGATTCCAAGCAGAGCTGCTCCACCTGCTCAGGAATATTTCCAGAGCGATAATGTCACTGAACAGCAACTCGGTGCCACTGGATCGTGTTCAAAATGCTCCGCATGAGAGGCTTGGAAAGACATAGATCTGTTGGAGTGAGTCCAGAGGAGGCTGTGAAAATTCTCCAAGGGCTGGAGCCCCTCTGCTGTGAGGCCAGGCTGGGAGAGTTGGGGTTGTTCAGCCTGGAGAGGAGAAGGCTCTGGGGAGACCTCAGAGCAGCTCCCAGTGCTGAAAGGGCTCTAGGGAAGCTGGGGAGGGGCTCTTCATCAGGGGGTGCAGGGAGAGGGTGAGGGGGAACAATTCTGAGCTGAAAGAGGGAAGAATGAGATGAGATCGTAGGAAGAAATGTTTTCCTGTGAGGACGGGGAGGCCCTGGCCCAGGTTGCCCAGAGCAGCAGTGGCTGCCCCATCCCTGGAGGTGTTCCAGGCCAGGTTGGATGGGGCTTGGAGACCCCTGATCCAGTGGGAGGGGTCCCTGCCCATGGCAGGGTGTTGGAATTGGATGGGCTTTGAGGTCCCTTCCAACCCAACCCATTCTGTGATTCTATGGTCTGACTCTACATTCCCCAGGGGAATTCCAGGGCAATCACGCGCTGAACTGGCCAGACCGACCATTGTCCTTATTCATGTTGCTATCAGCGAGTTGTCTTTGGTGTTTGATATAATCCTGCTTTTTCTGTCCTGGGCATTAGATCTTTTTAACAGGAGGAGGATGATGTTGAACTTCATTTTGCATAAGAAGCTTTCAAAGGACTCAGACTTTCACCAGTGCATGCGCCCGGTGTTCAGAACGGACCTCGTTCGGTAAGAGGAGGGGAAGCTTTGCCTGCCTCATCACCCCCCCCATTGTTAATAACGCAAGCAAACGATTACAGAAAGAGGGTGTCACCAAGGAATACCACATTTGCCCAAGTCCTCCCACTCTTAACACCTTTCAGGAGCTCAACATGCAGGCAGGCCGCTCAGATACAGTATTTTCAACGGAGCAGAAGAGCCAAGGGCTGGGAAAGCCTGCTGTGTCTCTGCAGGCTCATTAGAACCTGCAGGGCAGAAATTCCACCATTGCACGGGAAACACCAGCCATACTCAACTCAAAGCTTTTATCCTGGGTTTGGAACCTTACAGGAACCCGGGATTGACTCCCCATTAAATACAAGATTCAGTTACGACACTTATCAGGAGAAAACATTACCCCAGCTTTCTTCTAACTAACATTTTTCCCAACGAGAAATGAGGAGGAGAGGATACATACGGCCACAATGAGGAAATCCAGCCAGCACCAGGCGTTAGTGAAGAACTTGACGAAGCCATAAGCACACCATTTCAGCAACATCTCCAGGATAAAAATGTAAGTGAAGACCTTGTCCGCGTACTCCAGGATGGTCCGGATGGTTTTTCTCTGTTCTATGTAAATATCCTCGAAAGCCTGGGAAATAATCAGGTACTTGTGTCACTCTATCAGATTTATTCCATAGTTCAATGTTGTTATCCAGAAGCTTAATCAAACAACACCAAGATAAGAAGAGAATTACATTTTTTGTAGAGCACACCTTATCTACTCTGGTAGTTGCAATGCCAAAAACAAAAACAAAAAAGGGGAAAGACCTGAATAAATGACACAAGAACTTGGGCTGCGACCAACAGGATGGGGTTCAACAAGGCCAAGTGTCGGGTTCTGCACTTGGGCAACAACAACCCCATGGAAGCCTCAAGGCTGGGGGAAGAGCGGCTGGAGAGCTGCCTGGTGGAAAAGGTCCTGGGGTGTTGGATGGCAGCAGCTGAACATAAGCCAGCAGTGGCCCAGGTGGCCAAGAAGGCCACCAGCACCTGGCTTGGATCAGCCATGGTGTGGCCAGGAGGAGCAGGGCAGGGATTGTCCCCCTGGTGAGGTCGCACTTTGAATCCTAGGTTCAGTTTTGGGCCCCTCACTCCAAGAAAGACCTTGAGGGGCTGGAGCACAATCGGAGAAAGGGACGGAGCTGGGGAAGGGGCTGGAGCCCAGGGGTTCTGGGAGCAGCTGAGGGACCAGTACTGTGTGAAAGCGAAGTCACACTGATTATTTGTATTGGTGGAGCACCAAGAGGTCAAGAAGCTCTGCAAACATGGGAAAGTGAAGAAAGAGAAATATAAATAATGTCAAAATGGGACACAGATAAGGGCTGACTTTGTCCAAAATCCTGACGTTTCTAGTCAAGCTATGCTCAGAACCCAGATTTGCAGGCTTTCAGTCTTCATTTTTAATTTAAACTGAACAAAAGTCGTCAGTAAAGGTTGTTGTACAGTCCGACACAATGAAGCTGTGCTGTTTCCCAGCTAATAATCACCATAGCTTGCTTTTCCACCCAACTTCCTATATGTGGCATTCCCACCCAGATGTCCCCTGCCTTAACCCTACCAGGCTGCACAGAGTCCTGGATTTTACTCACCAGAGCCCCACTGCTCAGGAGGATCATAAAGATGATGAAAGTCTCAAACCAATTATGTTCCACAATCAGAAAACAAGTCTTCCTCAAGGTCCACCAAGACTTCCCCAGCCCTTCTTCAATATTGACCTGACAACATTTACAGCGCTGCATACAACCTGGAACGGGGAGGGTGGAAAAAGAAGGATGAGCCCAAACTCCGTTACGGAACAGAGGATTTGATCTAAGAACATAAAACTGTCATTGTCTTGAAGCGGTTTTGATGCCAACAGCATTAAACATGCCGAGTTCCAGTTAAAACTCTTGCATTCTTGAGGATTTTATGATTGCTTTTGCCACCTCTGTATCTGAGCACCTGAATTAACATCAATTTGTGAACAAATTAAACTCGTTATATTCAGTGAGGTATCCATGCACTTGATAGAAGACGAATGGAAAACTTGCTGATAAAATAACCTTGAACCACTTAAAAACATCTTTGCCATGGGAATACCTGGAATGGATCAGTTGCTGAAAGATATTGAGGCCAGCGACAGGAGGGGCAAAAAAGACCCAACCACAAGCCAGATTCTTCTGCCTCTCAGTACTCGAGGCATCAGTTGTTCAAAAGATCCACTTGCCCTGCCTATAGGTCATCTACAGCCTTGCAAGGGCAACTGCATCTCTGAGGCTTCTACTTTGCAAATTGTTCTGAACTAGTTCACCCCCGGCGCGGGATCCAACAAGGGTCTCCAAGTAAGCTGAAAGCCAGCCCTGTTCCAGCCTGAGACCCAGCCTTAAGGTAAACTCACAGTAGACAGGTCCCCGAAACAGCTCCGAGACTTCTTTCTACACTCATAGTCAGCTCACCTTCCGTGAAGCACGCATCTGGGTCCAGATACTCCTCTGGTGCCTCCACAGGAACCTCTTCCACTTCAGGCTTTATATCAATGGTGCTGCCTTCAGAGGAGCTGGTATCATCAAGTTTCTTGAACACAAAATAAAAACCCATCCAGCCTATAATTAGTTTCCAATAAATATCAGACTTCACGATGACTCAGCAGTTTTCTGATTTACTGTAACTAAAGTTGTTTCCTCACTTCAACTCATTCAGATCCCGACCCAGCTTCTCTCTCATGTTAACAGGACAGACAATATTAAGCGTTTATATAATGCATAAGTACTTGTGGCTCTCCATAGCTCAAGAAACTTGTCTTGATTGCAAAGACAACACCATAATATGAACAGAAACTTGTGCTGGAACTATCTAGTTCTCCCTCCCAGGATGCTTCCAAGCACTCCCACCAGGGCCAAGTGATTGGAATGAATTTTTAAGCGTTTTGTCCTACCTCTTTGCTGCCATCAGGGTCGGTATCGCTGCTGAAATCCTCTGTGTTGAGATTTTCAAAATCGGATTCGCCTACAGCAATAGGGACGCGGACAGTGAGGTTGGGGTTATTGATGAAGGACATGTGATCTTCATCGATGATGTACTTCTCCACACTGCTCCCAATCCCGCTCGTCGTGCCATTTCCGTTCTTCTGATAATCGATGTCTCTGTTGATATCAGCCCCCGTGTGGTTAGCGATGCAGTTCACCTTCTTATCATACAATTCATCCAAGGGTTTGACCTCATCTGCCTCTCTCTGCTTGAAATGAGCCTGCATGAACTCCCGCACCTTCGCCTTGGTCCACGCAATGCCCTTCTTGATGCGGATAACAGAAATCTGCAGGTTGTTCATCTCCCCATCGTCGTCTGTTGCTGCTAAGTTGTCTGCGCTGAAGGAGCTCAGTAGCAAGGCTAAAAACAGGTTCAGCACCTGCAAGAGAAGAGGCCACACTTGGCAGAGCTGACACACGAGGGGTTTTTTATCTCCAAAGCCAAATACTGAGTATTCCACCACCCAAGTCCTGGTGATGTCAACAAGGGCTGCAGAGCTCACCCTGAGAACCAGCTCTGGTGCCCCATAGACTTATTGAGGTCTCAAGGAACAAGACATGCATCCTGCAACGTGTTCCATGAATGGGGGAGCCCCGTGCAGCACAACTCTGCTGGTGTTGATGGGGTTTGGTGCAGGAAAAAGGGTCCCCGAGGCCCTGATATAGAGCCTCTTGCAGGATGGAGACTGCGGGTGTTGGAAAGAAGGATCCAAGGGATTTAAATTCATAGAACGGTTTGGGTTGGAAGGGACCGTGAAGGTCATCCAGTCCAACTCCCCTGCAGTGAGCAGGGACACCTTCAACCAGATCAAGTATCTCAGAGCCCCATCCAACCTGGCCTTGGGTGTTCCCAGGGATGGGACATCCACCACCTGTCTGAGCAACCTGTTCAGTGGGACTGGTTTAGTCCCATTTCCAGCTTAAAGGAAACAGGACAAATCAAGGCATTTTGAGCGTTGATCCCACATTTCCTTGCTCACATCTAGTGATAGTCCCCAAGACTTATGGTGAGACAAGTCAGAGAGACTCTCTCTCTCAGAGAGAGCTCAAAATGCTACTTCTAAGATGTGCAACTGTTTACACCGCTTTGTTCTTGCTTACATTTTCCTCCATAGGCTTTTTCTTCATAGAATTTAGGACCAGAAGGAAACATCATGATCCAGTCCAGCCTCCCACACAGCAGGCCATGCAACTCCACCAGCTGATTCTTCACACGACTCCACCTCATGACTGAGCCAGTGGGCAGATTTTAGAAGAAGCTTCCAACCCAATTTGAACACTTAAGGACCTTCCCCTGCGGACCAAATTATTTCCTCTCCGGGCGTTTGAAAAGCCAGGTTTTGCTTCTTTTAAGCTTCTTTTACCCCCTCAGGCAAGGTGTGGGTCTGTCCCTTTTGACTGAGGGTTTTGTACCTCCAGCTTTTGTGTGCAAAGTGCTTGGATGCTTTATTTGCGTCAGCTGTTTAAGGTCCTTATCAAGCAAAGCACATCCTTAATATTGTGCTACCAAAGTCAACGGGACTGTTCATATGTCAAAGGCCATGAAGGACCCTGAGAGACTCAAAAATAATTACTCCCTAGCCCTGTGGTGTCCCCATTGCCTACCCCACCCCGAGGCAACCAATAAAGACCATCAGTAACCATTTACTGACCACTAAATTTCCGATGACCATGACCATCATGAAGACAATCAAGCACATGGCCTGTCCTGCTACTTCCATACAATCCCACATGGTCTCAATCCATTCCCCACACAACACACGGAAGACAATAAGGAAGGAGTGGAAGAAATCGTGCATGTGCCAGCGGGGTAGCTCACACTCCGAATTGATCTTGCAGACACACTCCTTGTAGCTTTTGCCGAAGAGCTGCATGCCCACCACAGCAAAGATGAACACGATGATGGCTAGCACCAAGGTCAAGTTCCCCAAAGCACCCACTGAGTTACCGATGATTTTTATCAGCATGTTCAGAGTGGGCCAGGACTTGGCCAGTTTGAAGACTCTCAGCTACAAACAAACAAACAAAAACAAAACAGAAAAATGACACTTTAATTAATCTCATCTTAAACAAAGAGGAACACCAGGCAGAACTTTCTAAATGGCAACTATCTTGTATTTTGCATCAACATAAGCCCAGGCTTCTTCTCCTGAAGTCAGTGGGAGGAGAGGCTGCTTAATTTCCCTTTGAATTTGGCCTCCTGTATTTTGTACTTAGTTATCCCTCACACGGGGAGCTCCTTTTAGAAAGGGAAAGTACAGAGCTTCTATCCTACTTTGGGAACTTTGCAACATTAAGGAAGTCAGGAGACTTATTTGAAGGGTTTGCATCACAAAAATATACTTTTTCTTTCCCAAATGCTTATCTTCCACTGGAAAAAGGTCTGGTTTTACTGGCATATCCAGAACAATCAAAGATTAATTTCCAGAGAATCTCATTTGGAGAAAGACTTTCTGAAGCTGGATGTAAGTGGCAGCTTCTGAGTACTGTGCTCCTTGGAAAATGTGACCTCAGTTGTGGTCCTCCACACCCAAAAATCTAACTTTGAGGCTTTCCAAAGTTCATTTTCGAAAGCTGAATCACTGGCAGCACGAGATAACGCACAAGGGCTGTAGGTATTCAGCACTTCTATGACTCTGTAACATACAACCTACCACGTTCAACCACATGAAATGAAACACATTCCTATATGGTCCATCCCCAACCCTGTTAATACCGTATACCAAGGTACCTCCCAACTGATCCTTCACTGTCTACACGCAACAAGCTGTTGCTCAGGTCTCATAAACAGCAGTTGTGAAATAAGAAGAGACCACAAAAATGACACCATCCCATCTCTGTCCTCCCCAAATCAAAATAAACCACCTTCCTGTGTTTTGCCTCTACTCATGTCAAAATCTTTCTCGTGGTTCCAAGCTAGTAACATTCCAAAAAAAGGACTGGAATATGGAATACCAATCGGAAAGATCGCAGCACAGAAAGTCCTTCCACATCTGCTAGACTCAGTTCCATTAAACTGAGGGAGACAATAAATCCATCAAAGATGTTCCAGCCTTCTTGGAAATAATAGTAGGGATCCATGGCGATGAGCTTCAGGAACATTTCTGCTGTGAAAATGCCAGTGAAAACCTGGAGTGGTGAGGAGAGAGACAGACAAAGAACAGGCAGTTTCACTTGTGTTCTTTTTCTGATCTTCAGGTTAAAACATTGAACAACGCTATTCATCACACGAGCTCAAACGCGCAGTCTGCGTGATGTCACCTCCTTGTGCGCGATGGGCTTTGCTCCCCGGATGCAGCACAAGGATCATTGACCTCCTCAGGCACACCAGGAATTAACAGATGGACTTTTAAGTAGGAATAAATCCTGACAAGAGATGTCTGCACCCTTAGCAAACATCTCTTTGTTCGTGAACATGAGCCAGCAGTGAGCCCTAGCAGCCAAGAGGGCCAACTGTGTCCTGGTGGGCAACCAGCAGGGCATCACCAGCTGGCTGAGGGAGGGGATTGTCCCACTGGTGTGACCCCACCTTGAGCACTGGGTGCAGTTCTGGGCTCCGCAGGATAGAAAGGATCTAAAACTACTGGAGAGCGTCCAGAGGAGGGCATGAAGTTGGTGAAGGGTTTAGAAAGGAAACTATATGAGGAGCGGCTGAAGTCACTTGGTCAGCCTGGAGGAGACTGAGGGGGAGACCTCATCGTGGTCTACAGCTTCCTCACAAGAGGAAGAGGAGGAGCAGGTGCTGAGCTCCTCTCCGGTGATCAATGACAGGACCCAAGGAAATGTCAGGAAGATGCCAGGGCAGGGTTAGGTTGGACATTGGGAAGAGGTTCTTCACCCAGAGGGTGGTGGAGCCCTGGAACAGCTCCCCAGGGAAGCAGCCCCAGCCTGACAATATTCCAGAAGCATTTGGCCAACACCGTCAGTCACATGGGGTGAACACTGGGGTTGTGCTGTGCAGCAACAGGAGTTGAACTCAATGATCCTTGTGAGCGCCCTCCAACTCAGGCCATTCTATGATTCTATGATCTCTGAGTGGCCACAGACAGCAGTGAGGACAAGCTCATGCCACTCGGTGTCCTCTAAAGTCTGTAACAGCCATTCTTCTTGTCAAAGTCTGTATTAACAAGCAATATATCCCAGCAGATCTATAGGTAATATTTACCAATCCCATCTTACCAGATTTCCTACGGAGAGCACATGTTCAAACTCTGGGGTCATAGGGTGGTGCTCCATCGCCATGAACAAAGTGTTGAGCACAATACAGATGGTGATGGCCAAGTCAACAAAAGGATCCATGACAATTAAGTTCACTATCTCCTTCAGCTTGATCCAGTATGGGTGGCATTCCCAGATCAAGAACGTGTTGGCAAACTTGTACCAGCAAGGGGGACACTTCCTCTGGGACTCTTCCAGCTCTAGTTACAAAACAAAACAGTAACAGAGTTCAGTCTTCACCTCTAAGGCTGCTGCATCCGTCTGACACTCAGCATGGCTAAAATCCTGATTTTGCCTGTCCCGGACCTCTCTTGTGTCTCTCTGCTTGCACAACAACTCAGTATTCTGGGGCCAAAGATACACTTTGCCGTATGTACCCAACACTCAAACCAAAAGAACTCCAGGATGCTTAAGACAAAGAGTTCCTAAGCCACAAACCTTACGACCATGGTCGATCGTGCAGATCGCCATGACGGAAGAGTCAAGCCTGGTCTTGGTACTAAGCTTCACTGACTTCCTTGTCCCATCTGCATGGGGTTACCATGAAGTGTGGTTCTAAACCAGCCCCCTGCAGGTCTTCTGATCCGATCCAAATTATGAGAAACGAAGGGATCCATTTGACTCGGAACCGATCAAAGCAAAACGGTTTCAATCAAAGTTACGGCTTCTAAACTGCCTTCAGTGCCAGTTCTTAAATAACTTAAATGAATTCTGCGCCGAATGCAGACACTGTCTAAAAGTGGAAATCTATGACATAATGCTGCACAGGATTTTCAACAGGAATAACCCAATGAAGACAAACCACATCCATTTACAGAAGTCAAGCGTGATGCTGTGTCCACTTTTTTAAACCAGTCTCTTTCAAGTGCCTGGGGGAAAGAAATAAAGCTCAGGAGTTTCCCCTCCTCTGTTCTTTGTCTTTCAATGGGTCCATTCAGGCTGTACAGCTGCTCATGCCTGAGTTTTATTTTTTTATGGGTAGGGAAAGGGCCACTGTGCTCTCTTTCTCATTGGTTCCCTGGTTGCTTAGTGTTTAGTTGCCTTGGAATTTCTAAAGTTAAAAAAGAGGAGCGTAGCCCTGGAGCCTGTAGGCGTTTGCGCAGGAGGGAAGCAGCAGCAGAACCTTGCTCTGTTTCTAAGTATATTTAGTTTTCATACAATTTTATTGCAGGAGACAGCAGGAATTTGAGATCATCGGCCTCACATGGCTGCTGTTCATAAATTCTTGCTGGCTCCTGCAGAACATATTTGGGAATCTCATCTCCGTGCGCTGTCCATTTCAGAATTTCCGTCACGCAGAAGTCCCTTTCTCTTTGACAGTTCTCACGTTTCAGCTCTTTGTGCAGCTCACATCATTTTCTCCCGCGGGCTGTGAACGAGGGAGAGCCTCTCTAGTCCTTGGGAGGTGGCAGAAGGCAGAACACCTCTATCAGACACCGTCTTACTCCTGTAATCTCCACACTGCATATTTATGACTGTAAAATCACAACTCTTCATTGTCTTTACCTCTGTATTTATATAATTTACATGTAAAACCAAGTAATAAAAAGTTTAATAAATACTTCTATCTTGATAATTACTCAAAAGAAGCCAGTTTAGGCAAAATCAACGCACAAATCTGTACTACCTAAAAGCAAGGACAGCTAAATTCTGGATGCCTGAAGGGCACGAGTGTTCTCGCTCGGGAACCCAAGCTCAGAAGTGATCTCTGCTGTGCAGCCCTTGCCCGAACAGACGGGGCCAGAGCTGAGCCTCTACTCCCGCTCTCCACCCTCACCCTGCTCCCTTACAGCGCAGCTCTCTCTGATCCCTTAAGCCACTGTGAAGCCACCTCACGAGGTTTAACACTACCATCCAGCGTCCTCTTGGACAAACTGAGCAGACGCGCGTGTCCGTGCCCATATTTTGTGACCGGCCACTCCTCTGAGTGACAACCAGCACATTCCTGGCGCAAGGAACCCAAGGCAGATGCAAGAAATGATCCTGTAACTGCCAAGTGGACGGGTCCTCTGCCTTCCTACAACACACCACGAGAGGGCAACCGACACCTACAGACTGCAAATCCCAACAGCGCCCCTTCAAACCATACCTACCCTCAACAAGGGTATTTGTCAACCCGGTCATCACACTGTTGGTTCGATCCTTTCTTCCATAGGATGCGTTCACCTGATCCATCGAGACCAAGAGAGATCCACCAGGCTTCTTTCTAATTTCAATTTCAGTAGTACCCTGCAAAATCCATACGATGATTAATACAAACTCTTCATCTTCCCAGCAATTTATAAACTCTCAGCCTAGAAACGCGGCACATACACCCAAGAGAGAAACATCTTTGTTCCTGCTATCCTTCTCCCTTTCCTACATTATGTAAGTGGCCAAACCAAAACTCAAGCCCTCATTTCTGCCAGCACCAGTGCTTTGGAGCCTTTATACAAATTAGGGGCTATATTTTAAAGAACACTTCGCTAACGAAGTCATTTATGCTCTGTACCACTACCAAGGAGCGCAGACAGGCAGTAACTCTTAACCAGACTACTTTACAACGCGTCTGGTCAGACTGTGAATTCACCCCAGCATCATTCGAGCTACCCAAACTGATCAGGTTTAGGAACTGAGCATTTGACAAGATCAACATTCATTTCAAAATTAGGATACGAGAAGCTCGGCCACACCTCTATCCGAGAACTAAAGGGGATTGGATGTCTCCCACTCTGAAGCTGATTTTCTACCACAACAAGGACATGAAACCACATCTCAGCCGCACCCTTGTGAAACAGCACCTCATTCCCCTCAAGTCAAAGAGCTAAAGGCACCTCACAGTTACCCTTCTATGACAGCTCTGGAGACGTCAATCTCTACCAGGCACAATCAATCTCCTGTACTAAGAGATAACAAGGTTTTCTTCCTCATCGCTGGAATTTGCCGCTGTCTGCTCGCAAGCCAAGGTCTCTGCACAGCTCATGCGTCTCTCCCACCACAAGAGCTAATTAATTGCTTGTTGCATGTTGAACTCTCTCTACATGTACAGTTAGCAAAATAACTGCTAGGTAATACCTCCTCTTTTACACATGCATCATGCAGATTACTTTTCCTACTGCATCCATGCTATGTTAGAAAGAGAATTAAATCCCGAAGCAAAACACTGTATTCGCATGCTAACTAGGGGAGAAAAAAACCAGGTAGCAACTGATGCTTAACATAACCAGTTAAGGTAAAACAGCTTGTGAGAGTTGAAGTAACTAAAAAAAATAGCTTGGAATTTATAGACTTGTCAGAAACAACTGATTTAAGTAGCTCTCAAATGATGTTGTTTCGATCTTATCCAGATTCTTTTACGTCCTCCTAACTAATATTCCATTTTTTGTTTCTCTCCTGCATCCCCAACTTTTGATCCACTAAAAATGTTACTCAATACCAATTCAATCAACTGATTACAAAAAGCCACAGTCAAGGCAAAGCCAAACATTAAACCAATTTAATTCTAAAAATAACTTACTTCACGAACAGCTTCCCTTGTAAAATTAGCAAGGGATAAAAGACTGTTTGTATTTCCCTTTAAATCCTCAAATATTTTATCTTATTGTGGAGAATATTTGTACCAAACTTGGGCTGCTTTCCCCATTTCCATGCTTTAAATAATAGCTCCTCATGAACTGCCTTGACACACACCAAGCGTTCCTACTATTCTTAGCCCTTTAATTAAGGACAATTCCAAGCCTTTTTTTCCCAGAAAGCCGAGGGAGAAGGAGCTGGGTAGTTGAGTTTGAAAAGGAAAGAAAGGGGTTGTTAAAGCACAGGGTGTTGAATCCAATACAGACTTTATCGTTAGCGCTCAGAGCGAGCCGCTCTCATTCCGCCAGGGTCTCTGGTTCACTCGAAGGGCGGCATTCGGGAGAGGAGAGGACAGACCGCCATGCCTACGCTATCTGCTCATTGACTTCCTTACACTGTCATCGGCAGCTGCCTTATCTATTTTCACCTCAGGCAGAAGGCGTCCCCCCGGCATGCTGGAAGGAGGGCCACCGATGAGGGACACCACGCCGTTACAATCCACCGTGCTGTTCCTCTTCACATTCCGGCGGAGGTTGGGGAAGATCCGGGAGGAACGGCTGCCTTGGCTGTAACCGCTGTAGCCGCTGTAGCTGCTCCTTCGATCACGACCACGGATGGGGATGAACAGGGAGTCTCTCCTGCCTTCGCTTTCCTCCACTGTGCTGTGCTCGTCATCGGCAAACTCATTCTCTGAACCCGGGTCACGAAATCGCCCTTTGTAGCTGAAGATGCTGCTCTTGCTATTGTGTCGGGAGAGAAAAGGGGAGCCTGGGATACTGAGGAGAGACTGGGAGGGAGAAAAGAAAGAATGACAACAGCGTCAATAGTATGGAAAGAAAACACTCCAGTGCCATCAAGTTAGGCTGGGCTCGATGATCTCCAAGGTCTTTTCCAGCCTTGTGATACTGTGAAGTGCTGCTAAAGTGGTTTTGGTCCCTCTCCGGGTCTTCCCAAACCATAATCACTTGGTTGTCAGCTACACTTGACGAGCTGTTCACTCTTGGTTGGCTGAGCTGTGCTGGTGAACAGTTACCTAGATTTGCTGTTATACCAGGGTAGGGGCATGTAAGGGCTGTAAAGCTGGACTCTAATTGTCTTCCTGATCCACTGCAAGTTTAAGATGCTGGGTAGATTCCTTTCAAATGCTAATTAGGATCTAAACTAGAATATTATCTTCACTATAAGGTAGCATAAACATTAATGAAGGAAATTAGAACTACCTGATTCATGATGGAAAATTTCCTTCCTAGCCTGTTATCTGGTAGCCTGAACGCTTTCCTCCTCAAGCCATCCTCAGATTCAGACTTGAACACCTTTTCACTGTCACATTTCTCCTCTCCTTCTGACAGTTCTTTGTCCTTTCGTTTCTTCCTCCTGTTTCGACGCTCCTTGGCGCTCTTGGAACTGAGTTTGGAAATCTCTGAAGAGCTCCGAGACATCCTCCCCCCACCATCATCTTCCACAGCATCTTCAGAGACCGTCCCTGCCGAAGTGACCATAGCAGCAGCCTGAGGGCGAAGGCAAGAGGATGGACAAATAAATCAGCTCTCACCATAATTAATACTCCATTTCCTGCTTTAAGAAAGAGTGGGGTTTAATGCGTGTAAGCACAAGTCTTTGGGACAGGATTGAAATGTTTACTCTTTGTCTTAGAAAAAACGTGCAGTTAGGACTTGTAAAAATTTTTGCAGTCTACTTTCGCAGGTAGTAAAATCTCTCTCAGCCCCTCAGGATAAAGGATCAACAAATACACACTTGTCTGTCTTGCAAAGATATTTCCACACCTAACTAGAAACTCTGGGAACATTTCATAAAATCTAGGAATGGTTTTGGGTTGGAAGGGACCTCAAAGCCCATCCAGTTCCACCCCCTGCCACGGGCATGGACCCCTCCCACTGGATCAGGGGGCTCCAAGCCCCATCCAACCTGGCCTGGGGCACCTCCAGGGATGGGGCAGCCACCACTGCTCTGGGCACCCTGGGCCAGGGCCTCCCCACCCTCACAGGAGAACATTTCTTCCTAAGATGTCATCTCCATCTATCCCCTTTCAGCTCAAAACCATTCCCCCTCACCCTGTCCCTGCACTCCCTGATCAAGAGCCCCTCCCCAGCTTTCCTGGAGCCTCCTTCAGGCTGCTCTAAGGTCTCCCTGGTGCACTGTCTTCTCCAGGCTGAACAACCACAAATCTCTCAGCCTGTCCTCGGATGGGAGGTGCTCCAGCCCTCGGATAATCTTCATAGCCTCCTCTGGACTCAGAACATTTAACAGCTCCTTAATGGAAAGTAGTTTTCCAATACAAACTAAACACAGCAAGCTTGCATATAATTCAGGGAAAATCAGCAGCACCAGGAAGGGATAACACACAACATCCATCCCGGTCAACGGAGGACAACGATGCCAAGGCAAACCAGCCACAGCACCATCGCATTATTTTGTTACACATCACTGCTCTGTAATAACGGGCAAATAAACCTTAAAATATGTTAATGCATCAAAGAATACACAATCAAAACACTCACCTGTGCTTCTTCCTGTTGCTTTTTCAGTTGTTCTAACATGGCTTTAAATTCTGCCTCTTTCTGCTCTGCCTCCTCCAGCGTGGCCTGGTTCTGCTCTTCATAAGCCATAGCGACCACAGCCAGAATGAGATTAACCAGGTAGAAGGATCCCACAAAGATCACCAAGACAAAGAAGATCATGTAGGTTTTTCCTGCCGCTCGTAAGGTCTGGATGCAGAAGAGCACGGTAGAGAGAAAAGGAAAGGGGAAAGCAATTTCAGAGCGACACCCGATACGTGAACTGATCCCAAGTTTCTTGACCTGAAAGCTTCTAAGGAAATACAGTGGTGGTGAATATTTAACATCTCAGCATTTCCTCTGCAAAGCACTAAGAGACTGCACATTAAACCCAAAAGGTGACATCCCTCCTCCTCTCTGAAGGGAACGCCCAACGGATGCAAACTGAAGAGGTTTCAGAAGCTCAGTGTGAAACTCAATGCTTACACTCCTTTAAAACAGAAGAAAAGAGAAGAAAAGCTATTTCAGCAAGGTCTCCAAACCATCCTCAGGTTACAAGGAAACGCTCCGCCCTCCAAAGTGCCTCAACACCTTCTGGCAGCAGAGCCGAACTGCACACAATCTTCCGTGGTGTATGGTCAGGTTCTTCCAGAATGAATTCTCAGTTCAGCTGAACTCATGCTGAGGACCTACCATCGCTTCTGGGCTTAGGAGTACAACACCTGCTTACAGGTGATGAGCCCTTCCTCCTCAACACACAACATCTCATCGTGCAGCTTGACTTGTAGTTACTCTTCCAGAGAGGAGCGATAAAATAAAGCTTGGCCCATTTTCCTTTCCTGCACTGCCCCCAAATTCCCGCACAACACCGAAGCAAAGCGTTTACTTACTAATTGATACAAGTTTTCCCAAAAGTCCTGAGTCATAAGGCGAAATAAAGCCAGAAAAGCCCAGCTGAAAGTGTCAAAGCTTGTGTAACCATAGTTGGGGTTCCGTCCTGCCTTCATGCACGTGTAACCCTCTGGACATTGGCTGTGGAGAAGACAACAGCCGTTTCAGGGCATCAAAGCAAGTTCCAGACATGGACATCGTCCATGCTTATGGAGACTTTCATGACTCTGGTAACAAACAGCGTGCGTTTTGCTTTCTGTGTCAGGTCAGGATAGCAGACAAGGCAACCAACAGACTGGATTTCAGAAGAGCTCTGTTATCTTTGCCCCGTGGAAACATAATGCAGCAATGCAAGGCTTTTCACCCAACACGAGCCGGAAGGACCGGCTTTTGCCGTAAGGGTCTTTAGAGCTGAAGGAGGGGGTGAAAAACAGACTGGAGACAACAGCACATGGAAAATTTCCATTCCTGAACCTTATCCCCTGCTCCTCTGCTGATTCTTATGATTGGATTCAGTGGGAAACACCGCCCATAGTGATCATCCCCAGCCTTATCTGCCTCCTGAGCTGACACGCGGAACGTCAGCTTACATCATATTAATCAAACAAATAGTAATCACGGATTAATAATTAGATTAAGAGACATGAAGTCTTTTACATGGGAAATAACAGCGGAACCAACAAAGAAAGAAACAGGAAATATCCCAAAGGTTTTGCCATCATTAGCCAACACCAATGGGAGACTCTTAATAAAGCTCAACACTCACCCTGCATCTGAGCTGTTACCACAGAGCAAAGGATCAGGGGCACCAGGAATTATGTAAAAATTGGCTGAAGAAGATGAAAAAGAAAAGATTACATGCACACACATACGGAGTTAGAGGATTTAAATCACAAAAACTTTCCCTGACGAGCCCTCTAGATCCCCTCCTGATAAATTTATTGCTAAACTAACTCAGCTTCCAATTACATTAACCTCGCTAACTGAGGTTAAACACCTTTCTGGGAGTCAGTAAAGCATTTGGAATAAAGATCTAAAACTCGCTGCCTGGAAAGAAGAGAAGCTCAAAGTAAGAAGAGAGGAAGAAATTAAGTTACAAAAACTCGGAGGCCGGTTCCTTGCCCATTCACAGCATCAGAAATCCTGCAGCATGGAAGGATGCTACAAGGCACAAACAGGAACCAACAATTCCACGTGCGTTCTTGGAAGAACTCGGCAAAACCAAATGATATGATCAAGAATTGGACCAGGCTGCCCAGGGCAAAGGTGGAGTCTCCGTCCCCGGAGCGGTTCACAAAACGTGTGCCATGGCACCTCAGCCCATGGTTCAGTCGGCACGGTGGGGTTGGGCTGAGGGTTGGACTGCATGAGCTTGGAGGTCTTTTCCAACATTAATGATTCCACATTTCTATGATATTCAGCCCAGGGATTTAAACGGGCAGAGTTACTCCCCATTTACCATATTTAAACAGTTTTTAATTGGAAACAAAACAGAAAAAACCCCCTGCATTTTTCACAATATATTTAGCTAAAAGAGCACAGCCAAGACTTTCTAAAGGATGAACCCAACCAGAAACACCTTAACAAGTCCAAGTTTCTAAAAATGGGAAAATGCTTGAACAAGGAGGTTTTACTGCATGAAGCTGGACCCGCCACATTATCAGCTATGTCAGAAATCCTGGTCAGCAATAAGTCAAATAAGAAGGTTTTAAGGAGTATCACTCCAGAAATACCTACACATATTGTTGGTGTATTCCTCCCAGTCAAAGCCCCTGGAGCCGTTATCCAGGAATGTCTCGTTCACATTAATTGGCCAGATCACACATTTGTTCCTTAAATTGCCCATAAACAGCTGCAACCCGATCAGAGCAAAGACACTGAGACAAAACACTGTCAAAATCATTACATCTGACAGCTTCTTCACAGACTGAATTAGGGCACCCACAATGGTCTTCAAGCCTGCAGAAAAGAAAACAAGACTAGAAATCACTCCTGTAGAAGGAAAAGACATTGAAAATTCAAATACATGCAGTACCTTCCAAAAGATTGCTGCTATAAAGTGGCCGGGTTCCTGGGAACCACCACTCACGTTCTGTTTTTCCACGCAGTACAATAAAGGTGTTGAATGAGCCAAGCTCACCGGATTCAGTGGTGAACCAGCAACAGTCAGAACAACCCAAAATACCAGCGTTCATCCCCAAGAAGATCTAAGATGCAAAGCAAACTCAGGAGTCAATGCTGTGAAAGCAGGGGTTGTCCAAACAGAGGCGTTCATTTAAGATGCGTTGGTTCAAACCTCTCCATGGACACGTTCCGTTGTGTTTAAGCCTGGCTTATTGGCACAAACTACAACAACTTACAAAGATCAAATACCTTTTGAACTGTCTACATTTTAAGTTTCTACTGCTTAACTCAACGGTTTCAGCTTCCCCCTTCCTTGTGGGGGCTGAATCTTTCTTTTAGACCATGGGTTTTGTTACAGGTAGGACAGGATTTCATCCGGAGTGCTGGCTCGTCGGGTTTTACCAAGGCTGTCAGGATCATTAATAGGCAAAGCTCAACAATAAAAGCAAGCTCAGGCATAAGTCTGCTTTTCCAAATCAGTCTGGTCTGTAAGAGAACCCATCCATGAACTGGAGGAAGATCACAAGCAAGAACTCTGGATGCAGAAAGAACACAATATTAGGGCTCTTTATTCAGCTTTTCAGATGTTAAGTGGGGCGATCTTGCATTTCTAAAGGAGGCTGAAGGGAGGAAAGAGGCAAAAAGGAAAGAACAGATCCTGCTGAATTTGGGGCTACTCAGACCCAAGGCTCTGTTTGAGGCCATGGGAGCACTGAGCAAAAAACCTTTGCCAAGAAACCAGTAGAAGTTTGATCCATATGGGGAACACGAAGATTCAAAAATACCTAAATAAAAAGGAATTCTTATGGAGGAATAATATTTTCAAATTGTCTTTTACTTCAATCTTCACAATTTTTAATTAACGCCAAAGCTTTTTCCAACACAAAGCAGGTTTTTGCTGTTCGTTCTGGCAGACAAATAACCATTCCAACACTTGGCTGCATGCTCATCTCCACGACCCAAAGATGCACCAGCCGCACATGCAGGCATTTACATCGGCGTCCGTGTTTCGGGTTTGTATTTGCTCTCTCACAGGCATAGAAGGAGAGCAAGATTTTGAACCAAGATGATAAACTGGCAGCAAGAGCGTTCTCAATCCAGTCACAAGACAAATCCAACTTCCAGCTGAAGCTATCACCTTCGTGTGCTGCAGCTCCACATTACCTGGGTCCTACTGAATGGAGGGGTTCCACAGGCTGGCAATATGTGGAGACTGATGGCTTTAATCAATTAAAATACCAATAACCCAAGTGTCAATAAAAAAAAAATCTCTTTAGACCCCTCCAGATTTTAATATGCTCTGCCAAGGCATAAGATGAAAGCAATATTTGATGTTTGAGCTCATAGGTGCCACAGTCTACTCCTGTCGCACTAATTCAGAAGGACCCTCTGCCTGTGTGGAATTTTCCCACTGGCATGTTATATTCTGCCAATATTTCCCATTTTTATCTTATCCCATAAAGAGCACTCTATGCCTAAGTTCCTATTAATTAACCCAAAAGGGTTAATTACACAAATGCTTCACATTTCTCATATTCTTAGTCACAAAATTGAGAGGAGAGTGGGGTTTGCATGTTACTTATGTGCTGCAGAACTGCAGCTGGGACAGTCGTACCCCAGAGCCTACTGATAGAATAAGCGAGGTTTTGCCGTGTACAGTTCCAGCCTTGGTCGTGTTCAGGGTTCACTCAAAAAGGAAGACTCGCAGCTGGGTGTAGCAAATCATCCCCGGCTGTACTGGACTTAAACGGGCTCAGATTCCACCCAACCCCCTTGCTGTCACTTGAAATTATTTTGCCTTTTGCTTCTAACGTCCAACTCCGCGTATAATTCAAATACACAACTAAAAGGCAAGTAGAAAAAGAGCAGAAACTCAAGAAAATCAACAACCCTGGGTGTAGAATCCAGCCCAAAAAAGGCATTTTACATGATTAAAGCATATTATTATAATTAAACTCAAGTGCTCTGAACCCTTGGAAACCAGAGCGCTGAGCTTTCCAACGTGACCCCTCAAGTTTTCATCAGCCGTTGTTGACTACGTAGTTGAACAACTCCATTAGGTTTGAGTAGTATGGAAAGCATGATCCAAACCAGAAGTGTTCTGCTCCTTTCCATCAGAAGACAAGGCATGCTGTCGGTAACCAGCTCATTAAGGTTGCATCATCTTCACTTTGGTACGATTATGAAAGCAAAACACATACAGAACTTATTATAACATCGATGCTTTTCTTGGAGCAAGGCAGTTGATACCTGGAGCAGCCGATAGAATCGCGACTGGACTTCAGGTCCACCTAGCGCACTGCGAACAGCAATCACCAAATCTCTTTTGGTCTTTGCATGTGCACTGCCAAACGTCAAGGAAGGCTAAGGAAGAACGTTATTCTAGCATACTCTTAATTGGTGCAAGGAAAGCAGGTGCCACTAAAGAACATCATGCACAACAGCCATGAACATCTGATGGGTTTAGCAGTCTGGAAAGGGGACAAAAGTGACGGGCCCCTACAATTCCATGGTCTCTTTTCTGGCAAATGTCCGTGCAAGTGTCGCCTGAGAAAGCAAAAGAACCTTTACCAGTTAATGCTTTAGGAAATAAACCACAATGAAATAGGAGACCAACACTCATCAAGAGAGGCTGAGAGTTGCGGTTGTTCAGCTTGGAGAAGAGAAGACTCTGAGGACACCTTTCAATAATTAAAGGGGGCTGATAGAAAGACAGGGAAAACTTTTTAGCAGGGCCTGCAGCAACAGGACAAGGGGGAACGGTTTTAAACTAAAAGAGGAGAAGTTTATACTGGATATTGGGAAGAATTTTTTACACTGAGGGCAGTGAAACAGTGGCAGAGGTTGCTCAGAGAGGTGGTAGACACCCTATCCCTGGAAACATTCAAGGTCAGGTTGGATGGGGCTCTGAGCAACTTGATCTGGTTGAAGATGTCCCTGCTCACTGCAGGCAGCTGGACTGGATGACCTTCACGGTCCCTTCCAACCCAAACTATTCTATGACTATTTCGGGTGCCTACCCTGAGACAGGTCAAGCACCTGAAAACTGGAAAACTACTGATGCTTCAGTGCCTATGAAAAATTAGTCTTGAGCTTGACCTTAAAACTAGGGACACTTCTGAGAAACCATGTGCACAAGACTGTTCTACACAAGAACTTGGGAGCAGAACTGTATTCTCAGTCCACAATGCCTCCATGGGTTCTTACGATAAACGAACGGTCATTGCTTACTCTCTGACACCCAGATTGAGCTAGAGTTTAGAAGCATCTTTGCAAGAGATGGTCCTGCAAAGCCCAGCTCTGGGGTGGCACTTGAAACGGGCAGGGCTGTTAATCATGACTTCAGGCGTACTGAAAGCTCGGTCGGTGCTTTGGTCCATGCTGTTGCGTTAACAGCTGACAACCCCCTCCACTACAACACCCAAATGCAAACGCTGGCCATGCCAAAGCTCCATTTAGCTTAGTCAGTCTCCAAACGGCAGCATCAACTCTTTCTGAAGGTGGGGAGGCCAGCTTATTGTCACGACCTAGATGACAACACCTGCCTCATCCCACCCAACTCCCAGCAACCGAAGTAGCCTCATGCAGAAAGGTTTGGGTTTTGCTCACTTGCTTCACAAACTTGTTCCTAAACCAACCCTAGAAACACCGGTGATGTTGATGAGATGACTGGCTCAGCAAGAAACCCTTCAGCTGGAGGAGGAAAGGAGTGCCTGATCCTTTATTTGCCTGGAACTAAACTTTAAGCCTGGCTTTCACTTCAGAGGTTGGAACGCCGCATGATATAGTAGTGGGATATAGTATAAGGGTAAAGAAGTATGAACACTAGACTGCTCGTCCCACAAAGGGTTCTCAGGCACCGGAAGAGGCTACCAACGGAAGTGGTTGAGTCACCATCCCTGGAGGTGTTTAAAAGATGGGCAGATGAGGCGCTCAAGGATATGGTTTAGTAGCGGACAGGTATGGTTGGGAGTCAATGATCTCAAAAGTCTTTTCCAACCAATGATTCCATGATAATTTGATGTCCCAGAAGCCTTAATTTCAAGCTCCTCTGTTTATTCAGACTGCAAAGCCCATCAAAAATATCCCAGTGCCATTTCTGAGGAATAAGCAATGCAGGACCAGGGGGAATATGGAAAAAGAGATACACGCAAGACCAGCCTTTAATGCTTTATGGTTCTCACCTGGAATAACAGAGATAGTTTTCAAAGCTCGGAGAACTCTGAAAGTTCTCAATGCTGAGACATTCCCCAGGTCCACAAACTCTGTGACATATCTGCAATGAGGGAGGTCACACACAAAAAACACAATGACAATACACACACCAAAAGGAAACAACCACTACAGACAAAGCAATACATCACTCACAGGGGCCTGTACCCAACAGCTAACACCAACCGGAGGCCGCCTTACCTGGAATTACAGAAATAGTTTTCAAAGCTCTCAGAACCCTGAAAGTGCGCAGAGCTGAAACATTGCCTAGGTTTACAAACTCTGTTATATACCTGCAGAATCAAACCAGAGTTAATGGCACCGTTGGGGTCACCTTCCTTTTCATACAGCTGTCTGTAGGAAACAGTTTGCGATTCAAAAACGGTTTAGAACTGGCATTGAAAAGAGAGCGAGAGCCTCTCCGCACTGCAACGAGCTCATCCTGGGGCAGGGTTGGACCCTCTACACAGGATGAGAACACTTAGGGCTGTCTCTACAGAAGGTGGTAATGGTAAAACTGTCCAATATGCAAGGACACTTGGGTTCATCACCTCGGTTCAGTGGTTTCAGGTCTATTCGCTCTACTTCATGTTTTTAATAAAGCGAGATCACCTTTTCCTTTAATTAGTATCCTTAGTTTTAATCCTTTATGCTTTACCACCTGTTTGTGAGCCACAGGTAGGTACGGTCATCCCTGTTTTACAAGGCCATAAACCTGAGCTACGCAGAGAATTAGAGGCTTCGTGCAACGATAACAGGGATATTTTACCACAACTTAGAACAGAATCTTTCCTCTGTGCTGCCTGGGCAGAAACACGGGATGAAAAAGAAAAGTAATGCACAATCTTCAAGATTCTTTCTGGCACAGAAAGTTCACCACAAGTGCCTCCTAAAACTTAAACCCTCTTAGTGAGGTTTAAATAACGCACAGGCTCACTCCAGCCCTTGACACAAAAAAAAAAAGTTTGTATTTGGGGTCTACAGGCAACCTCACTGGAAATAAGGAGGTTACAGAGTTAGATCAGCTAGAGATTATTTAGCACATCTATTTAAGACCAATGCGTTTGGCCTTTAAAAGTTGGTGTGCTTGTTAATTTATCAAGATTAGAATTTATCAAGATTAGAATTTATCAAGATTAGAATTAATTTATCAAGAAACAAAGGAAATAAGTAATCCACAGGTTGAATCCGATCTGTGTGCACACAACTGGGAGCCTCATCCACACAGGTGTGTTCACCCCCTGCACCGCAGATCCCCGTCTATTCCGAAGTAAACCTACAGTGTCGGTGAGTTACCCATTATTTTGCCTTTTGTGTACAACGTCCAACTCTGCGTATAATTTAAATACACAACTAAAAGGCAAGTAGAAAAAGAGCAGAAACTCAAGAAAATCAACAAACTTGGGTCCAGAATTCAGCCAAAAAAAGGCATTTTACATCATTAAAGCATACTACTATAATTAAACTCAATAATTAAACCCTTGAAAACTACGGCCCGGAGCATTCCAATATGATCGCTGTTTTCCTCAGCCGTTGTTGTCTATAGGAGCCCAACAATGCACATGTGCAAAATTCCAAAAATTAACGGAAAAGAGAAAAAAATAAATCTCTTCTGCTGGCAACTCAAGACTAGCAGGGACCAGCGCCTGGGTTCCATCAGCCAGACAGCCCAAGCCACCATCAACACACACTAGGATGGAAAAACCCAAACCCTAGTGTGTCTCTCCTGGTTCAGCTGTGAATCCCAACATCCCCATGAGCTTCCCACTATCAGAGCAACGTAAGCTGATCCGGCACAGGGGGAAAAAACGAGGTAGGACAAGAAAGTGTCTCCTTTTCTGACACCGCACCTTCCTCAGCAAGAAGGTAGGAACTGGCCGACTGCGGGTCACATCCCAGGACATGTTAATGTGCAGGAAGGCTAAGGAGGGCAGGAGTGGTAGAAACTGGAACTGGAAGATGTTTGGCTCCAGGTCCTACGCTTAGCAGGATGGCAATCAACAACGCTGGGCACTGTTATAAAGTCTGACATTAATAAATGCAGTTTTCAGAAAATCATCTTTTTTTGCAGCAGCAGCAACTCCACTGCCTCCAAGCAGCTGCGTTTGAGATTTGTGCCAGGCTAAAGCTTTCTTTAGAAAACTCGAGACACAAAACTTTGGGAGGGATTCACTTCAGTTTTCCTTGGATTCTATTTTCCTTACACACCCATCCCCTTCCTATGGTCTCATCCCCTCCCAAATGCCACAAATCCCTGAAAGAAGGTGAAAACACAACTTACGCCATCATGATCACGCTGAAATCCAGCCAGTTCCATGGATCCCGCAGGAAAGTAAAGCCATCTATACAGAAACCCCTTGCAATGATTTTCACAAGTGATTCAAACGTATAAATACCGGTGAACGTGTACCTGTTACGGGGAAGAAACAGAGCCGCACTGAGAAGGTCATAGAAAAGGCATTGTAGTCGTGAGAAAAGATGAATTACACTTTTGTCTAAACAAAGTGGATATAAAAGAGGAGTTGGAGTCATGTTCATGGAACAGATTTTTCAACAGAAGAAAACCAACGTTCCATGAGATCGGTAAACACAGAAGAAGCTTTACTTACTCCACATTCTTCGACCATTCGGGTGGGTTACTAAAAGTCATGAATACACAGTTGGTCAAAATAGTGCACATAATGATCATGCTAAATACTGTAGAGCAAAGTCAAGGATCAAAGGGACACTGGCGTGGCTCTTTTTATCACCTCACGGCTCCCTAAAGATCACTGTACTACAACAAAACCCCACAACAATTTTCAGGCTGTTCTTCGGAGACTACAAGCAAGAGCAAAGATGCTTCCAGCAGTCATGGGAAATAAGAGTAGGGTGACTACATAAAAATAGTATTTTTACATCTCCATTCAATTTATTTTCTATTTTCTGGTACGTCTTAGTAATTAAAAAATCACATGCCTGATGAAAACGTCTCCCCAGATAATTCCATTTACTCAGTAACATCAAAATATCTTGTCTGCTAATATATCCAACAGGAAAGCAGCACTGCAATCCATGGACATGTAGGATTGAGCCTGGAGAATCACAGAATGATTTGGGTTGGAAGGGACCTCAAAGCCCATCCAGTTCCAATCCCCTGTCATGGGCAGGGACACCTCCCATTGGATCAAGGTGCTCCAAGTCCCAACCAACCTGGCCTTGAACACCTCCAGGGAGGAGGAAGGAGGAGAAAGGCTTATGAATCTTTCCAAACATCTCCACCCCCTCTGTGTGTTCAGGATCTGGTGTGTCCCGTTTGCAGCTGGAATGTGCAGGACTCCCTGATTCGGGGAGCATTGCAGGGCCAGCACGATTCCAGGATAAGAAGTTTAAGTGGATTTTGACTGCTGAATTATCAGCTGAGTGGTGAAATCCAGGGTCAGATCCAAAGCTGTTTGACTTTCAAAGCTGTTTAGAGCAGACTCAAATGGATCTTAGACCAAGGCCCAGGATCCACTGCCAGCATCTCAGTCTCAACCTGACCGATCTGCATCTCCCAGCTGCGTCCCAGCCCATCCAGAGGGGAGGCTACGAGAAATAACACGCCAGCCAAAGAAAACATTCCCAGCCTCTATTCCCAAGCTGAGTTTCAACCATCAAAAAGCTTTTTGTTCACATGAGATGCAGGAAGTCAGGCTATAAGGGCCTCTAAAACAACAAATGAAGGTGTTTCCATTTTAGAGTCACTTTCTATAAATCAATAAATGAACCGGGCACGGCAGCTCATTCAATACACTTCCGCTTTCTTTTCTTCCCCAGTCATACCCCACGCCGAGGATGCTCCAAAGCTATCGGAGCTGTCCGAAGCCTTGCAGCGGGACAGTTTGGAGTAGCCTTGCCATTAGAAGGAAGTTTGAGAGATGCCAGAATAGCAAGAAATTAGTCAGTGCCTAATTACATCCAACGGCTCTTTGGCTCTTTCTCCAGACACCGATTCTATTGAACCATTTTAGTAGCCAGTTAAAGCTCAACTCCTCTTCACGTGAAGCACAACCTTAAATCAGACCTGTTATCTGTGCACTCACGGAAGAACGGACACAGAGAGGTACAATTTAGCGGGGAAAATAAATGAAAGGTTTACATGATCGGCTGTGTCTAAAGGACCAGGTTTTTTCATTCAAAACCAGCAGGGTTTGGGGAATTCTCTGAGGCCAATCCAGCTTTACCAGGTGCAGAACTGTCATCCATAGACACTAAATTGAGCAATAAGACCATAGGTAAGAGATTTTTCAGTCAATACACAAGAGCAAAAGTAACCCCGTAATAAAAAGGATATGAATGTATCAAAATTTTAATAGCTATTCTTCTAAACAGATTAAAAGGACTTAAAATGTACAAGGCAGGTGTGGCACTAAATCGGAAGAGTGTTTTCCCTCTGTTTAGTACTACAAAGGTCTGTGGAGAAACAGAGAAAGAAAGAAAGAGAGAGAAAGAGAGAGAGAGTTAATTCATGAAAATCAATGCACGAATTGTACAAAAAAAGACAACTTTCATGGTAAAAAACCGAGCATTTTGAGCTTTTTTAATGAACAGTCTCCTCAATGAAGCTCCCATTAGGGTAAAATACACCTACCAGCACCTCTTGAATAACTCTACTCCAAACCACCTATGTTACCAGGCACCTCAGCCAGAGCAGAAGCAAAGTCTCCCATGCAGGAGCGCACGTTTTCATCGTGCGAGGGTAGAAGCACTTTTATCCCGATCCAACAGATAAGGACCGAGGCCCAAAGCAACCAAGGACCACCAATTCAAGATCAGAGTTGGCAGCTGAACCAGACCTCACGCCACAGCCCAGTGCACCAGACCAGCTTTATGGCCCGATGTTTGTGGCACCTGCACCTCCTTCCCAAGCCTGGCTAACAGCTACCACAACGAATCGTGGTTTTACAAGAGAGCAGCTCACCTGTGAAGAAAGATTGATAGGTAAGCAGAAACAAAATGTCACGATGGAGCCCCCCACCCCAGCAGACACAAGGCAGAACCCATGGTCCCCGCTCATGGGCAATTTTGGGCACATTCCAGGTTGGTGCACCAACTCCAGGCAGAGTCATGTGCTCTCATTGCCTTTAAATAGTGAGATGTTGAGGTTTGCTACTTTATACAGAACCTGTGGAGTGAATCATGTAAACGTGAGGCAGAATCGGCCTCGTCTCTCCATCATCAGCCTTAAAATACAGCCCCGCGAGTTCAGCTCCCCGCTAGCGAACATGCTTAGCAAAAAGCACCGGGAGGATCACACACAGCCATCTGGAGAGGCAAAATTAGAACGGTGGTTGCTTAATACCAGCACACCCGACGCACCTACCATTCAACTTGAAGGAAAAAAAAGGCAATTTATGTGCACTAAAAAGCTAAAACCCTTTTCTCGGCATCATTATCCCATTCTGCATTCCCTCCAGGATGCTGCAGCCCCAGTGGGGTGTGATGAAGCCCAGAGCGCGGCAGGAGAACGGAGCGAAGCCGGGCTCGCTGCAGGCTCGGTCCCCAGCACCAGCCCACCGTTTGGCACAGCCCCGAGCCTCCCGGAGTCCAACACAAGGGAATCCACAAGGGCTTTCTGCCAACACAGTCGCTGTGCTTCCCCAGGAGACTCACTCTTATGAAATTTGTCATTTCCCTCCTAGTAAGTGAAACAACGTCTTTTAGCTCGTTTGGCTAAATTAGACCGTCGAGCAGTAAATTATTTGAAAAGGAAATCAAAATCAGATTGTGGTTCAGCACTGAGTGAGAAAGATTCGTTAGCATAACCACTAATGCATCTCCCAAGAAAAGCCCTTTAAAGACAACCCTGGACAGCTCTTAAATCGCGGCATCAAGAATTAATGAACAGATTACCTTGGCATGTGGCATTATTCTAAAAGGCCATAAGTTTTTCAAAGTTGAGGATTACAGAGTGGTCAAGAGCACCTGGTTCAAAGAACCAACCCTCTCTCCTTCCCTGATACCACAAAGTTGAAGTGTCACACACCATTCTGTTTTAACCCTTCTTTTGCAGCCCCCTGCAGAGGCTTCGGAGCAGGATCCCCATCACACCAGGATGCTCCCAGGCTGCAGTTGTGTCCCCAGCACAACACTGAGCTCTCAACTCTACCACGCCTTTTAAGCAATGAAATCGCCGATGTGACTGCATTGAACGTGGTTTGGGCACAAGCTGAAGCAGACAAAGGTAGAAATTTCCCCCAAGCCCCATGTAGTGGGTCTGTGAGTTGGCTCAGCTTCATCAACGCCTCTGCGTGGGAAGAATCCCTGTGCAGAAGCCTTTGTGGTTTGCTCAGACACAGCTTGGTGAGCCAGAAGGAAAACCGTTCTTCACATGGAGACACAGGCACATGCAAACCAACCCAAAACGTTCACCCTGTACAAGAAGAGAAAGCCAGAATCAGCTGAGTAACCTGCAAACTGCCCTATATGGAAGGCTGGAGGCCGTTCGCCTTGGCACGCTGGAGTGATTACATGGAAACATACATTTCCAATAGCTGTTTCACAAGGATCGACCCAGAAAACTGGCATTCCTGCTGTAATACAAGCTGTTTCATCCAATGATCAAGGCAATCGCCTACCAAAGATGAACTCCGGATTCTGCTTGCCAGCTTAGTCCTTCATAGAATCAGAATCGTTAAGGTTGGAAAAGACCTCTAAGGTCATCAAGTCCATCTATTAAATGACTTTACATAAGGCAACTCCTCGTTTTCTCTTCCATGTTCTGCCCAGCTTTCTTTTTTTAGACCGTAACGCTTCTTGAACTTATTCCTCATTCTATAAAGTCCATCGTAACCAGGCCTCTCAATACAACCGGAACACAAATAGGGTCCTGTACATTCCAGTCTGCTCATCGATTCCGACAGTTCCAAGATCTGCTGCTCCAGTTCCCTTGTGTAGCTTATAAAATCCTGGGTAAATCTCCGCTTGGCCTTGTCAATCGAAAGAAGAGCACAAAAGCCAAAAAGTGTTTGGCAATTTAAAACCTTCTCTTCGTTATTCTTTATGTTGCTGACATATTAAAACTCAATTTCAAAATGGCTGCAGGCTCTTAAAATGTTTGCTGGTTCAAGTCCAAGAACATCCCTCAGCCCTTTTAAGATCTGCTGAGGCAAAGCTCAAAACACGGAGAGAGGCGATACCTGGAGAAACGCATTTTGCAGTTGTCTTCGAAGAGATGAATAATAGAACAATTTGGGTTGAAAGGGACCTCAAAGCCCACCCAGTTCCAACCCCCTGCCAAGGGCAAGGAAACCTCCCACCGGATCAGCATGTTCATCCTGGCCTGGAACACTTCCAGGGATGGAGCAGCCACCACTGCTCCGGGCAACCTGGGCCAGGGCCTCCCCACCCTCACAGCAAAACATTTCTCCCTAAGATCTCATCTCAATCTCCCCTCTTTCAGCTCAAAACCGTTCCCCCTCATCCCATCCCTGCACTCCCTGAGCCAGAGCTTTCCTGGAGCCCTTTCAGCACTGGGGGCTGCTCTGAGGTCTCCCCAGAGCCTTCTCCTCTCCAGGCTGAACAGCCCCAGCTCTCCCAGCCTGGTCTCACAGCAGAGGGGCTCCAGCCCTTGGATCATCTCCGTGGCCTCCTCTGGACTCGCTCCAACAGCTCCAGGTCCTTCCTGTGCTCAGGACTCCAGAACTGACCCAGGGCTGCAGGTGGGGTCTCACCAAAGCAGAGCAGGAGGGGCAGAACCCCCTCCCTCAGCTTGCTGGTTACACTTCTTCTGACGCAGCCCACGACACGGTTGGCTTTCTGGGCCATGAAGTCTGGCTGCATTTTCAAAAGTTCCAGTTTGTTGATAGTGCTGTGAGAAAGGCTCTGTCTACCTCAATTTTCTTAAAGTAGGCTGGGAATCTGCTCCTTACAGAAACCTCAAGAAACAGTTCTTCTATGAAAAGAAGATCACAACAGAGAAGTCTTCTCCCAATCCATTTGCAAACCAGTGGGCTAAAAAAGCTACGCTGGAGAACGTGACAGAATTGATCGAGTGATGACAAAAAGCCTCCCAGTTCTATGAGGATTTAAACCACTCTTGCTTTGTGCAGGTTTTACATTAAACAGCTCTGCAATGGCTGAAAAGCAAGGAAGAGTGGGCAGAAGATTTAAGAAGAAAACAGCTTTACGAACAGCCGAAGAACATATGGAACCACATTCCAACAGCGGTAAGCGATGACTGCCTTACTCTCAATGCAAAGCAAGAGAGAGCAATGACTTTCTGATGACGCCCTGAGCAAGATACTTCACCATAGCTATTTTCAAAATGAATTTACAGGGAGCTCTGGCACCCTGTAGGCTGGAGAAGTATTTACAGAATTAAACGACAACGCAAAAGCTTTTTCAAGTCTGTTTTGGCTCATAGCAGTGTGCTACCTACTACAGAAATCACAGTATTTAATATTTATTTTTCCATCCCCCCAAAAAGGGGACAATTTTGTTCTTTATAGGTAACTTATTCTTCACCCGAAATGCTTATCGGGAAAAAACGTTCTCCTCCATCTTCTGCTTCCTTTAATCTCTTTTTTCAAGCCCAACGTAAGAAAACTCTTCACATTTTTTTTTAAATTTATCAAATAAAACATTCCTGAAAAATATATTTTTTTAAAAGAAACACCGTTCAACATGCAATCTTGAGAAACTGATCTGGATTCCAGCTCTAACGACATCCCAATCTGCCTATGTAAGGCAATTCATTCTGCCTCAGGAGCGGAAATGATTCTCCTTCCTTCCACTCATCACCAGTGGGCTGCAGCTATTTAGGTGACTGCAGCAGAGATTCTCCTGCCTCCCGCTCCGTGCCGCACTCGGCACACCCTGATCACATCATGAAAGCTCTACTTGCTACGGCAACGCTTCGGACTGGGTGCAGGTAGCACCGTTCTCTGTGGACTCACAAAAAGCCGCACAACATTGAACAACTCGGTTACACTTTGCCTTCAGCCCAACACCCAGAAAGGACTGGAGAACACACCCGACAGGGAGTACGCTCTCCATTCTACCATGACAGCAGGGAGGACAGCTAGGAAGGGCACACTCACTTCTCCTGCTCCTTTCAAGCCTACTGGAGAGATGGAGTGAAAGAAAAAATAACATTAAACATGCAAGACGTGGAGAAGGTAATTAACGTTTGGAAATAAGGATAAAAGGTTGATTTTTGAGACGGTCCTGATTCTTCTCTCTGTTTCAGTGACTTCACTGAAATGCAAACTCCATAATTGGTATCGTGGCCTTTTAGGGCCATTACCTTGCCCAACAGAAGACGTAAGCAAAGGCTCCTTGAAGCACATGCTAGAGTCAGACAAGCTGGTCTCTCACATCCCTGTGATCTTCCCAGTTCCACGCAGTCAAGGTGACATTCTGGACCAGAGGGCCCTTTTCCAAACCGTGCATGTGACTTGACGAAGTTGCAAGTCACTCCATTGGCACATACGCACTAGAAAGATCCTCAGGTGCTCATCTGTAAGCTCTAGGTGACCTCAGACAATCCTACTCCAGCCTCAGATCCTCACAGATTTATAGAGAGTCTTCCACAACTGCAGGGTTGACCGTTCCATTGAAATCAATCCACTTTAACTTATATATGGCCTCAATTCGCAGAGCCGAGGAACCTTCCATTCCCCAAATTGAGGGGCCTTCTACTGCCTTGTAAATGGAGCCATTGCAGGAGCACGAGCACCTTCACCTTGTTTGGTAGCAAGTATGAGATTCATACTGGGTGCAATGGAATTTACTTGAGGGAAACGACCATGACAGGGCAAAAGCCATGTTCAATGGGCAAGAAGAGGGTGAGGAATGGTTTAGTAGGAGTGATAGCCAAGGCCACAAATGGAAAAGAAGGAAAGAGAGGTCTAACAGCTAAAAAAACATTAAAATATAGAAATATTCATAAGGTTGTGGAATTCAAAGAGGATGACGGTCCTTATTTCTTGCTTAAGCACACACTGAAGGAAGACCAGACTATGAGGCAATCGGCTGCTTTGCTTTCATCCCTGGGGATGCTCACATAGGTGGCTTTCCTAAGCTTTGTCTGCACTCGAACACAAGGAAGTTCACGTCGCTGCCTTTTGGGTTTTTTTAATTGAAATGTTTCAGGTTTCCACAACAAATATCATGGGAAAGGACTGCTCCTACCATGTGCTTCAGGCCAGGAATTGGAAGGCAATTACTATTTGCAAAACAAAGAATCATGAAAATATTCTCTCTGGTAGGTACTTACACAAAGACAAAAAAGAGCTGAATTAGCACCAAAATTTTCTCCCTGTGAGCAAAGGGGCTTTCCTGATTCCTCCAAGAGCCATTGCTCCCATTTTGCAACATGAAACTGAGCAGAGAAAAGACAAATCGCTCAGACAAAATCATTGCTTGCAGGGCTGGGCTCCAAACCCAGGAGTTTTGACTCCCTGTACCGTGGTTCTGTTTCTAGGTCACACTGTTTCTCCTTTAAATATCAGTTACCAGGCCACTGGGAAGTTCAGCTTCTCTGTTAAAATGCAGTTTCAGTTTCCTTAGATAAACCAAGATCAGTGTGTCCTACCACAAGGGAAAGCAACCAGCTGATTTCTTCCTATGCATGCTGTACGTCTGGCTTTAAAAGACAAGACCTATGATGCAAAGTCTTCTGGCAAACGCTAGAGAGGAGAAAAATATCTTGGAAAACTTCCCATGATTCAAGCAGATTCGCAATTCCTGATGATTCAGAGAGGGGCCTTTTTTAATGGCCTTAAAAAAATTCTTTGTGGGAAGTCGCTGCCTGTTGGAAGCAGCAAAGAAGCAGCAACACCTCAGCTATCGCCAAACCAAAGCGGATGCAGAAGAAGCAGAGCCGGTAAAACATTAATCCAGCGTTGATGGGAAAAGCAAGGCTCTTCTCGCAGAACAGCGAGAACGAGGTTGGCAGGGCTGGGCAAGTTTGTCTCCCGTCTCCAGAACCTTCCCCTCCATCTGCAGCTGTTCCAGCTCTGTGGAGAGCTCGCATCCCCACGTGGCAGGCAGTGAGCAGGGACTTCGGGAGCCACTACATGCAGAAACGTCTCTCTCTGTTCTGGAGACAGGACAGATGCCTGCAAAGTTGGGAATGTGGCTTATTTTACTCTAAAAAATAAAGATTTATTAATAACTTTGTCTTGGGAGGCAAATACGGAGACTGATAAAGCGTGAGGATTAATGGGGTTCCCCCCTGCCTCCTGCTTCTGGTAGAACATTGAAACAACCAAGAAGCCTTTGCCCAGTGCTCCAGGACGTGGCAGTGCCCACTGCCCTTTCAGCACTATTTTTGCTAGGAAGAATTCGGCCCAATTCTTTCTCGTTCAACTACAAGAGCATAAAGAAGGCACAAAACACTCTTGCTTGGATTTGTCGTAACGTTCGACAACACCTACTATGGTTGGGTACAAGCGGACATGCACAGAGATACTGGGAATGGCTCTTCAGTTAAACAACCCTTTTTCATAGCCTCCCCATACCTAAACCAGACACCACCAGAGTTGGTCAATAAAGATATTTCTGAGGGTCCAACACCTACTGGAACACCAGTCTGCCTGGCAATCCACACACCCCCCCCTCACTGTATGGCAAAGCCCTTTTCCGAGTTGGTACCTGTACTCCCAGCACCACTGACAGAAAAAATAAGCATTAAATCCACTAGAGTAAATCATGGAATGGTTTGGGTCAGAAGGGACCTCAACACCCATCCAGTGCCACCCCCTGCCATGGGCAGGGACCCCTCCCACTGGGTCAGGGGGCTCCAAGCCCCATCCAAACTGGCCTTGGGCACCTCCAGGGATGGGGCAGCCACCGCTGCTCTGGGCATCCTGGGCCTCCTCACCCTCACAGGAGAGCATTTCTCCCTAAGATCTTATCTCAATCTCCCCTCTTTCAGCTCAAACCCATTCCCCTCGTCCTCTCCCTGCACTCTCTGATCAACAGCTCACCCCAGCTTTCCTGGAGCCCCTTTCAGCACTGGGAGCTGCTCTGAGGTCTCCCCAGAGCCTTCTCTTCTTCAGGTTGAACAACCTCAAAAAGAACCCAACACCAGGATCCAATTCCACTGATTTCAGGTCACAGAATCACTGCTGAGGGTGGCAATAAACGCCTGCTCTAACACAAAGTCACAAAATACAATGACGAGCTGATACAACGCAATGGCCGTTCCATCCACGTTTTGTGCAGTCACATCACAGCTGTTGCCACATGCATGGACAAACCTCCAGCTTCTCAGCTGAGTTACAGGTGGGAATCACCTTGGCTTATTCACATCAAATTTCTATTGAAGAAATGACACGACACATTAGAAAAGGACCTCAGGTTTAAGTCATTCAGCCTTCTAAGAAACCCAGTGACCATGGTCTTACGTAGCTCACCAGTAGCAGTTTCCTCCCTTCCATTTCCAACACGTTGCTTACTCCACACACCACTCCATTTGTTAACACAGCTCAGCACCCAGAGGTGCCTCCTGCTGCACCACCTTCATTCCACAGATATATATTTTAAAAATAAAAATTAGGAAGATTAAAGTGAGTTAATTAGTTTATCTCACTTCTTTTTTGTCATGATTCTATATCCCAGTGCTTCATAGCAATCAAATTCATACTGAATTCCATGTAAGTCATGAAATACACACTTAATACTGTTACCCCTCAATTAAACTCTTCTTCTCACCCTCACGGTTAAAACTGACACATTAGCACAACTTTATCTATTTTTAGTTTCCAGACCTTGTTCTCCTAACTCCATCCAAGCAGGTGCTTAAAGATTGATCACATCATCTCTATTAAATCTCAAAAAAATATATAACAAACCAACCAACCACACCCCATCCAAAGACTCCAATCTTTGCCTTCTACTTAAACCATACCCAAACCTGAAATTTCCTAAGAAAAAGGCGGTTTAGCGACTTCTTTCTTGCAGAACTCACTTTCTGGGTCATATAATAAGGGTCAAAGTCCTCCAGTGGAACAGCAACCAGGCCTTTTGGGATGTCCCCATAGATGAAAGGCAAATTCTTCCCTGCCTCAAGGTCACTGTTTGGTTTTGGTTTGCTGTCTTCGTCGTCATCACGGTGGCTGCTGTCTTGCTTTGGACGCTGCTTCTTTTTTAATTCTGCGATGTGTTTCTCAATGTTAGCCAGAGACTCCGGAGTGAAGGGTTTAAAACTATCAGGGCCTGGTGGTGCGAGCAGCCGTGCTGCCATCTTTTCATCCTGCAGCAGCTTCTTTAGTTGTGTTGCACCCCGGACAGGTCAGTTCTGCAGGGGAGGAAACAGGACAGGCAGAACAAAGTCAGTCACTGCACAACCAGACAGACAAGCAGACAGCACTGAGGATCCAAAGGCAACTCTGCACTTCAGGTCCTCACAGAGCCAGGCAAGCGAACCTGCTGCTTTTCATAGAATATAGAATTGTTTCATCAGAAAAGACCTTTGGGCTCATCGAGTCCAACCGTACCCGTCCACTGCTAAACCAGATCTGAGCATCTCGTCCACCCGGCTTTTAAACAGCTCCAGGGATGGAGGCTCCACCACTGCCCTGGGCACCTCTGCCAGTGCCCGAGAATCCCTTCAGTGAAGAAATTTTTCCCAATATCCAATCTGAACCTGCCCTGGTGCAATTTGAAGCCATTTCTTCTTATCCCATTGCTTGTTACTTGGGAGAAGAGACCAACACCGACATCACTACAACCTCCTTTCAGGTGGTTGTAGACAATGATAAGGTCTCCTCTCAGCCTCCTTTTCTCTAGGCTAAACAACCCCAGTTCCCACAGCCATCTCTCATAAGGCTTCTTCTCCAGCCCAACCCGCAAAGGAGCACAGACAGGATTTTACACTGTTCCTCCAAGGAGCACCTAACTCTCTTCCCCCCCCACTCCTACAAAAGAGAAGAGCTGCAAGGAAGTTCATTTATCTGAATCCAGCCGCCTAAAAAACCCTCTGCAACTTTGCATCTTTTGCCAAGCCCTTGCTCAAGAACCAGCAACAAGAATACGTTGCATTTCTGAGCTACTGGTACCTCTCTGAGCTTTTCACACTCCAGGAGAAGGCCAAGAGAGGAGAGGATTTACAGAAACCCTGCACTGATGCAACAGCACTGCAGCACTGCAGGCTGGAATACAACCCAGCCCTGACAGGGCTCGGCACTTCAGGGAGGATCCCAAACACCAACGTGGCAATGAATTCAAGAGGAAAGGCAAAATAATTATAAGGATATGGCAAAGAAAGAACCCAAAAGCTATGTGAGATAAGGTCTCTTAAGCAAAGAAAAAGAGATCACCAATGAGGTCAGATCTTTTGAGCTAAAATGCACACAGCATCAAAATGTAAAGATTTGGCATCTGTGAAAGAATGACTTTCAGATTCCTTGAAAATACGATATAAGACTGGATCGTTAATATTCTGCTACTTTAGCATGATGTTACGCACCAGTGGCCTTTAAAGACTGCTCTGTGTTTCACAGAATCATTCAATGGGTTGGGTCAGAAGGGACCTCAAAACCCACCCAGTTCCACCCCCTGCCATGGGCAGAGACCCCTCCCACTGGATCAGGGGGCTCCAAGCCCCATCCAACCTGGCCTGGGGCACCTCCAGGGATGGGGCAGCCACCGCTGCTCTGGGCAACCTGGGCCAGGGCCTCCCCACCCTCACAGCAAAGCATTTCTTCCTAAGATCTCATCTCAGCCTCCCCTCTTTCAGCTCAAAACTGTTCCCCCTCATCCCATCCCTGCGCCCCTGATCAAGAACCCCCCCCAACTTTCCTGGAGCCCTTTCAGCACTGGGAGCTGCTCTAAGGTCTACCTGGAGCCTTCTCTTCTCCAGGCTGAACAACCCCAGCTCTCCCAGCCTGCCCTCAGATATGAGGTACCTCCAGCCCTCGGATCATCTCTGTGACCTCCTCTGGACCTGTTCCAACAGTTCCATGTCCTTCCTGAGCTGGACTCCAGAACTGTTTGTGTGGCAATAATTTACAGAAGCCAGAGAGCTCCCCAGAGAGCTCCCATCCCTACAGACGAGCTGGGACACATTTGCTCAGGCTCAACAATGGGCTCGCTCTGAAACTGAGACTCACAACTTTCCATGGATTGCAGTGGGCTTCATGAATAAATGCAGCAGAGAAATCACAGAGTCCTTTTTGTTAAGGGTACCCAGAGATCCTGATCTTTATTACAGCAGCTGGGGGGTTTCCAAAAGCCAGAACACTCTGCAAAGTCCCCTTCCAAGTGATTTCAGGTTATTCTTTGCAACTGCCTCGCTCCGATTCACATGTAAATCTAAAGCCGCACCACGCATGTAGAACTTAATCAAATGCTGGTTCCATCTCAGGTTTTATTTGGCGATCCAAACAACTTAAGTACAGATCCCCCTTCTTGTTTAACTCCACAGCACGTTCGGCACAAGGATTCTTTTCACGTAAACTTGACAAGGTATTTCTAGCCTAATAACAATAAAGACTCAAAAAATAAGGCAAGAGGGGAAAGAAAAGCCGGTATCTTTGTCATATTATCTCTAGAAACATCACAGAATGGCCTGCTGATATTAAAGAAAAATTAATTTATTCTATTCTTGCAGCATTTGCATGCATTTAATTACCAAATTTCCCACATACTGTGAAACTCTATAGCAGCATCAGGGATGTGGTCTAATTGAATGGCACAGATAAATATGTAAGGCCTGAATTTAGAAACCAAAGTAGCTCAGGGACACAGCATAAAAAAAGGGAAAAAATGAAGGCACAAATGAATGCCTGATGCGTATGCACAATGCCACAACCAGCAACTGGAAGCAACCAACTCTTCTGCTAAAAGGCCGTTTAACAAACAAACCAAAACAAACCCAACAAAAGAAATGAATACCACCATCACCACCACCACCCCCAAACCTGGTACCCGACTGTGCATCACTGTGCTTTGGCAAAAATCTGGTAATAAACCAAGGGCTGCTGCATCCCTGAACAAGTTTGCCTCGTGCTGCTTGTGCACACTGTGTTCAGCCGTGGCGCTGCTGAAGTTCATAGAATCTTAGAATCATGGAATGGTTTGGGTTAGAAGAGACCTCAGAGCCCATCCATCCCCACCCCCTGCCATGGGCAGGGACCCCTCCCACTGGGTCAGGGGGCTCCAAGCCCCATCCAACCTGGCCTTGGGCACCTCCAGGGATGCGGCAGCCACCGCTGCTCTGGGCCACCTGGGCCAGGGCTTCGCCAACCCCACAGGAAAACATTTCTACCTAAGATCTCATCTAAATTTCCTCTCTTCCAGCTGAAAACTGTTCCCCCCATCCTAGCCCTGCAGTCCCTGATCAAGTGCCCCTCCTCAAGATTGATCATTTTTCTCAGTAGGTAGAAAACCTCAAACCCAACAAAAACGTTTCACATGAGGGTACAATAATATCTCTTATAGATCGGTCCGCATTCATCAAGAAAGGATTGTGCAGTGTTCATTGGAAGAACAGGATGAGTTTAGAGTGCATGAACATCTGCTAAAAACACCCCCAAATCCCCCCAAAGCAGCCTCACGGAGCAAGGGCGGCAGCACATCGGCTCCTTGGGTGATCGCAGGCTCCAGTCTGCCTGTTTCGGTAAAAGGTTCTGCTGGGGAGTCCTGTGTGGGATGCACAACCAAGAGGGTGAGCTGGTTTTTATTCTTTTCCCTTTTTTTTGTATTTAAATTAGTCACTAGAGAGTGCTTGAAAAAAACCATCAGCCATTACTTAATTATTTGATATTTTAAAATAAAACTACTACTTAAAGACCTTCACTACAATTAATCCTTAGCCACATGTTGGCTGAATTAACAAATATTAAACTATCTTGCTGCTGAAGATCTCAGGATTTAAGTAGAAAAGTTTCTCTGCAGAGAGAGAGGGAAAATACTTTATCCAAGGTCACCTGGAAATCAGTGGTAGTACTGGAAGCTGATCACAAGCACTGGGACTCTCCCAGGCTCCAATCCTGTTAATAATGGGTCATATATAACAGCCTCCTCCTTCTGTAGTCTCTCCAGTCATCAGAACCCCCCTGGGACAACTCCTTTGTCTCCCAAACACCTGTCCCACCAGATACGGCTCAGCCCCATCTCCATCAACCAAGATGTTTCCACAACGGCAGCTGTGTTCCACTGGAGCGCAGTCTGCACTGTTCCTGCACGGGAAGCTTCTTCAACCCCCAAAGCTGTAAATGTTATTTTATAACTAAGAGTGGTCCCGCTGGGACAAGCAGAAACTGGCAAGAACATGAGTTCCAACACACTAAAACCCCACAAGACCGTGCCTGTAACTCTTCTTATTTAAAAGATAATCAACTAAATCACCTCCAAAATCATTCCCTTCTGAGTTGACACATGGCTGCATCCGGTGCTGCCAAAGTTTAAAGGAATTCTGTGGATCATTTTTCTGAAAGGCTGTCGAGGATCTCCATCATTTTTGCTTTCTACCAACAAAATATGGGTTCCTTTTAGCACTGACCGGTTCTTTGGGAATAATGCACCACGTCTGGCAAACAGGGTGGGTGCTCAAGCTCAAGTTGTTATGAGCTAAAAACTGCTTCACAAAGCACCATGGGCTGGCGCACAGCGACATTTTCTGACTGAGGGTAAGAAAATGTCTCTATTTAAGCACACATCCACTTGTATGGAGTGAAGCAATGGAGCTGAGCCTTGTTCTGACTGGTCACAACGAGACATGTTCTATACCCATCTCTCTCTCTCCCTCCCCTCCCACTCTTGGCTCCTGAGCAATGGGCTCAGTCTCAGGTTTTTCGTGTCAGACTTCCTAAGTGCCAGCACTTGTTGTGGCAGAAGGAGCACTTTCCACGTTTGATTCTTCAACCTCCAAAAAGAATTGATTTGAGAACTGTAACAACGCCTCACCATCCAGGTAGAGTCGGAGAAGAGGGATGTGTGCTTTACTGAGTGATGGAACGAGCATTAGGAGCAACACCGCACCGCCGGAGATCAGCAGTGCCGCTCCCAGTGACTTCAGAGCAGTCAGCGATTTGTCCCAAGTACCTGGAGTTGAGCGCACAGAACTCCCTGGGGCCAAATTGCGTATTCACACACACGGTTTTCCAAAGATCATAGAACCATAGACTCACAGAAAGGGTTGGAAGGCACCTCAAAGCCCGTCCAGTTCCACCCCCTGCCATGGGCAGGGACACCTCCCTCTGCATCGGGGGCTCCAAGCCCCATCCAACCTGGCCTTGAACACCTCCAGGATGGGGCAGCCACAGCTTTACTGGGAAAGATCAAAGATTTTACACCAGAAAAAAAAAGCCATACTAGGGTGCCCAGTCGCTAAGACTTAATTATTGTTTCTAAATGTTCCCAGCAGTCCATTTACTGGTACGTTATGAAATATTCTAATAAATTATTCAAGCTGATTGTCAAAATAAATTAAAAACCACTTTTGAGGTGATATCTTTGCTTTAATACATTTCTTCATTTATTAATTGGCACGATTCAGTCATTGACAGTACGTTTTTCAATTCCTTCGAGAGAAAGCCCTTCTAGATGAGTTTTTATATAACCTACACAGACACACGTGGCTTTTGATTTGAAAATGCAGGATTGGGGCAGAAAGGAAAATAGCTCTGAGCAACAGTCATAGAATGGAGTGGAATCGTTTCGGTTGGAAAAGACCTTTAAGTTCATTGAGTCCAACCATTGATCCAGCCCTGCTAAGTCCGTCACTAGACCATGTCCCCAAGAAGACATCTACTTGTCTTTTAAACACCTCCAGGGACGGTGACTCAATCACCTCTCTGGGCAGCCTCTTCTAATGCTTGACAACCCTTCCAGCAAAGAAATTCCTCCCAATATCCAACCTAAATCTCCCCTGGCGCATCTTGAGGCCATTTTCCCTCGTCGTACCTCTAGCACCAAGGAGAAGAGACCAACCCCCACCTTACTCCGATCTCCTTTCAGGTAGTTGTAGAGAGAGATGAGGTCTCCCCTCAGTCTCAGTTCTCTGGAATTCTACTGCATGAGGGCCTGAAAAACTCAAAATATCCACCCAGGAGAAAATCTGTGGCTGGAAATGGCCTTCAGAAGAACTCGCCGATCTTCTCCATCTGCAGGAAATTCTGTGTGCCTGGAACAGACCGAATTTATCAATGAAACGGCACAAACACCACTGGCTGAGAGGCAGGAGGAGCCTTTCCCTCAGAAAAGCTCTCAGGTCACATTTGATGCAATAAAGCGGAAGGAAGAGGAAATATTTTCCCATTCAAGCACTATTTACTGGTTTGTTGCTGGTCATTTCCTCACCCTAGGTACAACACGATAGAAATCTCCTGGGTTCTTGTCTCTAAACAGACTCAAGGGCAGCCTCCAGACAGGGCAAAGGAGTGGTTATGCTCTTGAAACAGCAGTGGCAAATCTGAACTCAAACACACACCTCCAAAGGTCAAAAAATGAACAGAAATGCAGGGAGGAAAGAGCAGCACAAACAAAAAGAGCAGCAAGAAAAAAATATTAGAAAACATATTAATAATTAATTTAATATTTTTAATAAAATATTAATTTTAATAAAAATTTTAATAAAAACCTGAGAAACTAAAGGCATTTTCAGTCCCTACCAGTACCACTATGATTTCTGTAATGTTACTCAGTAAGTTACAAGAATTCAACCCAGCGACGCCACCTCCCCGGTTCCCCGTGTTTGCCACGACTCCACGCTGACTTGCATTCATCACCCATCTCGCATAGGATCCCAGGGATCCATATGGACCAAGCCAGCTGGAGGCAGCCCTTCAATCTCCCCTTTTTAAACTTTAACTTCTGAACAAGGAATTGTTCCAAATAGTTATTGTGTAATAGTTAAGACACCAACCCAAACATAGTCCTTTCTTCAATTCACTCAGCCTATCAGTGACCCATAAACGCGGAGTGAGGTAACAGTTATTCTACACAACAGTTTTGGAGGAATCCATTTAATCTTGCAGAGCACTCCAACAGTATGATCAGACATGGTACAAGTATAACCTCCTTTCTGGTGCCCTGCTCTTGCACAAGGCAGATCTGAGAATTTCCGCACTGTTCTGGAACACAACCCATGCAGGCCAGGCCTTCCCTTACGGCTGCCTAAGTTGTGCTGGCTTCACCTTTTCTTATCACCTTATGCATATCTTATCTGATTAGACAAAAATCACCCTCCTTAGAGTCAGCTCTTCCCAGTTATCCTAACACTACCATCCTGTTCTTGGTTTCACCAATAAAAAAGCTCATCTCCTGCTGGAAAGGCCATTGGAATAGCAGTGCTTGTTGTTCAACCTCATGTTTCTAGAGCATCTTCCCACTCGGGTGAAATCTCTCTCACACCAAAGGGCCTATGCATCACTTGAGTCCCATTCAGTCAAATCGGTAAGGCTGATTAAAACCACAAGTGGCCTAAGGATCAGGTATCCAGCTTTGCAACTTCATAACTACGACACCAGGCGGCATAAGCTGAGGGTTAGGCCTTTTATAACTGTCCTGATTATTAATGACACTGAGCATTGACACCTCTTAAGACTTCCACGGAGCTGGTGGGAATTCAACATGTTTGGAAAGAAAGACAACATTTTATTATCTTCAGAATAATAATATTCTTGTCTAACGTTACAGAAACGATTTAGTTTATGCCTGGACGTGCCCATAGCCGTGAAAAGAAAGTTAGAAGAGTTGAAGCTCTAGTGAGCTTCAACTGCTCTGGTTTTCAAGTATCCTGCCCCAAACCAGCATCAGAAATACCATCTCAATGGACAAAGAGCACTAGATACTGCTGAGTTTGCCCCACCAAGCTGTAGGATCTTCTGATGCCAAGCATGTACCACCTCTGCTCTTGGGAGTCCAGCTGAATGGTTTCAAAGCATGCCCAAAGATATGGAAATGGACAACTGAGTGCAGGTACACTGTATTTGGTTTTAAAATTCATAGAATCATAGAATCTTTTGGTTGGAAAACACCTTTGAGATTGAGTCCAACCGTATCGGTCCACTACTAAACCAGATCCCCAAGCACTTCAACCTGTCTTTTAAACCCCCCCAGGGATGGGCACTCAATCACTGCCCTAGGCAGTCTCTTCCAGCGCCCGATAAATGCTTTCCATGAAGAGACATGGGCAGTTCATATGAGGAGTTCTGATGAAAATAACTGACAGTGCATACATCAAGAGAGAGGCAGGAGGCAGCTTTCAGTAATTTTCAGTATTTTCTGCTCCCTCCTTCTCTGATGAAAGTTTCATTTATGTAACTTTAAGGCCACTGCCTGTAGAGTTCACACTGTCTTGTACGCTGTGCAGCAACGGATAAACATTCTTGCTTTTCATCTTTTAGAAAAAAAATCTCCTGGAATTAACTGCTGAGAATATTTTATTTATAAATATAAACCCCTCAGGCCTTTCTTCTGGCACAGGGGCAAAAAGTACAAGATTTCTGCACTTTGAAATGGCCGTTTTCAGAGAGGAGCAATTTCCATGTAGCTACAGTCCAGTCCCTGCTGGCTGCTCCTTCTACTTTAACTACCCCGTGTGCTGATTGGCTCTGTCAGGCAGGAATAATCACAGTATCACAAGACCAGAAAAGACCTTTGAGATCATCAAGTCCAGCCTATGACCCAACACCAACAGCTACTCGTCGCCTAAACTGTGGCACCGAGTGCTTCATCCCATCTCCTCTTCAACACCTCCAGGGACGGTGACTGCACCACCACCCTGGGCAGTGCATTCCAATGACCAATCACCCTTTCAGTGGAGAATTTTTTCCTAATATCAAGCCTAAACATCCCCTGATGAAGCTTGAGACCGTGTCCTCTTGTTCTGTCACCAGTCGCCTAAGAGAGGCGATAATGCTTTGTTGCAGGACAAGACCAAGGCAAGAGAAGGCAGAAGTTACTTTAACTTTGGAACAGAATTTAGAATCACAGAATGGTTTGGGTTGAAAGGGACTTCAAAGCTTGTCCAACTGCAACGCCCTGTCATGGGCAGGGACACCTCCCACTGGATCAGGGGGCTCCAAGCCCCATCCAACCTGGCCTTCAACACCTCCAGGGATGGGGTAGCCATCACTTTCCTGGGCAACCTGGGCCAGGGCCTCCCCACCCTCATCATGAAGAATTTCTTCCTAATGTCTAATCTAAGTCTTCCCCCCTTCCAACTTAAAGCCGGTCCCCCTCATCCTATCGCTCCGTGCCCTTGCGAAAAGCCCCTCCCCAGCCTTCCTATAAGCCCCCTTTCAGCACTGGGAGCTGCTCTGAGGTGTCCCCGGAGCCTTCTCCTCTCCAGGCTCAACAACCCCAACTCTCTCAGCCTGCCCTCAGATGGGAGGTGCTCCAGCCCTCGGATCATCTCTGTGGCCTCCTCTGGACTCGTTCCAACAGTTCCATCTCCTTCTTATGCTGGAGATTCCAGAACTGGACATAGGACTCCAGGTAGGGTCTCAGGAGAGCAGACCAGAGGGGGAGAATCACCTCCTGCACCCTGCTGTCCGCGCTTCTTTTGATGCAGCCCAGGATACAGTTTGCCTTCTGGGCTGCGAGCACACATTGCCATTTAAGGACAGCCTTTCATCAGAAGTGTCAAACGCCAGGCTTGAATCTGAGCTAACGCCAAGAAGGAGTTTCAGCACAGTCCTGCAGCAGTAAGCCACCTCTTCTTGCCTTGTATTCTCCAACCTAGCAGCTGTCCGTTCTGCATAGAAACAGAATAATAGGGCACAAGGGGAAAATCTGAGGATTTTGGTATTTCTGACCCCTCCCTAGACTCAAGCCAATAGGCCAATGATGACAAGCTCTCTGCCCTACTACCACTAACTTGAGCCATCACACGCAATTTCCTCTCTGTGGTTTCTTAAATTATTTTTCCCATGCTTGTTTTCAAGTCTAGCACTTTTGTTTTGTTATTTTACCACATCTAATTTATTCCAAACCATTTCTTTGAACACAACAATAAATTATTGATTCCAGTGTATTTGTTGATGTCAATGGCAGCTGCAGCTGCTTCGGGAGGAAGGCAATCGATAGTGAATGGAAATCATGTGACCACATGAACACAGCATGTCCCGAGTCACATACGGCCTCTGCTGCCAATTGTGTCTCAAGCCATTGAAAAATAGGATCAACTGATATATAGTCGTACCAGTTCGTTTTAATGAAAAAGCATGTCAAGCAAGCCAAGCAAACCCACAAATGAATGCAGACACAACAACAGAAAGGAGGAAGATGATACCATCTTTCAGATTTTCAAGCTACTTTGTTTTAACTCAACATTGACTTTGTTTGTGTAATTTCACCACCTTTAACTGAGAAGGGAAGTACATCCATGCTCAATTCCTTGCAACATGCAATCACCCTCTCTCCCATTTATTAAAAACTGAACTTTCCAGCTTTGTTCACAAAATATTTACATAATTATACTCATCCCACTGAGCTGTACAGTATCTATACCAAGATCTAGATATAAGCCACATATATGGGCTTATATAACTGGTTAAATTATTTGCAATAGCTTTAGGTACTTTCACCCAGGATGAATGACACTGGAGAAGTGTTGAAAAACAGATCAAGTAGCCCTTCTGTCACATTTTTAATCATTTTATTTAAACACCTCTGCTAAGAATGGGCACTTTCTAAATAGACAGCAGACAGAAACCACAATTAGCCAAGCTCCGAGCGGCCTAGCATTTTACTTTTACAGAAAATTGCATTATGGAGCACTGCTACAAGCACTGACCATTTGTTTATTACTCTAAAACGCATTAACTCCTCTCCTGTCACTTTACAGCACCAGTGGCTATTTATAGATTACAAACGGCCTCACCAACTTTATGTAACAGCACGCTGTCCCCCCAGAAACGGCGAGAGCGACTGGGTGGGGATGTGATGGCTCTGTGGGGGTGGAGAACAGGCCACGGGCCCTGATGCCACCACCCCAAGAGGCAGCGTGGCCCTGGGAACCGTGGGCTTCAGCACTCATCACGCAAAGAGAGGCCTCTTTATCACTCGTCACCCCAGGAGGGGTCCGCTTCGACACCCCCAGCCCCACTACCCCAGGAGCTGTCCATTCAGCACCCCTGGCCCAGGAGCTGTCCACTTCAGCACCACCAGCCCAGGGAGGGGGAGATCCACGAGCACCCGCTGCCCCAGCTCCACCACCCAACTGGGGCCAACACGGCTTCTACCGGCAACTCCAGCATCACATACAACGTTCTTACTGTCAAACATGGGGGCAACAGCAAAAGGACCTCACCCCCCACCCCCACCCCCTCACCGCCACCCCCCACTCCGTAAGGAAGTGCTCCAAGGCAGTCGCCACTGGGGTTACCTCCCGCACACTGCTTGGCCTGTACTGAGATCTGGTTTTAGAAGAGCCTCCATCACGAACACAAAAAAATAAGCATTCCTATGGAAGAATATTTCCAGGCTGCCTCCGTCCAAACCAGGACCGCCAGCCACCACCCATGAGAAAACCCCTGGTGTAATGCCTTCGGCCCATTTTGTCTCTAAAGATACACGTAAGAGGGGGCAATCGGGCTCTTAGAACCCCCTCATTCCTCATAATTAAATCTTCCCCCATGTGAAATGAGGACATACGGGTCATGGGTTCCCATCGGGAGCAGAATGCTGCAGTGTTACAAGGACCAGGTTACATATCTCCACACAGCAGAAACACAGCCAGCGCCCCAAAAACCGACCCCACCTGCCCAGCTCCTCAAGGATCTCAATCCCCTGCAACACAGCACACATGGAAAGCCGGCAGTGGAGGAACCTACCAAACCTGGGATCCCTCTCCCAGATCAAGCTCAGGGCCCTCACAGAAGCCCAGCTCCAGCTGCCTTGGCCCTCACGCTCAGGCTTTCTGCTCACACACACTCCCCTTCCCGTCAGACTTTTAGACTTTACCTCGGCTCATCTGCAGCTCCTGCCGGGGAGCGTCTCTTCCAGCTTCCCCACCCCCACATCAGCTGGGCATAATTTGCACCAGAAAGGGGGGAGGGGGAGGGGAAAAAGCCACCCAGATTTTTAATAGAAAAAGCTTGGGAACGTGCAATTCCCTCTTCCCAGGAAGAAAAAAAAAATAAATCTGCCCTCACCCTTCCCCCAAAATCCGTGTGGTGGAAGGAAGCAAGAGCACAAACCATGATGCCAACATCTGGGTCAGGCTTGGAACCTCAAAGCCGCCCACACATCTGCCCCCCAAAACTCTGTCCTCCAACTTCTCCCCCTCCCCTGAGTCTCCGGATGCTGAACAGCAGGAGAAAAGTGGGGGGCGGCGGGGGGCTGAACCAGCTCTGCAGTGAGGGCTGAGGGGGCAGGGATGCTGAGAACTCCGATTATTCCTCCTCTCTTCCTCCCCACAATGCAGACAAAGAGCACAGCCTGGGATTTCGGGGCCTGGGAGAAGGGCCCTTGCAGGCTCCTTGGGTTGTGGGGTGGATGGAGAGGGTGGCCCAAACGGAGCTCTTGCTGCTCCGGGCTGAGGGCGGGTGTCAAGGGACATTGCCCCCCACCCCAGCAGCAGCCTCTTCGGACAAGGCTGACCCCGAGGCCACAGAGAGGCCGGAGGGCTGGGAACCCCCTCCTTCCCCAAGGGGAACTCGAGATGCAGCCAAACGCGGAGGAAAGGGGGTGACAGGCCCTCCCCAACCTGGGGCAGGGGCTGCCCCGAGGGTCTCGGCTGCTGCTGGGGCGTGAAGGGTGGGTTCGAGTGGGGAAGAGAAGCAGGGACACCCCGGTCCCCCCTCCCTAAGCGGGCACCCATCGGGGTGAACTCTGCTAACCGAGGGGTGCAGAGGGGAAAGGCTCCCGGCCCCCCTCCCCATCAGCGCTGGAAGCGGCGGATCTGGGGCAGGGGCTGCCCCGAGGGTCCCAGCGCTGCTGGGGCGTGAAGGGTGGGTTCAGGTGTGGAGAGAAGCAGGGACACCCCGGTCCCCCCCTCCCTGAGCGGGCACCCATCGGGGTGAACTCTGCTAACCGAGGGGCGCAGAGGGGAAAGGCTCCCCCCTTCCCCATCCCCGCTGGAAGGGGCACATTCGGGGCAGGGGGCTGCCCTTGCCTTCCCCCTGCCCGGGGCTCCCCACTCCAATCGCTCCCCATGCGAGCCCGGAGCTGCTGGAAAATCGCTCTGCGGCAAAAGCCCCCGCCCGGCGCGGGGGGGGGGGAGCGGGGGAGCCTGTGCGGGGCTGGGTGGAGGGGTGAATGTAAAAGATGCTAAATGCGGGGGGCAGAGGCTGGGGGACCCCACTTACTGCGGCCGCTGCCCTAGCGCGTCTCCCGCAAGGCGTTGCTGGACTGCGGCGCTGGGGGAGCTGCAGGAGGAACTGCGGTTGTCGCCATCTTGGTGCGCTGCCTGCGCTGCCCCCCCCCTTCATCCCCATCCCCCCCGCCTGGCCCCGCCGCCGCCTTAGGGAGCGTGGGAAAAGTCCCGCTCCCGCACGGGGGACACCGGGACAGCCCCGCACCCCGGGGGAGGCTGCCCGAGCCCCCCCATCCCGAAATATCAGCTATCGAACAGATATCAAATGGATATCAGTAGATACCAAAGATCTGATATCTATTTCACGTCTATTGGACAGATACCTATTTGATATTTTTTGTCTATTTGATATATTTTATATCTATTTTATATATATTTGATGTCTATTTGAGTTATATGGTACCTATTTGACATTTATTTGACATCTATTCAATGTCTATTTGATATATATTATATCTATTTGATATCTTTTTAATGTCTATTTCATATATATTATACTTATTTGGTATCTTTTTATGTCTATTTGAAATATATTATGCCTATTTGATATATATTATATCTATTTGAGATATATTACACCTATTTGATATCCGTTATACCTATTCGATATCTGTTTGATTTGTATTTGATATAAATATTACATATATTTGATAGATAGTGTTTGATAGCTCATATATATAATATATATCAAATATATATAATGGATATCAAATAGTTATTGAATAGATATCAAATATGAGATGTCTATTTGATATCCATTTTATATTTGATATAAATCAAACATATTTGATAGCTCATGTAAGTATCATAGATAATACAGATATCAAATATATATCAAATGTTTAATATATATTTGATAGCTGATATTGTGATATGAGGGGAGCAGCCCTGAAGAGAAGGAAGGACTTGGGGGTGCTGGTGGGTGAGAAGCTGGACCTGCACTCACAGCCTGGCCGTGTCCTGGTTGCCAGCAGGGCGAGGGTGGAGATTCTGCCCCTCTGCTCTGCTCTGGTGGGACCTCACCTGGAGCCCAGCGTTCAGGTCTGGAGTCCTCAGCACAGAAAGGACATGGAGACGTTGGAGTAAGTCCAGAGGAGGCCACGGAGATGAGCAAACACCTGCAGCACGTCCTCTATGAAGAGAGGCTGAGAGTTGGGGTTGTTCAGCCTGGGCTGCCCCATCCCTGGAAACACCCAAGGTCAGGTTGGATGGGGTTCTGAGCACCCTGATCTGGTTGAAGGTGTCCCTGCTCACTGCAGGGGAGCTGGACTGGATGACCTTCACGGTCCTTCCAACCCAAACCATTCTATGATTCTATGATACATCAAATATATCTCAATCAAATACGAACTATATACGAGAGATATCAGCTATCAAAGAACATTCTGAGCTGTGAATATATTTCTACAAGTATGGCAAAAGTTTGCATCTCGCATCTCGCTAGGCATTAAAAGCTTAACAAAACCACCTGTCGGGTGCTATCCTGGTTCTACCAATATCTTTATGGTTTTCATTAAGATACTCTTGTCCAGAGAAGCGGTGGCTGCCCCCATCCCTGGAGGTGCCCAAGGCCAGGCTGGATGGGGCTTGGAGCCCCCTGATCCAGTGGAAGGGGTCCCTGCCAATGGCAGGGGGTGGGAGTGGATGGGCTTTGAGGTCCCTTCCAACCCAAATCATTCCAGAATTCCGTGATCACCGCAGCTCCAGTGGAAAAAACCCATGCTGAGACGGGTGCGGGGCTCACCCTTGGAGGGCAGAGGGAGGGGTGGATGGGGCTCACAGCAATGACTGGAGCTGAACTCCGGTCGGGCTGGCATTTTCCCACGCCATCCGTGCAGAACGGACCTCAGAAATAAGGACAAAATTCCTGTAACAAACACCCACAGTGCAGGATCTGAGGGAGAATGAAAATTTTGCTCCAGCCAAACTCTTCCTGTACTTTCATTTTACAGTTTCAGGATAAGCTAAAACTTCAAATGGCCACACAAAGCACAGACTGCATCACCAAGCACAGCTCCGTGACCTCATCCCTGGACCACATGGAAATGGGAAGATCCTACAGAAGGAATAAAATCGTGCCCAAATGACATTTCAGTTGTACCTGCTGTGATGCTCTTTCTCCAGGAGATGTAGGCACTGTATCAGCTTCTTCCAGCTGTGACCTGGGCTGTTTCATAGCTTCTGGGAGGTCCCTCTGCAGCCCCTGCCAGGTTTCTTTGGGAGCTGTGGTGCTCCCAGTGCCCAGCAGCTCCCTGAAGAGGTGGAGGTCTCCTGCGGGCACAACCTCGACTACAGCCCCGCCATACACACAGACAAATAACAGTGCTAATAATTGCCCCGAGTTACCCCTTTTCATAAAAGAGAGACAATTCCTCTTTTTTACATACAATTAATGGCTATAATGTTATGCCTGTAATTTGTGATTGCAATTTTAGAATCAGTTTTTATTGTTAGGTAGTTCATGATCTCAATAAACCTATGCTAGTGTTGCTGAAATAACAACCTAAAATACCACATTAGGCTGCTGGTTTAGGAAAAAAAGAAACAAAAATCCACCTTGCAGAAATGTCCTCTTTGCAGAATTTTAAATCGTCGTCCTCTGAGTAGGGCTTTAGGAGTTGTGTGCTGAGCAGACACAGTGCTGCGCCGGAGAACTCATTTATCTTGGTTTCGAAATGACACAGGAACTAAATCTGCCCTCACTTTCCATTGCTGCCTTTTGTGGGACAACCCTGCTGAAAAAACAAGCACAGATACAAATGGAAAAATGTAGATTATCTCAAGCCATAATTAACAAAAAGTACCTGCACAGACATTAAATAAAGTGCTACAGAACGTGACAGATTCTGAGACCTTTCCAGTCTAAACTGGACCTTCCATATCTTGGTTCTCACTAAGGGTTAAATTTCCAGCAGATGTGAAATAAGTGGAAAGAAAAACAGTGAAATATAGGGCGAAAAAAATCCACTGATAACAAACTGCTGATGAACAGGACAGCGTTTCCCAAACACAGAGTGTTAAAGTGTCTGAACATGAAAGTTCAGTCATATAATGTAAGAAAAAACATCTTCTCTGCACCGATCACGGTGTCAGCAACTTGGAAGCACCCGGTGCTCCACCTGGCAAATCCACCTGAGCAGCCAAAGGGAGCAGGCAGGGTGCAGGGCCAGCCAAGCCTTGGGAATGCGGGAGCACCCCGAGCTGCCAACCAGGGCACCCACTGAGGGCACGTGAAGCCTCTGGGGCCAGCCACGGGCCAGAAATCCTTCAAGGACTACTTGAGCCCCCAGGGTGCTCTTACAGTTTGTATAAGATACCTTTAAGCAAGGCACTTCAAGAAATAACTGGGTCGACACCCTCGGAGGTTGAATACAAGGTTTTCCGAGGAGACCTCAGAGCAGCCTTCCAGTACCTGAAGGTGCTGCAGAAAAGCTGGGGAAAGACTTTTTACAAGGGCATGGAGCGACAGGATAAAGGGGGGTAGTTTTAAATTGGAAGGGGGAAGATTTAGATTAGACATTAGGAAGAAATTCTTCACTATGAGGTTGGGGAGGCCCTGGCCCAGGCTGCCCAGAGCAGTGGTGGTTGCCCCATCCCTGGAGGTGTTCAAGGCCAGGTTGGATGGGGTCTTGGTCTAGTGGGAGGTGTTCCTGCCCATGGCCGGGGGTGGAACCGGATGATCTTTAAGGTCCCTTCCAACTCAAAGCACTCTATGATTCTGTGATTCTGACATAGCGATGACAAACCGAAAACCTGTTCCTTCTTGAGCTAAGCAATCCTGGCACAGCCCCACACAGACTCCATCCCAGCTAAAGTTCTGCACAATCCCTGTACAGAGACCCACCTGCGCGGGCTGCCCCAGCCACCCTTCCTCTCAGAGCCATCCAGCTTATTATCCCGATGCAGGCTGAAAGGGAAACCTTGGAAAATGCCCATACTCAGGGTCTGAAAGAGCTTCTAAACACACGCTGCCGTATAAAGCAGATTGATATTACAGCTCTGGTTGATGGGTTTGCCTGCCTGTAATTAGAAGAGTAGAGCTGATCAAAACCCTAAACCCCTTCCCTGGGTCAAAAGAGCACACAACCACCCAGAACTTAGGCAATAGAATGAAGATGCTTCCATCACTGTCGATGTGGGCAGTAACTCCCCGGCCCTGCGCTGACTCTTTAAGGAGCACACAGCTGCTCCGAGCAGGAAAAATGCTTGATAAGGAAACTGCCTTTCCCTGATTTCATCATTACAGCCCTTGCTTCTCCCTTCCCCTTTGGTGTAGTGACCTTTGAGCTGCTTCCTCAGTTCCTTGGCTCTGTGGATAGGGCTGTGTCCGACCCCTGCCTCCGCAAGGTCGATATAACCAAAAAACTGGGTCTTGGCTCTAAGGGACCCCATGCAAGGCAAGTGAAGCTGAAGAAAGTTCAGGAGCTGGAACGACGATGACACTTAAATAGGTTGTTACGTGTGGACAACCAGAGAGATTGCCAGAGTCGAAAAGACCTCTCCTGTGCAATCCTTCTGTTACACAAGCGCACGCTGTTCTTAAGCAAGCTCTGGAGCACCTCTAAGATGAGCTGGTAGCTCAGAGCTCGCTGTTGCAGGGAAAGGCACGGTGAGAGCGCCCCGCACACCACGGCAAAGCCACCCCGGAGCGAGCAGAGGGAGGATGGCACAGCAGGCACACAACCGACAAGCAAAACACTTGCGGGGCTGGGAAAGGGCTGTTTCTCCCAGATAAAAGGCTCCGCACAAACGGGAGCGGAGCTTTCAGATGCAATCCGGCAAAACGTTTATGTACAGGCAAGAAATTCAAGGCATGACCAAGCAAGCGCAGCCACGCACGCTTGCAGTGTGAGACCAGACTGCTCGGCAGGGCTTGCTGCTGCTCCCTTCCCCGTCCCCGTGTTCTCAGCAGCTCCGCAAAACCGCAGCGTTGCCGCTTTAAGAAGGCGCTTGGCACGAGGCCGGATGGACGGGGACAGACAGACGGGACAGATGGACACATCCGGTTCCGAGGTGGCTGTAGCAGCAGCGAGGCTGCAGAGCGAGCAGCGTGAGAGGCAGGGTGGGATTGCTGCCCATGGCACCCACAAGGATGGTGCTCATCCCCTTCCTCCAGCGATGCGTGCAGCTCCTCCTCTTGCCCGTGCATGTTCTTGCCTGCCTCGGCTTATGGGACTCCTTCTATAAGAAAGTCTTTCCGTACATCATGGCGAAGGTGGCAACCGTCTACAACCACAAGGTCTACAAGCAGAAACAAGAACTGTTCAGCAACTTGAGAGAATTTTCAAGCCCTTTGGGTCAGCTCAAGTTGTTGGAAGTTGGCACAGGCACTGGCACCAACTTCCAGTTCTACCCACCGGGCTGCCGGCTGACATGCACCGACCCTAATCCCAATTTCAGAAAGTTCCTCCTTAAAAGTCTCTCAGAGAACCAGCACCTTGAGCTTGAACATTCAGTGGTTGCTTCTGGTGAGGATCTGCGCCAAATACCGGATGGCACCATGGACGTGGTGGTGTGCACCTTAGTGCTGTGCTCTGTCACCAACATCAAGAAAGTCTTGACGGAGGTTTTGCGAGTGCTCAGGCTGGTAAGCTGGGGCAGAGCAAGGGGGACTGGGAATATCGAGTCGTGTCGTGATAGCCAAGTCGTGTGTAGTGACCTACATTTAGGATAAATGCAATCATAGAATCATGGAATTGTTCAGGTTGGAAAATACCTTTAAGATCATCGAGTCCAACACAGCACTGCCAGCTCCACCACCAAACCCTGTCCCTGAGCACCACATCCCCACAGCTTTTAAATCCTCCCACTGCCCTGGGCAGCCTCTGCCAGTGCCTGAGGACCCTTTCCATGAAGGAATTTTTCCCAACATCCAATCTAAACCTCCCCTGGTGCAACTTGAGGCCATTTGCTATCGTCCTGTCACTGTCACTTGGGAGAAGAGACCAACACCCACCTCACTACAGCCTCCTTTCAGGGAGCTGCAGAGAGCAATGAGGTCTCTCCTCAGCCTCCTCCAGGCTAAACAACCCCAGATTCCTCAGCCGCTCCCAGAACCCCCGTGTTCCAGCCCCTTCCCCAGCTCTGTTCCCCTTCTCTGGACACGCTCCAGCCCCTCAACATCCTTCTTGTAGTGAGTGGCTCAAAACTGAGCACAGTATTTGAGATGCAGCCTCACCAGTGCAACTTCATGGCTGAAAACATGAACCTAGCATGCACAACATCTAGGAAAGGAGGCTTCTCTTCAGAGAGGTGGTAAAAGGCAAGGTGTTTCCCAATGTGTGAAAGAGAAAATTTTCCATACAGAGGTGAACAACCCTAAGTCCTTTTAAATTTTAAGGGCTTTATGGCACTGTTTTCTAGGGTGGAGCTTTCTACTTCTTGGAGCACGTGGCTGCAGATCATTCCAGCTGGACCTACTTTTGGCAAAGGGTGTGTGACCCAGCCTGGAAGTACCTTGGAGATGGGTGTTCCTTGAGCAGAGAGACACAGAAGGAGCTGGAGAAAACCAATTTCTCAGAACTGCATTTGAGGCGCATTCGTGTCACACCTCACTGGATTCCTACTAGTCCTCATATCATTGGGTATGCAGTAAAATAAACGACTGTGAGTGCTGTGGGGTGCAGGACCTCCCTTCAGTGCTCCTGTCATGCTTTATAAAAGGTTTTTCACCTTTAGAGTCAGCCCAGACAGGTGGCTGCCTGTAATAAAAGTATCCACAGCACGTGCTAACTGGGAATCATGTTCTTCCCTTTGTTTGAAATAAAGCTCCTGCACAGGGAGCTGGCGAGCGGGAAAGCCGTCCAGACACCACCTTTCAGTCCAACACAAAATAAAGCAGGAGTCAGCACCTTCGGGAGCTGAGAGGGGGAGAGGGAGGAAGTCGAACAGAAGATGCATGTGAGCAAATACGGTGGGCCAACACTTTTCTAAGGGCAGGGAATAATACCCAGTTTCCGATACAGGGCCCATGCATAATAGATACAGCATCAGTACGAGCATTATCACTTCACTCTTCCCATTAGGAGACAGATTTACGAGCAGGTGTTCATCTGCCCATGCCAGTAGAGCTCACCCTGACAGGACTTGTGCTTATTCAGGGAAGTACTCAACACCAGTTCACTGGGGGTAGGTCTCGCTGGCCAGGGGATGCTAATGCCATCAGCACAGGTTTAACTTGAAACAGCCACACACAGAGTGATAACCACTTATTACAGGGGGAAGAAAACTGACATTTGTTAAATCAGACGGTAGAAATCCTATCTCCACTGTGAAAAGCTGTCACCAGATCAGCCCTTTCGTCATGCTTTACTAGCGTGCTTTAAACCTTTCATTTTCTCCTCTCCCTCCAATCCAGACCTTAAGGAAGTCTCTGTTAAAAGCCAGGAGTTTCATTAGGAATGTTTTCCAGTTAAACTCCCCTGAGACACCAAGAGAAGGTGCTGCTGTCTTGGCCACTGTTTAACCTCTTCTGTGATGGCCTGCGGAAGAGCAGCAAGGAGTTAAAGCCTGGTACAGATGATATTTATAAGAAGACAATTCATTAATGTCTCTATTTTGTGCTCCATACACACCCAACTGGTGTGCAAAGAAAACCCAATCATTCAAACTCGTTTCGCTAATGTGGTTGTCACAAGGTGGAGTTAGGAAGGTCTGACAACAGAGGCTCATTAATAAGGCAGTCTAATAACGATGCCGCCGTATGTGGGATTCATATTTGCTTTATTACCACTAGAGGGTGGAGGTGCCTCATCAGATAAGTGGACTACAGCTACCTACACCTCAACAGAGAAACAAACACACTTCAAATCAGTTCACATCAGAATGGCCTTGATTAGGGACTTGGAGTTCTCCTTTCCCTGTACCAGGCTCACCTGCAGCAAAGCAATTAAATGCTGGTGGTGGATCTGCACTGCTACTGGGCCTCTGAAAAAGCACTGGCAACCGCACAGCAGAAACGACTTTTACAGAATGCATTTAGGACAGAAAGACCATTCCTTGTTAACTCAAGGGTATGAAGCCTAAAGGAAAGCCGGGGAGAGGCTCTTGATCAGGGAGTGCAGGGATAGGATGAAGGGGAACAGTTTTCAGCTGAAAGAGAGGAGATTAGAGATGAGATCTTAGGAAGAAATGTTTTCCTGTGAGGGTGGGGAGGCCCTGGCCCAGGTTGCCCAGAGCAGTGGTGGCTGCCCCATCCCTGGAGGTGCTCAAGGCCAGGCTGGATGGGGCTTGGAGCCCCCTGATCCAGTGGGAGGTGTCCCTGCCCATGGCAGGGGGGTTGGAACTGGTTGGGCTTTGAGGTCCCTTCCAACCCAAACCACTCCATGGTCTATAAGTTAATAAAACTGAGCCATATATTGTACACAGTGATTAATGAATTAATAAATCGATTCATCTTTGTTCTATGATTCCTATCAAAAGTCTGAAAGGTAACTAAGACAAGCAAGCTCTTTCACTGCAAAAGAGCCCATCTGCGCTTACCAAAGCATTTTAGGTGTCCACAAATTGAACAGACTGAAAACTGCTGTTGCAGAGAGAGCACAAAGCCGACTGGCTCACCCAGCTACTCACAACAGGGTAGAAAATGAACTCGTTAAACAACTGCCTTTTAACTGAAATGTTAATCAAATTCCTCATGAAACGCCTACAGCAAATTCAGAGGTCAGATAAGCTTCCTTCGGCTCTCCAAAGGTAACACAGTGTGGCTTGAAGAGATATGAACTGTAAACCTGAAACCACTGAACACCAAATTAGGGCATCCCATGACATTTTGCCAGGGGCTCCGTACCAAGTTGCTCTGCCCAGTTTACCCAGGTTGCATAAGATACGGCAGCTCCTCTCTGCCAGAGCTGGAATGCAGTGGTAGCTGTTTGCTACGCACGTCCTGCTTGTCCCGTCCTTGCCTGTGAAAATCAGCTTTAAAATCTACCAGGTCAATCCAAGGAGCTGAATAGACTTCAGGAGGAGCACGGCAAGTACATGCACATAACTCTCTCTGAATTTCAAGGGCTTCCATACACAGGAGAACCAGTTCTGCTCAGCACAGCTCCTCTGCTCCACGCTGGAAATGCCAGAGGCCAGCATCCTCTTCCTCCGCGCCTGCCTGGCAGTGCTCGCCATGCCCATCTACCTGCTCTCCTTTCTGGGCATATGGGAGCCTTTCTGCAGGAAAATATTTTTTCCTTACTTCTTAGAGAATCTTTCTGCAGTTCATGAAAAGAAATCAAAGAAGCAGAAACAGGAGCTATTCCGTAACCTTCCTGACTTCACCAGCTCCTCGGGGGAGCTGAGGCTGCTGGAGATCGGGACAGGCTGCGGTGCCAACTTCCAGTACTTCCCTCCAGGCTGCAAAGTCACCTGCACTGATGTAAACCCCCACTTCCAAGAAGCTCTTTCGAGAAGCATGAACAAGAACCAGCATATCCACTACGAGCGTTTCTTGGTCGCTGCAGGAGAAGACCTGCACCAGGTTCCCAGCGGTTCCATAGATGCCGTCATCTGCACCTTGGTCCTCTGCTCTGTGCGCGATGTGAACAGCACTCTGAAGGAGGTCCTACGAGTGCTCAGACCAGTGAGTATCTGAATAATAGCTTTGTTATGACCTCTATCCCAATTCCAGAGGCACCACTCTAAAAGAAAAGGAAAAAAAGGGCCAAAAAAGGCAAAAAAAACCCCTGCTTTTGAGCTTCCAAACCAGACTCAGTTTATTTCCTGAGTTAAATCAGATTTAGAGCCATTCTAAACTGCAAAATGGTGCAAAGCAGTGGCAACATGCAGGGCAGTCTGTCCTGTTCTTAAAAGTAAAGTCCTAAATGTAACTAGAACTGGAACGGCCACCCATTTCTGGAGTTGTTATGGTGCATCATTTAAAGCAGAAGTGGTTCCTGGGGTGGTGTCCCACCCCCCACCAGATTTGTGTTGGGTGAGAGGGTGGGAAGCTCTCTGATCCAGACCAGTTTAAACACAGTTTATGTACCAGTCTGCAGTTTAAAGACAAGGCTTTGGCCTCTTAGAAGTGGGGCTGTTCTACCTGCCTGCCTACAGCAGCCTAATTGAATGCCTTGGTTCCCTGTACTACACTAATCAAGCTACAGATTAAAAAAAAAAGCTGTTTCGTTGGGGTATTTTTGCAATAGACTTTCAGTATTTAAAGTGGCATTTTCAAGGGTTGTAAAAAACTGAGGAGTTTTAGTAGGATTTATACATTTCTCTTAGTTTCCCTTGCAAAAACGACATCGTAGCAACTGTAACTGAGACAAAAAGACAACAAACCACAGCTATAATAAAAGAGGGATCAAAGATGAACATCCTTTATGCTTTTTGAATAGGCATTTTGAATCTCTGCACATTTCCTGCTTACACTTATTCCAGCTGACACCACAAAAGCAAAAAGCAGGCAGGGAAGGGGTGGGAGAATGCTGACGGGTGAGTGGACTGTGGGTGTGTATGTGCGAGAGGAGGTGGGATGGCTGGAGAAACTCGGCACGGCCCCAGCTCCTGCTGCGGCTCTATAAGAGGACTTTGTTTTTCCCAGGGAGGCGCTTTCTATTTCTTAGAGCACGTGGCCGCTGACCGTTCCAGCTGGACGCATTTTTGGCAGCAGGTCTGCTATCCGACTTGGAAACTCGTCTTTGCTGGATGCTGCCTAACAAGAGAGCTGTGGAAGAATCTCGAAGAGGCCAACTTCTCAGAGGTGAAGGTGCAACACATTAGCATTCCGCTGACCGGGATGCCCATTCAGCCTCACATCATCGGGTTCGCCGTGAAGTAACTCAGCTGCCCTGCCAGGCCTTCTGTCCTACCCCGCAGAAATTCCTTGATGTAATCAACGCGGCATAGGCTAACCCAGTGTCCGAATGTAGCTAACACAGTGAAGGACTTGAATTAAGTTTCTGATTCAAGTGTCAAACGAGAGAGAAAAATCAGTTTTCCAAACATTTTGAAGCCCTGGCAGTGCTGACTGTGCCTGGCCAGACCCCAGCACAGCCCATGGAGGATCCCAGGAGGAGGGTCCAGGAGAAAAGGAAACTGCCCATCAGGCAGAAAAAAAATGTATTAACCCAAGGGAACTTCTGCCTCAGTCTGGTTAACTCTAGGGAATGATTCCCTCAGCTGTTGCCCATGCAGCCCAGGCTCAGTCGGCCATCGAAGGCTGGCGCTGGGCTCGGCTGGCTGTTGCACACGGGCTCTGGGCTTGGTTGGCCATTGTACGCGGACTCTGGGCTCCCATGGCCATCATACGCAGGCTCTAGGCTCCCATGGCCATTGTATGCATCCTGGGCTCAGCTGGCCGTTGTGCACAGCCTGGGCTCCCTTGGCCACCACATGTGGGCTCTGGGTTCCTTTGGTCATCACATACAGGATCTGGAAACCCTTGGCCACAACACACGGGCTCTGGGCTCCCTCAGCTATTGCACATAACCTGGAGTCCCTTGGCTCCCCACCCTCACAGCAAAACATTTCTCCCTAAGATCTCATCTCAGTCTCCCCTCTTTCAGCTCAAAACTGTTCCCCCTCGTCCTCTCCCTGATCAAAAGCCCCTCCCCAGCTTTCCTGGAGCCCTTTCAGCACTGGGAGCTGCTCTGAGGTCCCCCCAGAGCCTTCTCCTCTCCAGGCTCAACAACCCCAGCTCTCCCAGCCTGGCCAGAGGTTCTCCAGCCCTTGGATCATCTGCGTGGCCTCCTCTGGCCCCGCTCCAACAGCTCCATCCCCTCCTTCCGTTGGGGATCCCAGAGCTGGACCCAGGGCTCCAGGTGGGGTCTGCCCAGAGCGGAGCAGAGGGGCAGAACCCCCTCCCTCACCCTGCTGGGCACATTTCTTTGGATGCAGCCAGGACACGGTTGGCCTTCAGGGCTGCAAGCGAACACGGCCAGCTGATGTGGCGCTTCTCCTCCCCCAGCACCCCAAGTCCTTCTCCTCAGGGCCGCTTCCCATCACGCCGTTCCCCCCTCCTCTATTGAATCCACGGATCGCCCCCACCCAGGTGTAGGACCTTGCCCGTGGCCTTCTTGAACCTCATGAGATTCCCGTGGACCCACTTCTCCAGCCTGTCCAGGTTCCTCTGGATGACAAAATCATGGAATGGGTTGGGTTGTAAAGGACCTTAAAGATCATCCAGTTCCACCCCCGGCCACGGGCAGGGCCCCCTCCCCTCCCACTCTTCTGGTGCCACAACCGCCCTGCTCAGCTTGGAGTCATCGGTTACTTCGATGAAACGTAATTCTACTTTAGCTTAAATCAAACTATTCCACCTTTCGCAGCAGTAACTTCTTCTCGTACCGGGACCACCAAAGGCCCCGCCGTTTCCCTGAGGCGGGAGCCGCCCTTTCACACACACACACACCACCCCCCCGCCCCCTCCCCACCGGGCCGCTGGCGGCGCGAGACCCGCCGCCATTTTGTGCCTGCGGCCTCAGGATGGCGACGGGGGCGGCGTTGCTGCTGCTCCTCCCGCCGCTCCTGCTCGCCATCCCGGGCTCCGCCCTCGAGAAACCGGGATCCCCACCCAGCAGGGCGGCCGCGGCGGTCTTCGCCGAGCGTAGTGGGGCTGGGGCTGGGGCTGGCGGGGAGGGGCGGCGGTGGGGGGAGGCTCCCATAGAGATCGGGAAACCCCTCCCCTTGCTGAGGGGAATTCCTGGAGCCGCGTCCCCTCAGGGTGTTCCCAGCGCCAGGAATCCGCCAGCAGGCAGGGAGGACGCGATTCTACACGGTATGGGGAACAGCACCCAAAACCCGGTGAACCCTTCCCAAAACAACCCCCACAACGCTGCCAGGGCCCCAGAAGCTCTTTCTCCAAAAGCTCTGGTTTTCCCCCCAAAAAGTTCTTTTTTTGCCTCAGAAGGCGTTTTGCCCTAAAAGCTGTTTTGCCCCAAAAGCCCTGCTTTGCCCCCAAAACCCTATTTTTCTCCAAAAGGTCTGTTTGCCCCAAAAGCTCTGTTTTTCCCGGAAGACCTGTTTCCCCCAGAAGCTCCATTTTTCCCCGAAAGCTCTGTTTTGCCCCCGAAGATCTGTTTTCCACAGGAGCTCTGCCTTTTCCCAAAAGCTGTTTTGCCCCAAAAGCCGTTTTACCCCAAAGATCTGTTTTGCCCCAAAAGCTGTTAATGTCTCAACAGCTCTGTTTTATCTCAGAAACTGTTTTTTCCCCAAAAGCTTGGGTTTCCCTCAGAAGCTCTATTTTTTTCCCAAAAGCTCAGTTTTCCCCCCAAAACTCCTTGTCAATTTGATGTAACGGCCTCTGTTCTGTTTTGCAGAGTGTGGACAACCACTGCTTCCCAACGGCCCTCCAGGATTGCGGATCGTGGGCGGCCAGGAGGCCCGGATGAGAGCGTGGCCGTGGGCCGTCAGCCTCCAGCATTCCCGTGCCCATAGACAGTTCACACACGTCTGCGGTGGAGTCTTGTTGAACCGGAGCTCAGTCCTGACTGCTGGGCACTGCATGATGGGAAGGATGTATGTATTGATGCCAACATCTTTCTTATAGAACCATGGAATCATTAAGGTTGGAAAAGACCTCTGAGCTCTTCCAGTCCAACCGTCAGCCCAACCTCACCATGCTGACTGAACCCTGTCCTGAAGCACCACACGTGCATGTTTTTTGAACCCCTCCAGGAAGGGGGACCCCACCACTGCCCTGGGCAGCCTGGTTCACTGCTTCTCCACTCTTTCAGTAAAGAATTTTTTTCTCAAATCCAATCTAAACCTCCCCAGCACAACTTGAGGGTTTTTTCCTCTTTATCCTGCTGCTTGTTACTTGTAAGAAAAGCCCAGCACCCACCACCACAACCTCCTTTCAGACAGTTGTAGACAGTGATGAGGTCTCCCTTCAGCCTCCTCCAGGCTAACCAACCCCAGTTCCTTCAGGTGCTCCTCATAAGGCTTGTTCTCCAGCCCCTTCCCCAGCTCCATTTCCCTTCTCCAGATGCGCTTCAGCTCCTCAAGCCCCTCAAGGTCCTTCTTGTAGTGAGAGGCCCTAAACTGAACCCAGGATTCCAGGGGCAGCCTCACCAGCACGGAGTACAGGGGCACGATCATGGCAAGCAGAACATCATAGATCTGCAAGCAGCACTGGGGATCCCCGAATCAGTGAAACACTGAACTCCCACTGTGCAGAACCAATATGTAGACCCACCAGGTGCCACTCCTGTCACCAACAAGCCCTGGAGGTACTGACTCTGAGGACCACACCTGTCCCCCCCTCAGAGTGACAATGTTGTTCAGTGATGGCTGCCGGCCCAGCACAGGATGCAAAGTCACCTCAGTACAAGTCAGCATCAAGAAGTCTGGGTCAGCCCCTTCTGGCTGGACCCAGAACAGCCCTGGTTATTTTTCACAAAGGGCTATTGGGTTTTGATCCAGGTGACATCTTTGTTAGGTTGGGGGTTTGGGGTTTTTTTTCCTCATAGAGCTCTAGTTTTTCCAATTATTCAATTCTTAAATTTTTTAAGCTCACTGCAAAAGGAAAATATTGCAATATTTAGTGTCCTCAGCACAGGAAGGACATTGATCTGTTAGAGCGAGTCCAGGGGAGGCCACAAAGATGATCCAAGGGCAGAAGCACCTCTGCTGTGAGGACAAGCTGGGAGAGTTGGGGTTGTTCAGCCTGGAGAGGAGAAGGCTCTGGGGAGACCTCAGAGCAGCTCCCAGTGCTGAAAGGGCTCCAGGAGAGCTGGGGAGGGGCTCTTGATCAGGGAGTGTAGGAAGAGGAGGGGGAACAGTTTTGAGCTGAAAGAGGGGAGACTGAGATGAGATCTTGGGCAGAAATGTTTTGCTGTGAGGGTGGGGAGTCCCTGGCCCAGGTTGCCCAGAGCAGCGGTGGCTGCCCCATCCCTGGAGGTGTCCAAGGCCAGGTTGGATGGGGCTTGGAGCCCCCTGATCCAGTGGGAGGGGTCCCTGCCCATGGCAGGGGGTGGAACTCGATGGGTTTTGAGGTCCTTTCCAACCCAAACAATTCCATGATTCTATGATTAGATCAGAAACATTACAGTTCACCATGATGCTATTTCCCTTCTTCCTTTTAACAGAACAGTTTGGTGCTTCACTGTCCACTTCTCAGAACAGGCCTTTTTCTTGTCCTCACAGTAATTCTGCTGCCTTTCAGCACCCTCATTGCTGTTTTCTGTTCCCTTTAACACAGTTACAATATCCATTGATGCAAGTCCCTGTCGGCTGTGTTGACAAAACCATGACCTGAGTGAAACTTGACTGTAAAAATCTTTGAACTTTGGAATTTCAACGTTTATCAGAACTCTGCTAGATCTGCTCCTTGATTCATTAAACACACTTTTACAAACATTAATTTGAGGGATTATATTGCAAGAATCGATTCTGATCTTACACTCTGGAGAACTTCGGAGGTTAATCTGAATTTTATAGCCTGCTCTTTGCTCATCCCAGGCCAAATTCAGCTCCCACTTAATCACAGAATAATAGAATCGTTCGGTTTGAAAAGACTTTTGAGATCATCAAGTCCAACCGTACCTGTCCACTACTGAACCATCCCTAAGCACCTTGTCCACCACGGTTTTAAACCCCTCCAGGGATGGAACTCAACCACCTCCCTGAGCAACCTCTTCCAGTGTCTGAGAACCTGATCATATCATTATAGATTTTTTTTTTAACATATCTTAATAGAAATTAGTTCTGAATGGCCCTAGCCCTATTTCTAAATCTAATTAATAAGTTGATATTCATTATTTGTAACTTCTAGTTAATGTATTTCCCAACACTAGGTACAAGTGCAGTCTTTGTAGCATTGTGGGTAAAAACTACTTCCTTTCTGCAAATTAAATCCACATTTTTATCTTATTTCAAAAGAATAGCTCCTGGGTGGCCTCTGCTGAGGTGGGGTGGGATGCAAAGTCTGAGTATCAGCTTAAATCATTAATCTGAATTCACCTTAATGGCCATAACGAGCACCAGGCAAACCAAGCATTCAAACACAACGGAATGGCAATTAGTTAGATTGTTCCAGAAAATACTAAGGAATTTCCAATGGATTTTCCTAAAGGTGTATAAGCCAACAGTAAAACACCTGTTGAGAACAAGGCCGTCAAGACACAGATGTGCTTTACCATCACTGTTAAAACATACCTGAATTCTCTCTTAGGGACGTGTATTCCTGGAGGGTTGTTTTGGGCACGCGGAACCTCTGGAAACTCAGCAAACACGCCGTAAAAAGAAAGATTCGAAGCATCGCCGTGCACCCCAAATTCAAGAGGAAAAGCTTTGAAAATGATCTTGCATTACTTCAACTCCATTCTGCCGTGCGCTATAGCGACTACATCCAGCCAATCTGCCTGCCGCCTGCAAATCTCTCCCTGGCCATCGAAAACCAGACGGAATGCTTCATTATCGGCTGGGGACGAACAAAAGAGAAAGGTAGCTTTGCTGGCTCTGTTGATCCAGTTCTAAGCTCTATTAATAATGTCAGTCCCAGCCTGAGCTCACCCAGAACTGCACATGTTCAGGCTGTACTCCCATCACTCAACATCCTTAAAATCTTCTGCAACTGAATAGCAGCTTTCAGGGTTTTTTCCATTGAGAGCTGATTAGATCTACACAGATGTAACCAAAGGCACTAATTTTTTAGCCCTTCTTCCAAGTATAACATAAAAAAAAGGAAAATAAACTACCCTGGCTTTCACATTCATGGTATGGCCTGGTCTAGTGGGAGGTGTCCCTGCCCATGGCATGAGGCTTGGAATTGGGCTTTAAGGTCCCTTCCAACCCAAACCATTTTATGATTCTTGATTCGATATTCTGTGTTTCTGCTAGAAAGAACTTTTTTACTGAAAAGCAACAATTCTGCTGAACTTGGAGGTCCTCATGTATTTTATGAATGGCTGCACTCCCTCAAATCCTCTCTTTAATCACAATGAGTGCAAACCTGATACGAGATCGCTGCTGCGCACATCTTTCTTGTGTGGCCAAGGACAGCTGGGGATCCTGAGCTTCTCTGTTCCATCACCTCTGGCATTTGGAGCAAGGCTAGTGCGCAGTATTGTTATAATCCTATTCTTCAGAATAAGAATTGCAAAACCCACATCAAATCCAGGTTTGCAAATCCTCAGCCCCCTCGAGTTTAAATCCATTTGGAGTAGGCACAGTCTCTGTATTATGCACATCTGAACATGTACAGAAATATGCTTGAGCTGCTGAACAGGAGAAGAGAGCGTAGTCGGGATTGCCAGGTGCAACAGCATAAATATTTTACCTTTCTCTCTTCCATTTCAGGTAAAATGTCACCTGTGTTAAAAGAAGCCCAAGTGGAAATCATTCCCTCTAGCATCTGTAACAGTTCAGCTTCGTACGGGGGTATGGTTAACAAGAACATGATCTGTGCCGGCTCGACATTAGGAGGCACCGATAGCTGTCAGGTAGGAATAAACATCATGCTCGACCCGCCAGCATGGAAAACCCCAGGCGAGTCTCAGGGGCCTTGTGATGACCAGCGTTTCATATAATCTTAGAATCACAGAATAGTTTGGGTTGGAAGGGACCTCAAAGACCATCCAGTTCCAATCCACTGCCATGGGCAGGGACCACTCCCACTGGATCAGGGGGTTCCAAGCCCCATCCAACCTGGCCTTGAACACCTCCAGGGATGGGGCAGCCACCACTGCTCTGGGCACCCTGGGCCAGGGCCTCCCCACCCTCACAGGAAAATATTTCTCCTGAAGATCTCATCTAAATCTCTGCTCTTTCAGCTGAAAATCATTCCCCTTCATCCTCTCCCTGTGCTCCCCGATCAAGAACCCCTCCCCAGCTTTCCTTTCCATGCTGGGAGGTTGCTGTAAGGACTCTGGGAGCCTTCTCTTCTCTAGGCTGAACAGCCCCAACTCTCTCAGCCTGTCTTTGTACGGGAGGTGCTCCTGCCCTTGGATCATCTTTGTGGCCTCCTCTGGACTCACCCCAACAGATCCATGCATAATGAATTAAAATGGCACAAATACCAAACAGAAAACATATCGAACTGCAGAAAGAGCATCACAAACAGAAAGTGAGGCAAGAGGGTGGTTCCAAAGAAAAAACACATCTCAAAAACATATACAGAGAATTCAGCAATGCTCAGAAGATGAGAAGAAGTGAAAGGAGAAAGACTGCAACCTTATTTGTACAATGCTTGTCACAAAGATGTCAATAAAAGTTTATAAATACACTGTATGTTACACAGACACACAGATGTATCCCCATAGGGGTGCAGCGTTTGTGAAGCACACGAGCATCTTCCCTGATTTGATGCTTTTGAAAGGGAGCGGCAGTGTTGCAGGGGGTTGGAACTGGATGATCTTTAAGGTCCCTTCCAACCCCAACCATTCTATGATACAGTTCAGTGACTGAACAAGATTTCTATTTGAACGCAGAGCAATCAGCATCTCTTTCTTGGAAAACACAGTTCTCAGGTCAAAAGCATGAGTACACAAAAGCTGGGGCACCAGTTGTGATACAGAGACATCGCTAATTAAACCCCTAATGTATTCATAATTACTTTGATAAATTTCCTGTAAGATCTGGCAAAGATTCAGGGCTGTGTGTTCATCACCGTGTTTCCTGGTACTTACATATTGCATGGATGATATGTTCTGATGAGTGGGAAAGGTCAGGGAGAGGAGCCTGAAAATGAGGAGGCACAGAAAGAACATCATCATCAGAACTCTGGTTAACAGCACTGACACTGATGCAGGCGTGGTATCCAAGTCCAGGGGCTGCCACCCCACATCACAGAATCCTATCTTGATTTGCCCATGCACTCCGTTATCACCATTGTTATTCCCGTCCAGTTAACTCAGCTGACTAAAAAGAGTTAAAATAAAAAAGCGTGTGCATTACTGACTTAATCATACATGGTTTCCTGGAAGAGCACATATATTAATTGGGTTTTATGTTGTTCACAGGGAGACAGCGGTGGACCTTTAGTGTGCTATCACCCCAGCACCAACAAATACTACGTCTTTGGGATTGCCAGTTTCGGAATTGGCTGTGGACGACCGAGGTTTCCTGGGATCTACGTCCGTTTATCTCAGTACCAGCAATGGGTCGAATCCAAACTTCTGCTGCAAAACAAGGCTTTGAAACCCACCAGCATGACGCTTGCCATCCTCCTGGCTGTGATACGTACAGTACTGGCACAGACTTTCTAGAGGGACGAGCCATCGTGTCACCACTGCAGCGGCCTCTGCACCCTGTGGAGAGAGCCAGCTCCTGCTTCAGAATAAACCTAAGAGCGAACGAACACGCGCTTCTTGTGCTGAAATAATCTTTGCAGTTGCGCTCTCTTTGTTCTCTGCTTTTGATCTCCATATTCACAGCAGAGGAAACACAACAGCCTTGGCCCCAGTTGAATTGAATATAGAATTGCTTCCAGCTGAAAATGCTCTTTTCCCACCCCATTTCTGTGCTTTCCCAGCTACTGGCAGCTCAGGTGCCCCCAAACACTGCTGGATTCTGCCGCCGGCAGGGACTCCCTCTGCAGGGAGAACATTGCAGAGCACAAAGCATGTTCACTTACGGAACACTAAAAAGGGATAAAAACCTTGCAGAAAGATAAAGGTATTCCCCACTCATTATTTTTAGTACAGGCTATAAATTACGCACAATTAATTCGGCACTCTCCCTGCTAAAAGGGCACAGAGAAAAGATCTCTGGGTGCACACTAAATATTTACTCTTGGCCACTGTAAAAGACTCGGTACTGCATGCTGTGTGCACATTTGGTCTGAGCCACCGCAGCACAATTTTAATTAAACACGAATAAGGGACATCACAGTTATATTTTGGCGACTTTATTTACCAAGGTCAAAATTTGCAACCATCTAATTGTTTCAACAAATATTTACAAGTCATATAAAGCCCATATGTCTTTGAGAGGACCAGGAGAACGGCAGGAGATGCTGAACTCTCAACTCTCAGGATACAGGATTTATTCCCTTACAATATAGATTTTGAAGTAAATCCAAAACAAGTACTTCATCCAAAATGATTACTTAAAGAGCAAACTCATGTTACTGTTTAATATCTCCACGATGAAAAGTCAGCTGCTCTTTCCAAAATGCTGTTTTAAGAGGATAAGGATTTACTAAAGTTGTCTGGCAGCACCGTGTTTTGTTCACTTGCTCAATACAGAACGAATTGGCCACCTTTGTTTTTTCACAGTCTTAACACTTGATGGCTTTTTTAATTACTATCCTGTATTACAAGAGAAGGTAAAGGAGCAACAGCACGTGGTGAGGATCAGACAACACACAGAGGAGCCACCGGTCAGGGCTGCAGGTCAAACCCTCTTTAGCACAGGCCAAATAGCACCTGACAGGAGACAGAGCGCCAACATCCAGCTCTCCTGGTGCCAACAGCCTTCCAAGGAGTTTGCTTGTCCTGAAATCCCACCAACAGAAACAGGAGGCACCAAGCGCCTCTGTGGAGCAGTTCCCTATCAGAATGACTCCCCTCAACTTTGCTTATTATTTTTCACGTTTAAAAGCAGCACTCTGTGATGCGATGGTGACCGCAAACATTTGCTCCAGTTTGGCCTAAGGACACATATCAGGGATCATGTCCAGAACCATCAGGTATTGAGAAACTGAAGGAGAAAATACATTTTTGTGGCCTACGACCAGTGTGGTTGTGGAACACGGCCTTTCTCCCACCGCTCACACTGAGCGCTGCTTGCTCCGAAGTCCATTAATTAAAAAATAAGTAAAATAAAGAACACTGACCGACCACGTGATGAACATCAGATATCCAGGGAGCGAGCACACCTTCAAATTCATCCCGATCCAAGCTAGCACAACACACACGGAGCTCTAACACCTTTGTAATAGCGTAGTCCATAGTGCAATTCCCGCTGACGTAACTGGAAGCAGGATTCAGTCCTAACTATGGAAATAGTGTATTTATTATTCATGCAATAAGCACTGCAGACACGTTTCTCTACGTCACAGGATCACAGATGGCTGAGGCTGGACGGGGTCTCTGGGGTGCCCTTGCCCCCTACCCAGGCGGGGTCACCTCGAGCAGGTGCCCAGCACCGTGGCTCTGGTCAGGCGGCTTTGGAGATCTCCAAGAACAGAGATTCCACGCCCAAAAGAGTCCTGATCATGTCAAACATTTAATTTTCACCTGAAACAAAACCATACAAACTCAAGTCTCTGACAGCAATCAGAATGAACGTGCAGACATTGTTATCTGGGGGAATAAAAAGCCCTGATCTATCTTTTTTTTTCCCCAATACTCTTTAGGATCCTTTCTGGTTTTTTTGCGAGTTGCCTACAGACATACAAAATTAATTCAAATATCTCCTACACCAAAGAGGATCTCGTTTGACTTTGTACTATCCATAAAAATATAGGCTTGAAAATCTGGTTCACAAAATATTTCATTTGTCTACTAAAATGAAATATATAAACTGTCAAAATACGAATATAAACTCAGTTTCAGAATTTGTAAAGATCACAATTTAGCTACAAAATATACCAACCATCTCTCCGACTGCAATAGAATTTGCTTACAAAGATACCTTTTCTTTGCAAAATATCGCCTACCGTACAAAATGAGTCCAGACATTTCACATTTTCAGTACAGAAACCGCACATCAGAGCCTCTGGAACCCTTTGGTATAGAACTTCAATTTGTGATTTGAGTGTTCCTCTTCTTCTATTTGGTTTACAACTTCAACAGCACAGCGGAATCTCCCGACAGAAGAAGCGTTTAATTGTACAGATAATCAGCACACGATTTATTTTTCAATTATAGATGGTTATCATGCCCAGCAACTAAGAACAAACCACCGTGAGATTGCTCTGCACAACCTTCTGGTCACCTGCACTCGTCCTACCATGCCCTCCTTGGAAATAACAGGATATGTTGGATTCTCTGAAGAGAAATCAACACCGCCTTTCCTAGGCCTCCGTCATTCCCAGGACCAGGCCTCTTGCTGCTTCCTCCACATCCTTTCCAAATCAGATATAAACACAGCAAACACTGAAAACAATCCCAACTTTTAAACTGCCAGCTGAGAAAGAGTAAACATAATTTATACCTCTAGCAAAGTATCAGCTTTCACCACCCACACCTGTAAATAGCGACTTACAGGTTAAAATAAGAATATTTACATACAAATAACTGAAAGAAAAAGTAAGGATTGAAAAAGAGTAAGAAAGCAAAACATATACTGGTTATGAACGTTACTAATAATGTCAACTATGGCAAGGATTCCATTCCATCCATGTTTTAACCCAACACTACCTCCGTTACCAGAGGCACTTGTAGAAATTCTCAAAGCAATTCTCCTCGCCTGCCTCGGCGAACACGGCTCTCGTCTGCCTGGAGACGCAATTGCCACGTTAGACAGTTTCCAGTTGTGCCAGCAGGAATTGTGGTGAGGTTTTCTTGTTTGTACTTTGTCACCAACACGTTGTAAATAAAATCTAGACAAGTCTTTATGTTGTGAAATCTAGGTAGAAAAGTTTCATTTTTGACCTTTCATCTAGTTTAAAAAATTCAGTATAAAAAAAATTTCTCCTCTGAAATTCCAGCAGTCCACGGAAGCTTTACCTCCTCCTCTTACACACTTTTATGACAGTAAAGATCTTTCAAAGTTTTTAGCTCCTCGATTAGAGTTTTGTTCTGATTTTCCAGGACTGCAACTCGATTTTCCAGGCATTTCACGTACTCCTTCTTCTTCCTGCGGCACTCTCGAGCAGCTTCCCTGGAACACACAAGCAGAAGGGAGCATTGTGGCCAGTTCTGGAATCCCCAGCGTAAGAAGGACAGGGAACTGTTGGAACGGGTCCAGAGGAGGCCATGGAGATGATCCGAGGGCTGGGGCCCCTCTGCTGTGAGGACAGGCTGGGAGAGTTGGGGTTGTTCAGCCTGGAGAGGAGAAGGCTCTGGGTAGACCTTGGAGCAGCCTGAAAGGGGCTCCAGGAAAGCTGGGGAGGGGCTTTTTCCAAGGGCTTGGAGTGATGGGACGAGGAGGAACAGCTTTAAATTGAAAGGGAGAAGATTTTGATTAGACATTAGGAAGTAATTCTTCATGATGAGGGTGGGGAGGCCCTGGCCCAGGTTGCCCAGAGCAGTGGTGGCTGCCCCATCCCTGGAGGTGCTCAAGGCCAGGTTGGATGGGGCTTGGAGCCCCCTGACCCAGTGGGAGGGGTCCCCTTCCAACCCAACCCATTCCAGGATTTCATGGTTGGTTATTTGAGACTGGAGGTAGGTCCAGTTTAGGAATGCTGCAACAGAAGAGGAGAGCACTGGTGCTGCACCCACGAACCAAGCAAACCAACAAGCACGTTGGGATAGGTGGAGAGCAGGAATTTAGCTGGATCTGGTAACACACAGGGCAGTCAATAGGCAGGGAAAAACCCATGTGTGTTCTCCAAAAAGGGTGAGAGTGGCCAGAGTTGCCTGTGGGTTTGGTCGCTGATGCAGCACATCCACTGACAGCACAGGTGGTAAAACCAGCTGGTGGGACTCAGAATTCATCCTCTGAAGTTCAGCCCATGAAACAATCAAATCCAAGCAGCCCACATACACGTGCGTACCTGTTCTTCATCAGCCTTATTTCTCGTTTCAACTGCGGATCATCGGTCTTGCTCGTCTGCGATGTCAGAGTGACCGGAGACGTCATCACCACGGTCTGGGGCAGGGACGTGGTGGTTGGCGTGGTGCGGATCTGGTAGGTCTGCATGTCTCCTGATGCAGCTGTAGCGATAAGACATCAAAACGCGGTGGCATTAGGAGGTTCCACCTGCGTTAGGGATGGGATTTGTGAGCTTTGCCAGGCGTACTCACTCTGCACCACCACCTGGTTGCTGGGTACCAGGATCTGTTGGCCATCGGAGGTCTGCGCGTACTGCAGGATTGTCGTCCCAGGCTGAGTGCCTCCAGCGTTCGTCATCGTTAGTGTCTGCAGCCCTTGCACGCCGTCGGAGCCCGGGCTGGCCAGCTGCAAGCCATTCGCAGCAATGGCAACTTAAAAGAAAAAGGAACATGAACAACAATGTTTGTAGCCGTACATTATAAATGAAAGGAAAATCTGTGGGCTGTGCATCTGCTTCTACTGCTGAAAAATAGTATCATAGAACCATAAAGGTTGGATAAGACCTCTAAGCTCATCCAGTCCAACCGTCTGCCCAACCCCACCAAGCCTACTAAACCATGTCCCAGAGTGCCACATCTGCATGGCTTTTAAACACCTCCAGGCTGGGGACTCCCCCACTGCCCTGGGCAGCCTCTTCCAGGGCCTCACCACTCTTTCAGTAAAGAAATTTTTCCCAATATCCAATCTAAATCTGCCCTGCAGCAACTTGAAGCAATTTCCTTTCGTCCTATTGCTCGCTACTTGGGAGAGGAGACCAGCACCCACCTCACTCCAACATCCTTTCAGGTGGTTTGAGACAGTGATAAAGTCTCCCCTCAGCCTCCTCTTCTCCAGGCTAAAAAGTCCCAGTTTTGAGGTCCCTTCCAACCCAAACCATTCCATAATTCTATGATTTTAAGGCAAGTTGAATAACAAATATGCCCGCTTTGTGTGTAACGTACTGTACTGTCCAGTGCTTGTCTGGTAGATTGGGGTGGGAACGGACATGGATGTAACAGTGGAGACCCCCGGACTCTCCTCATCTCCTTTCCGTTCGCGTGTGTCGTCAGAAGAAAGGTCTTTCAAAATTTTTCTATAAAAAAGGAGTTTATCAGCTCGAATAGTGGTCAAACCCGAAAATTACTGCAACAGCTGTGCCAAACAACTGTCCCCATTTTGTACTAAAGAAATAAACACTGAAGCTTTAATGTACGACAGCTTTTGGAATTAACATTTTGTATAAGGTGACAACTCAAACTCTTTCTGTAATTACATTTCTGTAGTTTATAGTCTAGTTTTTTAGTTAAATATTTGAATCATTAAGAGCTACGAGCGATTCAAGTCAGCTACTGATTTATCAAGTGTATGCGTGCAAATCAGCATGGATTCCAGGTTTTCCATCGTTCTCCTTCAATGTTTTAGATGGGAAGTCTGCAACGAAAACGTGCACCACTTACAGGAGGTTTCAGCAGTCTCCGGAAAATCGGTGTGCTGAAACCCAGCACTGCAGCTGCATTGCTTCGTCTTGGCAAAAACTGCCCCAGAGCTTCCAGCCCATATGTTTTTGGGGGACAAATAACTGGCCTATTAGGACGTTTTCTTCATTTACAACTTGATCCTCTAATTCTCTCAAAACTAAGCTTTGCGTATCCACTTAAAACCACTTTGCTCTGTCTGGTGTTGGACTAAAAAGGAGTAGATTACTGCAGCAAAGTTAAAAACCCAGACCGTTCGCTCTCTCAGCACACAGCAAGGCTTTGCACTGCTTTTCTGCATTTGATTTAGCTCTCGCACAGCTTCTGAAACAAGCCCTGTCCTGTAACACAACTCCATGGGAACACAGACACCTCTCTCTTTAAAAGAAGAGCCACTGGAAGCTGGAATTTTCTGCCTCTGACCCCAAGCAAACCCATGAATTAGCTTTATGAAGAGAACAGCAGAACTCGCAGCTCCTGATTCCAAGCCCGAACAGCTCTTCCTTGGGAGCTCTGCTTACAGCTCATTCTTTCCTATCCCAGCTACTGTATCCGAAGACTCAGAATTGCCCTGTTCTGCCACCATTTTTGACTGCATGCAAAATAATAAAATCCCTCCTAAATGTTCTGGTACAGAATTCAAGAGGAGACAAAACTGTCAGAAAGTACTACGAGTGGATAAAACATTCAAAACCCAAAAGGCAGGAGCAGAAGCGGAACAGCACTCACTGACAGAAGCATCAGGGAGGTTCACAAACTGCCTTCTAAAATTTTCAGTAATTATTGTTAAAAATTTCAATTTTTGTGTTGTTTCTAACAAATGCATAATTTGCAAAGCTAGGATGTGGTGTCTGACTGCACTCCTCGCTTCACTCAAATGATATAACTGAGTAAAGCTACAGCTAGGAAACACTTTTCCCTCTACCGCATCATCCTGGAGCTGATCCCCAGTCACAGTTGCCTTCTAGAAGTGACACCTAACTTGGTGCCCTCAAAATGTTCACTGTGTGAGCAGATCCAACGCACATTTCAAGAGAAAGAAAACAACCCAGAGGCAGACAGAGTAAATGAAGCGACTGAAAGGAGCTGCTCTTTTAGATTCAAATAAGAATACAAAATATATCAGGTATGGTACCTGTAGGAGGGACGGCGAGCTAGGATGCCTCGAGCTTTCTGCGTGGAGCCGATGCTGTCTGATGAGTCCTGAGAATCTTCGCTCTCAGACAAAGATACCTAAAAACACATTACAAGGGGTTACCTGGTGCGGTTCCGAAGAAACACCCAGAAAAGGGCACACATTTTAATTGTGTATAACCTAAAGCTGCAGGAAAACTACATGAATCAAGAGATTCTCCTAACTTCTTTATCACGCTGAGAGCTGACAAATGTCCACCAGCTGGAGCTGTTCCAGCCGGACTGAACTGCAGCGTTAATCAATGCACACATTTTAAATCAGCAGTGGGAAGAAGTACAAATGGTTTATTGGTTTCATAACAACTTTACAAGCCCAAGGATCTTCCTAGCTAACACAGTCACACACGTAAATTTGCCTACGGAGCTGGTGGGAAAGGGAACAGGAACCCCACTGATGTACAGAGACAAACAGGTAAAGGCCTTGAAATCTTTTATGTAGACAGAAGAGCAGTGTCATTTGCTGGTCAGAAAATGAGTCAAATGAAAACAATAGTTAAAGCAGCAGCACATGCAAATATGTAAATATGCAAAGTATTAGCTATAATTTTCTCTTTATTCCACTGCGTCCTCACACAGTTGGCAAGTGGTTTGTTTCTCTGATGCTCCTTATTAAATACAAGCTAACAAAACATTTATTTGTACTTATGTGTGTATTTCTGTATTTGTACTTATGGGCCAGCAACAAAAAGTCAAGAATGCCCACAGCTCTGGGAAAAGCATTTCCCCTTCAGCTGCTGCTGCAGAGACAAAGACAGCAACCTGCTACCAACACTTCAAAAAAGCTGCTCACGTATTGGGTTTTTTTACCCCTTCGAGCTATAAGGTGACAATGTTCATAAATAACGGGAAAAAAAGGAAAGGATGGAGCCAGCAGGGACCCCGCAACCTGGACACGATGACAGGAGAGGGGATAGTGGAGACTTAAGTAAAGACAACCCACTCCAGCTGAACTGTTTTCAGTGAAATGTGTTTTCCATGATCTGATGAGGCAGGAACAATGACAGCAGAAAACGTGCTATGGGTTTACTTTGCATGGTAATCAATTTAATGCTGCATGAATTGATAAGCACAGCACCAAGGATCGGTGACAACTCTGTGTTTAGCACAGCCAGCCCATCACTCGGCTGACCAGAGCAGTGGCTTCCCAGCTAACACCTGCCCTACGCTGCCCAGAGGGCTCTCGGCAGCCAAGGGCTGAACCAAGCAGGAAGACTCGGTTGCGGCCTCCCCGGGGCAGCTCTCTGAAGTGGCTTGTACGAAAATCAGGTGGCAAATGAGTAAGGGACACGAGCAGAACACTCAGGTACCACAGAAATGGAGCTAGAGCCCATGAGGTGAGCACTCCACAGCTCATCCACTCTCATGAAGGGCTGCCTTCCCCAAAACCACATTGTCCTTCTCTCTCTCTGCTCTCCTTATTTGTTATTAAACCACGCTGGCTCCACGTCTCCTAAAAGCACCAACTAAAGAGCTGTAGGTTTATTTTGGTTTGGGTTTTTTTATCAAGGGAGACAACGTCCAGCAGTTTAATTTCAACTCCAAAGGCAACTGTAGCACAACAAAGAATTTCAAGCCTAAATAAACTTTAACAAAGATGTATCCCCCAAATCCTATCACTGGATTGCTGGCCATCTCCTACAGCACGGCCAGAAAGCCTGCGCTGTGGCAGAATCAGCCGAGTCAGACAAGCCTTCACAAGCTTTTTTTATACAGAACACAGGATTCTGGGTGTTTAGCAGACATTCCATGGTTACCTGCACTGTTTGCACCTGGGGTGAGTGGATGACAGAAGAGGACTGAGCTGTCTGGATGACTCCCTGGACCTGGACTTGTTCTCCAGGAAGCTGAACGACCGTCAGGGGAGCAGGACCTCGCAGAGACATCTACAACAAACCACAGGTTCGTTAACAGAAGTGTTTGTTCCGCAGTACTCGGAAAGGCTACACGCACGTAGCAAAACAGTGGAGAATACGCATCAGCAGAAGCTTCCCTTAAGCCATTTAAGTCACAGAAGGTGCCCTTTAAAAATGATGCAGATCTGCATCCCAAAAAGGCTGGAGTGGTTCCTTCTTTGGCTTAGGTCAGGGGGAAAATGAAATAGGTAGCATTGTGCCAAAGATTCAAATGCTGCAACTTCAACACACGCAGTTCTACATGAACCACAGTGAAGCCAAGTTCTTCAGAACCACGACACTGAGACTGAGCACGCTGCTTTCATCCGACTCCATCCAGACGCACAGACAACGCCCGCAACTGGGCTCAACTGGGGAGGGGCTCTTGAGCAGGGGAGTGCAGGGAGAGGACGATGGGGAACAGTTTTGAGCTGAAAGAGGGGAAACTGAGATGAGATCTTAGGGAGAAATGTTTTGCTGTGAGGGTGGGGAGGCCCTGGCCCAGGTTGCCCAGAGCAGCGGTGGCTGCCCCATCCCTGGAGGTGCCCAAGGCCAGGTTGGATGGGGCTTGGAGCCCCCTGATCCAGTGGGAGGTGTCCCTGCCCATGGAATTGGAACTGGATGGGCTTTGAGGTCCCTTCCAATCCAAACCTTTCCAGGATTATACAATCTGTGTCGGATTGTTTTATTTTCATTCCATTTTAAGAGTCTGCTGGACTTGAGCAGAAATCAAGGTGCTTAATAAGCAGCATTAATTCCCCCTGGAGTTAATGGGCATTTTGGGCACTAAAACCTAAAGCAAGTTGAAATGATCAAGGAGAGCAGGGACTTAGGACAGAGCAGACTGACAGTGCTGAGGCACCGTGGGAGGCAGCGTGAAGAATGTACATATGTGGCATGATAAGGTTTTTCTTTAAGCAACCGTTTTGAGGCCATGGTGCAAAGACTCCACAGAGAATCAATCCCAAGAGTTAAGTACAGCAAAAATTGACCCAAGCTACTTTCAAGGCAGGAGGACTGCACGAGAAACACCAACAAGAGAGGAAGCTGGAGGAGACACAGAGTGCGAGAAAGAGAACGAAGAGCAGGTTTTTCCATATCAAAATTACAGCATCTCTTTTTTAATGGCTTAAACCAATCAATCTCAATAAACATTGTAGCTGAAATCTAGGCAGAAAGTTAATTACTGCTGCTACTCCGCTATAAAATATTGCTCCCACTCCAGCAGGTTTGTGGGTTTGATGTTCAGCTCACATGAGCCTCTGCACTTCAAATTTATTAAAGTTATACAGGTCAATGTATAATAAATCACCAGTTTCCTCACTGAATTTCTTCTCTGCTGTATTCTGGAATACACGAAGCTAACTTTCCATTTCATACCAGTTTTGTATCTTACATCATAATTTCAAGTTACACTGGGAACTTTATATAAACCAGATCAGAAACCAGGCTGTGACCAAGCACCAGGATGCTCACTGAAATCGGAATCATGAAGAATTCAAGCTAAAGATCTGAAAGTGATATTACCTTGTAGTAAGGAGATCAAATTTCCAACTTATATGATTTATTACATTGAATACATACACATTGTGCTAAACCCCATGTCTTTCCATGGTGCTGAGCACCCAGGATTGCCGTTACCACAAAAGGAGCTGCAAATGCTTTTTCTGGGAAAATAAAGCAGGAACTTGGGCCCTCGATTTGTTACTGAGCAGCTCCTGCCTGCAAGCTGGTGACCATCTCGAAGGACGCTCGATCCAGCAGAACCGCTGGGCTGTGTTTTTGCATTGTACCAGCCCCCAAATTAATTTTGCTCCTTTGAACACAACCCATTGTATTAATTTTGTGTCACCCACCACCAAACTGGTCCATTTTTCTCAACTTCCTTTTGCTTTTTCTTCTCTGTGTGTTTCTAAACTTTAAGAATTAATAATCTGTTAGCCCATAAAAAATGGCTCCTAACTACCTTTAATGTTTGCTGAGATTTGGCCAGGCTTTACCTGTTGAGCAATATGAGAGAGCTGAGCTGCCTGTAGTGTTGTACCTTGTACGGCGGCTGTTTGGGAAGGCGCCCCGGAACTGTTGCTGCCGCTCTTGTGCACCTCTTCCATAATCAGCTACGAGAAAAGCAACGAGTTAAATGCAGTAAATGATAAATTTGAACAGCAGACAGGTGCCTGACTTCACAGAATCTCAGCCCATCATGCTTTTAACCTAATTTAGACTTTTTTAATTAGTCCTTTGATGTCATTTTCTATTACGAAACAGCATTTTGTGCTGCTTTCCCCGCAACACCCCACGTGTTCTTGTGCCTTTGGACAGGACACAAGGGGAACGACGCGGTGGGAGCTTTCCCCAGCGGCTTCGTGCAGGAGGAGCCCAGCGCCTGGCACGCTGCCACGCGAGCGCCCGCAGCCCAGAGCAGCGCAAAGCTCACTCGGAACAGGAGACGAGTCCCACTTTGCAGACGCCGCAGCCCCAGCGGCCGACAGCACAGCCCCCACCCCAGGCCCTGTCAAACCCATCCACTCCATTTCATGGCTTTCCATAAAAATAAACAAAGAAGTCATGAGATCTCGGAAGAAAACTGGGATATAGCATTTGTACTAAAAAATATCCTGCTCCAAGACAATATTTTTCCAACATATTTTACCCCAGCTACCAGTCAAAGCTATTTTAAAACATCTGAAGGTGTAGAAAAACAAAACCAGGAGTCAAAATCAAAGCACAGAGAACAGAGTTTTGAATTTTAAGCCCTGCAGAAGTTGCTCCTGCTCCATATAACGCCGTCAGTTACGCTTCCCTCCTTTCCAAGACCTGATATTTAACTGTCCAGCATGTCCTGACAGCATCCCCCCCTCCGACACTGCGGGCTCAGGGATGGAAACCGCCTGCTGTCGGCGGGGCGAGTGGGTGGAGGAGCGGAGAGCACCAGGAGCTGATGGGTGAGCGTTAAACATTTTGTCACAGAAGGGCTGAAACTGTTGAGAGGACAGTTGCTATGAGACTGGAAATTACATTTCTTTCTGTGGAAATGTGAGTCATTGATTTTTCCCTCCCGAGATAAACCACAGCTCGGCTGCCTGACGTACGCCGAGAGGGTAAAAAGTCAGCCAGTGCCAAGAGCAGAGCCGTGTTCCGGCGATCCTTACTCATCCGAGGAGTCCCCTGCACAACCTCCTTCTGGATGTTACCCAAACAGGTTTTTTGTGGAGAGAAAACTGATGGTTTGGTGACACACGAAGCATGAAAAAAACCTTCTCCAAGATTCAACAGAGCCTCCTGATATACTGGTGTTTCTAATCATAAATCAATTTATCGATAGTTTAGGGAGAAGAGGTAAAATGAAGTCTTTGCTTTGGAATAAAAGCTCATGGAAACAGGGCAGAGCTTTGGCTGTTCCCAGCTCCTGGAAACCTACACAGCTCTGCTCTGATGGCCTTTGATAGGATCATCCCATCATCGCAGTGTTTCCCCTCCGCAGAGCCGGAGTGAGAACTGGAGTGGGGGATCCCACCTGCACCGTGCTTGGCCTTGGAGAGCCAGCCCTGTTGGAGGGGTCGGCAGCGCCGCCCTGTCCCCTCTCCTTGCCTCTCCCCCATCACAGCTGCTGCAGAGCTGCGAAAGCCTGCAAAGCTGCTTGAAAACTAAAGTAATTTGAGTATCTCGAAGCTATAAAAAAATGAAGAGTAGAATTAATGACAAGCCTGTATACAGGATGGAGCTTTCTCCCTCGAGTGTACTTTTAGATTTTTTTAAGTGCAAATCCACATTTTGTGGCCCTGCGTGCTGTGTCTCAGTTAAAGAGGGCACCATCAAACAGAAATCCAGCCAACAGCAACAAATAGAATGTTTCCAGCGCTACAGAAACCCCCAACTCATTTCCGTAGCGCTAAACCGCCCTCTTTACCGCTCTTCTCTGCCTCACAACAGCACCCAAAAAGACCGCAAGAAACAATGAAACTGATAGACAGAAACCCACCCAAAATAAACAAATGGGGGAGAAAGCACAGAGGGTTTTGCTGATCTTTCTCTCCCAGGTGTGAAGTCCCACTTACAGGAAGAAAACAGCGAGTATTTCCCGTTAGAAATCTGATTTTTTAAGTTTATTTCACCTCTGCTGGCTCTGTGATATTTAACTGCATATTCATCCAACACCTATCGGTTTTAGTCAAATAATATTAATGCAAAAAGATGCAGCAAGTGATTCTAACAGCGTGAACAAAGCTTCCTACTGCGTCCCACACCTTGCACTGGGTCAGGGTGCTGTGAAATGGCCCTGGACCTGGCCAGGACAACACCCACACCTCTGCCCAGTTAAAACCTCCTTGTTAGCTGAAAACTCACCAGTTTTCCCCTAGAATGACCCTCTGCGAACACGTGAAACAGCAATTCCCATCTACTGGCTTTTGGAAACACAGTTCCAAGGAAAAATCTCAACCTGCAAGGTCACAGCTCAGAAAAGCAGCATCAAAGATGGAAAACGCATTGGGGTTTTGGCTTTTTACACCGTGGTTAAAACTGCTGCCGACACCGGAACATGTGTTTACCTAAACCCTGCCACACGCTTTGGGGTGGAGGATGATTTTCACCACCTCAGAGACCAACAGGAGGGGAGCAACACCCAGTGTTTCATTAGCTAGAACATAATTACTGTACAAAAATCATTTCTTTACACTTCGGAAGGTAAGGGTGATGCTTCTCAGCACAAACCCAGAGCCTCCACGCAGCCACAGCTCAGCAGTAACTTCATTTAAACAACATTTTGCAGCAGCACCGAGCTTGCCCTGAAGGACCCTGGCGCTTTGAGAACTGGCTCCCTCCAGCTGAAGAAACTCATCTCACCTCAGACTGAGTCTGAGCCTCAACTGGATCTGCCTTTTAAACAGAAACTTGGAAAAGGTTGCCCAGAGCAGTGGTGGCTGCCCCATCCCTGGAGGTGTCCGAGGCCAGGTTGGACGCGGCTTTGAGCACCTGGATCCAGTGGGAGGTGTCCCTGCCCATGGCAGAGGGCTGGGACTGGATGGGCTTTGAGGTCCCTTCCAGCCCAACCACTCTATGATTCTATGATTTCACTTTGGGCAGGTTTAATTTATCACCCCAAAGTTCATATACGCCCTATAATACCAGGCTCCTTAGTTTGAACCACTAAAACCCCTCAATGTCTGAGGAGCTTCGCTTAAAGAACAAATAAACAAACAAGAAACCCCCATTCCCACAACTTTCACTAATCCTGATGAAAACCACCCTAAAATTCTGAAGACCTGCAGACACCGTGCCTGCGCATCACAACTTCCACAAGGTCTCCCTCCAAAATCCTCTTCAGTCCCTTGTCCCACAGCCGCTGCACCTCACTCACAGCCTTGCCGGTTCAGTTCTGCCTGTTCACAGCGTGGAGCAGCCGAGACAGTGAGTGTCTGCAGTCAAACACTCACAAAATGACTAAAAACGTGGATTCACAGCCTCAAATAAAGCTTCAAAGCATAATTTGGAGGAAAACTATGACAGAGTGGAACGTAAAAGCTGTCATCGAGGCAGAGAGGAGTGAGCTGCAACACAGGAGCAGCCGAGGAAGAATCACAGAATTATAGAATGGGTTGGGTTGGAAGGGACCTCAAAGCCCACCCAGTGCCACCCCCTGCCATGGGCAGGGACCCCTCCCACTGGGTCAGGGGGCTCCAAGCCCCATCCAACCTGGCCTTGGGCACCTCCAGGGATGGGGCAGCCACCGCTGCTCTGGGCACCCTGGGCCAGGGCCTCCCCACCCTCACAGCAAAACACTGGCCTGGGAGGAGAGGTCTGGGAGGCTCCTCAGAGCTGAAATACTGGAAGAGGCAACTGATTTTTTTAAAAGACTTTATAAAGTCAGAAATTAAATAACCCAGGACACAGAATTTTATTTTCAAGTACCAAGTGACCAGAGTCATACACTGAGATACAGAAACCACAGAAAGTGATTTATAGCACTTGGTAAAATTGTACTCCAGGGATTCGGTGAAATTCTGCATCCTTTAAGGTCTCACCCAATCCGTCATGACAAGCGACAGCAGTTCAAACCCCATTTACTTAATTCTGCAATTGTGACACGTGGGGAAAGTTTTTTTCATCCAGCAGACTGACAGAACTCCAGTTTTTTCAGGACTCTGGGAAAGGCAGAAGCAAAGGACAGCACGTCCCAGCCAGTGCCAGAAAGCAAGCAAAGAGCCCTGAGTCAAGGCTCCGTGGCGCATGGTTGGATCCTGTTCTACGATCACAAACGCTGCTCAGAGCTCCAGGAGCACTTTCCATGCACGTTTTCCTCCACTAAAAGCCTAAACCCACTGACACGAGGGATCCTGGCACTGGTGAGAGGGAAAAATCAGTGGGATCACGGCAAAACCACTTTGCATCCCGCTGCCCTGAGCCGACCTGGCAGCCTCAAGCGTGGAACACGCGGCTCGTGAAGCTGAAATCTGGGGGGAAAAGGCGATCCCGCCACGGAGGGGCGATCCCTGCGGATCCTGAGGGGCTCTGGGAAGGGGACCCTTTCACCAGCACCCACGGAGCTGGGGAGGGGTCCGGTCCCCGTGTCTCCCCACGAGGCCCCGCCCGAGGCTCGGGGCGGTGCAGCCGCCGGGGGGTCCCCGGGAAGGGGCGAGGCGGGACCGGAGCGGCCCCGGGAAGGGACGAGGCGAACCAAGAGCAATCGGGGGTCCCTGGGAAGGGACGAGGTGGGGCGGGAACGACCCCGGGATCCTCGGGAAGGGGCGAGGCGAGTCCGGAACTACCGGGGGATGCCCGGGAAAGGGCGAAGGAGGCCCAGGAGTCCCTGGGAAGGGGCGAAACGGGGCGGGAGCGGCCGGGGGGAATTCGGGAAGAGGTGAAGCCAGACTACAGCGGCCCCGGGAAGGGTCAAGGGAGGCCCGGGGGGGGCGGGAAGGGGCGAAGTGAGGCCGGAGCTGCCCCGGGCTCCCCGGGAAGGGCCGAAACGGAGCGGGAGCGGCCAGGGGAAACGCCGGGGTGGGGCGAGGCGAGGCCGGAGCGGCCCCAGGAAGGGACCAGGGGGTCCCGGCCTGTGCTGGGCCTCGGCCGCTCCCTCGCGGCCCGGAGCAGCGCGGGGCCCCGGGAGCGGCGCGGCCTGGCGGGGCCTGGGCCGGGCCCGGCGGGAGCGGCCGCTCGGGGCCCGGAGGGGACGGGGAGGCCTCTCCCGCTCTTACCTCAGAGGCCCGCGGGGCCCCGCCGGTATCCGCGCGTCGGGGGAGCCGCCGTGTCCGCCTCAGGGAAGCGGCGGCATCGCAAACCCGGCGGGGCCGCGCGGGACGGGCGGGCTGCGACCATAGAGTCCGCGCCCAGGCCTCGCCTAGAAAGTCGCACCATAGAGTTTCCGCACGGAGAGCGGCGCAGGCGGGGGATAGAGCGGCCACGCGCTGCCCCCGCCCCGCCGCTCCCGAGCGCGGGTACCATCGAGAGGGGGCGCTAGAGCGCCGCCGCCGGCTCGCGGGAACGGACAGCCCCCCCCCTGGCGGGGCGAGGGACCCGCCCAGCCCAGCCCGGGGCGCGATCGCCGCCCGGGAAAACGGGGAATCCCTGATCCCATCCCGGGAGGCGGGAATGAAGCGCCCGGTCTTGTTGCAGATGGCCCCGACTTACGGGGGCGGGAGGGGGCGGCTGGAAGAGCTGGCCCGGCTGGGAGGGCGGGCGAGCAGGAACCGCGTGAGGCTCAATGGGATCGTTTGGTTGGAAAAGCCCTTTGAAATGAGCGAGTCCAACCGTCCCGGACCGAACCAGCCCTGAGCCCCTCGTCCCCCCGGCCCTTGGACCCCAACCACCGCCCGCGGCGCCTCTGCCCGTGCCTGAGGACCCTTTCCATGAAGGAAAGTTTCCCAATATCCAATCTCACCCCCTCCTGGCCCAACCCGAGGCCATTTCCCCTCATCCCATCCCTTGTCCCTTGGAGGAACAGCCCAGCACCCACCTCCCCACAACCTTTCAGGCAGGTGTGGACACTGACGAGGTCTCAGCCTCCTTGGAAGGTCCCTCAACCTCACAACCCCTGTTCTCCAGCCCCTTCCCCAGCTCCGCTCCCGTCTCCCGATGCGCTCCAGCCCCCCAAGGAATTTTTTGGAGCGAGGGGCCCAGAATGGAACGCAGGATTCAAGGTGCGGCCTCACCAAGTCCAGGGGCACAATCCCTCCCCTGCTCCTGCTGGTCCCCCCCCCCCCGGCTGATCCACAGCCAGGCTGCTGGCGGCCGATCCTGCTCCCTCACCGAGAACCAAAACACCGAACGTTTCATACTGCGGCAAAACCCTGCACAGGGCGGCCACGCTGGGAACCCCACCCAGCGCCTCCTGAGCACACAAACCCAGCTGGGACTGGGAGCTCCGCTCCGCACAACCTCAGCCCTCCAACGTTTCACTGAACCCCGGAATGGCTTGGGTTGGAAGGGACGTCAAGGCCCATCCAGTGCCACCCCCTGCCATGGGCAGGGACCCCTCCCACTGGGTCAGGGGGCTCCAAACCCCATCCAACCTGACCTTGGGCACCTCCAGGGATGGGGCAGCCACCGCTGCTCTGGGCACCCTGGGCCAGGGCCTCCCCACCCTCACAGCAAAACATTTCTCCCCAAGATCCCATCTAAATTTCTACGCACAAGTGACAGAACATTGGCAAAAATATTTCCACGTTCTCCGTTTCACCAGGAGGAAAAACGCTCCCCGGTATCTGCTTCCTTAAAAAGAAACAAATCTCCTTCAGAGAATCCGCAGACAAAGAACCGAGTGAACTCAGTCAGCAATCAGGCATCAATATTTATTAACACAAGACAAAGGAAACACAATCAATGCGTTAATGGAACACTGTCCAGCCAGGTGTTAAATTTAAAAATGTATATCTAATCTAATTTTAAATAAATAAAAACTTTATACATAATTACAGGATGCTGTAGTTGGAATTGGACAATAGTGAACAGGTTGACAGAAATTAAAGAAAAATTGCATTTAGGGCTAAAATTTACCTCGTTTTTACAACCTTCTTTTTAGGACAGTTAGTAGGACACATCGCAATTACAGTTATTTAAATCAGAAACGCAGTGCAAATTGTAACAAAACAGGACTTGAAGTTACCTGTATCCACGGGTTTTCCTTAGGGAATATTCATAAACAGTAAGAAATCAAACCATTTTAGTTCCAAGTGTTAAGAATTCCTAGTTTTTAAGTTTCATGGCAGCTGGTAGCGTGGGAGCTGATGGACAACAGTAGGAACTGATTTGCCTTCTGCAATGGATAAACTGGCACTGAGTCTGTGTCCTGGGACTCGGCACTGGATTCAGCAGGTATGGAAAAGCCTCCGACTCCGAAACTTGGATGTGCAACATGAGTGGCCCGGCCAGTTTCCAGAGGGAAGTACCTTGGTTTGTTCTCCTACAGGAGACACCGAGGAACCGCTGTAAAGCAACGCAGCCCCATCTTTTTTTGGCCTTCCCATGCCAACTGAACAATCTTTGATCAACTGGAAAGAACAAAGTGACCCAGAGCTCAGCGAGGCGAGCGATGGAGCACCCAGCAGTCCTGCTGCGAGGATGAGCTGCCATCCTCATCGGCAGAAGGAGAAATGGAAGAGGGAAATGACCTGCTGAGGGCCTGAGCTGGAGCTGGGAATGGGGGATTCTGGATTCACAGCTCCACGCTTCCCTCTCCAGTTCATTGCTTCTCACGGCACAGACAACAGCATTCAATGAAGTGAAAACTGGCCGGCTGCTCCGTGTCACTGGCCATCGAGGAGGGAATGTCACCTCATCCTCCAGGCAGGGCTGTAAACATACGCAGAGAAATGCCACCCGCCAGAAGAACGATGAGGAGTACACAGTAAACTTGCAGGATAAAACCCGAACCCTAACAAACTGTCAATGCCAACACCAAGAGCCAAATAAAAAACAAGGGTAAAAATCAAATCAATCCAGTACAGCATTCAAAGCCATCATTTCCCAAAGTCTGCTGCGTGCTGGGTGCTGCGTGCTGATCTCCGATCAGATCAATACCGGCAGCTTTGATGTCTGAAAAACTGTGAGGAAAAATAAAAGACAATCCTAGAATTGTACTTAAAATCCACTTCAATGGACAAAGAAAGTATTGGGACAAGTTGGGACAAGTTATGCAAAGCTTTAATTTGGCCAAGAAAACGGTCAAAACCATCAGAATTATTTCAGGTAACTGCGAGTTGCTTCGCTGTGCAAGGACACGTCAAAGTGAAGCGATGCACAACAGGGACCAACAGGACTTGGCTGGCTGAAAACGGAGTGCAGCTCTTGTGCATTTGACACCTTTGGTAAAGTCGGGAAACCTCGGCAGCTACGCCTGCCCCCTCCCTCAGTCTGGGGCCAATCTGCTAAAACTACACCTGTTAAAGCCTCGATGCAGAGGTGGGTTTGGACGCACACCTTGAGGAGCCAGAGAGCATCCCCAAGGCTAACAGAGCCACCTTCCACACCATGGGAATCCCAGCTGTAGTGCTGTTGTACGGCTGCAGCATCGGAAACGGTTCAAAAATGAGCACCTGTGAACTGAAGCATCTGCAAAGAGCTCCTAAATCTAGGCTTGCCACAGTAATTCCAGTTTCTAAATAGATTCTCCCACCAGATCTTTTTCAAACAGATCTCTGGGAACTCCCTGTCCGAGTTTTCAGGCTCCTCTCTTTGGGGAAGAGCTCATGGAATGCACCAGTTGTTCAAGGAGAAGCCTAGGGTTTGCGTCGGCTCCGACAGCTGCCTCGGGACAGCCCTGCCCTCCGAGTGAGGAACCCCAGCACCCTTTAATAACACAGTTATCGACGTTGCGCACCGCATCGGACTCAAAAACCTCTCTGCAGCGTCTGGTATCGGCTCTCACTGCTTCTGCAATCGTATTTCCTTAACACCCACAGGAATTTGAATGCTCTTTCAGGATCATTAAGTATGAGACAAGAGAAAGGTAATTTGGAGTCAAATCTCAAGCACTGCCTGGGCTGTGGCTGCTCCCTCGCAGGAGGAGCTCGTACCCGCAGTGCTGAGGCTCCCGTCTCCTTCCATTTACTCAGGCGGAAACCGACAGCGGTTTGTAGCCTGGGTAATTAATTTTCACAAAGTCACTTAGCGATGCATTCGCCAGAAATTCCCCGTCTCAGTTTGTGTAAAAACAAAACTGTGTTCGACCTAAAGCCCACAATTATCCGATGCTTCCAAGGGAATGCTTTGAGGAGAACTGGGTTGTTGCCTCCCAGTTTACATTAAAGCCTGTTTATAAGATTCCTTGCTCTGCCAAGAGGGAGCTGAGTGGAACAAAGACTGAATCGCACAGAGTGAATTTAACTGTCTGAAGGGTTTTTTCCTTTCAACACCAGGAGTCCCAGAGGCAGAAGCGGTCGCTCAGGGCCATCATTTCAGTTGAGCATTTCGGATTTGCACTGCGATTTCTACCCAATTCCACGTTCCTGTTTAAATTCAGCCTCTTTTAGAAAGCCGTGCCTTAAACCCAGGGGTTTCACACGCTGTGACACACTTCTGGCCAGCAATAAAAGACTACGGACTGAAATAAGAAAACCTGTGACGGCTGTGTGTCTCACACACTCGTTGTCGAACCAAACGTAATTATGCTAAGGACCACAAAAGTTATTTGTCCTTAAAAACGCCTCCCTTCCGCTGTCATCGTTATCCAAGTTAATTTTCTATCTAAGTGAATTATGTATAATAATATTTACATATTTAAAATATAGGCAAAATTCTTTTTAAAGTCAAGAAATCTCTATATGAATAAGTAACTCTTCGATTCTGTAAGTTATTGATTTGGTCATGGCACGATTTTAAACAGGTTGTGTGATCCCATGGAACGAGAAGCTACAGTAGAGATGCAGAGCACGTTATAGAGCAGGGAACTGCAGAACTCTGATGACCCTTTTCTTAATAGTTTATTATCTTACCTAAATAAATCCTCCCCTTATAGAATCCTAAAACAGTATTAGATAAAAATACAAATATGTACAACGGATGAAAAAGTAACACTACTGTAAAGGCCTTAGGAATCTCGTAGCTCACACATTTGCCAACTCTGCGTTTTCTATAAAGCTAATATTTCAGTAAACTGTTACAAGTGTTTTCCATTGCCTACCACATCGCCTTGCGTCCGTCGGTAGTTCTTGGGATCTTGTCACCACAGGAGGAGATGAAGGGAATATGGCAGCAATCTCAAACTTTATCTCAAGTATTAGTAATTTTCACCAGCTTCATTTCTATAGCCACCCTTTGTCATTTAGTGGTCCCGCCAAGCTTCCGACCATCCCTTCCCCATCCACGTTACATGTTATAGGCTACATAGATGGGGTCTAATTGATCCGCTAGGAAACTGTCGCGGAGGTGCATTCGCTGTTTCTCTCCTCTGGAATTGATAGGAATAACTCCAGGATCCACTACCACCACCACTCCCACTATTAGGTAATGTTCTTCCAGGACCACGTTTGTAACGAGAGGAACTAAATCCAGGGCTTCCTGCTCGCAGCCGCACAGCTCCACCACCACCACCAGCAGGTTGGTCCATGTGAATACAGCGCTAAAGATGAAAAAGCAAAAACAAAACAGAAAACCCAGTTATTTTCCCAAAGGCAAAGATCCGAAGATCACAATTCTTTATCTTTGGATGGAGTTGACCACCTGCTTTGGGCTACATTTCCAAGCAACCTAACTCTAAGAAGACCTCGTCCTGACGTGTCAGAGCTGGGTTCAGACACAACTCAGTCGTAACTGGTGCGACCGATGAACTAAATGCTGCTTTCACTGACTCAGATGCAAGTGGTTCTTTACATCACCGAGCAGGAAACCATCATTTCTATTTTGGATTAAGGCTTGTGAGAAAACACTGAGTCAGTCAGCCCGGTGTTATTCTGATCTATAGATGGGAAATGAGGAGCACGACTTGCTGATGGTAACATAGAAACAGATCTGAATTTGTGTGTTTTTTCTATCAAACCCTGCACCACCGTGGCCACACCCCAGTGAGGTCAGGATGAGTTCCTTTTTCACAGCTGTTTTACCATTCAGCGATGCTTCTGTGCGTTCGAGATACAGAAGTCTCGATGTCGATGGGATGGTAACGCAGCCCCCTCAGCTCCAGCGTTTCATCCAGCGCTCCAACAACGTACAGTGCATCGTGGCGCTCTGGGGAGGAGAGATGGGACATGAGGCGTGCATGTACTACAAAAACAGACAACATCAGGTGGTATTTGGATAAAGCAAAGTCTCTTCTGAATCCAGACAAGCGGATCAGGACTTATTTGCTGCGCAGTATGAAAGAAAATTCATCTTCATTTAAAAGATAACGACTTTTCCGGCCGTACCTCCACTGGCAGCCGTGAGCTCTGTCCGACGAACAAACCCGAGGTAGCCAGTCCGAGCCCAAAGTGTCTGAGCGGCATCACCAAAGCTCAGCCGGGTGTTGAAATGATCAGCTTGCAGGGTTTCGTTGTCGTAGATGGTGTAGTAGCCACTGGCCGTGTGGGGACTGTTCACCCAGATCTGCATGGGAAGTGGAAGAGCGGTCACGTCCAGACGCTACCAAACCAGAGCGTCTGTCGTGTTAAGAAGCAGATGATAAAAACCTTCTTACAGTTTATCTAAGGTTTTCCAGATCCAAAAATCCAACCTGCAAACATCCTGTAGAATCTCAACAAGTTGAGATCAACCAAGTAAATAAACTGCAGGTTTTTATAACAAAAATACTGATAATAATCTTTCCACGCAGATTAGAGATGCTGGTGTGTAGTCAAGAGAAGAAAAGCAAAATATAAATTAGACTATTATACAGGACTTAGAGTGGAATAAGCCTTCCCCTTTCTAGCAGGCTTCTTCTTTAAACTTGACAGTAAAATAACACATACGAATTCCAAAACGCTCCAGCAATAACTCAGCTTAAAAAGGCCTGCAAGTATCACAAACTGTCACCCAGCACGACACTTAAACCAAAAGAGAAACCGCTCTGGAAGCAGAGAACCCAAACAGCAAAATCTGTGCTTACCTCCCCAAGGTGAGAATCTCCAAGAGGTCCTTTTGTCTCGGGATTAACGATGACTACTTTGACTCCAGGTAAAATCTAAGGATCAGAAGAAGGAATATGTAATCTGTAAGTAAATTATCGTCACGCACAACTCGCATGCAAAGGCTCTTCCTCTGCCTCTGGAAAGGCAGGATTTCACCCACAGGAATTACAAACAGGTATAAAACACGCCAGGACACGCACACAGGTATAAAACACGCCAGGACACACACACTGAAGTACGGCAGCGGTGTGAGTGGATTTCATGACTCAAGAGCCACACAGGGAAGGCACTCCAGGCCTGGAAATGTTGCCAGACCTCAATTTTGAAGAATTCTGTGTTAAAAACTACTGGGAAACCTCTTTTTGTTAAGGAAAAACTTACTCCCATTTAAGTAAGAGCTACAGGCAATCTGAAACGCAGAAGGATTTCAAGGACACAACAGCAGGCACTTTTGATATGGTTCACCGACTCTAAACAGAACCACTTCTCCTGGTTTTTTGACCAAAGCGTGCTCCTAAATCAACATTACTTCGTTATAAACCAAACCTAATTTCCCAGAGGAGCAGTGCAGCCAACCATCACCTTTTTTCAGCCACACCACTGCCTGTCCTAGCTACACAGCTACATCAGAAGGGGCAGAAAAAGAAAGGTGTGGTCATCAGATGCCGTGCATCACAACTCTAGGTAATAACAGGACGTTACCTTCCCAGATTCCGAAAGCAGCAGGCTCTGTGGGGCTCCCCTTTCCACCAGACGTACCCTGAAGGGAAAGAAAACATTATTAGGGAAGAAAAAAGAGCTGAAATCTACTGAGAGGCGCTGCAGCTCCTCACAGGGACATTTTATGTATTAACTAAGTTTAAATAAACTTACTGTACCTGTCATGTCTCAAGGATTTCAGGTCTACATACACCGTGGTGGGATCAGGCCCAGATGTTCCCTGAGGAGAGAAGGTTTTTAAAGCAAATTAACATCTCTGCAGAAGTCAAGGTAACTCCTGCCTGAGCACACAAACCTTCCCAGGGGTTTCTTACTGGTAGCAAAATTCCTAATCCCACTTCCCCACCTTTGTGGTTGCACTAAGGGAAACACTTCCATAAACAGGCTGTTCTCCCTCTCTACTGAGTATTGCACGAGTGCGGGATGTGATTTTGGGGCTGAGATGCTGCAAGGAGACAGCCCAAGCACCCTCAGCTCCCGGCCCCGGGCCAACTCATCATCGTTCAGGGCAATAAGCCATTCTCTGAGGTCACGTTTCAGTTGTTTTGAGCATCAGTGATATCATCTGGCAGCTGGAAACAAGAGAGGCTGCTCACATCTAGTGCCAGCTGTTCTGTACAGAGCAGATGTTGGGCCACGCTAACGACGCAGAAGCGCGTGCCGGTTAGGAAGTTTCCCGATTCATAACACAACGGAATCTGGGAATGTGACGCCGGCAAGAAAGCACTCGTGTTACCTGCAAACAGATAGCGACGTTGACTCTGGAGCCAAAGGTGGTGCTGACAGCACGGGACGAGAGGCCGATGTCTTTGAAGAGTTTGGAGAAGGACTGAGTGAGAGAAACCCGCGGCCGTTCCTCTGCAACCACCACACAAGTCCGGACACAGGACAGGTTAATTCCTCGTGCCTGGAGAAGACACAAACAAGAGCAAAGGGCTGTGTTTGTTAATTACCTCTGCCACCCTGCACCAAGATCTGTGCCCGCACCAGGGCTTTTCATCCCTGGAATCCCAACGGAATCACTCAAGAAATGCAGGACAAACCCTGTTCTTGTATTCAAGTTATTTCCTCCTTTCAGCTTCTATTTGTAATGACCAGCGCCTAGAAACACTGCTGGAACAAACCAGGCAGTCACAGTGCCTCTTCTTCTGCTACAGAACGCAGCACCACGCGCTCCTGCAGTGCTGTTCAGCTTGGATGACGTCTGCTATTCACTGTTTATCCAGATGGAAACCAAAGCAAGGGAGAGCAAAGGCATTTACTGGGATTATGCTCAGTCTTCAAAAAAACCGGGACCACAATCCATTACGTTACCGGCTTGGGCAGGAGTGGCTGGAAAGCTGCCTGGCAGAGAAGGTCCTGGTGGTGGTGTTTGACATCACCTGAATATGAGCCAGCAGTGGCCCAGGTGGCCAAGAAGGCCACCAGCACCTGGCTTGGATCAGCTATGGCGTGGCCAAAAGGACCAGGGAAGGGATTGTGTTCCTGTCCTCAGCATTGGTGAGGTCGTACCTCGAATCCTGGGTTCAGTTTTGGGCCCCTCATTCCAAGAAAGACTTCGAGGGGCTGGAGTGCGTCTGGAGAACGGAACAGAGCTGGAGAACAAGGGTGATGAGGAGCAGCTGAGGGACCTGGAGAAAAGGGGGCTGAGGGGAGACCTCATTGTTCTCTGCAGCTCTGGGAAAGGAGGCGGGAGTGAGGTGGGTGTTGGTCTCGTCTCCAAAATAACAAGTGATGGGATGAGGGGAAATAGCCTCAAGTTGCACCAGGGGATGCTCAGAGTGGGTTTCAGGAAAAATGTCTTCACTGGAAGGGTTAACAGGCACCTGAACTGGCTGCCTCGGGATGTGGTAGAGTCTCCATCCATGGAGGGGTTTAAAAGATGGGTGGACGAGGTGCTCAGGAATGGTTCGCTTCTATTTGTAATGATAAAATGTGTCTGATCAGTGCCTAGAAACACTTGGCCAAGAAGGCCAACGGTTGGACTTGATGATCTCAAAGATCTTTTCCAACCTTAATGATTCTACGATTGTTTCTAGACACCATCACGACTGCACTGAACGGCCCCAGCCGGCTGTTCGATCCATGCGTTGTTCTTTACCCGGTGACACCTCCCAAAGCAGGTCCCTTGAGAGCTCCTGGCCACGGACAGAACCAGACCAACCCTTCATCTCACGGATGGAACGCGCTATTGCAGTAAACCCCACACAAAAGCCACCTGGAGTGTTTCATGTAGCTGTATTTTTTTTTTTTGGCTTTCCTCTTGTCTCCAAGGAGAAAATCCCTCTCTAGCAAATCCCCTGCCACGTGGGCTTTACACCGCGTGCTGCTCCGAGCTCCACTGCAGGCTGTTACACAAGCATTTCTCCTGCACAGCATCCTGCTGCAGGCGTCCTCTCGGGGCTTGCCCAACAGTCCCCAACACTCGCTGGCACCTTTTACCTCTGCTGCAACACACGCACCCGACTCCATTTCAATCCTTTTAATTTCCTGGGGCTGCAAAGAGGTTTTGTTGCTTTTTGAGCAAAGCTGTGCACTGGGGACCTGTGCACTGTGGAAACTGTTGGATTTAACAACCCTGCTGCTTTGCTTTAAGACCACAGTTTCTTTAATTCCCGTAACACAACCTTCAGAAAACACTTCTTACCTTCAACATTTCAACTTGGTTTCCAAGTCCCTTTGTGCACAGTTCCATGACTGAATAGGAACAAAACGTGTCCCTTATTTTGTACTGGCTGACAGTAGATAACCAGAGAAAAAGGTTGGATTCCAGCTCCATAGGAGGAATTAAAATTGACTGGTGTCCAGAATAAACACTGCAAAGAATATAAACGAAGCAAACATTTTTGTGTAGCATGTAACTATCTTTAAATTAATATTGACTGTATTTTTGTGTTATGTTCCTGCCAGCCCAAAAGCCGGCTGTAGGACTGCATCTGAGGCACAGTCAGAGCCCACTTTCTGTAGCAACAGCATTTTAAAAATACAACTTACTGTACCAGAATAACGATTTTTAAACACACAAACTGGCACACGCGCTGTCAGAGCGAAGAGAACTGGCTCAACCACACAGTTTACAGAAAGAGATCTCCCTGATTGCACCAGATAATCACGGAAGAAAGGCAAGCCAGAAATACTTGGCAGCTCCCGCACACGTTAGCAAGATGGGATAACATCTCGCTAATCTGCAGGAAAAGGCAACGCATTATTGTCCGTTTAAGACAAATTCTCCCCTTATTGTAAAGCAGTCATTTTGATAACATCAACATATCTGCCTGTAATCCCAGCAGATAAAGACGTGGGCTGCCTTTTCCCATTCATAACCAGCCAAGAGCTCCTCTCTTCCTTTCCCCTTCCGAAGCCGTACCTGCAAAGGCACCAGAGCACAAACCCGAGTCCACAATAGGGGTCCAGACAAATTGCAATCTGCCGCGAGGAGTAGAGCTCGCACTGGAGCTTGATGGCCCTGCAAAGGCCACTCACCGCTGCGTGGGACATCTGCAATGCAAGGGACAGAGAAACCGTGCTGGAATCCAAGGCCATCGAGACAGGGACATGAGAGTACAGACAGGTTTGCCTTGGTAGCACTTCTCCAGAAGCTGTTTTTAGTTCCTTAGCAGACGGAGCAGAACCCTCTGAGCCACAGTAAACCAGACAGCGATACCCACAGCTACTGCTGAAATCTTCAGGCACCCCAAACCCAAACCCAGCCCATCACTAATGGCAGTTTAAGGCCTGCCTTTTCTAGTTTCTGCTCTGCCAGCTGCATTCCCGTTCTGCTCTGGGTGGGGAGAAAGCAGCAGCTCACAGCTACGCTGCTCGCATCGCTCCCTGCTCCCCGAACAGGCAGCTTGCTGGTGGGAGGCAGCAGAATTCCTGATTCCCACTGTAGAGCCCCATCTTCCCACACTGCAGAACTAATTCTCCAGCACTGTCTGCAGAGAACTCGTAGCTTTATTGGAGGAAAAGCACAGTCTTTTATTTAAGCTACAGGCGGTGGAGGTCGAGGAAAGAGGCGATCCAGAAGATCGGGCAAAGACACGACACCAAAACCCCCACCTTCTAAAAACATTTTACTGTACCTTTACTCCTGTAAGCATGCCCGTTGTGGAAACACTAAAATCCAGGTACGCTAACATTTCAGGTGTAGGTGGCTTATAGATCTGTGTCAGCCGCTTCCTGGGCAAGTCATCTGTACAAGAAAGGAGCAAACATGGTTAACTTTTGATTAATTATAAAGCTTTCTATGAATTCTCTTTCCAAAAGAGATGGCTTGGCTTGTGAGAAGACTCTCACCAAAGTTCCCATGTAGGAAATAATTTATTATCAGGAAAAAGGAGAAAAGACCAACTCGTTGTCTTAAGGAATTAAGAGTTGTCTGCAACTTGGCTTCTCAGTAGAATTATTTTCCCACTCATAGCTCAACAAATGTGGAGGAGATGTCAGCCAACAGCTCAGGCCTAGCTTGGATAGTTTTTTCTAGAACGAGAGGGAACAATTTTAAGCTGAAAGAGGGGAGATTGAGATGAGATCTTAGGAAGAAATGTTTTCCTGTGAGGGTGGGGAGGATCTAGCAGACGTTTCTGAGAGCAGTGGTGGCTGCCCCATCCCTGGAGGTGTTCCAGGCCAGGCTGGATGGGGCTTGGAGCCCCCTCATCCAGTGGGTGGGGTCCCTGCCCATGGCAGGGGGTTGGAACTGGACAGTCCCTTCCAACCCAAACCATTCCATGGTTATAAATATTCAATCACATTCCAAAGAGCCATCCTGTTTGCATCTGAAATAGGGGATGGTCCCATCTCTTTGGAAGTTGACGGCAACCCCCACATGGAACTTCCTAAAGTCTCCTGGCCCACAGAACACACCTGTGTCAATGATCGTTGGCCAGGTTTTCACATCTACGGCAGCTGCTGCCTCTCTGGATTTCAGGAGCCTCATTAAGGTCTGCGTTGTGAGAATACAGGCAGCTTTGCTGACCTAAAAAGATAAACACTTACTAAAAAAAGCAAGACAGAAAAGGGCCCATTGCATCAGCGCTGTCTCTGCAGGATGTGATGGTCCAAAAGTGCATTTCACCACCTGTAGCCAGCTTCCCCTAGTAACCTTCCATTCATGTCTTTGGCTGTTGCAACGCTCTGCTCTCTCCTCTTCCTCCACTAAAATCCCAAATGCAGACTAAAATGCAAATAACTGCGTTCAGAGCAGATGAGAGCATTACAGAGTCTGCATCCAGCTTTCTCCCTGTGGTTATAGTGGGGAGGCTGTAAACCTTTCCCAGTTACTGGGCTCGGGAGTAACCAACAGCAGGACCTGCACTTGCCCAGCAGGAAAGGGTGTCAGTGTGACATTCCAGGTGGTAACTTCACATGTTGGTATCACACTCAGAAACCACCTGTTCTGCAGGAATTGATCTTGCCACACAAGGACAGCCGGTTCTCCCTGGCATTTCATGAAGGAAGACACTGTCCTTCAGTTCTAAGATGCACTGCAGTCGCCGCTGTCTTGTAACCAGCGTGAGGGTTTGGACAGTAGGGTCAACCACCCGCGCCAGAGGCTGAAGGGCGAGTGCTCCGGCCATGCTCGCAGCCACAGCCCAGGTACTCACTTCCACGATCATTCGCACAGTGGGCAGAGTAGCAGTGAGGCTCTGAGCATGAGGTGGTCTCACGGTCACGGGGATGCAGCCAGCGTACAAACAGCCATAGAAGGCGGTGATTAGCTCAATGCCTGCAAGGACACAAGAGGTGCGGTGGGTGGGCAGCCTGGGGACACCAGCCTTTCCCCCCTGAGTGTTTTCTCCTCCGAGCATCTGTTACGGTTTTCGTTAGAAGGTCCACACACACCAGTCACTTCCAGTGTGTGGATGGGCAAGGCAGGCACTCCCAGTACTCCAAGGAGCAGAACGAGGAAGCTGAGAAAGCTTGGAAAAGGGGACTGGGAAAGTGGAGAAGAAGACTGGCCACACAAAAAACTATCTCCAACTTCCAGGAAAAAAACATCCCAAACGTCAAATAACTCACAAGTCAGGACAAAACCAACTGTCTGGCAGGGCAAGAAGTACACACGGCAGAGCATCACATCTTACACACACCAGCAGCAAAGCTGTGAGCTATCAGCCTGCACCGCTCACTGCTCCCAGCCCAGCACAACAAGAGAGGCACCCAACAGCCTCAGAGGAAGCATCCGTGTTCTGCACGGCTGAAGGTGACGGCACCAGTCCCTTACCAGAAGCCATCTTGCCATTTCTCACAGCAAACTGTGCTTTCCCTGGAGCTGCCAACCAGCAACGTGACTTCACACAAACAAGACCTGAAGAGACCAGGAGCTGAGAAGCCTCTGGTGGGGCAAGCAGTGCAATTCGCCAGCATTTGTGGTGCAGTCACAAGTTTCTAATAACCTTTTAGTGAACACCAGGCCAGAAGATCTGTGATAACCACAGAAACCTTCAAAGTTTTTATTCTGAACTTGATGACACAGCAAGATCTACCCAGGAATGATAGGGTACAAACTGGCTTTTCCAAAACTCCAGAGAAACAAAGTCTTGAGTCCTGATACTGCAACTGCAAGACGTTAGGACAACCCTCTCTGGAGTCAAAGTGAGACCAGGAGTTCCGCAAGCCCTAAGGTATCGCTCTCTCAGTGATCCCTCCTCTATTTCGAGATCTCAGTGATATTCCAAAGAAACGCCACGCTCCGTTTCCACGCTGGGATGCAGTCAACAGCAAAACTTGCTTACCAGGAGGATAAAGAAGCACCACATTGTCTCCTGCATTGAGATGTCCTTTGTCACACAGAACTGATGCAATTCTCTCCGCTTTTTTGTGCAACTGAAGGCAGGTGGCTGTGCACACAGTGGTTCCCTTGAAACGAGACAAAAATGCTCTCAACAGGGCCCGGCACAACCCATGTGTCAGTAAAATGGCTGCTGCAAAAAGAAAACCCACCCAAACTTGCTTTCTAGCACCAGTCTATAGCTACTGCTTATCTAACCCTATCGCTGCTGGCAGTAAATGAGCCATTTATCCACTATGATATCAAACAGATAGAGATGGAGTTAAATCTGCTCTAGAAAATTCTACCTTCCAGGGAGTCAGTTTGGGTCTTCTCACACCAGAACCTTGTCAGAACATACTCAACAGGAAAACATCATTAACTGCCACAGGAACCAGTGGGACCTACAAACAGGCTCAGTTTTAAAACGAAGCACTGAACCGTGACAATCGTCTGGGTGGAGGGACCTACAGGTTCAAATTTTGTTACAAATCCATGTGTGAAAGCCAACACAGACTAAAGAGAAGACACTGGAATGGGTAGAAGATTTTAAGCACAGTTTCAAACCTGTGTTCAATAACACACTAAGCCCACAGCTCAGCACTGACTGTACCTTGGCGTTCAATAAAAGGAAGAGCGGGTGGTCAGGAGTTGCTTGAGCTCTCCACTGCAACACCTCTGTCAGGAACTGGTGCTGAAACACAGAGGCAGGAATTAAACACCAGTGCTTCTACTTCAATCCACTTCACATTGCTGCTCTGTATTCAGCTGCAGGGTAAATGCTTTCCCCACCCTCTAGCTGTAACAAACACCGATTTACCTTTTTAACTAAATCGTTGTCTTCTATTTGTCCAAGATCTCTTCCAGAGGCTTGGGCAATGCGCTTCCCAGCAACCAGGTTCCCCACCATCACAGAGGCAGGGCCAACGCCTGTTGATAAAGAACAGCCACACAAAATCTTGACTTTTCAGGCAAATGGGACAGAGTTGGCTTAGAACTGCAGGAGAGCAAAGGTACAAAGACCCTCTGGAGGATCCCACCGCTCCCGGGCACGGATGCAAGAGGAGAGGTAACAAAACCTCACTGACAGAGCTTAGAAGGCACTGCCAGTCTCCTGTTCATCAGGAGAGAGAATCCCAGACAGCTCAAAGGGAAGAATCAAAATTCTTGACACACGCAAGGAGAGGCCTCAGGCACAATCCAGCCCAGGCCAGGAAAGAAGCTCTGGTCCCCAGCCAGCAGGACACTCGACATCAAAGGTATCGCGCGGCTTCCCAGGTCTGGGATTGAGAACCTCAGGTTACTGACAGTAAACAAAAGGGTTTTACATTACCTGGCTGTTTCTGCCTGGGTTTTGGCAAGTTCGTCACACACGTGTGTGGGCACATGAGGATGTTGCAAGGATGCAGGGAGCCCTCCAGAAAGTGCTGTTTCGTTTGAGAGATATGGATCCCTCCCAACGGTGTTTTTGGCAACGTGTTGGCTGGCACAAGAGCAAGGCAATACACACCCACTTGGTGAATGCTGTCAATTGCCTGGAGAAAGGAAAGACAGAGAATTCTTGGTAGTCCTTGGGACAGCCTACTGCTCCTGGCTGCGCTGCCAGACTGTAAGACAAATCCTGGCAGTTCAAAGGTATCAGAGGAGCCCCTACCATTCCATTCCACCTCTTAATATCAACAAGCCCTCTGCTAGGAGTTTAGTGCTTGTTAGCATCCCTGTCTTAACATTCATTTCATGCACAAGAAATCCTTTCCAAAATCCTTCGTGACCAACATCCCAGAATACACACAGTTGCTCGATGAGTCATATGATTTTAGGGTTTGATCCATCTGTCTCCTCTGCACCACCACACTCTGCTCCTTTCTGTTCATCTCAGCATCTGGGTGTCTAATTCATTATTCAGACCACCAGGTACTTCCCTAATTTTCCTCCCCAGTTTGCATACATCACAACCTGAACCGTTCCCAAGAACGACACACACGCAAGGCAGGCAGCTCTCAAAGTATTTGCTGCTCATTTTACTTCCTTAGTACTACACTCGCTCAGCTGTTTTAACCTTTCTCTCACCATCTCCCTGCTGAAAGTGCTTCTCCAAAGAGAAGGGCGGCTTTAAAGCCAAACTCCTAAGCTTGAGCCCTGGATGCTGAGAGGGAGCTGTGTTTCTCCACAGTCATCTTGCAAGCACGCTGACCGCTTGGTCAGAGCCTACGTTGTTCTGTGCTGCAGTCTCTTTCCCAGGACCTTCAGGACAGAACAGAACAGCTTGTACACGGCATATGTACCCAGCTTGTGACCCTGTAACAACGCCCCGTGCCAAGAGGGGCTGTGAGCCTGCGCTCTTCCCACCTGCGGGCACGATGAAGGTCTCAGATCTGCCCACACACCGGCAAACAGCACAAACTCACCTCGCCCACCTACGCAAGAGGCCTTACCTGCAGCACTCGACTCATCCACTGGAAACTGTCCTCCTCAGACGCATCCGGCCTCTGCTCCGCAACCACCACAATCCTCTCATCATAGAAGACGGACACTGAGAACACAGCAATCCTGAGGAAAAGGGGAGAGCCACCTTGGCACAAGTTCCAGTTTTACTCCTCGGGAAAAGCAAGCCAAGGAAACCAACTCAAGACAGAACTCGTAAAAAAGAGAAAACCCACAGGGCAAAGCCAGAGAAAAAACATTAGACAAAGTTGAGTGGAAAAGGAAAGACTTTGTGAAGTCTTGAAGGGATTAATTTCACCTTCTGATGAAATTCCTACATAGTAGGTTCCCTGCCCTCTTATCCTGCTGTCGCATTGCTGTTCCAACCCAGGCCAAATCACCAAGGCCACAGAAGCTTTAAAGTGTCTACATGATGTAGGAGGCTTAAAATCTCCTGTTAAGTCCGAGATGCAAGCTCCATCCCTGCTTGAGGACCTAGAAAATGATGTCCACAACTGGTAAGTCAAATTAAGTGTCTTTGGACATGAATGAAACTCTTTCTTGCTGCAGAGCCAGCGGCCAACTACTACAGAGAAATTCAACAGAGAATTAAGTTCTCCAAGTGAAGAATTACCTTGTTACTTCATTCCTTCCCCTAAAGTACGCTGGCTTGATGAAAAAACAGACAGGAGATCGGGGAAAACAGACCTGTGTTGGGCAGGATCAGGCCTACTACTGTCTACCCCAAACCATTCTTTCTTTAACTGAGCTACAACAAACCAGTTACTGAAAGGAAAGTGAAGATGACACCGAAGATCCTGTTTCACTACATCACATGCAGAAGTTTATGGGGAGGGGCAATGTTTATTTGCTGACCTTCCTCTGTAAACTGTTTTTATTGACTCTACTGCCAATCCTGTTGCTACAATGTCATCGGCGTTATGTCTGCGGCCGCTAACTGTCAGCAATCCGTCCATTTTTCCAACCACAAACACCAAACTGCCCTGAAAGACAAAACGGTATCAGTGAGTGACTTCCCTTCAGCAGATATTCAAATGTCTTTGAGGATTTGCATGTTTCATAACTACAGCTGGGTCAATGGAATTTGTATAAAACACGCTTTCTTCCTCTTTAAGTGACATAATTTATGACTAAACCAGAAACATTCTCAGTGAGAAAAGACATTCCAGCACTGCCATAAAAAAAAGCTTCTTACATTTCGTTTTAGAAGAATTAGCAATCTAAAAACCTAAGAAGCAACAGAGCAAGGCACTGGAATGACAACGTGCTGGAAAAGTGCGGGTTTCTGCTGGCTCTGGTGAACCCAACTGACTCTCAACTATCTCATCCCCAGCCACCCTTGTGTGTACTTGTGTACCCAAATGTTCTGCTAAAATTTTAATCATTCAAGGCCATTAATGTGAACAAATGAATACAGCAATGCAAGCTCAAAAAATGTATTACATACAGGTCCAACAAATCCCAACAAGCCGGAACGGACGAAGGGCACATCGCCCACCGGAGAGCCTGCCGAGTTCACAGGGATGACCTGCAATGGAAGGGAGGACACTGGAGGCAAAGGGGATTTATCTGAGGGTAGAAAAACATTCCCCACATCAAGAATTGTACTGTATGCGAGTGAAGGGATGAGGAGAACAGGGAGGGAATCCTTGGCACAGTCATCGTTTTGGCACTGTGGGAGACCTTTATGAAAGGGGAACGCTGAGTATCTTGAACTGTAAACAGTTTTTCAGGGTATCTTTTTAAAAAACAACATTAACACTGAAGTTACAAAAGCAAGGGCTTAGACAAGACTACCGGTTTTATGCAAGAAACGGGGAAAGAAAGATGTGTTCTACCATACATACCTCAAATGTATTCTTTGTGACTCCTGCCAGCCCATAATACATCATTCCTCCTGCTCTGGAGCTAACACAGATCTCACCAATCTCATCTGTTTTACAGAGCTGAGGCGGCCCGTCAGGTTTCACAATACACATCATTCCTGGGACAAAGAACGCACGGTTACAACGGCGCCCGACATTCACCTCGTGTAGGAATGGACATGTTTAACGGTGACAGATGGACACCACAGGACGGGACCACCCAACCGCCCCCAGCACTGAGCCTGAATATGGGAGAGAATATCAATCACTTCTTGTTCTAAAAACATCCCTGACCATTCCCAAAAAGTTCTGCTGCACATTTTTACCTCCTGGCATCACATGGCCAACATCCTGGACAGTAAGAGCGGAGTTTTTATCTTCAGTGTTGACACGAATCACACCAAAGCTCAGCCCGTTCATGGACAGGATTGCTCTTCCAGGCAAAGGCGCCCCGGGGACCCCAGGCCTTTGAAGGACACAAGATCAATACATGCAATCAGGCATGCAGACTATTATTAGACTCGGATGAGGATAATGCAGCAACAGAAACATGTACATTCCAGTGTCCCTTCTTTGTGCAACAGATTTAAGGCTGTGAGATGGCACAGAGTGCTTCTCAGAAGAGCCAAGCTGAAAAAAAATCCCTACTGGCAAGTACAACCCTAGTGGCAAGTGCAACTCTTCAAGCTTTTTAGGCCACTCCATGTTGAACACCAGCTCCCAGGCCAGACGATTACAGGGCTGTTTATTAGAGAAGGCATCAATGGACAGCAATGGACTACGGAAACAACTGTCCAAATTGCATCTCAGCTTCGAGAATCCCACACCGGATGGGGAAATCAAGAATAGGAAAAAGTAGCGCGCAGTTCATGCAGGCACTGTTGAGCTGCCACACATCTTAGAGGAACAAGAACTCACTTGTATCTTCAGAAAAATGTTTAAAAATTGAACAACTTGGATAGCTGCGCGCACACAGGAAAGGTGCTTAAGGCAACTATGACCAACCGACGTGTGAACAAACCTCAGCCTGGATCACTTCATTAGCAAACAGCCCGCAACGCTGTACGCCCGTTACCTCCGTATCGCAATGGTCATCGCTTCTGGAGATGTGGCACACGGACAAATCGCCTCTGGTTTGAGCCCATGGCTCTGAAACAAGCTCAGGAAGGCATCGCATGAGGAAACAGACCCTGGAAAGAAAGAGAATATGCCACTAGGACTTTAGATAGTTTGGTTTAAAAAACTGGCTGTAAAATAACCCAGAAATAGGAGCAGTGCATCTGCCGAGTCCATAAAATCGCTTTGAAAGACTCCAGGAAGCATCTTCTGAGACAGCAGCCACACAGGAGCTGCAGCACCCATGGATTGTGGCTCACGAACAAGCGTGTTCTCTCCAACCAGCCTGCATTTCTCCCCCAGTTTGCTTCAGTGTTGTTACAGGCTCACGGTACAACAACGGGCTTAAAGTACTTTCCAAAGCTCCAACAATTAGCGCACGTACATGGAGTTTGTCCTCATGGAGGAGGCATAATCAAAACAGGTCTGCTATTCCCGGTATCCCTCCCAGCCAGTGCCATCCAGACAAACGTTCTTTAAGCCTCTGCATTCCTCACAGATTTTTCTGGGCAATTTTCCCCTTCAAAGTTTTTCTTAAGAGCCTCCACATTCTCCCGTGCGAGCCGTCTGGAACTGATCTTGCCCTGTCTTCCAGAATTCTCTTTTATAAGCATGAGCTCCTCATCCAGCTCTCGTTCCTTAGTCTGCAGTGTCCCAACTCACACTCAAAGGATGGCAGCACAGAACACCCTTTGCCCCGGTGCTCGAGCACCACAACCCCCAGCTTCGTGTTCCAGACCACCGGCATAACTGAAATCTTGGAAGAATCTACAAAAGGAGTTAAGCTGGAGCCTGCAAGACCACCAGCTGAGAAACCTCCCTCCTGAATGCAGCAGGATGTCATACTCACAAGGATTTGCACCATCGGTTACAATCAGCATGCGCAGAGAACTCAAACTGACGTCTCTTTGGTCTCGATGGGCCATCATGGCCCAGTGCAAGTCACGACACTTGACTAAAGCAACTTTTGCTGTAAACCAACACACACAAAAGAAAGCACGTAAGGACAATAAAAGCTTTCCATGAGTCATTTTCATACGAATACACACTCCAGCACTCCCAAGCGAGAGCATTTTCACTGAAGCAAGCAAGTCTTAATTAATTGAGCCTGCAGTAACGGCAAACCCCAACGTACAACAGCATCTGCTGTGACATACAGGTCATTTGCCCACCACCTGAGCCAGGGTCTGTCACTACCTCAGCCCCTCCTCCAAAAGGCAGAAATCGTCGCCATCTGAACCTCCTTGGTGAGGACGGGGGAACAATGGCTCTCACTGCGCTCAACTGTTTTCTTGGTCTCATAAAAAGCAGTGGCTTCAAGCACTCAGGTTGTGAGGTTCCAATGGAGTTCACCGACATAGAATCACAGAATGGTTTGGGTTGGAAGGGACCTTAAAGATCATCCAGTTCCAACCCCCCTGCCATGTCATGCACACGCGTTAGGAATTTGTGCATATTTAGACACAAATTAGAGTTCTGGCCCGTGGGAAAGAGCAAGACTGGTTCTGAAGCACTGGAGAACTTAATGCCCCTCTCTTGTTTATCCTGAGCACTTCAAGCTAAAGCTGTGGAACACACAGTTACCTTTGTGGGTGTGAACCCTCTGCACCCAGGAGAGCGGACAGGTTTTCATCACGGAATAGGGCACACTGATCGTATGCAGTTTGTTCATTACATTCTGAAAGCAGAAAGAGATTTTCAGATAAGGGCTGACAAAATCTATTACGGAGCAGAAAGAGGAGTCACTCACACTCCCCCCTCCCCACTATGAAGTCACAGCTCACTGAGGATGCTTTCACACTTCTCCAGAGAATTCCAGATCTAGCAGGGAGAGAAGTGTTTGACTTGACAGATAACAACCCTTGACCACGTCCTCAATGGCTGCAATTATAGAGTTACGAAATGCTTCAGGAAGGCCTTACAGGCTCAACTCACCGTTAGAATGCCATGCCACAACCCCGCGTCCTTCTTAAAATCCAAAACATTCACTATCGTTTCACCTGGGGAAAGAACGTTGTAGATTTGAAGTGAAACGTGCCAGGACAGCTGTGACCGTTATTTATGCTCGAATCTACGCACGTTTGACTCTGTCAGCTCTGTTCCAAGAGGTACCCATGCAGCAAGTGCAGAGCCTCGTCTGTCTGACTGTGTTTTACTGTCAGAGCTCTTTGTTATGCGAAAGAACACAACTGAGCATCAATTTAAAACAAGGAACACGTCCCAGAGTTGCCAGAAAATTCCATTCCAGCCTGTAATGTGCGTCCAGAGAACAGAAAAGGTCTGAACCTCATTATGCGTGAGCAGCAGCAAGGGAAGAGGGCAGAGAACATCACTCAAGCACAGACTCCCAGAAGCAACGGAAATTAAACCGATGGCTTCCAAAAGACAAACTCTGCATTTTAAATTACTACGACATAGAGCTCTAAAAATACCATTTCAGTCACAGATATATAAATTTGCTTTATTTACGAGGTAGACCAGACAAAAAACATTTCCTACAGCAGAACTCTCTGCCCTTGCACCAGTGATCTCCAATCTCTGTTTCTGGTTTAGCCAAAAGGCCTCCTGTGAGGAGCACAGAACCAGCTCACGGAAGAGGTGCTGTGGTATTTACAGTCACTATCAAGAACTAAAGCTGGAAAGACATTTTAATGAGTGATGCTTCTGCACAGCAAGAGAAAGACTCAAGCTCGGAGAACGTTCCACTTCTGATTGATCCGAACAGACTCGTTAACTTTCTAGACATGACTTCATTCCTCTTCATTATGGTAGCGAAAATGATGCAGTTTGGGATGGAAAGGATTACAGACAGATAGTCTTTACTTCTGGGGGAAGAGTTAATCTGCCCTTTTTATTCCAAGTAGACACTGTTGTGCATTGCTTCCTCATAGAGAGGCAACCCTCAAAGTGACATTACCGACTCTTCATCCCTTTGATGTTTCTGTGACACCACCTACCTTCAGAATAGTTGCAGGCCTGTGACAAGGCTTGACAGTGAGCCAGCATGGCAATCCGAGACACCGTGACACCCATAACGCTGCCCTCTTTGCTCGTCTTGTACTACAGAAGAGAAAAAAACCATGGCGTGACTCTGGGTCCCACACACAGAGAAAATGAAATCACAGAATCCATATTAAATAAGTTTTTGTTTCTCTAAAGCTACTGAGACCTACTCAGAGAAGTACCTGCTGGTAGAAAGGTACCAGCAAGGTTCACTACTGAGGAGAGCGTCACTCAGGTAGCAAATATGTTCAGATATCTCCACAGATGTGAGATAAAGACAGTAATTGAATGTGTTTGTGTTTATTTATTTGTTACTGATGCTCACAGCATCTCTTCCTGCTCCCACAAGTAAACAGAGAAGCCAATGTATAATTTTAGAATGGCTGAAACACTGTTTCTAGGTAAACCCCTGCAATTCCCAGACATACAAATAAGAATAAGCTCTGCCAGGAAGAACAGAAAACCCAAAAGCTGCTGGCTTGAGTGTTTTTGGGAATCTGTGGTATCAAGTTCATTGTCTCAGAGAGCTTGGTTGTCTTAATTATGACCTTTCCGTAACGAGAACAGTTTCTCCGATCCATTTTGAGAAACATGCAAGGTGACAAAGGTATTCAACACTAAAGAAGCTCCGCAGCAGGCTGTACACAGTGGAAGATGTGGCTCAGTGGCTACAAACCGGGAAGTTTAGGGTAGCGAGGTGAAAGTATTGTCTCTCTCCGGTGATGAGAACATTAAATTCAGCTCATGGAAACTGCTTTCTATTCCCCATTCACTACTTACCTCGATATATGCTGGCTCAGTTCCTGCAACTGAGATGTTGGGCTGCCAATCCTTCGGAGATTTGGAGAGATATTTTGAATCTGTCACAACCCACTTGAGTCTGGGCCAACCTAGAGACAAAATTAAAGTGGGATATTAACATCAGTTTATTTATTGAGGGATTTATATTCTACAAGAACACACTGATCTCCCACCGTTGGTCCAAGTTCAGTTACACAAGCAAAATACCAAGCAAAGCCACGCCAGCAGCCAGAAGGTTCATCGCGCTGCTCATCAGGGAGTTCAGTGGGCAACAAAACACTTCCTCCTCTCAGGAAAGATCCCTGCAGTATTTCTAAATATAGCTTGTTGTAGCATTAATAAAACTGCGTTCAAACCAGCCAAACACCACTGAAGGGATCTGAGGACAATGCTGGCTTGTAAGGTGGATTCCAGAACACCAAGCAATTCTGTCAAACGCACAGATCGAAGTACACCCCACGCATCAAACCTACAACGGTTCAGCAATGCAATCGGAGAAGTTGCTTGCTTTCCCCCCCTTTGCACTCAGACTGTTGACGATCACTCTAAGACGGTTCAGCTATAGCAAAAGTACAATCAAAAGCAAACATAAAACCCATCTGACCTTTAAACTGCACAATTTCTCCATTTTGAGTTTTTGGAAGCCCTTTCAGACAAACTTCAGTGGTGAGGGCCAAAGCGATACCACAGCTTCCCAGCAGAAATCCGATCTGCTGACCACCAGCATCCTGAAGGAAGAGGGGGAATAAAGTTATTCCTGTTCAAAGGTGACATTAAGTGAACTTTTCCCTTACCAAAATCCAAGATTTGGGAATGTTTTAGTAACCAGATGGTAGCTTTATGGATCATAGGGGGAGGAAAAAGAAATAGCCAACATTAGCAAACACGCTTTCCTTTGGTTTGTCCTTCTGCTCCCATAACCAATGCGTAGCAATGGTTTGAAGCTCAAATGATAAAGATCTGGAGCACCTCCCATAGGAGAAGAGGCTGAAAGAGTTGGGGTTGTTCAGCCTGAAGAACAGAAGGCTCTGAGGAGACCCTAGAGCAGCCTCCCAGGACTGAAAGGGGCTCCAGAAAAGCTGGGGAGGGGCTCTGGATCAGGAAGTGCAGGCAGAGGACAAGGGAAAAGGGTTTTCACTGGAAGAGGGGAGATTGAGATGAGATCTTAGGCAGAAATGTTTTGCTGTGAGGGTGGGGAGGCCCTGGCCCAGGTTGCCCAGAGCAGCGGTGGCTGCCCCATCCCTGGAGGTGCCCAAGGCCAGGCTGGATGGGGCTTGGAGCCCCCTGACCCAGTGGGAGGTGTCCCTGTCCATGGCAGGGAATGGGACTGGACGGGCTTTGAGGTCCCTTCCAACCCAAACCATTTAATGATTTTGTGACAACTGCTGCCTGAGAGTGATGAAAACAACCGCTTCTAAGCTTCCATAATCATGCATTTTGGAAGAGGATGGATATCCAGCACAGAGACCTGCTGGCTGACAATGGAGATGCACCCACAAGCCAATAAAAGTCCATGGGGAACCGAGAGGCCATTGTAAAAATGCAGAAGGGCCACTGACTGCTTTGCATACCGAGCCTGCTCTTTGCAATTCATTTCATTCAAAAATGAGACGATTATGTAACTGGGGACAGATTGCAGAGAAATCCGACGATTCCCAAAGGGAAGCATTCATACATAAAACAAATATTACATTGGCAGGACTAAAATGCACTGGATGTGAAATCCATGGGAAACAGGTGCTCTTGCCCATCATCCCAGCACTGAGTACACACCATTCATTTTCATTAATGGAAGCCCAGATGCTTTAAAGAGGAATTAAGAGGCAAAGAATGCAAAATGTGTAATTACACTGAAAAAACTGGGATCTCATTTCTATTGCCCAATGATAAAACCACTGGAATGAGGTAGCTCACCAAGAAATCTGATTGGGCAAGCGCTTTATTGTGTTTGGTTGCCACAGCAGTTGTCACGCTGCAAGCAAATGAAAGCAAAGCCCTGGCTCCAGCTTCGCTTACCATTTCATTACCTCTCTCGCCATACGTTTGCCATTATCCTGCTGCTTTTGACCCCTCTTATGAAATCTAAAGTTTTAAGCAGTTCTTGACATGGCAATAATACGGCAACATGGCAAAAATTCTGGTAAAGAAAATACTTCATTGGGCAAAGAATTTAAGCGAAGTGCCTCAAAGTCTTCAGGAATTCTTAGCACCTTCGGACTCAAGACTGCTAGATGTGAAGCATGGCTGGAAACGAGATCCCCTTCGCATCGATCGTGGGGGGGGCACATTCCCAATATGATCTGTACCACATGAATCATTTGCGATTACAGAATGAGGACAACAGCATTTAGGTGAATTGCCCATCTCCAGCTACTCAGCACAGCTCTCCGGTTGATGGATTTCCACTTTTAAACAGCTATTCCAGGTTCACGAAGGCCTTGCACATTGTGTTGATACGGAGCTGCTAAGGCAGCAGCTGGGTGCCGTCAAACACTTTGAGGCTGATGGTCTGACTTGGTTTTCATTCCACATCAGCCCATCACTCCTCTACATTCCATCAACGTTACCTTTCTGGTAAGAGGTACCTCTATAGGCACTGGTATGACTTCTGCGAGGAGACAGCCATAAAATGCCACCATGAACATGACGGGGTCGTTGTTGGGATAAACAAGGGCTACCTACAATCCACAAAAAACACTTTGTTAGTTGAAATACAAAGAAAAACTACAAAACGCAGATCTACAGCGACTAAAAGTCAGAAAACTTTGTGTTGTTTCACATTCTACCATAGCATTTTTCACAGGGCATCTTCAAGCTCTCTTTCTTCCATGGAATATCGGTACACGCATGAGTTCCTCATGCGGTAACATCAGCATTCCCATGGGTGCCTGTACACCTGAAGATGCACACACAGCAAAAAAACACAGAGATCTAAAGCTCTGCGTTTGCCTCAGAGGTGCAAAGCTCTTCCTTAGATGCATTTCAAAGTCCAAAGCCAAGAATTTGCTTACAGAGGAGCCAGCAGGGTTGAAAAATCAGAAAAGAGTCTTTCCCAAATAGCCTGCCCCTGGGATAAAAGCCTTGCTATTAGAAGAACAAGATCAGAGCGTCTGCAGTGAGTTACAGCCCCCCCAAAACCACTACTTTTATTTCAGAGGGAGAACCAGGCAGTCCCAAACTCATTACCCTATCTCCAGGTTTTAACACGGGTTCATTTTTGGTCCCCAGTTTATTAAGCAGTGTGTAGGCCAGCTTGAGACTTCTGCTCCACAATTTGCCTAGAACACAAAGAAGAGAGACTTGCACAACTCTAAAGCAATCCAGCATACAAGAGAACATTTCAATTCTTGGCTGCTTTTACCCTCTCCAGTCACATCCTCCGTTTCGGTTGCGCTGCTTTTTCTACAAAGCTCTTAAAACCCAGGAAGGAATCTGCAGCCACACCAAGACCAACCACCCTGTGTTCTACCCTCCACGGCTCTTTCGGAGCGGTTTAGCAATGGAAGTCAGGGTTCAACTCACCATAGGTGAGGGTATAAACTGGTTTTCCTGTAACATCCAGTGCTGTCAGGCAGGGGCACTTTGCTTGTGTGGTTCCCCAGCGCTGCAGGGCTGCTTCTAAGGCAGGAGGCCAGTTACAAACAACTCCCAGGGGTTCTCCCTTCACAGGCGTCATCTGGCGGCCCTCTGGCTTCGGCTGGTTTGGGTCGGGCTGTGGAACTGAAGGAAACTCAATCATATTTCCAGTTCATTGGTTCCCCAAGAGTTAAGCTGGAAAGACATCTTTCCTCAACGCCTTTAGGTTTAAAGAGCCCTATCCTGGTTCATTTCAAGCCCTGCACTAAACAACATCGTGAGCACAGTCTCCTCCTGTGCCGTTAACAGGAATTCAACACCACAGTGAGGGAGCAAACACAGAATCGGAGAAAAGAACAACAGTCCTACAAAATCAGGTTGTAATGCAAAGACAATCCCTTCTGGGAATTAATTAAAGCGGCCTAAGTGCATAAAAGGGGCTTTAAAATAATTTTAAGTATTTTTGTTAATAAGTTTTAGTTATTGTAAGAAATTTTCTGTTGAAGAGCCCCCTCAGTGCTCGGCAGGACAGGGAATTACTTGAAACATTGGTATCGGACTGTTCATGAAGGCTGCTGCTTGCTGCAAAGAGTAAATCAATCAGAGTCAGCTTTGAAAACAATGGCATAAATAAACCCAGCGCTGCGCGTGCCCGTGCACTCTAATAAATGAATGATAACCCCCACTATTCGGTGCTATTACCTTCTACAATTTCTTCAAAATCATCCACAAAAAATTCTTTCAGGGGTGGCCGTTTGGGTCTTTTCAAGGTGTTAAGCAACTGCTGAATTTTCGTGGAGACTCTACTACTCACGGGAACACCTGGAGGGAGAGATTTTGGCCAAGCAAAGTGTTCATCATCTCTGTGAACATTTAGGTCTTCCTCCTCCCACCACAGGACACTTCTCAGTTCACCCACTCACTCAGCTACGGACACCCGTCACTTCAGGCTGTGCCAGTGCGGGATGACGTTAGTGTTGTACCAGTTCTGTGTCAAACTGTGGTCAGAAAGTGCCAGCAATAGAAACTGGTTTTTAAAGCATTCACTCCCTCCCAAAGCCTGATTTCCTCCTCCCTCTGGCACACAGCACTCACTGAAAACCCTTGCCGTAGCGCTGCCAGCAGAGGGGGGCACAGCCAGAACACAAGCATCAACACTGCCGCTCTACACAAAGGTTCAGGCCAACCAGCTGAGAGCGAGCATCATCAGTTTCACGGGAGCTTAATTACAGCCAAGAATTCCATTATTTCATTGATCTTACCTTTCCTTTTCCGGATTCTAGGACAAAAGCTTTTTAAAATATGCATTTCTCATTTTTCACTTAAAAAGCAGCAGAGAAGAGGAAAGTGTCATCTCTCCCATGATTTTCCCAGTTCGGTACCTGGCAGAGAGCTGCTTCAGCACAGGAATGTGTTAATGCCAACACTTGAACCTTGGCACGGGAATAAGTTAATGCTGATGCCATAACCACTTCCAACTTGTGAAGTGCTTAAACGGGATAAACTGGAGTTGGGGGAATAAACCCTGTGACCGAGGTCCTTCCTTAACAGCATCCTAACTTCAGGGGACTCTGAACAGCTCCGTACCATCAGCAGTATCCATGAGACTGGACCGGTTGGATCCCTTGTGCATGCCTTTCACGATCCCTGCGGGAGGCAGGTCGATTGCTGCTGGGCGTGCTGAGGACGAGGAGGTAGTTGCTGTGACATCGGGGGGAACTGAGACATTTTCTAAAGAAAGGGGAGAAAATTGAGATGGCAATTAACAAAGCCCTGTTGTTATCAGACAGGAGCAGCACAGCGCGAGTTACCTGTTACCAACAATCTCAAGAATTTAATGAGTTGAGCATGGGGAGCTCTTATTAACGCTAAACACACCGCCTCCTAAAGAGTGAGTAGCACCAGGAGCTGCACATTGTTCTGGAAAACAGAACACAAAGGCACAAGATCATAGAATCATGGAATGGTTTGGGCTGGAAGGGACTTCAAAGCCCATCCAATTCCAAACCCACACCACGGGCAGGGCCACCTTCCACCGGATGAGGGGCTCTGTCCGTGTCAGGACAGCAGTTCACCAGAAGAGGGTTCCTATTCTTGGTCTCTAACCCTCAAACCAAGCTAAGCCTCTTTTCCTCCAGCATTGGGAAAAAAGGAAAAAAGAAGGAAAAAAGTTTGAGATCCAGATGAGCTCCGCAATATTCCAAGCTCTTCCATTGCCTATGCAGGAACCTCTCTTGCTAGAATTGTACTATTTCCCTTTATGGTCAGTAAGGGCTTTCTAAAACAAAACACACGCGAGGCTGCTGGCTAAAGCAGATCAGCAAAAAGTCAGGTTGGGTTCAAAACTCGTCGAGCTCGGTGGCTGAGCGGCATCAGCCCGTTCAGCACTTCAATGAACTTAAAACCTAACGGATCGAGTGAGCTGGGTGCTACTTCTGCTTTAAGTTGCCACACACTCTGCTTTTCAAAACGGCAACCAGCTCTGCAGAGTTCAGGGATTCACTGCTTTCTCTTAAATATGGGATTTTTGGTTCCATTTCTTTATATAAGAATATTTATATGAGAATTTATATACGATTGCTCATTTCTTTATACAACATAGCTGGTTCAACCCTCTGATAGGGCAGGGATATTCTATTTGAGCCTAACAAAGCCAGCAACTGCTGCTTGTGAAGCTAAAAACACAACACTTTTGGGACTGTTGGCTTGCACAGAGGTGAAGGAAATCCCTGCCTGCACCCCAAGATATTTCTGATGTATTGAGCTTCAGAGATCACTAGGAAGGAATCATGTGTACAAGAGCTCCTACTCATTGAAATCAGGCGCTAACACAGGATGGATGTGGCATCTACACGACAAAGATTTAAACTTCTATTTTGCACAAAATACTGATTATATCAGCTAGGAGTTATTCTGTAGGTAAAAAGCTGAATTGCCTTAATTCTATACGATGGCTTTCTCTATGCTCCAATTAAAAACAGCCTCCCTGCTTTGAAGACACATTAATTATTTTGGCTACATTTTATGGGCATTTCCCCAGTTTTCCACGTCAGAAAAGAACTTGTGTTCCCACAAATAAATGAAAATAATAGCAATAAAAACCAACCGAGTGAGACAGTTAAACCCCCAGCATTTCTATGCACTGCTTGCCCCAAACCAGTTAAGCATAAGCAGAGAGCACACGAACTGCAGGCGCCTCCTGAGATGCAGGAATGCCCCGAACAGCAGATAAAAAAACGAAAAAAGACAAACGTACACAGAGCAAAACCAAACTTTGCCATTTCAAACAGAAGCATCAGCAGCGAGGAGCACCTCAGAGCCTCAGAAAACTGAGCCTGGGGTATCCAGATCTGTAGATTTTGCTCCGTCTTCTCAGTTCCTGGATGCTCTGATCATTTCTTAAGAGTGGTCGTGAAAGGTCTGTGCTAAATCTTTCCTCTGCTATCACCATTTTTTTGCATCACGTGCTCTTTTGTTCACATATATGGCTGGGTTTGGTCCTTTTTCTTTATTAATCTAATACGAACAATAAACCATTAGGGCTCAGAACAAAATGAGAATATGAGAACACAGCATTTCCCCCACTTGCCAGGCAGAGACACCCCTGTGGTGTTTGTCAGGACACGGATGCCAAATGCTACTCGCAGACGTAGCTCTGTGCACACAGGAGCTCAAGCAGCCGTAGACGAAAGCAGCACAGGAGACAGAACGACAGTTGTGCCTGCTGAACCTGTCGATACTGCCATCACCCCTGGAGGCATCTCTACCTGGACACGCTCCTGTTCCCCACTTCCCCTTTTCCAACCAACTCAATATGCTGAAATTCTTAAGGGAAAAAGAAATTGTGACGGTGCAGCTCCAACAAATCCTAGCGAGTGCCATCAAAACTAACTCAGCTCTTGATCTGGATTTCCCTTACGCAAGGGACAACCCCAGCTTTATTAACATAGTCTGAACTTGAAGCGATTTTTCTGTTCATACCCATCTCCTACCTATTCGAGTATTGGCAAACACATCAGCTAGTGACCCACTGGTGCCTTTGCCTTCTCCATGGGAAAGTGTAGAAGATGCTGATGAGGATGTGGATGACCCCTGAATAGATCGGTTGATCCAAGACTCAGCATTCTGTAAGCTCTGATGCAATGCAGCAGAAAGAGCAGCTTGGCGCCTTAGCGAGCCCTCATCCTCGGATGCGGAAGACGTGTCTGTGTGGAAGCAGAAAAGAAAATCTAGCTGCTTAGGGAAAAGCACATCACATTGAACATGCTCTCCTTCCCGTTCACATATCGATGCACAGGCTTGCAACACAAAGATCTTTCTTTCCCAGGCTGTGTCAAACAAGGTTACATTGGCCAAAACAGAAGTTAAGGAGCAGATGTCTCCAATGCGAACGCATTTCCCCCTGGTGTTTTGCCCCTGTTTAAAGCACACAAAAGATTCACCTCCTCAGGATCTTTCCCCTTCAGGATCCTTCCAAGTTTATTAACTTCTCTTGTTACTTTTCCATTCATATTCTGGAATATCCGAGGCTGCATTGCCTAACTTTGCTAATTCCGAAATGGAAAGTGAGGGGTCAGTATCACTGTCAGAACTGAACGTTCACAGAACAAAGCAGAGTGCAGGCACCGGGAAACAAATGTGCCAAGGTCACACACACAAACGTTGTTGTCTGGTTTTCTAAACGGGTCCCTTTCAATTGCAGAAAACAAAAGAAAAACCCCAACCATAAAACAAAAGAGACAACCACAACAAGGAATTGCATCCTGCCTTTCCAAGAGAATGACACCTTGTCTATCCTAAAGCTGGGAACGAATTATTAACCACGAAGACAGCGCTCGTTGCTCGGTATCTCCAGTTGCACAGCGCTACACAAACATTCAGGCAGGTTCTGGCCTGAAATTTCCATATTCTTCCAAGTGATTGCCTGCCTGTGGCCTGGTTGTAAATCAAACTTAAATCATGTTCTACCTACTGGCCAAAGTATCAGAATCACAGAATGGTTTGAGCTGGAAGGGACCTCAGAGTTCATCCAGTTCCAACCCCCCTGCCATGGGCAGGGACATCTCCCACTAAACCAGGCTGCTCAAGACCCCATCCAACCTGGCCTTGAACACTTCCAAGGGAGGGAGCATCCACAACTTCTCTGGGCAACCTGTGCCAGCGTCTCACCACCCTTATGGTGAAGTATTTCTTCCTAAGGTCTAAAGCAGAACGCAATCAGGAAGAAAAGCCCGATTCCAGACCCAGTGCTGACCCGTATTTGTGCAGTACCCACAGCTCAAAATGCGCTGCGGTGAAGGACAAGTCAGAACAGAGCGAAGATGCGAGGAGACAGTGGGAACAAGCACCAGGCCCCGGGAGAAAGGAAAAGGAAAGAGGAAGCACAAAGCAAACAGGAGGCAAAAGAATAGTGATGAGTGAAGTGGCCTAGCAGAGCTTTTTCAGAGAGGGACATGAATTCACAATGAAGTATGAATTCATAAGCTGCAGATGACTTCATCAACCCAAGTGTCTGCGATGCTTCTGCACAAGGAGAGACAACACAAAAGTTATCACTGAAAACGACACACATTCATCTTTAAGGCAGTGCATGCAGCTGCTTGAGAACAGGGCGCTTTATTAACATGAGGCACATGCACCACAACAGACAGTGCGGTATCCGGGGGATTCTGCTGCCGCCGTTACATGGGAGGGGTTAGGAAGAAAAGCCCTGCAAGTCACGGAATCCCACAGGACCCCCTTAGCGTCCCTGCCCCAAAATGTACGTTGCTGCAGATCCTCTTCCTGTATTCCCTGAATATTAAACCTGGATGAAATCATAACGTGAATTATGCAACTGAAAGAGGTGTGAGGGAGGCAGAGAAAGCAGCCTCAGTCTAGAAAAGCCTGCTCAGCTCTCGCCAATTGATTCCTTAAAAGGGCTCCCAGAAGAGGAGTCATTCTCAATCCCCGCCAGCAGCTCCCTGAACACAAGGAGCTGCTCAAATGTAGCACAAGAACAGGATTAAGAGAATCATAGAATGGTTTGGGTTGGAAGGGACCTCCAGTTCCAACCACCTGCCATGAGCAGGGACCCCTCCCACTGGATCAGGGGGCTCCAAGCCCCATCCAACCTAGCCTTGGGCACCTCCAGGGATGGGGCAGCCACCACTGCTCTGGGCACCCTGGGCCAGGGCCTCCCCACCCTCACAGCAAAACATTTCTCCTCAAGATCTCAACTCAATCTCCCCTCTTTCAGCTCAAAACTGTTCCCCCTCGTCCTGTCCCTGCACTCCCTGATCCAGAGCCCCTCCCCAGCTTTCGTGGAGCCCCTTTCAGTAGTGGGAGGCTGCTCTAAGGTCTCCCTGGAGCCTTCTCTTCTCCAGGCCGAACAACCCCAACTTTCAGTGTGTCCTCATACCAGGAGGCGCTCCAACCCTCAGATCATCTTTGTGGCCCTCGGATGACCTAGTGGAAAAGCCTGGCTGTTGTGACAGCTGCAGCCTCTGGATTTGGATCCTGCGATTATCGCGTACCTCAGCATCCCCTGGGCACGCACGCGGCAGGGCCTAACCTGGGGGAGTGCAGGCGTCGGCTGGGGACTGGACAAACGTCGACCGCCTTTTCGTCGGCATGGGCAGGGCCATCTTCTGTTCTTTATGTTTCGCCAGCGCTGCTTGAACCGCTTCTGTGTGGATATCTGCAAAGGGAAGCTCAAACGCTCAGTTCTGCGACAGGAGTGGAGGAGGAAAAGGCTCAAGGCTGACACACGTGTAAACTTTGCCAGCCCTTTGGATTTAGGCAACCCCTCATTCTACAACACCTTTCAAGACAATCACTTTTACAAAGACCCCAATCCCACCAGACCTTTCCCCTCAACCAAAGAGTATGCTGAGATACGCTTGTGCGCAATTCCAAATACACACAGGAGCTCACAGTGCACACAGCCCTCCTCGGGTGTATAAAGCGACAAATTTTGAGGCAGTTTGTCTGACTTTGGAAAAATCTGATGTTCAAAACCATGGATGGATGCAGATTTCATGTAAATGTTGGCAGTGACTAACGGCGGCTGTGTATACAAGCAGATTGGAACAGGCCAGGCTGCGAGGTTTCCACAACTCTGCGAACATGCAGAGCGCTCTTTAAGGGAAGACACATCACTGGTGGTGAGAAGCGACATGAATTTTGCACATAATTATGCTTTGCCAAAAAACAGAAAACCAGGCTTTTCTGCTGCTTTCTGAAACAGTGGCACATGATGGCAGTGTTACTGGAGACGGGATATGAGGGAACACTGTATTTTGCCCCTGTTGAGAAGAAAACCAAAATCTTGTTAATGTGAAGTGAAAAATAAAAGCAGATGTAAACAAAAAACCCATCAGTGCTGCCACCCTCTCATTGCCTTAAGCAGAGAAGGAAATAAGCGGGGTGCTACCAGCCATTTCTGCTGCTCTTTGGAAGCACTTTGAGCACAGATGGAGAAGGGCAGCTCACGTTCTCCAAGCTCCTAGAAGAGATGTGCACAGCAATCATTCATTCCAGGAGCAAACGATTACCTGTGGCTTCCCTGGACCTGGTTCCCTACAGACATTCCAGTCTGAGGACGACTTGCATTCGAGTCAGAAAATCAAGGTGCTTTTTCTACTTAGGATTTGTTTTGATGGATGAGAAGCTTGACCCCTTGAGAGGAGTAAGGACACAGTACATTCCTCCTCGTTACAGGAATCCCAGGTGAGTTCTTGCCCTGCCCTTACCGGATCGGTAGCGTTCATCTCTGGCTCCCCCCGAGCGACCTCGGTGAAATTTGGATGAGGAGGAGGATGATGATGATGCTGAGGCTGGAGTTGCAGATGGAACGGGCATCTGAGTTCTGGATTCCTTCTGTAATGCTGGATCAACCCCTGGAAAACAGTCCACAATTCTCTGAGAGCAGGAAAAAAAAAAGCACCTTTTTTGACCATGATTTTTTCTTTTACCACGTAATTACAGGATTCTCCCCTTTTTTCTTTCCTTTCTTCGTGGAGTGGATGGAATCAGTTAACACATCTGTGCAACTGCACCTCAACTGGTTCAGAAATACCCGGCCCTCCCCTCATCTTACTCTTAAAGAGGTTTCTTTCCAGCTGTTTTCCTTTCAAGGGGTTGTTGGGCACTGGAAGTAAGAAAGGAATTCACAGCACCTTGGGAGCAGGGGCCAGAATACACATCTCATGTAATTTAAGTAACCTCTCAGTGATAAAGGGAGGTGGAGTCACCTTTAAAGAGTCCTTAACAAAATACAAAAGCAAAGGTGATGAGATTCAGACAAATCTTGATCCATGAAACAGCAGACAGGGCAGTGGGTCCTTCACTTCCACACCCTGAACAGGGCATTTGCAGTGAACTTCCGTGTTTCAAGATTCAGTATCTGTAGGGTTTGCTCCCTGTTTTACCACAGAATCCTGGAACGGGTTGGGTTGGAAAGGACCTCAAAGCCCATCCAGTTCCACCCCCTGTCATGGGCAGGGACCCCTCCCACTGGATGAGGTTGCTCAAAGCCCCATCCAACCTGGCCTGGGCACCTCCAGGCTTGGGGCAGCCATGGCTTCTCTGGGCAACCTGGGCCAGCGTCTCATCATGCTTCCATTGGAACAGGACTGCACCGCACTCTCATTAATGCATTAAGATGGAAAAGAATTAGCATTTTAACCCGCGGTAAAGCGACGCAGTGAACTGCTTTTAGAGCTCACAGTTGTTTCCCCCAGTCTCCTTGCAGACACCACTGCCACGCGCACAACGCACAAAGGGCTACGACTGATGCAATCGGTCGTTATTCCAAATTAATGCTGAGCTGTGAAGAAGAGCAAACCCATAGAAAAATACGTTGAGAAGCTGAGTTCGTTATCCTGGGTTCCACTGACCCGTGCGCATTATTGACAGGAAAACCAATAATACACCCGCGGAAAGAGCCTCTGCCACTCACAGTGATTATAAAAACCAAATGGACCTCTGGTTGTCCAGGTTCTGGCTCTTTTTGGCACGTCAAGAAGTGAGTGGCTTTATCATCCTAGAAAAGTTTGATTTTCCCATGAATCCAGGGAGCTAAATAGATAATCTGATAAATCATCGTTTCACAATTCAGCAAGGGACATGAGAATAACTAGAGTTTCAATTCCAATACGAATCTGTGCGTCTGTGGGAACCCAAAGGTCACAGAGCTGCGATTTCCCTCAGGCTGTCACCCCAAGTCATGCAAAAAGAGCAGCAGCTGTGTCAGTTCAATACGCGCCACTCACAAATTCTCACAATCCACCAAAGGATTTAAGAAATCGAAGAGGAAACCACAAATGCTGGAGTCCAATTCCAGTTTCACCACTTTCGTAGCGTGTGGTTTTAGGTAAACAACTTCAGGCCAGCGCCTCAAGCTCAGGGAACTGACAATACCAGCAAATCACACCCAACTCGTTGCAGAAATCTTCAACCACCTCCTCTACCTTCAAAGATCCTGAAGAGCAGAACATCAGTGGAGTACAGCAAACTCACTCTCCCCGCAGCCCAGCATCACAGGCTTTGAGAAAAACCCATGGGGGCGGCGCAGTCCTGGAAGACGTTCTTCACCCTAGCACCACCATTTGGCCTGGGAACCATTTCCAAGCTTTACACCTCTTCCTCTTATTTTCAGGAGTCCCATTTGCGACATCAACATTCAATGCAGGGGAGCTACCGAGCTTAGGAATTAATGATTCTTTAAATTGTCGTGCCAAAAATTAGAACCACTATTTCTAGTTAAGACCATCACATCCTGCCAGGCATTCTCAAACTGTATCAGTGGGACAAGCAGCTATTCCCCATTTCCACTGGTATTTTTTGCACATCATAGAAGGGTTGATTGGAAAGACCCAGTTGGTGTTTGCAGCCCCTTCCCATCGCTCTGGGATGTCACTCACTTATAACCAGTTTAACACCTTTGTAGCATCTCTTCATCTTAATCAAAACCAGAGGCTTTTATTTCAATCCCAAGTCAAGGCAATTTCACAGACTGAGAAGAAAAGCTCAAAGCTCTCTGATCGTTTGGTATTTAGGAATTCAAGCACCCACTAGATGTCAGCAGCAGATTTGACACTATTTTAAATGGATTATTAAATTCATATTCAGTTCTCTCTTACAAGTCTTGCAAAAGCATCTCATCTGCTCTGCAGGGCACCATGAGGAGAACATGACACTCCGTTTAGGAAGGGATCAAACGTGTCTGCAAGTGATGTGACACACCGAGAGCGAGCTCTTTGTTTCAGTATTTTGCTATGACATAAGTCATCGCAGTTGCCTGACAAAGCGAGCACAGCTGAGGGGAGCAGCGCAGAGCTGCAGGAAATCACAAATGGTTCTGCAGCAAAGCGACCCCAGCGAGCCAAGCCTGGCAGGTGAGAGGTGACTGATTTGGTGTTCCCTTTGCAATAATCCTGCTATGGTGGTTTCTGCTGGCAAGACATGAACTGATGGAGACGGGGGAAAGATACTACTTCATAGAATCAGAGTGGTTTGGGTTGGAAAGGACATCAGAGACCTCCCAGTTCCACCCCTCTGCCATGGGCAGGGACACCTCCCACTGGGTCAGGGGGCTCCAAGCACCATCCAGCCTGGCCTTGAACACCTCCAGGGATGGGGCAGCCACCACTGCTCTGGGCAACCTGGGCCAGGGCCTCCCCACCCTCATTTCAGATTCACTTTTGAAGGACGATGTGGATTTAATTTTTGTTAGTTTTTAAGCAGAACTGACTGTTGGGTGATCCCAGCGTTTTGGTGAAAGGAAAGGTTCAATGATTTAGGGATTTTTTTTTTTTCCATGAAAAGATTTTTAGATTAAAAGACTCATTATGAGCATCATTTGTGGCAACGGATAAACATTTACATCAATTACAAGGGCAGTAAGAGCTGGATTCACCTGGCAAAAGAAAAGTACCAGGCAAACCTGTTATTCTTCCGGTTTGCATACAGAAACGAACAAAAGTGCTGGTGCCGGGCTGCTTATTCCTTACAAGAAGATGATTTTTCAAGATCTTAGGCAGAAATGTTTTGCTGTGAGGGTGGGGAGGCCCTGGCCCAGGGTGCCCAGAGCAGCGGTGGCTGCCCCATCCCTGGAGGTGCCCAAGGCCAGGTTGGATGGGGCTTGGAGCCCCTTGATCCAGTGGGAGGGGTCCCTGCCCATGGCAGGAGGTGGAACAAGGTCGGCTTTGAGGTCCCTTCTGACCCAAATCATTCCAGGATTGTAAAATGATTCTTTGGTTCTGTGAAAGCAACAGTGTTGCTCCAACAAAAGTGACCTCTCAGAGCCTCCAGGCCCCCTTTTTTCCAAGGACGTGGGTGGCTTGGTTGCAGTTCTGCATGTTTGGAAGGACACCACAGTGGAGATGACGGTGGGGCAGCCCGCCTTTGTCTCACGAGTGGCCAGTCAGCGGCATTAAGATGGAACAAGCCCCTGTCCTCCCGCCTGGGCCCAGGCTACGGTGAAAACGGCAGCGCCGCTTAACACGCACTGCCCGGGAACCGGCTCGAAACGCTCCCTTCACAGCCTTTCTGTGCAGCAGCCAGCGTGTCCCAGAGGAGGAACAACCCTGGTATCACAGCTCCATCACCTCCGTTGAGTTCCATTTACAAAAATGGATGTCGCACCAGGAAAACATGTATCTTTAGGTAATTAACATTGCTGCTTTAACTCTGAAGTAATGAGGCAAGCTCCCAGAGGCAATGTGAACGGAGCATGGATTGAGCAATAATCATCTCCCTAATTCCAACGCTGACGTGCCCCGACGTGCCATCCTGCCTACCTCTGCCTCCTCTCATCTCCAAAATGGAGACATCGCACTCACACCACCAGGATGGTGCTCGGAGAAATGGAACGCACCGAATCTATGAGTAAATATATTATTTTGTGGTGGACTACGTTAATTTTCCTCTTATTAACAAGGTGACCTGGTTCTGAATCCCTCGTGCATGACTTCAGCTGGCTTTTTACAACAGGAGATTCCCAGATAGAGGAGCAGCTGTAAAGGAGATAAAAAGCTGGAGGGCTGAGCCAGCACAGCAGTGAAGATGGTGCCTTAGCTGGTGACCTCTTACCTGCCTCTGTCTCATCCTGAACTCAAGCTCATCCTGCAGCTTCTGAAAGCACAACTATTTAAAGAGCAGGGCCGCAGACGGTCTTGCCCAACACTTTTTTTCCTCCTAATTAAACAGCGTTCTCTGAAACAAACCAAACGTGCATGCACAGCGAGAGGCACGAGGGGTGCAGGATCACAGCGGCAGTCAAAAAGCAACTTGCAGAGCCTCAGCCTCCACTGGACTTGAGGCGAAAAGCCAATCTCCCAGAAGGATCCAAAAGGAGCCCACGCTTCCTTCTAAGGCTGAAGATCTCCACTGATGCCAACACTGGACTGAGAGACAGAAAAACCTGCTTGACAAATATCTCCTTACGAAGACCATAAAGAGGGATTACTCATGTGTTTCACTTTTTGGTTTCTTTAAATAACAGGAACAGATTTGATACAAAGGCAGGAACCGAGTCTGGAGAGGTTCCTGGGTGAGGGAAGCAGTCCCAGCACTCAGAGCTGCTTGGAACAACAGCTCGAAGTCGGAGGTTACAAACCAGTCTTGCCTTACCTTGCCTCCCTCAGAGCAGGCAGAACACAGGCTTCTTCTGTATCTAAAGCACAGAAGTCTCACACGAGGGAAACGGCACCAGCTTTTGTTGGATACACATGCAAAAACAAAGCTGGGAAACCACTGGGATGGAGTGGAGCAGGAATACACCCACCGAGTGTTTCGGAGTGGCAGAGCCCAGAAGCTCCACACGACAGCAGCAGAGTCCTTCTTCTCCTCAAGCGATTGCCTGAAGCGACCTGCAGCCATTTCAGCAGCAAACCCCACATCACCTTCCCCCAGAGGATGCAGAGCTGACGGGCAATAAATGCACTTTTAGTCTTCACTCTTATTTATTTTTCAGTGGCCGTTCAGCCTCAGTAAGTGCCACCGCGTCCAGCCCCGGCTGCCCAGCAGCACCACCACTCCCCACACCGCAAAGAGCCAGACACATCCGTTCTTAGGGAGAAGCATCTCAGTGTATCAGGAGTGCAATTATTTTGGGTAAGCATCCTCGCAGTAATTAGTGGGCACACTTTCAGCCGTGTCCTTCAGTTTACAATTATATATAATTATCCTACAATCAGCTCTGCTGCTGAGGATCTCCAAACCAAGAGAAACAGATGTAGACGATGGACGTGAATTCAGCTGGTAAATAAACCAACAAATGATGAAAATCCTCCTGTTTCTCCAACAAGGAATTAGGATGGCTGAGAGGACAGAGCACAGCCCAGCTCTGCAGCTCAGCCATTCCTAAGAAGGTTTCAAAAATGATTCCTGAGGAGCTCACACTACAGGAGTGATTCAAAGCCTAGGAGTTGTCAGTTGACGAGGGAGCAGGACATGATTTATAGATGTGGGAGATGAAGACGCAGCCTATGAAGAGGGGGCATATGAAGTGCTGAACTACACCGCACTCTACAGAGACCCAAATCACTCCAGAACTGCAAGGAATCCCCAGAGTTCAATATCAACAAGTGAACCAGAGGGAAAAGGCTGCTCATGACTCCATGGCCTCCGTGCAGCCTCCCCAGTGTAACTATCAGACAGCTACGGAAACGCATGAAACAAAAGAGTATGGAGTTGGCAAATGAAGCCCCAGGGCTCCGCTTCACAGCCACCCCACAGACCCCTTCAACACCAAGGCTATGCAAAACCCTCACACCGAGCAAAACAGGTACCTACCTTGGGTCTGCGGAACATAGGGAGCCAGCAGCTTTGCTCTCTTCTTCTCATACCCCTTTTGCGTGATGTCCCCTAAAACCAAGGAAAGAAAATTCACTTAATCATATCCACATTTTTCAGTTTGAGGGCTGCTTGCTTTTCTTTTCAGTTGCACGAAGGTTTCACCTGAGCACAGCAATGACTACGCCGAAGAAAATCTGAGACCAAATAAATGCGAGCACACTGTGATTTCAAAGCCTCCACATTACAAACTGCTGCAGTTTCCCTTGGGAGCAGAGATATCCACTGCACACTATTTAAATTCAATAATTTGAATCAGAACAGCTATCTAAATGGAATATCAAAGCAATGGAAACCTAAAAAGGGAGACTCAGTGCATGAAAATATTCTGTAACCACAAAGCCAGCGCAGGCCGACAAAGTGGAGTGATTCCCAAACAACAGGGCAGAGGGAAAGTGCAAATTCAGAGCCTCATCTTAAAATAATCAAATTGAGAACAGGTTTCAGCAAATAAAGTATCCTCCATGCAGGAGCTGTTTAGGGCACATCCGAAAACCAAGGCAAGGCCGAACAGAGTCAAAGTCTACAGTGCTACCCTGTGAGCCAGAAATTCAGGCTTTTAACCCTGTCTATTTGCTATTCAGGGAAAGCTGGGGGGTTGTGGGTTTTTAACCCAATCATCACTGCGATTCCACTGTTTGCCGACTGCAACAAGCACGCAGGAGAGAGACGCCTGAGCTCCACAGAAGCAAAAACTCCAGAAGAGACTAAGTATTAGCAAACTTTTCCCCTTTTTGAAAACCTAATCTGTCTGATCCTGGACATTAACCATCTGGCTGCTGCCTTTTGTTTTAATTTCTCGCATTACATCAGAACCACAAGAAAGACTGAAACCTTGGAGGGATTAAAACAAAAAGCCCTGCAGCATTGCAAGCCTTCTTGTAGCCTGACCTGCACTTGTAACCTCTTATCTCAAAGATTGGAAGCAATCAAACACAAGGCAGTAAGAAAACAGCGTTATTTGCTTTTGCTTCTTAAGCTAAAATTGAGGCTGCATTTGTATTGTGAGAAGAAACCTGTGATGGCAAACAGCATGTCTGCTGTTCTGCAGTCTGATTATTGCAAGGCAGCAGAGTATTAGAGCAGCGCATGGCGCTCGGTGTGCTCCTTACCGCATCCCTTTGCCAGACACTGCCAGCCTGATCCGGAGGGGCCACATCAGGAAAGGTGATTACAGGGTTTAGGCTCTAAGCTTCCCAACACAGTCAGCGTCTTGCTGAAAACATCCCAGTTAACTGGCCGTTTGGGTTATAAAGGTGCTTGTGCAGTACTGAAATGCTTGGAAAGGGAATGGCATTCCCTCCTTTGCGCTGTGCGGTCCAATGTCAGCGTCGCTTGGAATGCCGAGAGCAAGAGTTCTGAAGCCAAAGTGGGTACTTATGCTGCTTAGCGGAGGGCGTGCATTTGCACACAAACCTTTATCTCGTTGCTCTAACACTACGGTTGAGTCAGGTCCCAACAAGTCCAAACAAATCCAGCAGCTGAAAATTAGAATGTCCATGAAGCACTGAAATGCCAAGCAAAGCAGTAATTTTAATGCTTGATTGCAATACTGAGCTTGGTTAAATTAACCCAGCTCACAGGAAAGGTATGTTGCCGTGTCGGAAAAGTGCACCTTTGGAAAGAGCTCTACAGAGAGCGTACGCCAAAAGGACAACGTTCGGATTGACCACAAGCTCCAGAATGCAGCAGCTTTCCTGAGGTTCACCTTGCTCTGTTCTCAGCTGCAGTTTTACTGTCCCACATTCATTCATTTGGGGCGCAGGGAGACCGGGGCAACTGCCACATCTGGAAAAACAAACCTGTACCAAACAGGGAGGGATTTGTCCTTATAAGCCAACCCACAGATTTGTTTGTAGCTTGTTATTTTGTGATTAATTGCTCCACAAGATTTAATTGGGCTCCTGACATTGGTGGTTACACATTGTATATAATGAAACATTTGCCACAGAGAATTGTCGGAACTACTAAGGAATACCAGGACATCACCAACAAACACCAGCACACTTGGTTCATGGAATGAGGGAGTGGTTTGGGCTCGAAGGGACCTCAAAGACCACCCTGTTCCAACCACCCTCCTGCCATGGGCAGGGACCCCTCTCATTGGATCAGGGGGCTCCAAGCCCCATCCAACCTGGCCTTGGGCACCTCCAGGGATGGGGCAGCCACCGCTGCTCTGGGCAACCTGGGCCAGGGCCTCCCCACCCTCACAGCAAAACGTTTCTGCCTAAGATCTCATCTCAATCTCCCCTCTTTCAGCTAAAAGCTCTTCCCCCTCATCCTACCCCTGCACCCCCCGATCCAGAGCCCCTCCCCAGCTTTCCTGGAGCCCTTTTCAGTACTGAGAGGCTGCTCTAAGGTCTCCCTGGACTCTTCTCTTTCCCAGGATGAACAACGCCAACTCTCTCAGTCTGTCCTTGTAGAGGAGGTGCTCCAGCCCTTAGACCATCTCCATGGCCTCCTCTGGATCTAACAGATCTGAGTTCTTCCTGGGCTGAGGACTCCAGAAATGAATTTTGATAAACTGATGATCTGATTACCACAGCAGTTATGCCCACACGGACACCTCAAGTCTCAGAAGAAAGTGTCCCTTCACTCTGCCGCATGAGCCTCTTCTCTCTGGTCACACAACATACAGATTTGGTATTAATCCACAGAGACAGAAACCAAAGATTCACCAAGAGAGACATTTCCTTTCACCTTTTTCCTTTCCTTTCCTGCAGATCTACAGGAAATGGAAATAACTTGATCCAAACACAAAGGCGGACGGACTTCCTCAACGAGTATGAGAACTTCCAGCAACAGGAAGAGAACAGAGACAATGGGGCTGCAATCTCACCCATCAATCTCTCCTACGGCACAAACCTGGTAAATCATCAACCCTGCTCACATAAATCAAACACTTTGTGATGTTTGGTGTGCTAAAACCCTTCTAGATAGCTGAAAAAATAACCCAAGAACCACAACTTCACACAGATGCAAGACATGGCAACTGAGGGCTGACAATTTATCTGTGCAATGGTGTTGGTGTTTGCTCATTTCTAGGGAAGAAATTACCAACAAAGCCACTCACTGCCCAGAGATTCTTCTGGTCTTCTCCCAGCTACAACTGCCTCTGCTCGGTTGTGATCTATACACAGAATCCTAGAATGGTTTGGGTTGGAAAGGACCTCAAATTCCATTCAGATCCACCTCTCCTGCCATGGGCAGGGGCACCCCCCACTGGGTCAGGGGGCTCCAAGCCCCATCCAACCTGGCCTTCAACACCTCCAGGGATGGGGCAGCCACCGTGGCTCTGGGCACCCTGGGCCAGGGCCTCCCCACCCTCACAGCAAAACATTTCTGCCTAAGATCTCATCTCACTCTCCCCTCTTTCACCCAAAAACCGTTCCCCCTCACCCTCTCCCTGCACTCTCTGATCAAAAGCCCCTCCTCAGTTTTCCTGTAGCCCCTTTCAATGCTGGGAGGCTGCTCTAAGGTCTCCCCGGAGGCTTCTCTTCTCCAGGCTGAACAACCCCAACTCTCTCAGCCTGTCCACATACAGGAGGTTCTCCAGCCCTCTGATCATCTCCGTGGCCTCCTCTGCATCCAACAGATTTATGTCGTTCCTGTGCTGAGGACTTCAGAGCTGGACGCAGGGCTCCAGATGAGGTCACGGAGCACATGATTGTGCTCTACATGCAGAGCAGGCTCTGCTGGTCAGAAGAAAGCAAAGCTTCGCTTTTTCAGTCAAGCCCCTTTGCCATAACCAATCGTCAGATCTGTGTATGTTGTCATCTTCCCCAGTGTCCATAATGCATTGTCAGCAATCTTTAGGGTCCTGTTGGTTTGGTTTGGTTTGGTTTGAAAAGACCCGGGAGAGTGAGCCGTTCGGAATGCAAGAGTAAAGACAAACCCAGCAATGACAGAAACCGGCAGGGTACGGGCTCACACAGAGCAGAAGAAATTCCAGCAAGCTGCAGCTGATCAGCCTGGATGTTACACATCCATTCAAATCATGGGATTGAGAACCTGGAACTTCAGGAGTCTCACCACCCCTTGACGCCAGGCTGCTTTTTAGCAATTAGAGCTGATGATCTATTCTAAACCATGGTGCTCAATCAGTGCAAGGTGGTAACACCAGCTAATCCTGCTACGCGCAGACAATGCTCCTCTTTCAACATCCTTGCTCCCCTTCCCCCCATGGAATGAGAACACTGAATCATTTACTGTCGAACAAAACCATAATTACTACAGTGGAGAAATTAAGGAAAATGATCACGTAGTGCACAGCATCTCCCCAACAAAGCTTCCAAACACTTGGCTGTATCAAGCACAAGACGCAAATTTGAAAGCATTTGGTATGTGTTTGTATGCTTTTTAAAAAATCCGGTGTCGTTTCCAGCAGTTTGTGCTAACGGAGAACCACGGAAACGCATCTGGTACATCCGTTACCCCAAAACACAGAGAGCTGCTCGCTCTGTTGAACAGCAAATACTGTAACAAGATTATAACGCAAATAAGGGAATACATTCTATTATCACCACTGCATCTGCTCTTCAGTTCTCACCTCTGTTAATCACCTGGATGACTCTGATTCCTTGCCTACTCCCCTGCTTGATGTCTGGGTACATGGGACAGACAATGCCTCCCTGTGGTTCTGTCATCTCGAACTCGCTCCAAAAGAGCACAGTGTGAAGCCTGGGTTTGCAGAGCCTGGTCTTGGGTTTCCTGTGAGGGTTGGGAAGGCACCTGCGCAGGTTGCCCAGAGAAGCCGTGGCTGCCCCATCCCTGGAGGTGTTCAAGGCCAGGTTGGATGGGGCCTGGAGCCCCCTGATCCAGTGGGCAGGGTCCCTGGGTAGGCTTTGAGGTCCTTTCTAATCCAAACCATTCCATGATTCTATGTCTGAGAAATCCCAATGCGGCCGGTGTGCGGTTCAGCGCTGACGACTCTCAGCTACGGCCTCAGCAGAAAACAGACACCGAACCAATCCATCCAACACTGCAGTAAAGAATGTGTCAGTACTCATTTATTTTAAGTTAGGTATTGCCCGTCTTCCATCTCCTGGAGGACTGGCAACATGTACACACCCCCACCTCCCTACATTTCACCCAGGTGTGAAGCTGCATGTCCTCAATCCCAGGCTCCAACAACCCAACAGACAGCACTGAATCCCTTTTGCAAAGGCTGTGTGTTCAAACTCTACTTGTGAGATGGTCTCACCCTCCTAACACTCTCTGGCTGTAACTTCAGCACAAAAATGATGTTTGGAACAAGTTTAGACAATTGCCTCTTTCTGTCTGAGGCCAAATGATGATGTAGCTTCAAAGATTCCCTCCTCCTTCCTTCGGGTGAAGCTGTTTATCAGGTTTCCTCCTTGAAGACAACACCAAGGCCTGCAAACTATAAAGTCTTCCAGAAAAGAAAAAAAGTCACTGGGTTCTTGAAAGGAGTAAAACCTTACTCGCTTTATGTCCCCACCCCCAAAAAACCCGAATCGAAGCCAAACAGTAAGAAAAACAAAGAGAGCAGGTTTGTGCTTTGCAGTTTCCCTTTAACAGCACCATTCTGCTTCCATTAGGAACATGAATAGGCTACAGAAAAAAACAGCAACTCTCACAAAGCTCTGTTTGTTGAGCGCAGGCATTATCCCCCGACAGTTCCAGCACTGAAAGTTTCACGGACAGATCAGCCCCAGATTAATTTATACACACAGTACAAGGCCACTTGGCTCCAGCACTGTGGGGGCTCTGTTCCACCGCTTCAAGAATCTCTCCTAAAGGCTTATGAATGTTACTTTACCAAATTAAAACTAATTTAATCTCAACGTTTATTATTTCAAAGCAATGTGATTCAAGATGAGGTTCTTGTGGCACAGCCTTCCCTTCGCACATGGTCGCTGCAGAGGTCCAGCTCCGCGTTCTTCAAGGTCCCAAGCTGCATTTCACCACCGGTCACTTAGTGTGGGCCTTAAGTCTCCTCAATTCTTTCGTCATTTTACCTTTCAACAATAAATCCAACCCCTGAAGCTCTGTTGAAGAATCTCTGGATCTTACCGCAGCGTTCCAGAGTCCCAGCTGATCCACTGTCCTCGGCTCACCCGTCTGGGCCCGTGTATTACGGGTTGTAATCTCTGCTGCCATATGCGATGCATCACCACGCTGGGTGAGCTAAGGACAGGGTTTGGTTTGCTTTGTGTGCGTGGGCAGGGGTGACCAAAGAAAAGGAGAGGGTCACCAGATCGACTTCAGCCACAGACCATCCCTTCCCCCGTGACAGACAAAAAATACACGTAACGTAACTTATCATCACTATTTCTGCTGAAAATGGCACTACCTGGAGCACAAGACCCAAGAGGAGTGGCTGAAGGACCTGGGGCTGCTTAGTCTGCAGAAGAAGAGGCTGAGGGAAGACCTCATCGCTCTCTGTACCTTCCAGAAAGAAGGTTGTGGGGAGGTGGTGTTGGTCTCTTCTCCCAAGTAGCAAGTGAAAGGATGAGAGGAAATGGCCTCAATTTGGAACAAGGCAGGTTTAAGTTGGATATTGGGGAAAACTTCACTGACAGAGTGGTGAGGCATTGGAAGAGGCTGCCCAGGGCAGTGGTGGAGTCTCCATCCCTGGAGGGGTTCATAAAACACATAAATGTTCCATTTCGGGACATGGCTTAGTGGGCACGGTGGTGTTGGACTGTCGGTTAGACTGGATGAGCTTAGAGGGCTTTTCATAATTAATGATTCTATCAGACCCATGCTCTTCCTGTGCTCAAAACTCCAGAGTTGGATACAGGACTCCAGGTGGGGTCTCACCAGAGCCAAGTAGAGGGGCAGAATCCCCTTCCTTGCCCTGCCAGTCCCGTTATCGATGCAAGGGGAACAACTACCTTTATGAAAAGTAAAGTCTTTAAAAAGGTTTGAGAAATTCTTGAAGGAAACCCCTTAAGACCTTTAAATAGATCACTAAATGCTGTTAACCCCGAGAGTCCTACAGGCTCTACCATCGCCTCTAACAAGCATCTGCAAATCACAATCACTGAAGTCAACTTTATACGAGCTCTTATTCTTGTGAAGGGCAGCCACTGAAATTGTACGTTACCCATAGAACCAGCACATGCACATAAATAGCTGAATCCCACAGAAAAATAATAAATCTTGCCTGCAACCTCATCCTGGGGAAAAAAAAAAAAAGTCTTTTAAATAGCTACTTCTCATGGGGAAAAAATGCATTTTCCCTTCCGAAAGCTATAAAGGGCCCAGACTCAAGGCTTTGTCACAAATGGGATTTCACAAAATTCCTGAGAAATATTTTCATCTATTTTTAATAATTAGTCAATGAGAAGAATGTAGATTTCGATGTCAGAGCGCTTCACAGTGTTTATAATACTGGTACTGCATCAGAACAACGCACTGAAACGAGGAGGAGCAGAAAGGGTGACGGACACGTCCGCAAGGAGCAGCTCTGTACTCACAGTCTGCGCTGAGTAATGCAGGGCAGCGCACTGAAAAACCCCGATGAGGTGATTCTGCTCTGAATAATGCTCTGTTCTGACTAACGTCCCGGTCAGACACCAGCAGAATCCATCAGCATTCCCTGTGCAGCACCAGCGCACAGACCTGGCCCTCCATCGCCCACCTGGAAGCGAGAGTTTCTCAGGAAGTGACTAAACTTTATGCAGGAGTAGCAGCCCTGTGATTCAGCAGGGAACCAGCAGGCAGGGACATCCCCGTCTTCCATAAGGTAGAAACAGAATTATTGGAACGGGGAGCACTGATCCCTTTCTCTTTGGAGTTGTCCGTCCAGCCTGACCGCGCGGGTTACACAGGAGTTTGCTCTGTGCGTGCTGACCACAGGCACTTTCTCCACAGCATATCAAAGGGCACACACGATTTTCCAAATCAGGCCTGGTTTTAGCCCAGAAATAAAACCAAACTCAAAACCATGCAAGGTCCCGAAGAGAACTTTGCGTCTCCCTGCAAAACACAATGAAGCGGCGGAGGGGCTCTTGATCAGGGGGTGCAGGGATAGGACAAGGGGGAACGGATTTGAGCTACTGAGATGAGACCTTAAGAAGAAATGTTCTCCTGTGAGGGTGGGGAGGCCCTGGCCCAGGTTGCCCAGAGCAGCGGTGGCTGCCCCATCCCTGGAGGTGCCCAAAGCCAGGTTGGATGGGGCTTGGAGCTCCCTGATCCACTGGGAGGGGGCCCTGCCCATGGCAGGGGGTGGCACTGGATGGGTTTTGAGGTCCCTTCCAACCCAAACCATTCTATGATTCTGTGATCCTCACACACAAGCCCCAGAGTCTGTGCAGGCTCCTCTATGCCAATACCAGGCCATCTTTTCTGGCTTGAAGAGCACAACCCATTCAAGTCGGTTACAAGCTTGGGAAACCAGATCTAAATAGATGGAGCAGAAGAAAAATGCACTGTACAGCATGGCAGAAGGAGCAGATTCCATGCCTTGAGCTCAGTACAGGCTGTGTTTGGCTTTCAGTTACATTTACATCAGCCACCACAGCTTCTTGAGGAATTTCACTGCTAAAGAAACCGTGTTGGCACGCCACCAGCAAGCCGAAAAAAACATTATTCTGTCAGCTGCAATGCTCTTTGCAAGAAACATCATGTGGGGAAGGACTTCTGTTCGTGGCTCTCTGGGCGCACTAAAGAGGAGTCGACATCTGTGGCAGAACCACTTTGTTTGGAGGCCGGAGAGCAGGATGTGGCAAGATCCTTCTGAGAAAGCATTTAAGCTGCGTGGAAGATGAAAATAATGGGTAAAACGTTTTCCAGCAGCAAACCCGAGAGCCCGCAGAGCACAAAGCCACGTGCTGCAAATCCAACGGAGTTACTGAACTTCACGGGTCCAAGGGAGAACACCCACTTCTCCCAGCACATCAGTTCCTCCTCATCCTGCACACTTACAGCTCTTCAAAGAGAAAGACACTGCAAAGAGGCCCTCGCTCTGGTTTGCCTTTAAGCAGAAAAAACATGCTGTTAACATGAAGAGAAGGAAGGGTCCCATCCCAATTTTCTGGCCCTGTCACGCAGGATATTGTGGCATCAGAACATACTCTTGTTGTTCCAAAACAGCAAGATCCTCACACATGGAATTTTCCTGCCCTGTACCACCACGGCCCCATTGTCATAATCTATTGGGCCCCTCAGTACAAGAAGGGCATTGAAGGGCTGGAATGTGTCCGGAGACGAGAACGGAGCTGGGGAAGGGAATGGAGCACAGGGGCTATAGGAGTGGTTGAGGGACCTGGAAGGGTGTAGCCTGGAGAAGAGAAGGCTGAGGGGAGCAGCTCCTGGAAAGCAGGCTGGACCCAGGCAGGGTTCAAGCAATAGCAAAAGAAGAAATGGCCTCAGGTTGTGCCAGGAGAGGTTCAGATTGGATAGTAGGAAATATTTCTTTACTGAAAGAGTGGTGAAGCCCTGGCAGAGGCTGCCCAGTGCAGTGGTGGAGTCCCCATGCCTGGAGGGGTTCAAAGGATGTGTAGATGTGGCACTTTGGGACGTGGTTTAATTGGCACAGTGGGGCTGAGCTGGTGGTTTGACTGGATGAGCTTAGAAGTCTTTTTCAACCTTAATGACTCCATGATTCTATGACAAATGTCCTTTCTATATTGACACCAGCAGACCTGGAGTCCAATCAAACAGGCATAGAAGTAAGAAAGACTTCATTTCAACGAGCTATCTCCAAACCCACAGTTACTGCCGACAGTGAATTTTCCTGCCGTGGCCTCTCTGAGGGTGCACCATCTCCTTTTCCAATTTAAATAAACTGAATTCTCGAATGTCTGACTTGCAGAGGGAAGGAAGTGTGGAGCAATCAGCGGGGTTAGTTCAGAGCACAGTCAGCAACTTGACAAAAAGAAAACGCAAACAAAAGAGCTTACACAAAGAGTGCAGTTACAGATGTGATCCAGTTTGAAAACTGAAGTCTTTGACAGCAAATTTATACAGGAACTATTTATAATCCAATATGCTTTCAAAAATAATGTATGTTTATTACAAAATTGGTCACTGCAACCTCATGAAAAAGCTGCTTCTGAGATCACATTTTCTCGCCAAACATTCACACAATCAAACTCCACAGGAGAACGTTTCTATCTTGGTAATTTTTTACTAATGAAAAATAAAGCAGATGATAACAGCGGGATAATCACAGCATATGACTCCAAACCACCTTGCTTGAAACTCTGAGCCAGCAGGGAACTGAGGTTCTCAATAAAACAGAGGATGAGACAAAGCCTTGGACAATCGCGGCTTTGTTTGCACAATGACTCCCATCTCCACAGCAGCCTGGACTGAGAGGCTGCGCAAACACCTCATCCCAGTTCCTCCCTAGGCCAGCGTTTCCGTAAAGCTGCTGTTGCACTCTGAATCGTTTGGAAAATCTGACAGTGTTGCCTCCCCTTCAAAAGGTGAGCTCTGCTCATCCCAGCAGGCATCCTCGCTGCCAACGACCAGTCCTGGCATGGCCGGACCAACTCATAAAGTAACTCCCTTCCAGAAAAGCCAAGTTATCACCAGGAGATGGATTAAAGCCTAAGGAAACCTTGTGAGGAACAAACCGGACAGCTTCCACCAGCACTGCAGGACAGGGACTGGCCCTAATGCAACACCCGCGGCACCTGTAATGATGAATCAGCCCCTGAGTTGCACACACGAGCCGAGCAGCGATGGAAAAGGGAGCGTGTTTTACCTCTGGCACCTCGGAACAGCTGCTGGATAAGCAAACAACACAACACAATCATTCTCCAAACCCTTCTGTTTGATTTTGATGCTTCCGCACTCCATTGCCGTGAAAGCCAGAGACATTTGATACAGTGGAAATAAACTGATTGTGGTTCATTTATAATAAAAAGGTCAGATTATCCCATGCACTGAAAAGCAACTTGGTGACATCAGACCTGCCCTCACGTTGTGCTCTTCACCCGAACAAAATGTCTACAATTGGGAAGAGAAGGAACTTCATCTCTAGTTAACGGGCCAAAATTTCAGGGTGTCTGTACTGCCAAGCTCGCTAAGATTAAAACACCTCTGCTGTGAGGACAGGCTGGGAGAGTCGGTGTTGTTCAGCCTGGAGAGGAGAAGGCTCCAGGGAGACCTTAAAGCAGCTCCCAGTACGGAAAGGGGCTCCAGGAAAGCTGAGGAGGGGCTCTTCATCAGGGAGTGCAGAGACAGGATGAGGGGCAACGGTTCGGAGCTGAAAGAGGGGAAACCGAGATGAGATCTTAGGCAGGAATGCTTTCCTGTGAGGGTGGGGATGCCCTGGCACAGGGTGCCCAGAGAAGTTATCATCACCCCATCCCTGGAGGTGTTCAAGGCCAGGTTGGATGGGGTTTGGAGCACCATGATCCTCATGGTAGGGGGTTGGAAATGGATGGGCTCTGATCCCTTCCCACCCAAAACATTCCATGATTCAATGGTTTTATGAAATTTATCACAAAAATGGCTCAAAAATGATGAAATATAATTTATATAAACTGGTAAACCCATAACAGCAGTGTCAATAACCACTCTGGTGACCAAGTGAAACTGAACCCTTCCTTGTCACCAGAACACCCGTTCTGGCAGTGCTTGCTGGCACGGAAGCACCACGGGGCTCAGGCTGAGAGCAGAAGAATTTTCATCACGGCAAAATCCATCGGGTTTCGGAAGTCCAGCAGAAGTGCCCCACTCTGTACAGAGCAGAGCGAGCGAACAGCAGAGGACACACCACAGAGGGCTCCTATGGAACCTGGTGCTCCCCACACAGCACAGCCGACTGCACCCGTGTTCTCTTCCCTGGAGAGCAACAACGCAGACTGGTCTTCACAAGCAAGAAAAAGTGCCATGGGAAGCAGTACAGGATTTGCTTGGCTGGAGAAAAGGAAAAACTGCTGGATCTGTTTCATGGTTCAGTTCATGGCAAAGTTACTTACAGAACAGGATGAGCTTCTTAAAAGTATTTCAGTCATAAATCAAAGTAAATAAAACCACTCTCCATATTGTAAGTTAATCAGAACGCTCTCCTGAGTTGTCCTCACATACACTACCATGGGGAAGAAAGCCTGACAAAGCTGCTAAAAGCTTTAAAAAGCCTAAATTAAATATTAATATTCTGAAAATGATGAAGCCGGCACAAAAACACAAGGCTTTGCCACACCAGTTCTGTATAGCCCAGAGAAAAAGATGAAAGATTTCTTGCAAGCAGCGATGCCGAGATGGAATTATGAATAAAGCAGAAAACCACCCAAGCTACAGCTGTACAGGTTGAGAGCTGGAAGAGCAACAGCCAGCAGAATGCATTCCCAGCAAACCAGTAACGACGGTTAATGGTTATCAAGCAGTTGATGAAGAGCAGAGACAAAAGGTTATCAATAGAATCATGAATCATGGAATCGCTGGGCTGGAAGGGACCTCAAAGACCACCCTGTTCCAACCACTCTCCTGCCATGGGCAGGGACATTTCCCACTGGATCAGGGGGCTCCAAGCCCCACCCAACCTGACCCCATTCAACATCTCCAGTGATGGGGCAGCCACCACTGCTCTGGGCACCCTGGGCCAGCGCCTCCCCACCCTCACAGCAAAACATTTCTCCCCAAGATCTCATCTCAATCTCCTCTCTTTCAGATCAAAACCGTTCCCACTCATTCTGTCCCTACACTCCCTGATCAAAAGCCCCTCCCCAGCTTTCCAGGAGCCCCTTTCCGTACTTGGGAGGCTGCTTTAAGGTCTCCCCAGAGCCTTCTCCTCTCCAGGCTGAACAACCCCAACTCTCAACCTGTCCTCATACAGGAGGTACTCCAGCTCTCGGATCATCACCGTCGCCTCCTCTGGACTCACTCCAACAGCTCCAGGTCCTTCCTGTGTTGAGGACTCCAAACCTGGATGTAGGGCTCCAGGTGGGGGTCTCACCAGAGCGGAGTAGAGGCGCAGAACCCCCTCCCTCGCCCTGCTGGTCCCACTGCTTTGGATGCTGTCCAGAACACTACTGGCTTTCTGGGCTGCAAGCATGCATTACCAGCTCATCCAACAGCACACCCAAGTCCTTCTCCTCAGGGCTACCTCACTGGCCTTACAGTTATTTTTAGCATGATGCGATAAACGTAGGGTGCAGATAAATATGGAATCGCTCCCCTCGGTGTCCCACTTTCCATACACATGTGTATCCAGAACACCCCCTGTAGGCTGGGCTCCTGGGGAAAGGGGTGCATCGAGGAATATTTCCAATTTGACTTCAGAACTGCACATGGACTCGGACTCCTCAGGACAGAGGAGTCTTCCTTTCTCACCAAAGAAGCACCCCAACAGCACTGCCCAGCAGTGGTTCAGGGCCAGCTGGGTTTGCTAGGTAGGATTTTGGTTGAGATGCTCCCTTCTCTTGCAATTCCCTAACACAGAACTCTCTCCTATTTCCTCCAGTTCAGGAATGTTCGGCTGGTCAGCTCTCAGTAACAACCCGGAAGGACTTGTGAAAGCCTCCTTAAAAATCTTTTCATTGAATGATGACATCAATCACTTAATTTTAATGAATGAGACCATATGTTAATTTTTCATTCTGCAATACATTTAAAGCCAAGGTGAGGGTGCAGTTCCTCTTTGCAACATCCCATCTCCCTCAGAGGTGTAGGTAGAACTACTTTAAACAACAAAGTAATTGTTATTGCTTCATTTCCCATCAGCACTTAATTCTAACAGTATGAGCCCGGTTTTATTACTGTGCAAAAAAACCTGTAAGCCTTCCAATTTACTCAACTAAAACAGAAACCCAAGTTTTGAACTCTCTGGTTCTCACAGGAAAGAACCCTGAAGATCTGGAAGACTTCTCTCTAGGCATGGGCAAAAGAGTGGAGAACTCCAAAATTTCCAGAAGATAACCAAACCAATAAGGCACAAAAAATGAACCCAAAACTTAACAGCATCATCTGGAAAAGCAAGCTATGAATTGTACGTACAGAGTGTTAAATCGGGCTTCTCTTGGAGTCATTTGTGGGGACACGGAGGTCTCTGATTCCACGTGGTGCCTGTCGAAAATGCACGATGGAAGCCCCAAACAAATGCAGGTGAATACAGCAAGGGCAGACGTTTGGCAAAGCTGCAGCTTCAGCCCCACGGTGTGACCGTGGCAAAGTTATCGATGTCCACGGCCTAATTCCTCCTCACTGGTAAAGGCGGCAGGGGCTTTCCAGGCCACTCCCTCTGACTCAGAAACTGTAGGAGACCTATCTAAAACCTGGAAACCATACGGAATACTGTGGGCTGCCATCTGAAGATCATCCTAATTGCAGCTTTGCTCCACTGGCTGACAATCTATTCCAGCAGCCGCACTCTCTCTGCCTTGCTCCAGTGTGACTCATTATCCCTCCCCAGTCTGCACCATTCTAGAGACCAGGGAATCACAGAATCACTGAGGTCGGAAAAGCCCTCTAAGCTCACCCAATCCAACCGTCAGCCCAACCCCACTGTGCTGACTAAATCGTGTCCCAAAGTGCCATGGCCACATGTATTTTTCAACTCCTCCAGGGATGGGAACTCCGCTGCTGCCCTAGGCAGCCTCTGCTGGGGCTTCTCCACTTCGTCAGTAAAGAATTTTTCCCTAATACCCAATCTAAACCTCCCCTGGTGCAACTTGAGGCCATTTCTTCTCATCTCATTGCTTGTTCCTTGGGAGAAGAGACCAACGCCCACCTCACCACAACCTCCTTTGTAGGAGCTGCAGAGAGCGATAAGGTCTCCTCTCAGCCTCCTCTTCTCCAGGCTAAACAGCCCCAGAGCCCTCAGCGGCTCTCAGAACCCCTGTGCTCCAGCCCCTTCTCCCGCTCCGTTCCCCTTCTCTGGATGCGCTCCGGCCCCTCAAGGAGTTACCTCCTCCTCGGTCACACAACTGTATGTCAATCTGAGGTCTCCATCACACCGTGCACTGCCCTCCCCAGCCTGACCACTGAGGAGATGAGAGTTTAACATCCCCATTCTTTGCAGCATTTCTGCTGTAGATAACATAGAAAGTGCTCCTCTCTTGACCATCTGTTCCAGCACTTAATGGAGCCGTAATCACCAGATATCAACTATTTCAAAGACCTCTAAAATGTTTATAAAACCACTGTGTCACTGTAGTAATATTAACAGGGAGATGCTTGTATCTTTGTGATAAAATATCATTTTTGCAGCAGGCTTTGCTTTCAACTACAAACATATTGGCCTTTTTTACAGCCACCACCGACAGCCCTATGCAATTCAGGGGGTGGGAGGGAGCGGGAAGGGCTAAGGATGTGTTGACAGCAATAATTTAAGACTAGATACTCTGCCAGGAATGAGAAACTAAAGAATTAAAGTCCACAGAGACAGCTTGCAATTAAGCACAAACCCTGAAAAAGGAGGGATGTAGACAAGGGCCATCGGCCTGGATTGCTGCCATCCTGTTTGTTCCATAAACCTCGTCTGTTGGCTCCTTATGTTTTCTATAAGTAAAATCCGTGCCATGCTATAGAACAGTCTCTAAGAGAAGTGATGATACTTAGGAAATGGAGCAACCACTTCTCTTCAGTGTTCCTTGTACAACAGGATCCTTTCTTCTCAGCACTGGGCTTTCCAGAGGTGTAAGACAGTGCTCAACAGAAGCAAACTAAACTCCTTAGGGTGTCCCAGCTGAGATCTTCCCACCAAACCCAATGCTGACCTGTCTGTTTGGTGAGCACCCATCCAAAACAACTGGGAGGCTGTTGCACCTCAGCCTCTCCAAGAAACCCTGGAGAAACGTTCCTTCTGGCCCTCACTGATTCTGCTGGAGGGCGACAACAGAATTTCTCCTGAAGCCCCAAAGCCCCACTCGGGCAGCTCCCATCTCCATGGAAATACACCAAGAGACAGAAACCACAAATGCAGGATGTGCTCACAACCAGACACCTTCAGCAGAGTTCTCAGAAGCGTGATACCCGTATCAGCTGTGCCGTGCACAGATACGATTGAATATTTCATGTTAAAAGCTCTAAAAGGAAAAAAAAAACCCAGCCTCAGCCCAGAACTGCAGCCTGCAGAGTCAGCCACTCAGCTACAGCAGGTAGTACTGCACCCCGCAGTCCTGAGGAGACCGGCACAGCAGCTGAAAAACACTCCAAAATTTTATGTCCATGACGGAGAAAGGGAAACAGCAGAGCAGCGCTGGTTTGAGAGTGGCAATGTGCTGTTTCTAATTCGCACCAGTTTAAAATTGACATTTATTTTGATCCTTAACTTTGCCTCTCCTTTTTATTCCAGCACACAGCAAGCTGCAAATGAGGAATTTATCACATGGAGAAAGCAGTTATCCCAGAGAAAGCCACCTTCCCCAGGGGTGACACAGCAAAGCCTGACCACTGGAGCTACCTCCTTCCTCGAGATTAGAATGAAGGCACCTACGGGCTCCGAGGACTTCAGTAAGAGACTGGTTCTGCAAGCGTTCTTGCGCAGAAGGTGCTTTCCTCATGGTTCAGTTTCAACAGATGGGTTAAGTGCTCTACTGACAGACCCGCAGGAGGAAAACCCTGAGAGTGGAACGCAAGATCTTAGCATTCAAACCCAACCACCAGGGCCTGAAGAGCTAATGTAGGCTGACATGCAAAAGTGTGCGATCATTTCCATGCGGCTGCCTTCATCTTCTTTCCATAGGAGGCCAGGAAAGCCCCTGGGGCTGTATGAGAGCCTAAATGGGCACAGGTTTCCTTTAGTCTCCAACAAAGGCTTCGAGCGATTGGCAAGCTGCCCTGGCCTGGCTGCCTTCTTCCTTTTCAGATGTGCCTCCATCCACAGATAACGCCAGGCGGCTTTGGATTTGCACCCTGCACAATCCGAGGCAAAGGATATCGCAGGAAACCCAAGTCAGCTTTTCCCTTACATGACGTAACGCCCTGGAACAACCAGCACTGGCTTTCTCATTTACGTATCTAACAGTCTGTGACACTTCAACAGCAGACGATGCGTTCAAAGCTCAAACATTAACTGGTTTAGTGAGTTAAGGAGAGATGCTGCCTGCAATCGCTCGGGGCAGAATGCGCTGAAGGAGCAGAAATCTACCTTTCAACTAGGAATCCATGAAAAAGCTTCAAACAACCCCTTTAGAAGGTGGAAACAATCCAGCCACCGCTGGTTTGTTCCAATGTGACAATAACTCTTGGAGACTTGTCACTTTTCACCCACAGAAAATTTCAGCCATTCTTGATTTCCTATTCTTGACAGCAGAATCACAGAAAAAACCCCATCTTCCATCTCCCAGACCTCTCCATCAGTTCCTTCCATTCTTCCTCTCTTGCCCTGTGCTGTAGGCTCTCCTCTCACTATTCACCAGCAACACTGTTCATCTTTTAAGCCTGTCAGCCCCTTGATCCAGATCCCAAGGCAGATCCATGAGCAGTGCTACCGGCACAACTGAGAGGCTGCCGCTCTGCGCAGCCGCAGCAATAGAAAGCAGCGAACACGCTCCGAGCTGCACTGCTGCCAGATCTTTCATAACCTGAAGCCAAACTCCATTCTAATAGAAGACTATTTACTCCTTCCCCAGTTCTCCATGCCAAGTCTTTCCTTTTATCCTTCTGCCCAAATAGCTCAGTCTCTTCTGGAAGCGGAGTGCGCCTGCAGTGCCGTACAACGCGCCTGTGTCTTTCACACCACTTTATTGTTCACAGGAAGGTAATTCTGTAATTTTAAACAAGAGAACACAAGGAGTAATTGCCTTCATAAGAGGTGAAGTTATGGCATCTTGCATGGCACCGAGAACTCAGACACCATCATCTGCCTTTCTCTGCGCCCCCCTTCCCTTGGAGCTTTGCTGACTCCGTTTAAATCTCTTGGATGTGAAGAAATGAAAGCATCGCCTTTGCTACAGACTCAATGTAGACAAGGCTGAGCCTCCATAAATAACCCTTGCTGCAGCACATGAACCTTTATTCTGCTTTCCTCCTCAGCTTCAATGCCAGAAATTACCTTCACGTTGCAGGGAAACAAACAGGGTGAATCTCCTGAGCTGCCACACGGACAAACAGAGGATCACTGCAGGTAAGCGTGCTTAAGGGCAATCTCTACAGCTCTTTGGAGCCACAGGATCACATTTCACAGGCCCCGAACAAAGCCCAGAGGAGAGCAGTCAGTACAAAAGAACAATCAAAGTGTTTGGACAAGAACCAAAAACCAAACCCTGACCTCTGTCAAGAAACCCTTGGAATCAGCGACAGCCACACTCAGCATAGGAGACCTTCAGGTCCCTCTTGACGTGAGCTGCAACAGAAGAACCGGAATCAGAGGAGGGAAGGAGGGGAAGGGTTCAAATTGACATTTTTCTTTAAGTCCCACAAGGAAAATGGCTTCGTTCAGATTTATTCAGAATCAGCTCATCCACCAGGGAAGCGGGAAGAGACACATGCTGATAAGTATGTAATTGCCCAGCAAGATACGTGACAGCACTCACGAGACAGGAACGGTTCTGCTAGATCTAAACATTTCTCTGTAAGGCTTCCACACTATAACCAGGTACTAAAAGTGTTTTACCAAAGCACTGTACAACCAACAACGTTCTGACACACAAAAGCCAAGGGGTAATTACATCTTCCTGTTTGCTGTTCTAGCCAGGCATTTTTTTAAAGGTCTACTGCAAAAATAATCACCTTGAAAGCCTTGCCAGGTAACCCAGTGGCGAGGGTTTGTAGTTTTCTGATTTTCGATACTTAAAGGGGGCTGATAAGAAAAATGGAGAAAAACTTTAGCAGGGCCTGTAGCAACAGGACAAGGGGGAATGGTTTTAAACTAAAAGAGAAGTTTAGACTGGATATGAGGAAGCAATTTTTTATGCTGAGGGTGGTAAGGCACTGGTACAGGTTGCCCTAACAGGTGGGAGATGCCCCATCCTGGAAACATTCAAGGTCAGCTTGGGTGGGGGTCTGAGCAACCTGATCGGGCTGAAGGCATCCTGCTCACTGCAGGGGGGCTGGAATGGGTGACCTTCACGGTCCCTTCCAACCCAAACGATTCCATGATTCTGTGATTTGGGGGACGTAGGAGAGCACAGTAACAATGCTCCAGCACAGGTAGCCATGCCTCTGGACAGAATTACTAACCCAGTATTGGCTTGGCAAGTGTTCAGCACCAACGATGACCAGCCCTACACCATTTTTGTGTGTTGCAATTTGAAAACAGGACTTAACAAGTAAAGTGTATCAAACACAGGAATAACTAAACAGAACAACAATGTTTGTTCAAGGTTTCTAGGTGTGGCTGCAGCCAGGACATAATAGGATTATTTATATCTGACTCATTTGCTTTGTCTTCATCCATGATTCTCCCTGTTTGGGACTCAATTATTCACTTTTTTTCTGCATCGCAGGACTTCGCAAATTCAGGATATTTTCAAGAAGGACTTGAGACCAACTGCGTTTGTGGGATTTCTCCTCTCTGCTTTACATCATGTTCAACCCAAACTTCCTATCACCATCACAGTACAACTTCAGATTACCTGAACACGCAGAAGAACCGCAGAAGAGAACGCAGACTCTCAACATACTGCATAGAAATCCGCTCACTAGTTACCAGACCGCATATTTCAGAGTTGCTTTTTCCTTTCGTGATAATGCACCCTCAACCACAGAGCAGAGGGCTGAGTGTCAGATCCCAGACCTGTGCCCAGCTCTGCTGCTGCTCTGGGTGACCGAGGAACTCTCTTCACCCCTGAGCATCCCAGCTTCCCGTTCACGGACTGGAAATAACAGCACTTCCCCTTTATGCTGCAGCAACTTCCAATGTAGGATTGCGTAAGTATAGAGGTTTGCATTCCAGCAACAATAAGAATTGTTCCTTTTTTTAATCCACAAGGGATCACTTAAAGTCGCTGCCCTAAGAATAAACACAGCTCTCAGTCTCAAAACACCAGCATTTTACTACAACGAGATCTGCCTTTTGCTCGCACCAGACAGGCTGCAGTCTTGTGTCCATCAGCATTTTTTTCAGGATTGCCACAAAAGCTTAAAAAGAACCCTGTATCAAACTAATTGGTCAACGTGGTTACCTGCAAATGCTTTCGGTGCTCATGAAATGAGGGAAATGGCTCAATATCTTTTAAGAAACAGAGTCTGCATTCCCAAAAGTTTCATTCAGTTTGGCAAGTTCACAGCTTCACAAAATGCAGAGCGCAGGCACCCCTGCTCCCGCGATGGGGAAGAGTGAAGTGGTAAGAGGCAAGAGTACCTGGAGCCAATGCTGCTGCTAAAGGTTTGTTACAGAAGGATGGCTGCAGTCCTTGAGGACACACCACAGGGACAGCCACCATTTCCTCCAGCTTCCAGGCACAGGAAGGAGCCACCTCAAGCGAAGTTTTCAGCACCATCGTTCTCCTTTCGCATAAACAACCAGCGCTGCAAGAAGTCCTGGTTATCCAACCAAATGCCATCAGTTTCTTGCCCGAACCACCCTACAGATACGGAATGATATTTGTTTTACTGCCAGAAATGGAACACCTTTAACAGGCATTTTCCGCTTATATTCAATTAAAGGGGGAAAAAAGGCAGCAAAGTTTAATAGGCTGCAGACCTGTTTATTCCTCTCCCAGGGCTGCTGAGGATCAAGAACCTTTTATCTCCTGCTCAGATCACCTGACTCGGCTCTCCACTGCATGGTGAATAATCCCAGGCTGGAATTTGCCGTGGCACTTCCCAGGTCCTTCTCCTTACCACAGTGACAACGCACATTGCGAGCAGAAATGTCAGCTGTTGCCACGCAGCACAAACCCCTGCAAGCTCCAAACCTCCTGTTCTACAGAGGGGCAGGAGTGGCCTTTCACAACTGTTTGTTAACTTTCCTCCTTCTAGAGTCAGCAGAAAACTTCCAAGCCTCTTCCCCCTCCTCAGGGTTTCTTGGCCGGTCAGCTTATTTATGTGATCATTGTTTCCAGAAAAGCACACAAAGCTTCCCCATGGGTAATCACAGCGAAAGGCAATGATGAAGATGCAACCAGCAGGCAAAGAAAACAGCCCCATGGGGGAACATCATCCCCACGGGGGAACATCATCCCCACCAATGGCCCCCAAATGGGATGCACATCCCCACCGACAGACCCTGACCGGGACACCCTGACTGATGGACCTCAATCGGGACATCCCCACAGACACACATGCATTCCCTCATGATCCCAGGGAACAAATCACTCCATTCACCTAAAAAGGTGCTTCCTATGGAAACGCTCCTCACGTCAAAGGCCGACCCGCACTCTACATGAGGAGTCGATGTGCTAAAGGTGTAGGCAGGGCAGCAGGCAGCACAAAACCTTCCCTAACGGCCCCTGTCTGCCTGCCCTTTTTGAATGGTGGCTGTGCCGCTACAGAATGGAGTCACACACAGGGACAGGACCTGAAACCAAATCTTTCCGCTCTCACTCCGGTGCTTTATCTGCTGCAGCATCCCCACTTTAGATGACATCCTTCCAACCTATGTCCAACCAAACGCCCCGTAACAACTCATTCCATTTGTATGTTCCAAACTTCACACTTTATAGAGATCTCCCAGGGCTTGTCCCACACAAATAGCTTGTCTACCTTGTCCCCCCTGCCTGCTCCCAGCAGCACAGCCTCGTCACCCGCACTCCGTCCTTGTGGCAACTACAGCAATGGCTCATATGGAAAATTATTAGTAGGAAAACACTTCTTAGCTTCCTGCAATGAAATTCAGCAGCTCAGAAGGAGGAGCTGAAGTACCACATGATCATCAATTCCCAACAGAACAGCAGGCTGTGTCTGCATGACCGAGATGCACGGGGCTGCGACGACAGCAGCATCTTCTCTCTGCAAGGAAGCTCTGCAAGGGATAAAGAAATTCCTCCAGTGAGTTAGCTACGCTGCTCCCAGAGGAATTCATTATAAACTTGTACTGGAGCAACACCAACACTGCTGCTCCTAAATCAGAGTCCTTAATGCAAAGTACAACCTGGAAACACAGGCGCTAACTCCTCTTCTTTGCAATGCAGTAACAGAATGATTTACTTCTCAAACTCCTTTAGGACTAAAGGACAGGAACAACATCCCTGTGAAGAGAGAAGGACAGGAAAAACATCCCGAACAATTCTTTTCCACTGCTGCACTTTAGACCTGATGTTTGACATTAGTCCTGATCCCAGAGGCAAAATGGGAGTGCTTTATCCACTAAGTCAACCAGCTCCCACGGCTACAGCCATCCTAAATGGAATGCATTATTCCTGTATTAAAACATATGTTTTTCAAGGCAGCCATCCATCCGGCTGTTCCGAGAGAGATTACAGAAGACCTAATTTTATCAGGCAGGGATACAATTCTCCTGGTTGTTTTTGCTCCCTAGGGACACAGAGCTGGAGAAAGCAGGTTGCCTGACTGCCGGGGAACAATTCTGAGAGGTTCAGTTGCTGATCACTGAGGCAGCAACTCACATCCTGGGTCCCAAAATACTTTAATGCATGCCCTGGAGGCTCCCTGGGCTCTCATCCCCATGGAATTCAAAGTCCAGGAGGACCTAATTTGTATCAGCAACTCTCCAGTCAACGAGAATTAGAAATAAGTTTATGTTGGCACAGAAGTGCTAAAACTTTAAGTAAGCTTTTTTTTTTTTTTCTTTTAATCAGCTTAAGTTACACTAAATAAAATGGGGTGTTTGCTCACAAGAGCAGCAGGGGAAGTCGAATTACTCTTACAGTGATGATCTTTGATACAAACAGAACCTCCGCTGCCTGTGGATATTCAGAAACTCTCAGCTTTGAAGGGCAAACAAAATGCAAGCTGATAGAAATCTGCATTTTACTCCAAAAATATCCAAGCAAGAGTAACAGCCCAGCACTGGCACACATTGTTCAGAATGAGAAACACAGGTGTGAGGCTTTTCCCAAGACTTTTCATCAAAATGTAATGGGGAAATTCGTGTAGCAGATGGAACGTGGCTGCCTGCAGAGCATCCGTTCACTATAAATCACTGTTTCCCCACACATGGCGCAAATTTAAGAGTCTTCCATTCTAATTAATCGAACGAGACATCCTGGCCTGATGACTCTTCCGTGATTTCATAAGCTCTAGGAAAAATTTTGGATTGAATCAACCTCAACTGAGCGACACTTCCATTCCTCTTGCTCTTAATCTGAGTCCAAAAAGCAGCTGAGCAACTCTCTGAGAGAATCAGGAAATGCTTTTTATAACTTTGAGCGACACAGCTTAAAGAAAACCACTTTAAGAACTTATCTGAACATTGTATTCAAAACTAATGCAAACAGGATACTGTTCAGCTTCTGCTGCACCTCTGGGACTTCACACCATGAGTTCACTCTCTGGCTTCTGAAACTTGCCACTGAACAAACACGATAAATCCAACGGACAGAAAGCTTCACGACAAGAACTAATCAGAGAGAGGGAATCAGGAAGGAACCCATCGCCCTTTCCACAAAATCACCGACGAGCCAGAAACATGAGAGGCCTCCGTGTGCTTACTTTCCTACGGAGCTCCAAGCACTGCCCAGTTAGAAGCGCATTTGAACGACCGGCAAGCTGGCTCCTTGCAGTTGCACCACCACCCATCACATTTACCACTTAATATTTCATGCTACAGAATTTAAAATAGAGAACTGAAGATCAGTTATCTAGGGCACCACAGAAAGAACACCAAATGCGGCTCTAGCACAGATGTGTCAGGCTAACAAGTCTGATCAACGTTCTGAGCCCAAGCACCCGGTTGAAACTGCTCACACCACCTGTGCAAGAAGCAGCAAGAAGGATAAATGACAAACCAGGAATCATTGCTACCAGATGTCCCCTCTGAGGAAACTGGTTCTGACTCCCGCACAGCTTCAGAGAAGCGAAGGAGGTGAAGGACTCTCTTTAAAGCCTCTAATTTCCTCCTCTCCCCAAGGCAAAGGGTCAGAACTGCAGCTTTTAAAAATAGCCCCAAACTCACTCCTCATTTCCTAAGTATAAAAGGGACAACACGAAAATATGCGTGTTCTTTAACTCTCCTGGGTTATTCTTTATTACACCAGCCTGGATGCTGCAAAACCCTTCCTTTTCTTCACCATATTTACATGCTTTAATCATGGATCAACAGTAAAATCTACTCCCACTCACAGGAGCCAAAAGAGTTCTTTCAATATTTGTGTTTAACTCGCTCTCTCCAAGCCATTAATGATTTAAATCGTTCTGCTTTGACCATTTGCACAGTATAAATTCGTGGCCATCTTATGGCCCTTCCATGTGATGCACTAGTGACAGATTCGTTACTTTGCTCCTCTTGGTCATGACTCGAGCTGCATTTCCTCTTCCTGTGAGACAGACTGGACGGAACCCATGTGCTGCCGTGCTTGCATCACCTTTTCCTGGGTTGTAAGGCTTAAGAAAACACGAGATCATCTGCAGTGAAGGCTCTTATCAGAATCTTTGTAAAGCCAAACAAGGCAGGAACGATCATTTCGGAATGGGAATAAACAGCTCCCTCTGACACGCTCTGAAAGGTGTTCTATGCACTTCAAAGCGCTGCCTCAGAACCGTGCCTTTGTTGGCCGCGTACAGAAAGTCTCAGTCAAAGCCACACATAGATCTCTCAACAGATTTGCTCCCCATCAGCTGTCAGTCCCACAGGTAAATTAGAAAAGCTACATAAAAGCTTTCCCACTGCTGTTTTGCCTAATTCAAGGCTTGTAGGTGAGATGCTGCATAAATGCACACAAAACCACCTGCAGGTCCTGCTAGCTACAAGAGGATCAGATCCAACTTGTGTTCCTAAGCTCTTCCACTTCTTGTGTGCTACAGCCACGGCTCCCCTCTGAACAGAAACTAAAGTGAAACTTCCTGCTTGTTCAGCAAAATCCACGTAGTTGGTCCTCAAACAATTACTTCCTTTGACTCTTCTCTGATCTATTCAAATTCTAGGCTTCAGCTGCGCAATTGATAAAACAAGAAGCTCACCTACTGTGATAGGTGCTGGGCAATCAACAGACGAAAAGTGAAATGCATAGTTTTTGAAAGAACAGAAAAGTATCACGATTCTATAGGAAATCTTCAAGCCAAAAAAAATAAAGACTCTACCCACTTGCTTGAGTCAACATGTTTTCTTCCAGGATGGCTCTCTCCTCTTTGGCCGCCCTTCGCTCCTGGGTTTCAACTGTTCTGCTGACACCACTTTTTCCTCACATGCCATCATCCTTGCTCGTTCTTCGGCTTCTGAAAATCCTAACATGAGGCTCCTTCACAGACAGAGCCTGAGCTCTTCAGTGAGAGACAATCGGCTTTGAAAGGAACAAACGCAGGTGCATGAAGCCATTCACAGAAACACCCACGCAGCATCAAACCAGACAGCCCGATGCGTGTTTAACTAGAAAAGCAAACAGAAACCAACTCCTTTTGTATGTGAAGCAAGAGCATGACATGATAACCCTGTCACACAACCCAAAGCAACTGGAGTTATGTCCAAGGTCTATGTTCCTTCCCTAACAGGGGAACTCCTCGCATTGGTTGGCGGTGTTTCCCCCTCCTCTCACTTCATACCTCCCATGGATATCGCACGCTGAAGTACACTCCACTTTACCAGTCAAAACCAAGACAGAAACCACAGCCAAACAAAACCTGGCAGCCAAGTAAGCTCTTTGAGTGCTTAATGCTCTCGGAGACACAACGGCCCGCGTAGTCGGTTATCAGACAGCCGTCCCCCTTCCCAAGCCAAAGCTCTCCATGTTGTACCAAGAGAACAATCTTCAACACTGAGCTTCACAATGGTCTCACAACATGCACTGTAGAAAACAGATCTACAGAACAAGCTTAATTAGAACCTTTGAATTGGGCGACTGCAGAGTTCGCAGCTCTTTTAGCAGAGCCGTGATGAGATTAACGCAAAAGGAGCTGCTTGAAAATTCCACCCAAAGCACCAGAGCACCGAGGCACCCAAAGTGCTGAAGTGCTTTGAAACTGACATTTTCATCTGAATAGGGAACTAACTCAGCCATTTACCTGTTCCATGACCTCATCAGCACACACTGCAAACGTTTCAAGAAACAGCTTCACACAGTGGATCCAAAGTCACCTTCACACACAGCTGCGTTCAACCCCAAAGGCATCAAACGGAGCCCCCGTCCTCACGGAAACGGAGGTAGAAGTGTCCTCTTAAGTTCATATACCTGGCAGTTTTACCCATGAAAAAGCAGCAGATGCAAATGCCAAGACAGCGCTTCCCATGATTAGTGATGCACAATGTGGGTGTCACTGACAGATGCAGAACAGCACGAGGAAGGGAAAAACTCCAAAAGTGAGAAAAGGAAAACGTGAGTAATGTGCAGGGTCTGGTTCCACAAGGTCCCATGATCAAATGTACTCCTTACATACAGTTACTGTTATTTAACAATTCATTTCAACTACACTGGTCAGTAAAACATCCTGGTTTAGGCTCGGGTAGAACGTACTGCACGGCGATAGAAAACAAACCAATTCCTCCCCACACTTAGAAGCAGATGAGTTGCACTCAAATCAATCACTGAGGCCAAATCACAGAATGGTTTGGGTTGGAAATGACCATGAAGGTGATCCAATCCAACCCCCTTGCAGTGAGCAGGGACATCTTCAACCAGATCAGGTTACTCAGAGCCCCATCTAACCTGACCTTGAACGTTTCCAGGGATGGGGCAACCACAACCTCTCTGGGCAGCCTGTGCCACTGTTTCTTCATAAAAACACACAATAAAAGACTGAAAAAAAAGGAAAGAAATGCAGTTTCTGTTTGTTAATAAAACATTACTGATTCCTGAAACACATCCCACCACTTTGCTTGACATTTTCACTGTATCCCAGAATGGGACTACGGTTACTTCCATGCTGACCACAAGGCTCCACAAGAACGATCCAGAGATGGCAGAGGTGAAATTAGTCCTGTTTCTCAGTCCACCCAGATTGCTCCTGAAGGAAGTTTGACGGCTCATCGTTGCAAACTACAATTTCTATTTTAAGGAGATGTTAAACTAACCCTGCTCCACTTTGCATCCTACTTGCTGACACAGCACCTTTCACAAGCAGAACACCAGAGAAGATTTTAATACGATATTTCCCTTACATCGTTATGAATTCTCTGCACTGAGGTGGTTCATGGTAACGCAGCCCAGCACAAAACTCACTGCGAGGTTCAGCGCACAAGCTGTTCATGCTCTCAGCCTGTAGCCTCTCGCATTTGAAGCCAGCTTCCAGGCAACGCTTACAGACTCCCCACCATAAGATCACAGAATCACAGAATGGTTTGGGTGGGAAGGGACCTCAAAGCCCAGCCAGTGCCACCCCCTGCCATGGGCAGGGACACCTCCTACTGGATCAGGGGACTCCAAGCCCCATCCAACCTGGCCTTGGGCACCTCCAGGGATGGGGCAGCCACCACTGCTATGGGCAACCTCACAGGAAAACATTTCTTCCTAAGATCAGCCACCAGAACAGAACAATCTCCCAGTTCCTGCTGTTGGGGACCCTGGGGTACAGCCTTGCTGCAAACACCATTCCCCTCCTGTCCCAAAAGCAAGGGGTTCTGACACAGTGAAACCCCCAGAAACACTTCCACAGCAAACAATCAAACTGAGACAAATACAGCTGCCACAAGGGGGTGGGGAAAAAAAGGATGAAGTGTTCTTATCTGAGCAGCAATTAATCAGTTAAACATGAAGCACTGCTGCCATTTTAATAAAATGCTTCTATTCAATATTGTTTACTATAAACAGCCTGTAGTTCCACCCAGCTGAACAATGCACACATACGCCTCAAAATCTTTACACTTAAGCCTCAAACTAGGGCATATTTTTCAGGAACTCCACAATGTCCTGACCTCATCAGCTTCCTCAGCTCTCAGAGAGGTCAGAGCCCAGTTATCTCTGCAACGAGACACCACGGAACACATCTCCAAGAGCCTGAGGACACAGTCACGCAAAATTCTTTGTACTTGTGGGGTTTTGATAGAAAACGTGATTTGCCCAAACCAATCCGTACTCCGCATATGAAGAAATCTGAGGCTTCAACCCACAGAGGGGCAGTGAGTGCAATATTCAAGGTATTACTGACACCACATAGAAAACTTCACTCTCTGACACTGAAGTCGAAGCTGGTGAAGGATCAGTACAACGTTGCAGCCAGCCTTTCCGGCAAAGGGATCCCATTCTTTTTAAAGTTTGCCTTACTATACTTTTCAGGGTCAAACCATAACGGGCTCTCAGTTCCACAAGAAACAACTTTCAGAAAATACAAGCAAACACTTAAAACATTCAACTCATCCTGAAACAAAAAAACCAATGTCAAATCATATTTTTAGCAACATGAGAGAATGCTCTTCAGTTTGTTATCACCCGAAACCAAACATCAGATAGCGTTATCGCTGTAGTTAAATGTTTACAGAAAGTATAGCTGAAAAACATGACAAATAAAAGCCTCAGCTAACATTAAAAGTTTAAATACAAACAACTTGTGCTAAGAACGTGCTACCACAGCCTCTTCATCTGGCAAAACACCGAGCGCCCTGTCCCAACATGGGCAGCGGGGGCTGCCAGCGCCCAGCTCAGTGAATGAATTCCTAATCTTTGGAATAGTAAACAGGTCTCCTTTATACCCTGCGTGTTCCAGAACAACACAACAGAGACATAAAGATGTTACTGCAACTTGGGTTTTCACGTTTTAGTGCCAAGAGCTCTAGAGATGATTGCAAGCACGCAGTGAGCTCGCCACTGATTACGGCATCAGGTTCCCTACCCTGATGGAGAGAGGGAATTCAGATATGCAAAACAGAGCTACCTGCTCTGCAACCTTCACCCTCTCCCCCAGCTTCATCCCTCGCCCTCTGCCTTCACAAGGGAACCTGACAACAAAGCTATATTAAGAGCACGGTTTTAAGCACTAGAACACAAAGGCAAACCTATGCAAAAAGGAAAACAACAAGAAAATAAGCGTGCACGCTCTATCCCGGTTAAGGTTTCACAAAAGAACTTGTTCAGAAGTTGGAAGCACACCAGGTACGGCTTCTTTATGGATCCCAAGCTCCCTGTCTCCTCCCCAGGACCCCTGGCTGTCCCGCAGCCTCTCTCTTAGTGCAGAAACCTCACACCAGAGACTGCAAGAAGCAAAACCCGAGGGGGTTGAACGGGCTCCCCCGGGGCAGATAGGAAGGCGAGGGAGGTGGCTGGAGTCTCCCCCTCGTGACAGGCAGGAAGGGGGGGGGGGTCTCTGTCCCCTGGACGAGCGGGAAGGGGTGGTGGCTGGGGTCTCCCTCTCGCGGGAAGGACAGAAGAGGAAGGCGGGAGGTCCTCTCTGCCCCAGGACAGGAGGAAAGGGATGAAGGGGGGGTGTCTCCCTCCCTTCCCCCAGACAGCGGAAGGGGACGGGGGGGTCACTCTCCCTCCCCGGAACAGGAGGAAGAGGGGGGCTGTCTCCCTCCCCCGGGACAGGAGGGAAGGAAAGGGAGGGGGGGTGTCACTTTTCCACGGGACAGGCGGGAGGCCCTCGCTCGCCCCCTCCAACCCCACGGGCAGGAAGGGCCCTCCCTTCCCCCACACCGTCCTTCCCCGCCCCACGCGGGACCCCCCATTCCCAACCCCCTCCCGCACCCCCCGCATTCCCAAGGCCCCCTTCTTTCCCCCCCGGGGGGGGGGAGGCCGCGGCGGGCGCCTCTGCGCCCCGAGGCCAGGGCCGGGCCGGGCCGGGCAGGCGGGAACCCGGCGCTCCTCACCTTCAGAGAGCTCCAGCTCCAGCTCGGCCAGCTGCTCACGGACCTCGCGGGGCAGCGAAGAGACACCCGCAGCCACCGGCTCGGCCATGGCGGGGCGGGGAAAGGGGGGGGGAAGAGCAACTCCGGCCGCCGGGCTCGGCGCGGCTCCGGGCTCAGCGCCGGGGGCTCCGGATCGCGGGCGCTGCAGGAGCGGCCGCCACCTCCGCCATGCTGAGCTCCAGCGCCGCCGTCACGTGACGGGGCGGCGCGCACGGCGTGGCCGAGCGCCCCCTACCGGCCCGGCCCGGCCCCGCAGCCCCGAGCGCCCCCGCCGAGCGCCCCCTACCGGACCCGGCCACTCGCTTCGCACCCCCCTCCAGACGCCGAGCGCCCCCTAGCGACGCGGCCCGGCGCCACAACCCCGAGCGTCCCCTACCGGCCTCGGCCCGTAGCCCCCGCGCCGCCCCCCCGCCCCCCCCGCCCTTTGCCGCCCGTGTGCCCCCCCCCCAGCCGCCATGGGCAGAGCGGAGCCGCTGCCGTGGCTTCTCCACCGCCCGCAACGCTGCGGCACGGCCTCGCGGAGCTCCCGGACAGCGCGGGCCGAGGGCAGGGAGCGGGCGGGGGGGGGTGGGGGGAGACCCCCTCAGCGGGACCGCCAGCCCCTCTGCTCCCCCCTTAAAGGGGCGGCTGCCGCTTCCCACTCCCCTCAGGGCGAGCGCCCCTTCCCTCGCTCCTCTGAAGAACAACCACCATTTCTTCTCCCGTCAGGGGCAACTGCCCATTCCCTCCCTCCCTCCCCTTCTAAGACCACCCTTGAGGGGTGGTCGCCCCTTCCCGCAGCCCTCATGGGCAGCCGCTCATTTCCTCGCCCCCTTGAGAGGCAACCCACCCATCCCCTCTGCCCCCGAGGGGGAACAGCCCGTTCCCTCGCTCCTCTGAGGGGCAGCCACCCATTCCCACTCCCCCGAGGTCCAACAGCCCCCAAGACTTGATAATCTCAAGGGTCTCTTCCAACCCGAGGATTTTGTCTTCCCCTGAGAGATGGCTGCCCCTTCCCGTTCCCCTCAGGGATGACAACCCCTTCCCTGGCTCCCTTAAGGGATGACCACCCCTTCCCACTCCCCTGAGGGGCAACAGCTCCTTCTCTCTCCCCCTGAGGGATGGCTGCCCATTCCCACTGCCCCAGACGCAAATGCCTGTTCCCGCGCTCCCCTCTGGGGTGGCAACTCGTCCCCTCGCTCCCTTGAGGTGTGGTCGCTGAGGGGAACTGCCCGTTCCTGTCCCCCTGAGGGGCCACAGCTCCTTCTCTGTCCCCCTGAGGGATGGCTGCCATTCCCGCTCCCCTCATGGGCAACTGCCTGTTCCCCCACTGCCCCGTCAGGAGTGGCAGCCCCTTCCCTCACTGCCCTGAGCCCAAGCTTCCTTGAGGGGCAGCCACCCATCCCCTCACTCCCTTGAGGGGGTAAAACAGAACCATTTGGCTGCCAAAGACCTTTGAGATCATCGCCTCCAACCGTACCTGTCCACTACTAAACCAGATCTCTGAGCACTTGATTTACCCGTCTTTTCAACCCCTCCAGGGATGGGGACTTCACCTCCCTGGGTGCTCCCAGAACCCTCTCAGTGAAGGAATCTTTCCTGATGTCCCATCTGACCCTGCCCTGGTGCGACCTGAGGTCACTCCCTCTCGTCCCCTCGCTGTCACCTGGGAGCAGAGCCCAGCACCCACCTCCCCACCCCCTCCTTTCAGGCAGCTGTGGGCAGTGATGGGGTCTCTCTTCAGCCTCCTCCAGGCTAAACAACCCCAGGTCCCTCAGCTGTTCCTCATCACCCTTGTTCCTTCACCCCCGAGGGGTGACAGCCCAACCCCTTGCTCCCCCTAACCCACACTCCCATGAGGACCAACCACCCATTCCCGCTCCCCCTGTCAGGGTGTGGGTGTCCTCCCTCTCCCTCAGAAGAACACATGACCCCCACTCCCATCATAGGTGCTCTGAAAGCCTGGCTCACCTCACAAAGAAGCATGGAAACCTTTTCCCACCTGTCCTGTTTCAGAAGAACATTTACCTCAGGTGAGGCAGCAGCCACAGGGTTACAGAGAATCCTGCATCCCTGTCCCGTGGGGCTTCATCCATACCCTGAGGTAAAACCCAAAGGTAAAGGTCAAGGTCATGTAGAGCATCGAGCTCCACATCCTCATCACTTGGGGCTTCACCCACACCGTGGGGCAAAACTAAAGGTTAAGGTCACATTGAGTGTTGAGGAAAACACGTGCAAAGAGACACTGCGAGATGGCTGGAAGAAAAGGAGCAACAGAGACAATTAAAAGCTTGGGGTTTTGGTGTTTTGTTTGTTTTTTTTTTTTTTTCTTTTAAATCAACTTTATTTTTCTAACTGTTATTTCAATTTCCCATAGCACCTTGGCAATGTCAAAACCAAATACAAATACATGTATTATCATTTTAACATTTAAAGCATGAACCTACTTTACACAAATTTTGTTTTGGACAGGTTTGACGACAGGAATATACCAGAACAGACAAAGAATAGAAGCCAGATAGGTTGCTTTTTTCTCTCCTCTCACTGAAGCCCTACCACTTTAAAGAGAGACCATAAATGCCAAGGGGAAGCTGGATTCATCCGGGAGGAACGAGATGTCTGTAGTAACTTGAGCTCAATATATTATCTGAATATTTTGTATTCTATAAAAATTAGAACAAAACCCATTTATGCACAGTCTGTTTACATTTGAAGTTGCTTTTTTTTTTTTTTTTGGAAACTGTATCCACAACTGAAGCTCCATAAAAATAAACCTCTGGTTCTTAAATATAAAATTTTAAAGTTGTTACAGGTTAGTTTGCAGGTGGATTTTTCAGAAATAAGTTGCTTTAACTCCATTTCAAGTCCTCCCCAACTGTACATTAAAAAGAGACTCGATTAACCTCTTGAAGTGCCTCTGCTAAAGGCACTGAAGAGAAGAGCCAACTAAAATACTACAACAAACCAAAATTATGTACCATCCTAAAGGAAGCTCAGACTAGATGTAATATATACACACACAAAGAAGAGCATGATAAATCATTCAGATTAATGGCAACAATCTTATGTTTCAGAAGGAAATATCAAAATTAGAAACAAAAATTCTATTGCATATCTGTAGTAATAATCAAGGATTTACAAAAAAACTTATCAGAAGCGATTTCCCCCCGAAGTGCATCTCTGTTGCGTCGTCTGTAATACAATGGCGCATTTTACAAATTTAAAATATCATCTGTACACAGCAGATACTCTCCCCCAGGTGAACGTTCCCGTGGGTAACAGTAAAAATAGCAGACATTTTCAAGACAATTAAGCTGATATTGACAAAGTAGTAAGGCCATAGCTATGGAACTACAGTAAAGCATCGATTAAGTCACTTATTTGCTACTGATCTGCCACAGGATCATCTTTCTCTTCTGGTTAATAGAGTGGGTTACTGTTTGGGGTTTTTTTTTAAAAAAATTTTTCCTTTTTTTTTTTCCTTTTTTTTTCTTTTTTTTTTTTTTTTTTTTTTTTTAAAATCTACTGCTAAAACTGCACCATCATACCGTGCCAGGCTAACTTTTTCTTTAAAAAACAAAGATAGCAGGAATGTAAGATACTAGAAAACTAACTTAATTTGAGAAATCAAAATAAAGAAAAAACTTTTTTTTGCACTTTTAATTTTACTATCACATGCAAATAATGACTTCTCTTTTCACTCCCCAGCAGAAGGACAAGAGTGCGGCCCCATCTTTTCCATGCACAGTCATTTGGAAAAGAACTTAACTGGGGGAGTCTATGTCTGTAGCCAACAAAAGCCAACAGCTCCAAAACCAAGACACAGATCATAAAACCGAAAGCCAGGTGTGATTCGCACCTTCTGGTACTGAACATCAGCAGAGCAGGAAAACCCGTGCTTACCCCACGTGGTACAGCGGAACCATGAATGGTTCTTTGCCGCTTCCAGCACACACTGAACGTTGCTGCAGAGCAAGGGGCAGTTTCACCTCTGCTGATCGATGGACACAGCTCAGAGGAGAGCAGAGCTGTCCCAGCAGCCAGCCTGGCTCCTGGACAATCGCTCTGTCCCCGTTTGCCCTGGTCTGTCAGAACGGGCAAACCTGGTGGGCAAGGAGACAGCAGCTCCCCCGTACCCGTTACGGGGCGAGACCGCAGCTCGCTCGAACCTGTTACGGGGTGAGATGGCAGCAGCCCCTCTGCGCTGGGTGTTTGCCATGAGATGCAAGTACTGCAGGAGAACTTGCACACAGAACGATGGTTTTCACAGCCTTTCTATTGGCTTGGTTATTTCCCCTCCCACACAAAAGCACAGAGAGGAAAAAACCAGAGCCCACAAGTTATAAATGGCAAGGAGCGGGCGGAGAAGGGAAGCGCTAACGTTAAATCCTCGCACGGAGGTATTAAATAAATAATTATGAGTGCCCTAATCCAATAAAAGTTTGAATATGCTGGAAAAAGCCATCAGGCTCACAGGCCTCTTTGTGTACACGGTACAAGAGCCATGATCTGCTGCTGGGAAACGCACCCCCGGGATGTACAAAGCAGCCGTTCTTTTCCCCGGCCAAGTTTTTCCCATCACCTTATAAGAACTGCAGTTATTTCTTTTTCCTCACACGTAATAATTGAAGAAATTACATTTCACAACTGTTAAAAACCTCAGATCCTCCCAGCACTACAAGGTTGTTCCATGCGCTGCAGGGAAAGCAGATGCCCACGCGGAGCAGAGTTAGTGCGCTGCCTTTACCAAGGAGGCCGGAGATCTGCAACGGCACCAGCCCCTTCCCAAACAACTCTGCCTCTTACAGCCAACAGCTCCGGCATCCCAACACGGATCCAACTCCACAGCGACACTGCACACCCACTCTAAACAACTGCAACTGCCACACAGGTTTGTTTCATCCAGTTTGACTGCAGCAATTATTTATAGCCTTTAAAACGATTAGAAATTAGCTTTGAATTCATTGCATTTCATAACTTTAACACTTTTAAAACTCCTCTATCATTCCAATAAACGTAGCGTTATGGTAATAAACAGAGAAGGGTTCTGTAAGCCCTGAACTGTAGATGTGATCAACAATTCTTTTTACTAAATTAAAAATAAAAACCTCCCAAACCCAGTACAGGTCATTAAAAGTGAATTATGATTTTGGTTTCTTTTATATATATATATATATGTATATATATAACATGCGTAGAAATGAACAGTTAACTGCATAAATACATCATATCGTGTTATGAATCAAAACAAAGCGATTGCCAAGCTGAATAATAAGTTAGAGAAATGACAACTCTGCCTTTATATATATATTTATAAAAATAGATATGAGTGTTCTCAAAGCAGTTGATAGAGAATGCCTACCGAGTCCGAAGACGCCAAGGGTTATCTGGCTAGGAAATCGGAAGATGAGAACGTTCACAGTTGTTTGAACTGCCACTTACATTCATTCTAACGGCAACGCTAGTATATATTACTAAGATGGTTACGGTATAGATCACAATTCAGTTTTCCAGTGTTCACAACTTACGACTTCAAATTTGTACACTTGCTATTCACTAAAAACAGAACAAAACAAAACAAAACAAAAAGGTGTGATTCTTCCTGCTGGAAGCTACTTTTCCTTAACACTTTACACAGAACTTTGAACCCTGGCGTGCTGATTTTGGCAGATTAACGCTCTGGATTTTCTTATTTTGGTCGTTAATCACCTTCAATCAAAGCACTTCTACAGGATAGTGTTGCAAATGCAGTCAGCACACAGCTAGGCAAGATGCTGCCTTTCAAATAGCTTCTCTGAATGAGTAGTTCTGTTCAACTCTTTACCTTTAGTTCCTCTTAGAGCAATTAAAAGCAGTCAGTCACTGCCACACCAGCTGTAAACAGGGAGTTCCAGGAGACACAAACCCTGATTCCTAGTACACAGCATCTACTACCCCGCTCCAAGACAGGTCAGTGTACAGAAATCCAGCCCCATCTCCGATTTGCCGGCTGCTCTGAGATGTCAGTTCAACCCTGGTGGGACACACACAACTCCATGCCCAGAGCTCCCCCCCCGCAAGGCCAAATTCCACATCTGCAACTGGAATTCTAGGCTCTTTTACTTGTGAAGCAAACATCCCGTCCTGCGTAGCCACCCACCAACCCTGCACTGGGCCTGCCTCCAGCAAACACACCACAACATCTGCAATAAAGAGGTTAGAGAAAGTAACAAGCAAGGAAAAAAACAAAACAAAACAAACCTAAGAAGTTGCCCTCAAAAGGAGGTAAGAAAAAAGGGCAAATTAAAGATTCTGACATCCTCCCTTCTGCCTCCTTCCAATTGCATCTAGAAGAATTTTTGCTGTCCATGTGCTCTGACCCACAACCCAGTATCCTGTCAATATCATCGTTTAAAAAGCTTGCTAAATGCATCATTAGCAAAGTCAAGAGGCTATCGTATACACTCCACACTGGAAACAGGGTTTACTACAGCAGTACATTCAGGTTTCTCATCAGTGACTACGTCGTGACAACAGTATCTGGCTGCACTCACTCCACTCGCACGCCGACCCAGCACCTCAGAGGCAGACACCACGCTGCGATGCAAGGCCATCAAGGGCAGACATCCCACCCGCCAAGCCAAATGTTAAATAGGTTAAAAAAAGTTCTAATTGTACAGAAATGCTCTTTGTTTTTGTTTTTTTTCAAAAATAATATTCTCTTATCCTTTTTCTCCTCCACTGAAGGACAGGTTAATTTGTCAATTCATATTCTTTCACCTTGTCAAAACACTAGTTTCACAACCCCAAAACCGATTTCAAGCAGGAAACCCTCTGCAAATTAAAAACAAAAATACAAAAATTATAATCTCTATATTTATAGTGATTGGAATCCTCCAGCATTTGTGAAATCACTTTCAGAGATGAATTTTAGGACCCTCTACAACTTCTCCACACAAGCCACGCTCCAGTTCAGTATTCCCCTTCATGAATACTCCTTTCTCACAGTTTCCTTTGCTGTTTGTTAGTCCACAGCTCAAATTTAATCGAGAACAACCGGCGGGACTAGTGTTACTTTGGTGACCGGGGTGGCACGTACTGCTCCTTGCCAACACGTCGAGGTGCTCCCTGAGGCGACGATCTGCGTCCAAACTGGCGCCTCTGTTCCCTGATTTTTCCAGCAGCTCCCCTGGGAGGCCCATTGCCTCGGAACCCAGAGTAATCCTTCATTCGACCTTCAGCCTTGTCATGCACCTTCTCCGAAGCCTTCTCCGGTGTGCCGTTCTCTTCGGATTTGGCAGGGGGAACTATATTGGTACGATGCTCCCTAAGCGGCTGAACAGGGACTGGAGGAGGCTCCTTCGGGGGCTTCTGGCAAACTTCAGCATAACTCAGCTTGCGTGGCTCCTTTGGGACCAAGGGAGAAGAGAGCATGGTTTACACATGGGAATAACCAAGCTCTGCTCCTCCAGACCATCCCAGGCACAACAGCAAGAACATATTAGTAAGGCACTGCACCACAGCCGTGGCAAGTTGCACCAGTGGAAGTGCCAAGCGCACAAGAGAAGGTCCCAAGTGCTACCTCAGCCCATCCAAGAGCACTCCCCATGCTCCCCACCTGCTCCCTGCTCCAGGCCTTACCTGCATCGGTGAAGCAGGAGCTGCACTTGCATTGGCAGAAGGTGAAGTGGTGTTTGTCCTCGGTGGTTTTGCAGCACTGACAGGAGAGACTGACACCGGTGGGGAAGCCTGGCTCGTAACATCTTTCTGAACAGTCGCTTCTTCCGGTTTGTTGTCTGGCTGAACTGTGCTATTAAACCCAGAACAATTTAACATTAAAACCTACTCACACAGAAATCGAATGTTTGAGGAAGTATTTTCTTTCTTTGAAGTCATAATTGCATTTTTTTTCAGAACAGGATAGCGTGGCCATCATCACCACATGTTATTTCCAGAGAAGCTGCCCACAACAGACCAGAAACAGCAAACAATTGCTATCTTGCTGGACACCAGTTGGAGTCTCTGCTAGAACATCTCACTTTTAATACTCTGGATTCACGTAACCTGCTCACCTCAACACCACAACTTCAGTCTGGCTTGGTGAACTCGTACTCGTGACTGGCTGTTGGACAGGGCTGTGCGTCGGTTCTTCCTGAGCAGGAGCCGGACAGCTGGGCAGCAAATCTTTGCTTTCCTGTACAGAAAGCATAAGTTACAAACTACGGAACGATCTCAGATGTGCTTAAATTACTCCTCAATTTGACAGTTCAAGAAGCTGGATATTTCCAAAGGTTGGTCAGGTCTTCATTGTAAGAATTCTACTGCTTTTGGAGTGTCGCCTCTAAAGCGACACCCTTTATATGGGCAAAACAAATAGTGAGTAAAAGGAGAAGTAAGGCTGTGTCATCCCAGTTATTAATGCCTCAATCCCACCAGCTCAAACAGTTCTGTCTGGAACAGCTCTTGCCGACCCTGCACATGAACTGTTCCTCTTTCAACAGCCAGCACTCCTCATTTCCCTGCTTTAGTCCAAAACAGCAGCAAGCTTAAAGTGTGATTACAGAAGCTCCAGCTAAATACCTTCCAAAAGCTACACCAAGACCAGAAAGACAGCAAACGCTGTTATATTAACAGAGAGTTTGATGTTTGGGCTTAAAGCAGCCCAGTGAGCAGCCCTAACACAAACCAGTTCATTCAGCAGGGAGAAGGGAGACACAGACACGGGCACTACCATGTGCGTGCCGGAGACAAGAGTGGGTACCTTTTCTTTGCAGACTCCTTTAACGATATCGGACATTCTGCTCTCCAGCACAGGCTCTCCTGGGACTTTTGCAGTGCTGCCAGGCAAAGGTGGGAAATTTGATGCTAGCAAATCAAACTTTGGTGTCTGAGTCTTTGTTTCTGCTGAAGGCTGAGGTCTCTAGAGAAGGAAAATGCCCATTAATGAAGCCATAACACCCAGCATTAAAAGCATGTGGGAGGGAAATTCCTAGAAACACTGAATATCCACAACGTAATCTGAGAATTTAAGGACTATGCCATTCCTTCAGCAAATGCAAAGCCAACGCATTGCGCTTTGTGAAGCTCCTTGCAATAAAAAGAAGTCGAACTTACTGAAATCCGCTCATCTTCTCGTCTCCTCCGACCTCGGAAAACGTTCCGCCTTGAAAGGCAAGAAACACAGTCAGTCAGCGCATTCATTCCACTGAAGAGCACGCTCACTCGCACAAAGGGGTGCCTGTGGCAGGGGATTTACAGCAGCCTCCTGATGTTTCCCAAGATACAGCTCTGGGATGTTCTCCATCTTCAGGAGGGGCCAAGGCACTCATGCTCTTGGAACACAGCCCATATGGGGAACAAGTTCTCTTTTCTCTCCCCTAGAGGAGGTACCCTACAGCACTGTACCTGAACAGGGACAATCAGACTGTAATACTATAAAATAAGAGTCCTCTAATTTTATACTAATAAACTTACCCAACTGATTTCTCTCTTACCAGTCTTGGTCACTATTTTTAAGTGCCTAAATGCAGAACTAACAGACAAAAGATAACACCAGTTGACCTCACAGCATTTAGGGGCACCAAATTCCCTAACCAATGACTTGCTTTTTACAGCGATAACAACTTTACTTCAGCAACCGCTTTAATTCTGGGGACAGATCAGGCAGTTATTTTGAAATTAAGACACCCGGTTACCTTACTGCAAGGTGTTTGTGAGCACAACGAACGTACAGTCAAGCAGGAAGCGTTCATGCTCCCAGTTCAGTATTTATCACACCTGGTACATTTAAATGCTCATATTACAGGAACACATACTGCACCAACAGCCGATGATCAGCTCGCACGACACCTTACTGCACTGTTGTCTTACAGGAAAGCAGGACACACAGTTCTTTACCTGCCCCTGCCAATGCCATAATCTCCATTCTGCTCCATCTGTGCAGTAGGAGAATCCTTCTGGGAATAACCTTGCTCTTGGTGCCCAGTTAAAGGACTGTTGTGCCTCTCCGTCACAAAATTCCTTGAGTTGGTTCTGCTCAGTGGTCCGTCCCCCGCTGGCACGGTGCTGATGGCAGCTGGACCCTCCGCAGCGTGTTCCGAGCTGCTCGATGAGCGGAAGTGAGGCTTCACGCTGCGGGACACAGAGCAGAGCTGTGGAACCCAGAGCTGGGGAACAGGACACAAAACTACCACCAACTACAGGTAATTCAGAGCTGACAAGAACGGGGGAGGTCAGTGAACACTGGAGCTCCATCAGAGAACTTGCAACCTACATGTGTTTGTCAGGAACAAAGGAATTCTTCTTCCTTACTGCCATTTATTCCTTTTGTTCTAGTTTTCTTGCAACCTCCCCTCCTGTCAAGTGTTTTCTTCAAATGGTAACCCTGAAATCACTGCCCAACAGATACCAAAACGGGTGGAAAACCCAACCAACAACTCCCTCCCAAAACCCAGGGGTGGCAGAAGATCCAGTAGAACTCAGAGAGATTCTTCCTTTGTCTGGGCCTGCAGAGGGACATGGGGTACTGGAAAGTGGTCCTGAGAACTAAGCTGAGCCTGAGGAACAAACTCGTCTGTCCGCAAGCAAAAAACTGAACTGAAACAAGAAGCCGGTGACTGCACAGGCTGGGGTGGCCACAAGCCCAACTCCCCAAAAGCTTGAAAAGCCAGGGGCTCAGCCTCACTGTTCCCGTTACCAAACACAAGCAATGCTGACCCTGCAGTTTATAAAGCCCCAGACATTGTACCCAGTTATTGATCATTCAGCTTCAAAGCTGTATTCCTTGAACACAGCTGCAGCTGTGCACGCTCAGAGTCTTAAATGCAGAATTAGCCAGCTAAACCCTGACCTATAACACAGAACGGGTTTCTGGAGCAGCATTCTGATGCCTTAGACTATTTTCCACTTCTGCACCTCGCTGTCCTGTCCAGACTTTAAACTACACCCTGCTCCTCTGGTCAACCCTGCACATCTCATAATTTAAGGGCAGAATGAGGATTTTACATGCTTATTTTAAAGAATTTAATGATAACATTCCATGCAATCAGAAGAAATTCTCACACTGCTGGCCAAAGCAGGACTCCTGTTCAGGAGAAGAAGTTACCTTGACTACACAACCTCTTACGGAGCAATCAAGGAGCAGCCTGCGGGTTTTGGTTTCTCCAAATGAAGCAAATATGGCAAAGCACGTTGTGGATGCCGGAGGCCCTGGACTGCCTAACGAAGAGGGAGTTTCCTTCCATCTCCCACCAATAAACTTGTTCTCTCCCACTTGGCCAGAGGATTCAAGTTGGGAGGAAAAGAAAGCAAAACAGGAGAATTCAACGAACAATGAATTCTTGTTCATTAGCACTAAATCAGAGCAGCAGTCAGTGCTGTGGCTGTAGCAGCCAATTCCTCCTTCTGCTCAGTTGTCGTCCCGTGGTATTTTAGAAACCAACTCCACCAATATCGGATGGGCCTCACAGCCTCGTGATAAACAGCTGGAAGTTTGGCAGCATTTCACATGGAACCAGAAAGCAGAAAAACCCCTCGTCTTTTAAACAGCCCAATTGTGAGTGGTCTAATTAATCTGCTTTACCAAAGACATTTTAAGTGACCTTTCAGATGGCTGGAGAGAAAAACATCAATTTAACTAATATTAGCACTGAGGAGTCTCTGTGACAAAGGTTCAGTCTATCTTTCCCACAAGGGTGTTGCAACAAATTAGGGTAAAATAAATATGACGGGCTTAAACAAATGTTTTGCTACAGAGAAAAAAAACCCAGTATTTAACTCCTAACTGTCTGAAAGACAAAACAAATCAAGTTTAATGAGCCAGGCCAGATACCCAAAAGCAGCAGCTGGATGTACCTCTCTGCACGAACTCTTCTGCTGTTCAAGAGAAGATACACTGAACAAAGATTAATTCACACTTCACAGCTTCAGGAAGCATCAAGAACTGATTTTGAGGCCTTTTTTTTTTTACATTTTTCCATCAGCAAAACCCACAGGGAGGAGGAAAGCAAACCAGACAGTTCCATTTTGTTCAACTCATTCTCAAAATGGACGATTCTGGAGTCATTGTTCAGCCCTCAGATCTCATAATCTTACCCGTCACTGAGAAGGCCACAATCTTGTCTGGGCAGAAGAGCAAAGCAGAAAAGACAAGGAAAAATAAGGAAGAAAAAAAGCAGAGGGAAGGAGAGATGATGTGAGCGAGCAAAAAAGAAGGAAAAGCAAGAAGTGCAGGCTGCCCAGACAATTGACTGTTGGACCTGATCTCTCTTAGCGCGATACTTGATCATCACTGGGCCGAACCTCTGAGGCTGTGCCTCACCGTGACCTCCAGAGTCTCCTGCCTGCAAAGCAATCCGGAGCATAACCAGCGTCTGCTTCCAGAATAGGAAGGTTCATTACTGAAAACCCAGTGCTTTGCACTGGCACAAAGGCTGAGCGAGATTGGCAGGAAAGATAGGACAGCCAAGACGGAGCAGCAGAACCTGCCCACACTTGACCCAAAAGCTTTAACTTCACAGCAACTGCAAGTTTCACAAGCGAAAGTCTTAACGTAACAAGAGAGTTTTAAAAGCTTGAAGATTACACAGATGTTTTCTACAAGGTAGCAGTGAATGTGTGGTCACTTCCAGATATTAACATTTGGGTACATACAACTCTTGTACAGTTTCAGCATCCGGATTTCTGAGAGGATTCAGGTACTGGAGAGCTTTACAGGCTTTAAGTTTGGGCACAACTTAAGGCAAAAAAGAAGCCCTTTATAAAAGATCTCGGTTGGGAGCTGAGCAACTGTAACCGAGTCAGGGACTCCGAGCAGTCGCACTGCCAGCCTCCCAAGTCTCTGCTGAGTCACCGCAGAGCAAATTCCAAAGTTCACCTTCTGCCAACAGCCACAAACCTTAACTGCATCACAAACCCACTTATGGTACTGACACTTGTCAACCCATTTCTCAACCAATATAAAAAGCAATGCCCATTACCAGCTTGCACGCTGAATACAGCGAGAGAGCCTGTAAATAAAACCATTTCCAACCACAAAAACAGATTATGGCTCCACTGTATTTACAGAGCATCCTGCCAGCAAATATAAAGCCGTTTTCTCCTCCTCAGTGTTTATATCGAAGTCCTCACAGCAATCACAGAAGATGGAGATCAAGCAAATAAAACAGAGTAACCGACTCAGCATCAGGCGGTTGTAGCCCAGAGCAGCCAGGGCATGCGACTCTCGGCTGCAAAAACCGAACGGCTCTCTGCAAGACTAATCACACAGCAGGAAAAGCTTACATTTGTGCTGCAGGAGTTTACAATCTGCATACAAACATAACGAGGAGCATTACCTTAAGAGGAAGTTATTTATTTGTCTGCAGCAGTTCCTCTGAGGTTGCTAAAGGCATTACCTTTGCTCTCTCTGGTGCATGTGTTTGTTATTTTAGGATCTTCAGCTGCTACCTTAATTTTAATTTATAAATCAAGTTGTAAAGTATCACAGAGATTTGACAAAACAAAATAAATAACCCAGTCCCATTAGAAGACACAGGATCTGACAAAGGCAAGGAACACATCGGGATCCCAACACCTTAAGTTCTCAGAGCGCAAACAACAGGCAGAGCTGTCTTACCGATTTCTGTGGAATGGGCGACCTATACTCAAAGAAGCAGCATTTGTTTTATATGATCCTGGTGTGTTAAAGCCATTCACAAATCCACCATTCGGGAAGGGGGCCTGCAACAGACACGACACTCTCAATCGCTGAGGAAGGAGAAACGTTTGCAGTGTTACGAGATCCGCTTTGGTGTTATTCACCTGCTGTTTGTGCTACTGCATCCTGTACGCTGTAAACTCATTATGGAACCAAAGTGCCCACCAAGTTCACAGTCTGCACAGTACCACAAGGTTGGAAAAGACCTCTGAGATCGAGTCCAACCTATGACTCAACACCAACATCTACTCGTCATCTGTGGCACTAAGGGCTTCATCCAATCTCCTTTTAAACACCTCCAGGGACAGTGACTCCACCACCTCCCCAGGCAGCGCGTTCCAATGGCCAATCACCCCTTCGGTGAAGAATTTTTTCCTAATATCAAGCATAAATGCTACTTTAGCATCAGAGTCCCCCTGTTGTACTCTTCCAGCACCATCAGCTACTGGATAATGGAATTTCATCCCAATGCTTTTTAAAATAGGTGGCAGGCAACTGTACAAAGTACAGCCCCTTTGACAGCCTGGCTTTATCATGACCATGCCGTAACAATGAGTGTCACAAAAGAGAAAGACCCGACTAGAAAACCTGTGCATTCTAGAGTTGAAAAGCTCTCTATGATCATAGAATCGTTTGGGTTGGAAGGGACCTCAAAGCCCACCCAGCTCCACCCCCCTGCCATGGGCAGGGACTCCTCCCACTGGATCAGGGTGCTCAAAGCCGCATCCAATCTGGCCTTGAACACCTCCAGGGCATCCACTGCTTCTCTGGGCAACATCTGTGGGCTAGCCCTCCTCATTGTCACCAGCCATTACTCACCAATGGTGTTTCAAAGTAAGGTGCGGGATTTGGAGACCACGTCTGAGGCACAATGCTGTAAATCGAGTACTGCTGAGGACTATATACAGGCTGCATGAACAGCGGCGAGGCAAACTGGGCTTGGGTCTGCACCGGCTGTGTATAGACACTGGAATCCACCACCCGGTAACCATTCTTAGCAAAAAACGTGTTGATGGCTTTTATCCTTGCCTGCAAGACATCAAACCACATCACGTACATGAGCTGGGAGAAGAGGGGAAGCAGAACAGGAAGTCCTTCTTGCCTACTGGAACAATAACACCAGTGATGTGAGGAGGAAGTAGGTTGGTTATTGCTTACAAATAAACACTCTGATAAAAATCAATAGAGATTATATTCTTACAGAGCGCTAAAGGGAAGGGGCCACTTGCTGCTTTAGCTCAAGAATCTGTGGAGTTTAAGATAAACACTGCTTCCTACAGCAGGAACTGCCCAGACTCCAATTCTGACAGCTCCTCCCAGTACAAACATCTTCCCTCAGCCGCATTTGCAGAGCAGCAAACTCCAGCTAGAGAATTGCAATGGCAAGAGGCCCTCTCTCGAGTTCTGCAGACCCAGATTCTGGGGCAAGCGGAGAAGGGAAGACGAAACAGGAATGTATTCCACACCTCATGGGAAGCAGCACTGTGAATACCAGCAGCCACTGAACACTTTCTGAAAGGTGCCCATGACCTCATTCACGTTAACAGCTACAGAGCAAGCGCGATCGTCTCTCCCACTGCCAATTCCTTCATTCCCCCTTCGCCCCGCACACATGGACAATCAAATAGAAACAAGATATAATTCAGTTCAAAAAGAAACCCCACATCAAGCAGCCTTACCATTACTGGCTTGCCCTGAAAGGTTTTCACTTCTTCCCTTAAGTATTTAAATGCCTGCAGATACAAAAAGGATGAAAGTTAGAGTATATTGATGGAACTGTACTTCTCAGAGGATGTTAAAATGGTTTAACGCGACTGTGTAGCAACGTGCTTCCCCATCAGCCCAGCTGAAACCCAGAACACAAGATGCCCATTATGGCCAGAGAGCACTGAGGCAAGAGGCAGACAAGGGAACTAAAACCCCACAAGCTTTGGGCTTTTCTCTCTACTAACTACAATTTGCCAATAACCACTTAAAATAACAAAGGGGGGAATCAGTAAAACACTTCTTTTAGCTACGGAGGCACGGGTGCGATTCCCCTGAGCAGGGGAAGTATTACTAATAGAACTGAGCTGGCATTAACAGCTGAAGGCAGCCTTACCTGTTGCGCATCCGTATCCGACTGGAATGTAACGTACCAGTTGTTGTTGTGAGCAAACTCACAGCTGATCACTTTGGGGCAGTTCTCATTTTTGAACAGAGCTTTAACCTCCTAGGGGAGAGAGACAGTCAGGCAGTGAGGGGGGACCCAGCTCCGAGCTGTAAACCGAACACTAAACAACCACAGTTTACCCTCCAGCTCCTCAGCCGCAAGTTTCCTTTGACCAGCAACGTTCTTGAACTCCCTTGATGAATCTGCCAAACATCAAGTTATCCTCTACCTCCTTCTGAACCCAAGAACACCAGACCAACCTCCCAAGCTCCCCAAATAAAAAGCAGCAGGCCTAAATGGGAAAAACACCCAACCCAAGATCAGTGTAGAACTGGTGACAGTTCTGTATGAAAGAGGTAGCAAAAATGTGGCTTTAGAGCAGGACTCACCCAGAAAAAGAATGATTCCAAGAAATATTTCTAAATCAAGGCAATCTGGCAGCTTTGTAATAATCACATTTTCAAGTGAGGGCAAAGCAGCTGCTCAGCATTTACATTTTAGAAGAATTAATTAAAAATGCCAGGAGACAAACAGCCTGTGTTATAACTTTAAAAAAAAAGAGAGACCTAAATCATTCCGTTTGCCAAATATCTGTAGGAATTTTATTATCCTCCTTTCTCTGAAGATAATGAGCTCAGCTCACACCGGGTCACAATGAATGAGAAATGGCTGATAATGTTTCTTGCTGCCAAAACAATGTCTGACTTCAAGTAAAGTTACCGCTGTGACAAAAATTCAGCCTGAATGCCCAGGCTATGCCCTGAGCTGATTTATTTTTGGATCTGAAAAGAGCCCAGTTCAAACTTCCTTCCACAGAAGCCCAGTGAGCTCCATTTTTGGGAGGGAAAAAAGTTTATCTGAGAGCATTTGAATATATTGGTAAATAATGAGAAGGGAAAACAATTAGAATCATAAAATCCTGGAATGGGTTCGGTTGGAAGGGACCTCAAGGCCCAGTCAGTTCCACCCCCTGCCAAGGGCAGGGACCCCTCCCACTGGGTCAGGGGGCTCCAAGCCCCATCCAACCTGGCCTTGGGCACCTCCAGGGATGGGGCAGCTACCGCTGCTCTGGGCAACCTGGGCCAGGGCCTTCACACCCTCAGTGTGAAGAATTTCTTCCTAAGGTCCAATCTAAATCTTCCCCGTCCCAATTTAAAGCCGTTCCCGCTCATCCCATCACTCCATGGCCTTGCAAAAAGCCCCTCCCCAGCTTTCCTGGAGCCCTTTCAGCACTGGGAGCTGCTCTGAGGTCCCCCCAGAGCCTTCTCCTCTCCAGGCTGAACAACCCCAGCTCTCCCAGCCTGTTCTCACAGCAGAGGGGCTCCAGCCCTCGCAGCATCTTTGTAATCCTCCTACAACTAAAGATTTTGCTTTGGCTTTTTTCAATACATCCAGGCAGAAAAAATTACTTAGAGTTTACAAGAAAAATATCTGTTTAATCAAATTCAGTACCAGTTGACTTTTTAAGCAACACATCCTGGTACTGCTTAAAGCATCGTTGGAAATACTTCCATAATATCAGTGGTTTATAATTTCTTTCTTTGCTGGTTATTTACCTCAATAGGTGTTGTTTCAGGGATCTCGCGGAGAATGATAATGCATCGTTTGTGGTTTGGTCTCACTTTCTCCCCTCTCTCATCCACTTGTACCATAGGAGAAGCTAAAATGAAAATACAAACATTGGCTTAGTATCGGACATTGCGCACCATGAAAAATCTCGGCACCATCAGCTTCCAATATCCAGCGTGGAACAAGTAACTGCGACGGGCTGTTCTCAGTCTCCTCCAGGCCAACCCCTCCCAGAACCCTTGTGCTCCAGACCCTCATGATACCTCCAAGTAGGCTCCTTCTGGCTCAGATTTAGGTAGATTCCTACAGTGTAGCAAGAATTCAGGAGTCTGGAACAGCTGCTTATCCAAACATCTCTGCAGAACCAGGTTCCCGCTGTCATTGACCAAAACAACGCACCACAACCAGCAGAGAGACCAACGTGTTTCTCCAAAGCACAAAAGGTTTCTACCAATCCAGATACCCAACACCCAGACTTACATCTCAAAACTTCAAGGATAAGGTCCATATCAGTCGTCAGCTTCTTAATACCTTCCATGTTGGCAATTGTCCATATGGGAACAAACTGATCGCTGTCCATTTGAGACATCAAGTAGAGATCCTTCGAGAGATTCTCACTGAAAAGACAAGTTCACCATTTTACAATGATCCTGACCTTTACTGACAAAAGCCTCAAAACAGCCTAACTGCAGGCTTAAGACACTCCCCAACAGCATTCCCAGCCACAATGGACTCAGATTTTCTCTCCTGGACAAAATCCTAGCAGATCAACACAAAGCAGAATAAGATCATTAAAAAACTTAATGAAAGTTACAGTGCCCTGCATGTTTGTCTGCAAGTATCTCGCCCAAGAGACAACTTCTGGTAGTACACAGCCAAATGACCTCAACACCCTACAGCTGTGAAGCTCACAACTCATTCTCCTTACAGGACAAGCAGGCAGGGACAAGACTGAAATAGCAGAAAGGCACCACAGGTGCCACTTCATTTCATATCGCAACCAATTATCCCTCACAGTTAAGAGTTTGATGAAGATGACAGCACATACCAAACCAAAAAAAGGGAAAAAATTGTCTACGACTTTAATTGGGTTTATACAATGCTGAGGTAACTGTACCGTACCGTGAGAAGCAGAATTCAAGTTGTTTTTTCAAGCATTCTCTAATGTCTTCTGTGGTCACAGCGGAGCTGCCTTCACCTGGAAGTCACCACATTCACCATCAGATCCCATTTTAATGGGAAGAACACAACACAAGAACATGTTTCATTGTACGATAAAAGCACGACACCCTTCTGGGCAAGATCACGAGGGAAAGGTCACCGAGAGGTGCTTAGAGACCACCATTCCACATGTTCTCAAAGTGACCCTGATCCCTCAGCTTTCACCTACTTGGCCAAGCGCTACAGCCAGCTTGGATCTTAAATACGCATGGAACATTTCAAAGCTCCTCCTCGGTCACAACAGGACCTCAGTCTCCAGAGGACTCCAACCACTGGGAGAGATGTTCTAACTTGAATACTCACCAGACACTTCATAGATTTGGTATCCAAGATCCTCAGCTGCCAGGACAATTCCATTTGCAGATGCTTCATCGACTCCTGTGCCATTTCTTGGGGCTTCACAAGACGGGGAATACATCACTTCATACTGCTTGCAGCTCTCCTCCGAGATATCTACGTTACCTGGCAAAAGGACACTTTGTCACCAGAAAACTTGCTATGAGCTTCAGAATATTCTCCATTTGAAAAGTTCTGGCTACCAACACTAAATCAAGTCCTCAAGGACGCTGTAACTGAAAGCGTCCAGCCTGAGTCTACCTTCTTAGACTTTCGGTCTCTACTTCGTATCAGATAGCACCTTCTACCTCTCCAATCTCAGAAAGATCTTCTGGTTCGCACTAGGGCCCTAGGGATAATTCATTCTTTGGATGATGAAATTCTAAGACCCTCAAAAGTGGCAGAGGATGTAAAGAACAGGCTTTCCCTCTGAAATTTACAGTATTTAAATGGGGTTCTTAGAAGTGCTAAAATAGTTCACATCACCTTCTCAACACATTACATGATTCTTATTTACATAAAGGACTTGGGAGCATCTGGTGATTGTTGTAAAACAGAGCCGAATGACATTGGAATTGGCCAGTCTTGTCCAGGACACCTCACCTCAGTTTTCACTGTGGCCACCAGAGACCAAAATAAGGGCAATTTTAGTTTAACCTGACAGTCAGACAAAGTAAACCGCTCCAAAAAAATCAGCTTCTCTGCTAGATCTCTTCTATACTAACTATGAATCCAACAAAACCATATTTTGAGAAAAGATGTTGTTCAACTCCCTATGTTAGAAACTGCTTAAAAGCAAGAACAACCTCTAGGGAAAAAATGTCTTGGATTTCCCAGCAGCGCTGCCACGATTGCTTCGTGTTGTTACAAAGAGACAAATGGGTTTCTGCCACCAATGCACAAACTCTGTGCCCTCTCTCTCCATTTCTGCTGACTCACCAGAAGCTTTTGACTGGGCCGTGCAAACCCAATCGTCTCTTCTTCATCCCTACCTTTTCCTAAACCTTTCTCCAGGTAATCTTCTGCTTCCTGCTTAACAGGCCTCTGCCACAGAGTAACCTCAGCCGCACAGTTGGATTCCTACCAAGTCTAAGCCAAACCATCTGAGTTAAACTGTTTGAATATGCAGTTCTGGACGACAGGACTGCCATGTGGTAAGGATGGAAAACAGGCACTGAATGGGAACACCGACTTAACCCACCCACGGATGCTTGGCAGTCTCTGCTCCAGTACAAAGACTGCTGCCTAATGGTCCCCAACAGCACCTCAGTGCTGTCCCAGGATCACAGGTGGCCCTCAGACTTTATCTTCCTGTTCACAGGGTCAATTTTGCGTCCCTCTTAGCGCGTTACTCAGTCATCACCAGGCCACTCGGATCCTGTCACCTGCTGAAGTGTTCCATCCTGACACAGCTCTGGACACCCCCTGAATCTCCAAACAGTCACACCTGTGCAAACTGCCCACTGCTTTCTCATGTTTGTTCCACACTCATCGCTACCTCAGCATGAACAGCCCCAAGCCAAGAGCAAGAGGCTGCTGCAAGGGATGCATCCCGGCGAGTGCTAAACACGGCCCATGACATCTCACCCTCTGAATGAGTCCCTGGTGCAGCCGCTGTTTCCTGCCACGAGTGCTCCGCGCCATTTGTGGGCGGCACGGCCTCTCCGCTCCCTTGGGGTACTTCTTGCCACACTTTGGCGTTAGGGTTTAAGCCGGCACCTTTCGATGTTACCTGCTGGAGAGTCCAACACACTTCTATTAGCAACAACAATCCAAAGCTGCTTTAGAAGCCAAGCCACATAACACAGGTGAATTTAGCAACTTTCTAGAGTTCCACGTCTTGAAGGCCTAAGTAGTGAGTAAGTGCCTATGAGATTGGTCATTAATCAAAATGGGAAAATCCTTGGTATTTTCCAAGTATTTCATTTCTACCTCCATTGGAAGTGTTGCCTTCAACCTCTCTCTGTTGACAGCCAACAACATCAGCAGAGGCAAGGCCAGCCGTCCAGGACTCTGAAAACTCACAAGCTTTTAAAGACTTGACTGTCATAATGCTCCAGTCCCCTTTCGCCAGAGAGGGAAATTCTCCCTGCTCCAGACCCCTTCCTAGAAAGGAAGGTAAAAAAAACATATTTCAAGGAGAAGAAACTAAAGACTTGTGGAATCAGAGACATCCATACCAACCAAGCATCACCCGTGCTGTGCCAGGATTCCTCATGGACTTACCTGAGCGTGACCTGGTTTCCCCATGAGTTTACCTACACTTCAGACGCCCCAATGTGTGCTAAACCTGTAATTGAGGAGGTTAATGGTCCTCAAGTGCCAAGACAAACACACACCCCACCACAGCCTGCCTGGGGGGAACAGGATCATTGCCCACCGAGACTGAGCAACAAGGACCAGATCTGGAGTCAGAGGGGAAAAAAGAGCAAGGAAGACAGGAGAAACTGCTGGACTCCAACCTGGAGCCCGACACAAACATCTCTACAGCAAAAGATGGTGCCCTCCAAGGCCTCTTGCCAAGAGCTGCTCAGAAGCTCAGAGGTGTTTGGGGAAGGAGTCAACAACCCAGCAACAGCACAGCACAAGCATCATAATGGCTTCCGCTCTGCCATGATAAAACCAATGTCTTCCACATTGACAAGAAAATGATGCTTTTGCAAGAGTTCTACTCCCAAGAATTCCTAACACCCCACGAGCCACTGACGCCGCTTCCTCTAACCAGGCTCCTTCTGCCACAGAGCAGCAATCTGCTTCGTTCACACCACTTGCTTGAATTTCAAAGGCAAAAGCCATTAATCCCAACGCGTATCTCAAATTCACAAACAGGGAAGTCTGATATTTGAGGCCGCCTCCTGGGTTCTGAAATGAAGGAGTGGTTCCTGCCAGGCCTCAAACATAAAGCAAAAGGATAAGGAAGCAGTTGCAATAGCGTTACAGATAATTCCTCTGCCAAGGTCATACCTAGCTCCAAAGCTGTGGGCTCCAAGGACAAACCCAAATTCAGTAACAAAAAGCTTCCAAATATTGGAGAGGTTTGAGACAATCGCAAGAGATGGCAAAATCGAGATCCCAGTTTCTGCCAGGCCCGCTTTGGGATCCAACTCACCAGGCACAATCGAGTTAATCCACACAGCAACGGAGCTTTCCCCTGTCCTTAACCTGAACAGCAGAACACAGCTGGAAATAGAAAGAAGAACTGGAAACAGCTCCATGTGAACGGGCATGCGCACAGCCCCCCTCCTTACATGTCAGAGTAGCTGTTCTCCAACAAAACAACCTCGGAACAAAATCCCAGTCACCTGTGGCACCCACACACTCCCACCGTCACAGAATCATAGAATGGTTTGGGTTGGAAAGGACATCAAAGCCCTTCCAGTTCCATCCTCTTGCCACAGGCAGGGACCCCTCCCACTGGATGAGGGGGCTCCAAGCCCCATCCAACCTGGCCTTGGACACCTCCAGGGATGGGGCAGCCACCGCTGCTCTGGGCAACCTGGGCCAGGGCCTCCCCACCCTCAGAAGAAAACATTTCTCCCTAAGATCTCATCTCAATCTCCCCTCTTTCAGCTCAAAACTGCTATCCCTCATCCTCTCCCTGCACTCCCTGATCAAAAGCTCTTCCCCAGCTTTCTTGTAGCCCCTTTCAGCGCTGTCAACGTAGTTCAAGTTTGAAACACAAGTCTGCTCAGCAGCCGGTGGTTCCTGTGCCACAGCATAGCAGCCAGCGTCAGCACCCACTTGAGAACAGAAAACCAGCAAGGCCCATCTCCTGGAATGTACTTTCCATCAAAGCAAAAAAGACAAAGCACATCCGAGAAGTGACTATTTTACATAAATAAGCCCTGCCTCACTACCTTACACCTCTGAGGTTGGCATTTAGCTCAAGCCGAATGTAATTTTAAGGAACAAGGATGACAAAGTGAAACTGAAACACACTGGGGAGATGAAGGCAGTTCTGGAGGTGATCAGGAGTGAAAAGCAACTCTGAGGTCGGCGGATGATGTTTCTGACTTCAACAAATACCAAAGTGCGTGGTAACAGGGAAGGAGGTTCAGAAATCCCAGGGCCAAGTGAAACGTGCTAAGAAACTGAAACAGGTTCTGGTAGATAAAGCTATGAATGGACCTACTAATGCAACGGCTGAAACACGCACCTGGAAGAGAGCGTGGGCTCCTTCCTCTCTGCGCTAGAAACACCTCGTGACACATCATGCTGCTCTGCAAAACCCAGCCCTGATGTCATGGATCTTAATAGCAAGACACCATGGGCTCTGGGAGGATAAAGAGTCCCTGATTTACACAAGCTCTTTGAAAATCCCATGTACTGCGCTCCCGGGGCAGCACCGCTCCATCCTGGCACGCAGCTCTTCTAAAGAGAAGGCCAAAATATCAATTCGTGCTTATTTAACCGCGGCTAACAAACCCCAAGCACTTTGATTGGCTGCAGAACAACCCGCCCAGCTGCTATCGGGAACTTTCATGATGAGGTTAAAGCTTTACAGAGTGACAAAGGTTAGGAACACTCGCTGGTATCCACGCGCTGACAAAGCTGTCCTCCACAGCAGAGCTTCCCTCCAGTCTAATCACAAACGTGGATCAAAGATTCTCCTCCTGCAATTACTCAAAACAGAGCATCGAAGCACCTGGCTCATCTTGAAAGGCTGGCAAAGAATGTTTTTCTTATAACAGTCTAAATTACATTTAACAGATTCAATTAAGCCAACAAAAATTAAAGTATTCACATTTTCATTTAAACCATTCTATTTTAATATTCATTCCAATTACCCTGCAACCGAAATCTTAACACTGGACTTGTGATGAACCGACTCTCTGAAAGGGAATCTGGGTGAAAAATCTAGAAGAATTTAATAAAACTTGTGGGGTGGGAATCGGAACATTTCCAGAAGTGGGAAAGCAGAGAGGGATTCACTAAGGTCAGTGAATCTCTGAGAGGTGAAGCCTTGTGCTGGCTGAGGACCCGGCAGGTAGGGGAGCCCACATCGCAAGAGGACCTGGGCGCACAGCAGTGCAGTTTCCTGTCACCTCTTCAAAGCTGACCCAGGCTGCGAAGGAAACCAAACCGCAGAGCACTCTGGTGTCCAAGCAAAAGCACACAGAATTCCTTTGGGATGGACTGCAGGGCATTGTGTAATCACAGGTCTGTGTTCAGAGCGTCCCAGGTGAAACACACCTGAACTTTAGGAGTTGGGAGGGAGGCACCATGGATGAACGCAGCCTGGTTTTCCTGAGCCACAACTCAGGGTGCCTCCCTCATCCCTCGGTGCAGCAAACGCACTGCTGTGCCACAGGGACCTGCTGCCACCCTCCCTGTGCCAGCGGTTTCTCCTGTGGGCACAGGGACAGCACCGGGTTTGTCACTCGGTGGGAAGCAGGAACCCACTGAAAGAGCGTAGTGATTCCCAGCGCATCATGTAGGTCTGGTTTTCCAGCTGGCAACTACCAGGACAGTGTTTCACCCACCAAAATGCACGGATTTCCATTTCCTCCATAAACTGCTAATGTACAGAACAAGGAACACGCACCCGCCGGACCAAAGCAAGTGCACCCCAATTACATTTTTCACAATGCATTTAATAACATTCCCAATGCACCTCAGTTATCGATTGTTAACAGCCTCGTGGCCCTGGGTGTATGTGAAGAAAAAAACGAACGCATGAAAACCAGCACGAGCCTCACACCACTCCCTCTCTGCAGGAAGTGCTGCCAGCTAGAAAACACCCAAGAACAGAATTCCGTACTGGGATGGAATTGATTCCCATTTACCACGTGTACGCTTCAGTTAAGTCTAAAGCAGCTCTGGCAGCAAATGCAAGTCAGCGCATCCTCTCGACAGCCTCAGGGCTGCCAACACAACCCTGCCCTGTACCTTATTCACAGGCAACCCCGAAGATCCCAAGATAAAAGCTGCTGTCTGCCTCCAAGCACCTGACTGCAGTGTTTCAGAACACCTGGTCAAGAGCTCAAGTTCCCTGGCCTGGAAGTGAAAAGGCACCTTCAGAAAGTCCGGATTGTCCTCAGGAGCTCAAAATTAAATGGTATTGACGCCTCCTGAATGCAGATCATGGAAACTCACTGGCAGCGCTATCAGTGGGAGAGAATGGAAGAGATCAAACACTGGAACCAGAGCCTCTGCTTTAGAGAGATTCACCAACGCCTCAGGCTCGCTGCTTGCTCACAGGTTCCTGATTTGCTCCTGCTGCCTCCGAGCAGCTGTGGCCCCATCCACAGCCCAACCGCTCCGGGTCACTGCTGCCGGGGTCCAGCGCCTGCATCGTGTGCCCGCTGGGGCTGGATCCTCACAGCTTGGGGGCTGTGGCCCCACTGACTTGGGCACCTCCGGGGCCACAGGTCCTGCCAGCCTGGGCACCTCCTCTTCAAGCCAAGGCCTAAAACCAAATTCTTGGGACCCGTAATTCTGCGTTCACATCTTTTCATCCTCTCAGTGTGACACAAGCAACACTCAGCCCAGAACTGAGGAAGAGAAAAGGTGTTTCCCAAATGTTTCCATTCTAAAGTTCTTAATGGTGGGCTGCGTGCTGGTATCCATTTCAGCAACTGCGCTGGGACTGGACACACTGATACCAGTCCATGGCTGCCCTCGGTGAGTTGCAATTATCCCAGCAGCGTTTGCTCCCTGCGTTCTTTGGACCAAACCGAGCGCAGAGTTCACCGCAGCCGCGCTGCTGCTGGGATTTGCAAACACTGAAGCTGCTGCCCTGAACACCGTGAAACACCATCAGGAGGTGAAACACCAGCTCGGGCAGCGCTGCTCCCCCCGCGGGCGGCACACAGGGGACACACAGACACTGGGGGACACACAGACACCGGGGGGGGGGGGGGGGGAACGGAGATGGAGGCCACATGGACACCGGGTGGGGCCACATCCAGAGGAGGGGGGAAGCAGGATGGGGACACGGACACCGGGGGGGTACACTAAGGGGTGGAAAAGAGACAGAGACACCGAGACAGAGCGAGGGGTACAGGGTCACACTGACACTAGGGGGGGGCACATCGCGGGGGGAGATGGGGATACGGACACTGGAGGGGGAGCGGGGAACGACACCGGAGAGGGGACATGCGGTCAGCAGGGGGGACGCCCAGGAAGGGAAAACGGCGGGATGAGACACGGACGAACGGTCACTAGACAGGACACCGGGTGGGGGGTGCACACACGGACACCAGGAGGAACCCCAGCCCCCCGCCCTATGACCTCCAGGTGGGGGACGGGACGGCCCAGCCGCGCCGGCCGCCGGGCTCCTCCCCCCCCGCCATAACCGTTCCTCGTTCCCCATCAAACCCGCGTATTCAATTAATGCAATTAACGTTATTAACGCGTTTCCCGCCCCCACCGCGCACGGGCTGCGCCGAGCGCTCCCGTGGGGCCCGGCCCGGCCCTCTCCGGGCGGCCCCGCCAGGCCCGGCCCCGCCGCCCCCCTCGGTGCCCGCGCCGCGCGTAACCTTCACGCCGGCTCCCAGGAAGGTCATGGCGGTGCCTTTCACCCCGGCGGAACCTTCCAGAGCGCCAGGTCCCCCCCCTCCCCGCCGCCCCCGGATTTGCTGTGTCAGCCCCGTCCCCTCCCCCCCCGCCCGCCCCGCGCGGCCCTCCCGCCGCATGGCCCGGCCGCGCCAGGCCCGGCCCCGCTTCGCTCCCCCCGCCGCCGCTCCCCACCTCCACGAAGAGCAGCATCGTGCCGCCCGTGGCCAGGCCGGCGGGCCCGTGATCGGCGGCGCCGCGCTCCGCGCTGCCCGGCGGCGGCCGCGCCAGCGCCAGCGGTGAGGACACCCGGGCGCCGCCTCCCTACCCGCCTCCCCCTCCGCCACCGCCTACTTCCGGTGCCGCGCCGAGCACTTCCGGGGCAAGGGAAGGGGCCGGGCCGCACCATTCCCCACGCGGGATGGGGGGGGGGGGGGGAAGCATAGAACCGGCCGGTAGGGGGCGCGGCGCTGCACGGGGACAGGCGTCCCCCGCGGGCAGAATGGGCTGCGCCGCGCGCTCCACGGTCTGGGTGAGGGAACCCGAGGGTGGGGTGGGTTGGGTTGGAAGGGACCTCAAAGCCCACCCAGTGCCACCCCCTGCCGTGGGCAGGGACCCCTCCCACTGGGTCAGGGGGCTCCAAGCCCCATCCAACCTGGCCTTGGGCACCTCCAGGGATGGGGCAGCCACCGCTGCTCTGGGCACCCTGGGCCAGGGCCTCCCCACCCTCACAGCAAAACATTTCTGCCCAAGATCTCATCTCAGTCTCCCAGTTTAAAGCCGTTCCCCCTCGTCCCATCACTCCAGGCCCTTGGAAAAAGCCCCTCCCCAGCTTTCCTGGAGCCCTTTCAGCACTGGGAGCTGCTCTGAGGTCCCCCCAGAGCCTTCTCCTCTCCACGCTCAACAACCCCAGCTCTCCCAGCCTGTCCAGAGGTTCTCCAGCCCTTGGATCATCTCCGTGGCCTCCTCTGGACCCGCTCCAACAGCTCCATCTCCTCCTTGCGTTGGGGATCCCAGAGCTGGACCCAGGGCTCCAGGTGAGGTCTTACGAGGGCAGAGCAGAGGGGGAGAATCCCCTCCCTCACCTGCTGGTTACAGAATCATAGAATCATTTGGTTGGGAAAGGCGTTTGAGATCTCAGAGTCCAGCCGTCCCTGTCCACTACCAACACCCCCCCCGCCCCCCGAGTACCTCATCCACCCATCTTTTAAACCCCTCCAGGGATGGTGACTCAACCACCTCCCTGGACGCCTCTGCCGGTGCCTGAGTTCCATTTCCATGAAGGATTTTTTCCCAATATCCAGTCCAATACCCTGGCACACTTTGAGGCCTCTTCCTCTCGTGCCATTGCTCGTTACCTGGGAAAAGACACCAACACCCGCTTCGCTCCAACCTCTTTTCAGGCAGTTGTAGAGAACAATGAGGTCTCCCCTCAGCCTCCTCTTCCCCAGACTAAACAACCCCAGATCCCTCAGCCGCTCCCAGAACCCCTGTGCTCCAGCCCCTTCCCCAGCCTCGTTGCCCTCCTCTGGATGCAAGGAACGAATCCGTGCACACGCTGAGACAAGATTGTGAGGAAAAACGAAGGGCACAGCAGAAAACTGCTTTTTTTATGGCTGTCATTTACTTTGTGGGATGGGACTGCAGAGGGATTTATTTTTTGTTATAGGTTAAATTATCTGATATGAGCGGGTGCCAGTAAAAACTGGGATTTCCTGCCACCTCTGCTCTATTTGCTTTTGCTTCCTTCAGGCACAGCTTCTGAATTTATCCTTATTCCTCAGCAGAAGACAAGGATCCAGTGGTACGCTGGGCTTCAGAGGGGCATCTCACCTGCCAGTCCAGAGCGATGAGCATCCCAGAAGCTGGGATGGGGCAGAGGGAAGGTGAGGACCACGACACGTCCATCTAAAACATCCAGCAAAGCCTTTCCCAGCCCTCAGAGCCAACGGGACATTTTCAGCACCCGCTGATTTCGCAAGAGGAAACTCCACCTCGGGGTAGCGCTGAGGGCACAGCACCAGGAATTTGTCCTTAAGAGGCCAGAAGCCGAATGTTATAAGCATGAGGCAGACTGAGGAAGGTGAAAGAGCAGCACCTATTGTAGTCAGGAGCCTGGAGCAGCTATGCTGGCAAAGTGATTAATTACCTCTGGGTGTGAGCTGGAACCGCACACCCAGCAGCCCTGAGGTTTTGGTTACTCCCTAGCAAAGTGGGAAACGCCGCTCCCTCCCGGATTGTGCTGAGGCAAAGATCCAGCTTCCCTTTTCCTGGTATTTTACTTCTGCCCACGTTGGAATGGTCCTCAGCTTCAGGCCGAGCTGAATACACACCCCGCGGGCGAGAGGCAAGAATACAGCACATTCTCCCTGGCTCTGGTGAAGTCCCTGCACAGCGAACGCTCTCCCTGTCCGAGAAGCTGACCATGAGCCTGTCCGAGGGGCTCCAAGGCCGGTCCTTGGGACAGGGATGATGTTCTGGACTCTGTTAACCCCGACACACTGCCCTGTGCTAACACAGAGCTGATGCCAGCGCACCTGGACCACCTTTTGTGGCTAAACCTGGTCGGGTTCCTGCGCCCTTGCTGCCATCACCATTATCAGCGAGGAATAAATATTTTTAAGCAGTGACTCAGTATTGAGCTGGCAGCGCTATCTCTGCCGCAGCTCTTGTGTGCCATCCTGCCAAGAGCCAGGGTGCCTCCAGCAACTGCCGTGGAGCCGTTGGGATTACAGGGTGTTCCCAGCGCGGAGCTCTGCAGGCGCTGGCTGGGCCTCCTTGGTGGCTCGGTAAATCTGTCAGAAAGGGCTGTTCTCAGCAGGCCTGTTGGAAACATCTGGCTTTAATTCTTCTAGAAAGCCATGAGATTCATGTGGACACCAAACCACTTTCCTTTCATCTAGCCGGAGGACCAACCCTGTGGCAGAGCAGCTGACTCCCTGCCTGCCATTACCCGGCGTTACCCGCGGGAAGAAAGAGGTCACGGAGGAGCCAGGGCCGCGCTCTTGGCAGGAGGAGAGACCTTGGGAGAGGGTGGCAGCTCACAATTGATGCTTCCCTGCTCTCCTCCCTCCCTAGAGTTCTTTTCAAGTTGTTTTAAGGCATATATTTCTCTGCCAATGTGGCTCAGAGGGGCTCAGAGTCCAGTTTAGACCTGATTTCCCCTTTCATTCACTGGGCTGAGAACACAGGGACTTGAGGGACAGACAGACGGCATGGCATGCTGTCCTGAGGAGGCAAGAGGATGCCTGGAGCTGTGTCTATGTAGAAATTCCTTAGCTGAGAATGCTGGAGGCTTTGTGGATGGGCTGGGATGCTGGGATAAAGCTTGCAAGAGTCAGGAACATATGCAGAGGAGTTTCCTCAACGAGTCTTGACCAGTAATTCTTGCATCAATAAATAATGACCCTCGTAAGGAGACGGTGGTTTGAACTCTAAACTGTGTTACTGTGCAGCAGAGGAGGCCTAAAGCAAGAGCGCTGGATGCTGGAATGCTCAGCTGCACCAGCACACGGTCCCACAACGCCTGCAACCACAGGGAAGTTTGATGCAAAGCCAGCTTGACTCTTGGCTCTGTTTCTAGGTCTGAGCTCAGCAGAGATCGCACAGTTGCATTTTCACAAGCTTCCATCAATGCTGAAGCAAACCATTTGCTCTCCAGGCAAAACTCAGTCCCACCGGTGTGGGAGAGGTGCCTGGAGCAGCCTCGGAGCCGACGAGCACCAATCGCTGGGTTCTGTTCCAAGACACTTCAGTGCGAGGCAAACAGCGCAGAGCTCCGGCTCCGAGAGGCAGCCAGGCAACAGCACGGAACAATCGATTTCCCATGTCAGACTCTGGCTACGCCCAAACATTTGGCAGGGCTGGAGTTTATATAGTGCGGCGATACTATTGAATAAACCAGCTCCTCTCATCTGCTGACCCTCCTTCCCTGCTACCGGGCAACTCTCTTGAAACTTTCAGAGTTAAAAGGATTCACCTTTCTATTTAGTGTGGGTTTGGTAGAAAAACCATCCCCGCAGGGAAGAGCACGATGAGAATAAGCTGTGACTTCACAGCCCCTTGTCCAGCGCTGCCTGGAAGGGGTACGGCACTTCGGTGTGGCACGAGTGTGGCGCTGCCAACAGCTGAAGGACCTCTTTTGGTACCCATGAGCATCCCTTCTTGTCACACCAAGATTACTAGAGGGCAGCCAGGAACCCCACCGGGGAAGAAGCTCTTGGGAGCTGATCTCCAACATTGTGTAGCTCCTGTATCCCTCTGTTTCATCCCTTGTCTCATCCAGGACAAAGACTTCCCGGTAGAGAGGAGGAGCAAGTGAATCACAGAGACGGAGGAGAAGCTGGAGCAGGAAAAGGAGCTGCCAAGCTGACTCAGCGTGGCTTCCCCCTTGACCCCTGAGCGGCTGAAGCTGGGAAGGATGTTAACGTTTAACTCCACCAAAAGTCCCTCTTTAGCAAAAGGCATCTGAGACTCCTCTGCTTTGAGCAGATGTTTTGTTGCGCCAGAAGCTCTGTCAGTGACAGCGCCGCGACAGCCAGGCCAGTAACTTTGCCTTTCAAAAGGCAATGAAGTCCAAAGAGCCTGACAGCGTAGAATCCTGGAATGGGTTGAGTTGGAAGGGACCTAAAAGCCCAGCCAGTTCCACTCCTTGCCATGGGTAGGGACCCCTCCCACTGGATCAGGGGGCTCCAAGCCCCATCCAACCTGGCCTTGGACACCTTCAGGGATGAGGCAGCCACCACTTCTCTGGGAATCTGAGCCAGGGCCCCATGGTTAGACATGATGATCTCAAAGGTCTTTTCTAACCATGCGATTCTTGGAGTGAGGGCGTGAGCAGAAATGGCTTTAAATTGGAAGAGGGGAAGATTTAGATTAGACATTAGGAAGAAACTCTTCACAGTGAGAGTGGGGAGGCACTGGAACAAGTTGCCCAGGGAGAGGTTCTGGTTGTTCTGGAGGTGTTCAAGGCCAGGTTGGATGGGGTTTGGAGCCCCCTGATCCAATGGGAGGGGTCCCTGCCCATGGCAGGGGGTGGAACTGGATGGGATTTGAGGTCCCTTCCAACTCAACCCATTCTATGATTCTCTGATTGTTGTGTTTTTCTTTTGCCTTGGCTTTATTAAAAAACAAAAAGTGAATGTAAGGACTGACAGAATATGTTTGGAAATGGAAGTAGAATTCCAGTGTAATCACTAATTAAACAAAGCAGCAGTGCTGGGGGAGGGGTGACCCGCAGTTCACTGCTCGGGTGGAGACCTCAAGAAGGAAAAAAGCTGTGTGGGTGTCTGAGCATCACTCATCGTACCGGGTGTTTCTCCAGCAGCTGCCTTCCCTCTCTGCTGGTGCTGGGCCTCTCCGTAGGGAGTTCGGCAGCCCCAGCAGTCGGCGAGTCAGGCGGAGAATGTAGACAGCCTCGGGAAGCACTGCCACACCGGACACATCAATGAAATATAGAATCATAGAATTGCCTGGTTGGAAAAGACCTTTGAGATCATTGAGTTCAACTGTACTTGTCCACTACTAAACCAGATCCCTGAGAAACTTGTCTACCCATCTTTTAAACCCTTCCAGGGATGGAGACTCAACCTCCTCCCTGGGTGCTTCCAGTGCCTGAGAACCCTTTCAGTGAAGAAATTTTTCCTAATGTTTAGTCTGAACCTGCCCTGGTGCAACTTGATGTCAACTCCCTCTCGTCCCATCGCTGTCACCTGGGAGCAGAGCCCAGCACCCACCTCCCCACCCCCCTCCTTTCAGGCAGTTGTGGGCAGTGATGAGGGCTCCCCTCAGCCTCCTCTTCTCCAGGCTGAACAACCCCAGCCGCTCTTCGTAGGACTTGTTCTCCATCCCCTTCCCCAGCTCCGCTCCCTTCTCTGGACGCGCTCCAGCCCCTCAATGTCCTTCTTGGAGTGAGGGGCCCAAAACTGAACCCAGGATTCGAGGTGCAGCCTCACCAATTGCAAAGGGAGGACTGAGAGGACAGGAGATCTCTGTGCCATCTGTGCCATCTCTGTGCACAGATCTACCAGCAGAGTCGCCTTCCGCAGCTCCAGGAGTGGCACTAGGAAAGACGTCATCCCATAAAAGAAACAAAGGACCATAAATGTGTTAATAATTACACCTGCGATTGTTTTCCTGGAACAGGCTGTTTGTATCTGATTAACTTGTCACCCTTCGTACCTGCAGTTCACAACGCTTACCAAACCACTAGAGAACACGTTTTGAACCAATGCTGAGCCAAGGGCTGGCAATGAGTCTGGAGTCCTCAGCACAGGAAGGACATGGATCTGTTGGAGCAAGTCCAGAAGAGGCCACAGAGGTGACCATATTGCTGAAGCACCTCCTGTACGAGGACAGGCTGAGAGAGTTGGGGTTGTTCAGCCTGGAGAAGAGAAGGCTCCGGGGAGACCTTAGAGCAGCCTCCCAGTGCTGAAAGGGCTCCAGGAAAGGTGGAGAAGGACTTTTTACAAGGGCTTGGAGTGATGGAATGAGCAGGAAAGACTTTAAATTCAGAGGGGGAAGATTTAGATTGAACGTTGGGAAGAAATTCTTCACGCTGAGGGTGGGGAGGCCCTGGCCCAGGGTGCCCAGAGCAGCGGTAGCTGCCCCATCCCTGGAGGTGCCCAAGGCCAGGTTGGATGGGGCTTGGAGCCCCCTGACCCAGTGGGAGGGGTCCCTGCCCATGGCAGGGGGTGGCACTGGGTGGGCTTTGAGGTCCCTTCCAACCCAACCCAATCCAGGATTCTATGACTGATGGCTTTCCGAAGGCACTGGCTCAGGGTGCAACAGCAGCCACTAAAAAAGCCTGTGGAATGCTGGCTGCTTCTAGGACGGACACCACGGGGAGGGTAAAGCCCTCGGTTTACGGTTACAGAGATCCTTGTTGCATCAGTGCCCAGGGCAGTTCTGGCCTCAACTGCTCAAGAAGAACGTGATGGAGTTCCAGAGGGTCCAGAAGAGCGGGAGCTAAGAGCTGCTGCAACAGGGAGCGATCACAAAGGCTGGGACCCTTCAGTGAAGGGAGAAGGTGGCTGAGAAGGATCTCACAGAGGTTTAGAGAGTCGTGAAGCTGGCAAAATTGCAGACTTGAAGCAGGCTTGTTATCCTGCTGTAGAGGAACAAGGAGGCACGCTTGGAAACCACAGGATTAGTTTAAATCAGAAGAAAGCATTTTTTGGCACAAGTCTGGAACCTGGTGTCAGAGAAGGCTGTGGAGACGGTATCAATAAGTTTAAAAGGGATGACATCGATTCCCAAGCAACAGGTCCATAAATGACTTCTAGAAGGGCACAGACACAGCCAGGAACATCTCCAGTGCATTCGGGATGACAGAGAGGGGAATGGGCAGCACCAAGAACCCTGGCTCACGCGCTTGCTCAAACAGCATCTCCTGTTGCCACCACTGGAGCCAGGCAGCTGGGCAGTGGGGTCACCACTCTGACCCTGGCAGTCCGTGACATCTGAAATTAAATCATAAAAACTTTCCACAAAATTAATTAAGGCAACGCGGTGACTTCTAAGCGCTGCTGTCCTCTGCCGCTCAGCCCGTCCTTGCTGTTGTGTTACAGCGTGGCCTCATTTAGGCGTTAATCCTGCAGGGAATCCCTTGGCCACATGGAGCTCTTGGAGGCAGCAGAGCCAAGCGCTGCTTGCGAGAGGAACCCACGGCACAACCTGCAGGTGGTTGTATTTTCTATGCTATTATTGGTCCCTCATTTTGATTGGCGACCTGTGAGCTGCTTGTAACGTACCTAAGTAGCGAGACGCATCATTTTATCCTTGATACGTTGATAATTAAACTTGGATAATTAAAATTACAGTCACTACTGCAGGTTATTTTATATTCCCAACATTTCCAACTGATTATCCTATCACACACAGGTAAATCAACGCAATCACCTTTGTAAAGCTGTGATCACAGAGAAGGACGATGATTTCTCACACTGAAAATCTTTTAGTCTGACAAAATAACATTATTTTTCTGTACAACCCTTAGTCCACACAAATCAGTAATGGCATTCCTAGGGATGAGGCTGCGCATCCGTAAAGTGCGAATGCTTTGCTACGGTGCCTCAGCGTTGGCCTCTGGTCTTATTTGAGAGGCCCCAGGGTGTTTCCATCACCAGAACAAGGGGGGAAACCAGCTGGGGCCAGCCAGCCCTGTGCTGATGTGACCAGCAGGGTGAGGGAGCGGATTCTCATCCTCTGGTGAGACCCAACCTGGATCCCTGTGTCCAATTCTGGAATCCCCGACATAAGAAGGACTTGGATCTGTTGAAGTGAGTCCAGAGGAGGTCATGGAGATGATCAAAGGCCTGCAATATCTCCCTTAAGAAAAGAGGCTGAGACAGTTGGGCTTGTTCAGCTTGGAGAAGAGAAGACCATGGGGTCCCTCAGGCTCCTCTGAGTCCAGGGAGGTGAGGATGGGACACAGGGCCTGGAGCCCTGGCTTGGCCCCTCTTCAAGAACCCCCTTGTGCTCTGTGGTTCCCTGGTGTCTGGGAGGTGCTGGGTGGTGGGAATGGAAGGAGTGCCTGTGCCGAGAAGCAGGGTCTCCTGCAGGCTTGGTTTGTCTGAAAACAAGAAAAAGGGCTGTCAGCAGCCAGACTCGATAGCTGGCATTCCTGAGGGACAGCAAGCGTGGGGCTCGGCATCGGTGTGACACGAGCACTCGCTTTCCAGTTCGCACAGTGGCTTCTCGAGATGTTTGTCAATCCAGCGTACTTTGAGGAGGAGATGGAGGTGTGGGGATTTCCTTTCCATATTTGCCTTCCTAATGTGTAAAGTACCGGATTCTCAAGCTAAAAAAGGTTCTTGCACATCCTCATCTCCTTCTGCTGCCACTCAGGCTGGGGGGTCAACGTGGTCTTTGTCAGACCCACAGCTCGGATCTGCTTTGAGCTGCCCCAAATTGGTGAGACGCTGGCACAGGTTGCCCAGGGCAAAGTTGTGGCTGCCTCCTCCCTGGAAGCGTTCAAGGCCAGGTTGGATGGGGTCTTGAGCAGCCTGGTTTAGGGGGAAGTGTTGGAACTGGCTGGGCTTTGAGGTCCTTTCCAACCCAACCCATTGTATGAAATTTCCAGCCCTTGTGTTCCGCACTTGCGGAGCAGCTCGTGAGCCTCCACCTGATTCCTGACCATTCAAACAGGAAACGGTGAGTTAAAATTAATCTGCAGGTATTAATAACACAGCAATCTCGGTGTTGACAGATGAAATTTGCTCACTGCAGTAAAAAGCCTGGGTAATGGCTCAGAGAACACGCACCGTAAATTACAGGCTCTGGAGCTTAAACAACTGGCAGAGGATCCGTGAGCTGGAGGCTGCCCCGGGGTGGAGCAGCGGTGACATCGCTGTGACCATCCAGCAGATGAAGTGACGTCTGTTGTCATTAAACCCGTGACCTGTCCAGGGAACTGCTTGTTTATCTGGGTTATGTGAGCAGGACATTTCAAGTTAAATTTCGCTGCCGAAGCAGAGGTGTTTGAGACATCATAGATCATGGAATGGTTTGAGATGGAAGGGACCATGGTCACCCAGTCCAACCCCCTGCAGTGAGCAGGGACCCCTCCCACTGGACTGGGGGACTCCAAGCCCCATCCAACCTGGCCTTGGGCACCTCCAGGGATGGGGCAGCCACCACGGCTCTGGGCAACCTGGGCCAGGGCCTCCCCACCCTCATTGTTAAGAATTTCTTCCCAACGTCCAACCTAAATCTTCCCCCTCCAAATCTAAAGCCGTTCCCGCTCATTCCATCACTCCAGGCCCTTGGAAAAAGCCCCTCCCCAGCTTTCCTGGAGCCCTTTCAGCACTGGGAGCTGCTCTGAGGTCCCCCCAGAGCCTTCTCCTCTCCACGCTCAACAACCCCAGCTCTCCCAGCCTGTCCAGAGGTTCTCCAGCCCTTGGATCATCTCCGTGGCCTCCTCTGGACCTGCTCCAACAGCTCCATCTCCTCCGTACGTTGGGGATCCCAGAGCTGGACCCAGGGCTCCAGATGGGGTCTTACGAGGGCAGAGCAGAGGGGCAGAACCCCCTCCCTCCCTCTCTGCTCCCACTCTTTGGGTGCCACCCAGGACACTGTTGGCTCTGAATGCACTTTCGCGCCTCATGTTGAGCTTCTCCTCCACCCATCACCCCAAATTCTCCTCAGGGCTGCTCCCCATCCATTCTCCACCCAGCCTGGATTTGTGCTTGCGTTGCCCCTGCAGATGCCCCCTCCCTGGAGGTGCCCAAGGCCAGGTTGGATGGGGCTTGGAGCCCCCTGACCCAGTGGGAGGGGTCCCTGCCCATGGCAGGGGGTGGCACTGGGTGGGCTTGGAGGTCTCTTCCAACCCAACCCATTCCAGGATTCTCCTCCCCCAGCACCCCAAGTCCTTCTCCTCAAGGCTGCTCCCAGCCCCTTCACCCCTGCCCTGGACGGATACCGGGGGTTGCCCTGACCCTCATGGCAGAGCCCGCCTCCCCGTCATGGCAGAGCCCCCTCCGCCCCCTCCCCCGGCCCCAATCAGGAGCCAGGCGGCGCGCTGCGCATGCGCAAGTGAAGGCCGCCTAGGGGGCGTGGCCCAGTGGCCGGGGGCCTTCAGGGGCGTGGCCTGAGGAACTGGGCGTGACTATTGCCGTGGTCCACTGGGCAGCGGGCGCGGCCATGGGCGTGGCCACGTCAGGGGGGCGTGGCCAGAGCGGTTGCCCGGCGCCGCCGCCGGCGCGGAGGTGCAGTCGCCGCTGTAGCCGCGACAGGTGCGCGCGGGACCCGCCTCTGCCGCAGGTGCGGGGACGGGGGGGGCCCTCTCGACAGCGGGGCCCTCTCGACAGCGGGGCCCTGGGCAAGGCGGGGGAGATTCGGTCAGCGGGGCCGAAGCCGGGGGTACCCGGGCGGTGGAGGCAGGCAGGCAGGCAGGCAGGTAGGTAGGTAGCGGGGCCGGGGGGGACCTGAGCGCCGGGGGGGACCTGAGCGCCGGGGGGGACCTGAGCGCCGGGGGCCGGCCAGCGGGACCGGGCGGGGGAAGGTGGGGGAGCGGGACCGGGCCGGGAGAGGGGGAGGGTGGGAGGGGTCCGGGCAGAGGGATCCGGGCAGCGGGACCGGGCTGGAGTGGGAGTGGGACCTGGAAGGGGAGCTGGGACTGAGGGGATCCGGGCAGCGGGGCCAGGGCTGGGGCGAGGGGGCTTGGGGCGGAGGGGTCCGGTCTGCGAGGAAGGGAGAGGGGGATGTCTGGTCAGTGGGGTCCGGTCTGCGGGGAAGGGGTGGGGGGCTCCGGTAAGTGGGGTCCGGTCTGCGGGGAAGGGGTGTGGGGGGGTCCGGTCAGTGGGGTCCTGTCTGCGGGGAAGGGGTTGGGGGGGGTCCGGTCAGTGGGGTCCGGTCTGCGGGGAAGGGGTTGGGGGGGGTCCGGTCAGTGGGGTCCGGTCTGTTGGGAAGGGAGTGGGGGGGTGTCTGGTCAGTGGGGAAGGGAGGGGGGAGGTGTGGTCAGTGGGGTCCAGTCTGTGGGGAAGGGAGGGGGGGGTCTGGTCAGTGGGGTCCGGTCTGCGGGGAAGGGGGGGGTGTGTCTGGTCAGTGGGGTCCGTGCCGGGGTCCCTCTCCACTCCTCCCTGGTCCCAGCACAGTTACCAACCCTCAGGGCAGCGGTGGCAAAGAGTTTTCCCTTAGGATCCTACATTACCCAACCTTTAACTCTAATTAGAGGTGGATTTAGTGATGAATCTCAGCCTTTCCCCTCCTTAACAGCTCCAGATTCCCTCTCTCCCTCCTCTGTCTCCTCTGCACTCGGCGCTGTCTCCAGCCTAACCCGTCTCCACTGCGATACGCAGGATGCTCAGGGTCTTGGTTAAAGTTTAATACCTTCAGTAAAGGACTTTTCCCCTGAAATGCCTCAGAATAGAATTGTAGAATGGATTTGGTTGGAGGGGACCTTGAAGGTCACCCATTCCAACCCCCGTGCAGTGAGCAGGTCGCCTTCAACCCGATCAGGTTGTTGAGAGCCCCATCCAGCCTGACCTTGAATGTTTCCAGGGATGGGGCATCTCCCACCTCTCTGGGCAACCCGTGCTGGTGTTTCACCACCCTTGTTTAGAATTGTTCACGTTCAAATTGTTCGTAAGGAGCAGCAAAACCTACAGAGATGCTCAAATGTGATGACACCGTGACTGTACGGGAAGGTGCTAAGGCTGTGGAATGGTGTTAAGAATGTGGGAGTGCAGGTTTGAGGCATCGTAGAGTTCTGGTTTATGTCTTTTCTGTGACTGAGATTCTAAATAAGCTGCTTGGTTTCCCGTGTGAGCGTCCCAGCGGGGGCTGCTGCCTTTCTAAAGAGATTTATTCTGAAATTGGCCCGAGTGCCTTCCTAGACCTGGGGCTGGAACAGAGAAACCGGTGGGGAAATGGAACAGGAGCACGACAGGAAGATGATGCGTCCACAAAGAGGGATTGCTGCGAGCTGTGGTGGAATGCTCAGGCATCAAAGACGGGCTTATTTTCTGCACAATTAAACTAGATTCTGTTCTCAGGATTTCAGTGGAGCTGCCCTTCCGTGTGCGCTCCGAGTCAATGAGCAACCTGTGCTCCCTGCCAAGGGAGGCTTCCAGCGACGGCCCCGCGGCCACTCCCTGGGCAGCGCTGGCTCTGCTTTGTGCAGGGCAGATGAAACCGCGAAGCGGGGGCCCCAGGTGATCTGCTTTTGGCTCAAGATAATCAGAGAATCCTGGGATGGGTTGGGTTGGAAGGGACCCCAAAGCCCACCCAGTGCCACCCCCTGCCATGGGTAGGGACCCCTCCCACTGGGTCAGGGGGCTCCAAGCCCCATCCAACCTGGCCTTGGGCACCTCCAGGGATGGGGGATGAATCATAAACCCGTTTGCCGCTGGGCGTCAACGCCGGGGACTGCGCCTTGCGCTTGCAGAAATGGGGATCTGTGTGTGCAGTGTGCTTGTTAAAAAGGGAGAATGTTGAGCGCTCCTCTTTTATTGTAGTTAGCTCATTTTTCTTTGTGGATGATAATTTGAGCAGTTGGTGAAGGTTTTAAGCCAGAATCCTTCTCACAGTCCAGTCGGGACAAACCTTGGCAGGTCAATGGAAGTGGGCAGCTCGGTGCTGCGCAACATTTTCAGGCAAGCAGGGATTTTGGGAAGTATCCCTGCCAAATGAATTTCTCGGGACAGTTGGAAGAGGCAGCGGATGCGCTGCAGGGAATGCCCTAAGTGGGAGATGCGAGTCTGAGGCTGCAACCGGGAATGTAAGGCGGATAAAGAGTTTGGGGGTATTTCAACATCACAACAGAAGAGCATCGCTTTTCTCATTTGCTGTGCTAGTCGGATCCGTACGTCTGAAAGTGTCCTCTAAGTTGCTGTCTTGATGAAACGTGCTGGCACGACGTGTCGTTCTCTGCATTCCATCGGGGCACTGGGGAAAGCTGGAGTCCCATGGTTCCTGCTGGCATCCGCCGCGGCAGCAGCGGGTCCCTCTGCCGCTGTTGTCTCTCTGCGCAGCACCAGGGTGCAGCACTGGAGAGGTTCCTCGGCTCCCAGCACCCACTGGACACCTGGCCGACCCAGAGCTCCCCTTCCGTGCTGGGACGCAGAACTCGCGCAGGCAGTGAGGCTCTGCTTGCTGCAGTGGAATACTTTCGGATGGAGGCGTTACGGAATCCTGAGTCGTTTCTGAGTGACCACATTTATCTGCCTACGAGGCTGTTGGAAATGTCATCTTTCCTGTGTTTGACTGACTGTGCATATCAAGTTGTCTTCAGTGCTTCTGTTTATTTGGGGTCAGGCAGACCTGTACCCATATTCCTGGAACGGTGTGAGTCAGTTAAAGAAATTGGTGGAAAATCTGAGCAAGAGACCAGCCCACCTGTGTTAGACCAGACCAGTTAGTGCTCTTGCTACAGGTGTTGTGCCACCTGAGATGAAAGAAAAGGGGGGGGTAAAAAGAAAGGCGTAGCCCTACAGACTTTATTTTTTTCTTGTCAGAGACCTCTTTAAATTAATCTCCCTTCATTTCCTCCTCTGCAAAAGAAAACCAAATATGTAAAAAATAATTAATACAGTCTTGTTGGCTTTGGTGGTGAAAAGTTGTACCCAATCTCTTCCCGTTTCCAGCAGGACAGGGTTAGAGCTGTTTTTTTCAGGTAATGGAGAGCTGCGGCCACGTGAGGTTGACGGCTGCCTTTGTGAGCGGGCGGCTTGTTTTGGCTCCCGGAGGAAACCGCTGCTCTGTTAAGAATGAACGCTGCGAGAGTGAATGAAAAATGTTTGCATAGGAATTACATCCTCTTAGGTTTCATAACTTGAGCCTGCTTACATAAGTGCCAGCGCGTTTGGTTTAGAAACCAGAACAAGAAAGGGCACCTGAGGGCTTCCTGGAGCCCCTGTGTGTGCAGGAATATGGAGCTTCACGTCAGCATCTTCGATCCCAGCTTGGCTCCTGCTTGTCGTGCGCCCCTTTCCTTGGGGCTGGTGCTTATCAAGGGCACCATTTCAATGGCATCTGCAGAGGAAATTGGAATTTTAATCCGATGCCATTTTTTTAAGTCAATTGGTGGACCAGATCCCAAGTGATTGGGACTTGGTGGCTCTTGGAACGCTGGGAGCACCTGAATGGTGGCTTAGTTGGTTAAACTCCTTTTGAGCTCACGTAACTCATTGCTGATGCTGTGCTTTCTTCCTGAGCAGGTGTTTGCGGTGAAAAGATGGAGCCTTCCCCGTTTAATAGAAGACAATGGACTTCGCTGTCTTTGAAAATCACCGCCAAAGAGCTGTCTCTGGTCAACAAGAATAAATCATCGGCTCTCATAGAGAGGTTCTCCAAGTAAGTTCACGAGGCTTCTGGACACGAGCTGTGCGTGCGCTTGGCAGCCGGTACCTGGGACACGGACTGCTTTGGCACAGCTGCCCAGGGAGGTGGTGGAGTCGCCATCCCTGGAGGGGTTTAAAAGACAGGTAGACGAGTTCCTTAGGGACAGGGTTTAGCAGGAAGACAGGTACGGCTGGACTCAATCTCAGAGGTCTCTTCCAACCTTATGATTCTCTGATTCACTGACAGTCACTTCTCTTAAAGGTCACAGCTGTGCAGGCACTTCAGTTTCTGGTTTAGTATGTGCTGGGCAAGAGTGTTTCTAGTTGCTGCCGTTGTGTTGTTTCAGCAATCAGAATTAATGTCTTTTTCTGCCGTCAGAAAATAAAGCAGAATGGTTTCTGTCAAATACCAAACAGCAGTTTGTTTAGAGAGCAGAGCGCTGGGGTGTAGATGGCTCTTGCCGGTAGGGTTTGACTTCATCAGAAATGGTCTTTAACCACCTAAGCACGAACTACATCGGTTTCACCGCTAACATGGCATTTCCTGCCTGGTACTACAAAAATTAGGAGTGAAGCTTTGTGTGTAAATGGGAGCCCAGTTGGGAGTGGTGGCTCTGTCTGATCGCTGCCGCTCTCCAGTCCAAATTCTCCTGGAGAAGGCACCGGAGAGACGTTCTCCACAGATGCCTGTCCCGGTGGCTCATGAAGAGAAGGAATATTGCCCTTCCCTTTCTCCAAGCGATGGGTCGCGTTCACACCATGAAGTAATGGTTTATGCGCCGAGAAAGCTGAGCAGTGGTAGCTTATTTGTGTTTTCCAGGAAAGCTTTTATTTCCTTAAGGGAATGCATAGACCGCAGCTTGGATTTTCAGTGGAATTTGGGCACCCAAGTCTCCTGGGCTGCCGCGTAGCGAGGTTTTGGAGTATCGGAATCTTGAGTGTGGGAGATTCTTTATGGAGTCTGCAGGGGAAGGATCACTGCAATTGGCAATTTACACAAACGTAGCGCTTTGGGTCAGTTTTGGAGGGGTTTAGGGAGTCTCGGGGGTGGTGGGGTAGTCTCCGAGTGCTCTTTCCTAGGGAGAAGTTGCTTGCTTTGACCGCTCTCGTTAAGGCAATTTATTCACTCATTGAAGCTTGATTACAGGACCTGGTCATCTTGCTAAATGTTGATAATCCTTTGAAAAGGGCTTACTGGAAGTAATCCAAACTGCAATTCCTTAATCGAGGAGGGTCCCTCTGCATAAGCAGCGTCAGTTCCTTGGAAAGATGCGATCCTGCTCGTTGGCTTTGCCAACACCTACACTCACAGTTAGGAAGCTATTTTGTCTACATTGCTATTAATTCAATATTTGAATGTGAAAACATTAGTTTTCATCCCGTACAGTGTCAATATTATCAGTTTTATTGGTCAGAAACGTGCAAATTGCAAGACCAGCGACTTAAGCAGCGCCCTCTGGGGCTTTTGGGCGCAGTTGTTGCCCAGTGGGGTACTTGACTTTCACCCCCAGGTCTCTCTTTGTTGCTCCTTCCAGTGTTGATCTCTCTTCCTCCATAAACTTTTGCAGCGTGTTTCATTCGAGTTTTGGAACCTTTGCATTACAGAGACGTAGGTTAATGTGTTTGTGTCAGTTAGAGGGGCACCTTTCAGCTTGTGTGGTGAATGCAGCTTGTAGAGCAGAAATAAGTAAGGATGTGTTTTGTCTGCTCTCCGGTGGAACACGAGGAGGAATCTACAGAGGAGCTCAATGTTCAGCAAGAAAAACCATTGATGGTTATAAAGAAAAAATGAGTAATCGAGCTGGTACCTACGTGTCAGCACCTTTATTTCTTACAAGGAACCGAGCCCGTGGCATCCCTTCGGTTATTGATTTGATAGCAGCAGTTATTTAAATTGTTAAGATATTGGTGTCCCATTTGGAGGGTTGGAACTGGATGATCTCTAAGGTCCCTTCCAACCCAACACATTCTAGGAATTACTCCCTGAAAACGCACAGATAAGAAAGACAGCAACACCCTTTGCCCAAGCAGACGTTGGGTGATGTTTCTTCTCTTTGAAAAGCACTTAGAAATGGTGAAATTGGTCACATCTGACTGCTCTGTGGAACGGCAACCCCCCGCGCGCCGGCACCGATCGGCGCGGTCTGCGTGCTCCTCGCTGGGGAAGGCTGTGCAGATTGCTGGGAGTTTTCTATAGCTTCTTAAAGGACTTTGATTCATGATCCGGGGTGGCTTATCTTGCGAGGGCTGTGATTACCGCTTCCACTGCTGGGATGGTTCAGCTGCTCGTGGAGCAACTGCTGAATCGGTGCAGTTTCCAACCCAGCATAGTGAAACAAACTGGCACTTCTGTTGGTTTTCTGCGTATGCCAAGCTGTAATTTGTTACGGTTCGGCAGCTGCTGTATAAATAGCTGAGTTATTCCTGCGAGGAGGCACAGCAGACAGCTGGGTGGCGGGAACAATACAGCTATTCCAAGGTAAATGGTCTGTATTTCAGCATCAGCGCGCTTAGATAATGAAAATATTAATGTATGCTTTTTATTGTAAGCTGGGTGACTTAACATTGCCATCACTTTGCATTGATTTGGTACTATTTTCTACTATTTTTCCAGCCTCTGGCTTTGTTGGATGGATCTGGGAATTGCACAGAATCCTTGTTACGGGGTGGGGGAAGTCTCAGCTGTCTTCGAGAGCATTCAGTATTCTCTTTAAAAAGTGTTGGTGTTTTTTAATCTCTCTTTCCTCTTTCTCAAAGGTATCAGAAAGCAGCTGAAGAAGCCACTGCTGAGAAAAGAAGTGTAAGTATTTGTTTCCTAAGCAATAAGCACCAGCCTGAGATCGGGATGCGTCGCCTACAGGCAGTGTTTCTGTGCTGGTGGATTTTTGGAATATCCAAGTTGCTGCCGTGTGTCCTACGGAACGCTTGGCTTAGACCTAGACTTTGCTTTTGCCTCCTTCCCGCTACCCTTTCCCTGTGGGAATGAAAGGAAAGAAACCCAACACTTGCCCAGAGCCATGTGTTGAGTCGCCAATTTGCTCCTAAGCGAAAGGCAAAACGAGTTAAACCACAACCCATGAATATCCACCTCGCTGTTCTTAGCTGGAGGGTGTTGTGTGGTGCCACTCCTTTTCTTGACTGAATTTAAAAGCCTGCTTAAAAGAAGCTCCCAGCCTCTCTGAAATCCAGCCTGCGGTAGCTGCTGGATCCGCTAAGGGGGAATCTCTGGAGCGGCTTACGGGATTCCGAATGCCCCTGGGTAAGGGAGAGCCCCATCCTTCTTGGCTCTGTTACAGCCTCACATTCATAGCATGGGTTGGGTTGGAAGGGACCTCAAAGCCCATCCAGTTCCAACCCCCCTGCCGTGGGCAGGGACACCTCCCACCGGATCAGGCTACTCAAAACCCCATCGGTTCCCTCCTGTTGGCCACGCTGCGCTTTCTGTTCTGGGATCAGGGAACCCACACACCGAGCTCGCGGGGAGCTGTATGAGCTGCTCCTCGGTTTGCTTTCAGGATGTGTTGGTGAGTCTGGGTTAGACCACGCCGTCTTGATCTCTTCCGTGCCCGGGGAGTCGTTTTTTCTCTCTTTGGGATCGAGGTGTGGTAAAATATAACTCTAAAATAACTCTTAACTATTCTAAAATTCTAAATATTCTAATAACAATAATTCTAAATATTCTAAAAATAACTCTCCAGTCTTAAATGCTCTTCGTGGCTTGTGGGAAAAGGCGAGGTTCCTCTGGAAACCCACCATGCCCTTTGGAATGTTTCTGCCACCTTCCAACGTTCGCCCTGTAGCTTCAGTCCTTTGCTTTAGGCAGGGTCAGCGACCAAGCTGGTCCCGGTGGAACTCTAGGTGGCTTCAAGTTAATTTGCAAACCGGCGTTCAAAATGTGACCAGCAGAGTAATAGGGTGAGAGACTTAAATCCGAATATAGCTGCTAATCCTGTTTAATTCCCATAAGCCTCGCAGACCTGTTCCACTTGCAATGAGTTGGGTACCCAGTGGTCTCCATAAGGGAGAGACAGCAAAAATGCAGCAGGAATTAGCTGGGAGTGAGTCAAATGGGGACTGGTTTGTTATTCGGGGGAGAGGACAAGCACTCAGATGGGAGGAGTGCTGCCGCGCCAGGTATGGCCATCGAAGCCGCAGCGGTGAGGCAGCGCCCGTAATTCGTGTGCGTGCATCCTGCCGGGAGCTTCCCGTGGGTTTAGGGTGGAACAGAGGGGAAAAATCCAGCACAGGATCTGAGGGTTTGGCAATGGGAGCAAAAAGCTGTTTGCTGGGGGTGCTCAGCTGGAGCCTCACCCTGTGGGTGTAAAACACCACGGAGGGGGGTCTCGCCGCGCAAGCGCCGCTGGGAGCGGAGATCCAGAACTCCCAAGGAGGGGTGGTTTCTGCGGGCTCTCGGGAAGGCTGTGGATTTTTGTCTCCTGCCACATCTTGGGGACAGGGTTTAGTAGGGACACCGGCACGGTTGGACGGGATCTCGGAGGTCTCTGCCAACCTTAGGATTCTATGATTCTATGATCTGGAAGGTGCCGCCACATCTGGCGCCCTGGCCCTCTCCTCCAGCTGTTGTTGCCATCACCCATCCGTTCTGGGACTGGAGACCCGTGCGTGGACCTTGGTCCCGGTCCCTTGGAGTGTGGATTCAAGGCTTTTGTGTGTCATTTAACTCCTTAGGGCTCGACTCCCTTTTCCCTTATAAGGCCATCCTGTTTGCTCACTTCCTGCTGCAGCTCCTGACTTTTTCTCTTCTCCCCCCTCCTTCCTTCCCTATCCTGGATGCTTTCTCCGTGCGGCAGAATTATAACCATTCACAGCTGGCGGCGAGCGCTGAGATCAGGACTGAGCCTTTCACTTCCTTTCGCCTCGAAAGGAAGTGCTTTTAATGCTTCGCCGGGCGTATAACTGGAATTAACTTCTTCTTTGTAGACCACGGAAACTCTTCCTCCCCACTTTAAACGGGGGAATCTGAGCGTGCTAAAGAAGAAGTGGGAGAATCCAGTCTTGGAAACGGGGACTCGGAAGGAAACGCAACGCAGCAGCTGTGCTGAGGTTGGGCACAAAGCCGACAGCTCCGCTTCATCCCAGGACGCGGAGCAGAGCCCAAGGGTTGGTGTCCCTGTGGGCACCTCTGTCCAGCTGCAGTGTCCCAGGAGGGACAGCAGGAAGGCTCGGAGCCTCTCGCCGGAGAGTGGTGAAATGGAAAACGGTCCAAGAGAGCCCAGAGAGGTGGAGAAGCCTGAAGCCAGCGAGAACACGGACTCTTCGGGGAAGATCGAGAAATACAACGTTCCTCTGACCAAGCTCAAGATGATGTTTGAAAGGGGCGAAGCGACTCCGAGCAAGGTAAGGATCCGTCGAGAGGAACTGAAACTTTGCTGCCTCTCCGGCATCGGGAGAAATCCCAAGAGGGAGTGGCTCCCAACTATTGACTCTGCAAATAGTTGTACTCATTGTTTTAGTGGAAACGTAGCGTAGCTGGGGTTAATAACTTATTTGAGCTGAACAAATATGTGCAGAGTGCTGGGAGTCGGGGCTGCGTTTGGGTGCTCATGGGAGCCGTGAAGCGAATTTGCTTGTAAAAGGGTACAAGTTGAGAGAGAAAAATAAGCATGAATTGCGTTAAGAATTGTTTCGTAGAGGAAATCGGGATTGGTTGTCTTGTCTGAAGATTAAGATGAGTTGTGTGAATTGTATAAATATGAATGTATATATTTTTATATATATATAAATATATATATAAAATATATATAAATATATATAAAATATATAAATATATATATATAAAATATATATAAATATATATATATAAAAGAAAAAGTAACTGAAGTGGGGTGGTTGCAGTTGAGGTGGGAGCAGTGCCAGGATTCGGAGGGGATTTATATACGAATCAGTGTGAGTCACATACGCACATCTGCGGAGAGACGCACGGATCTATACGTCCCGTGAAACCCTCCCGTCCTTTCCTTGCTCTTCTCTCATCTTTGTATCTTAACGAATGTTTCTTATCAGGAAAAATCCCCTCGCGGGGGGGTGGAGGAGGGGGGGAAACCAAGGCGAGATAGCAGCCAAGCCCCTGCCTTCGCCAGTTTTGACTTGCAAATGCACAGGGCTTGCATTTTCCTAGGACCGCTCGTGAAATCTGAGCCGGCATGTGGAGCGCAGACTGCGTGTCCCGGGGGAAAATTGCCTAACGAGAAAATGAGTTGCATATGCTGAGGACTTACAACACAGTCCAGAGGCCTTGATGCGGGTGGATTTTCCAGTTTTCTCATACTTTCCTAGACTTCTGGCTTTGTTTTCCTGTGGGTGGGGATTTTTCTCTCTTTTTTTTTTTTTTGCAGTAAACCAAACAAATTTTGGACCAAAGTTGTTCCAATGTGTAAAAACCAAGGGCTTCTGAGGAGCTCGTCCGCGTTCCAGCGAGTTTTGGGTCTGTAGGCGGTAATTTCACAACTCTAGATTCTTGGAGCCTTTGTCATTCTGCTGGAGCTGCCCCCTATCCCGGCCATCGAAAGGGCGGAGGGGAATCTCCTGGTGGGGCTTCTCTGAACTCTCGCTGTGGGATTAATCAGCCTGGATCCCACAGGAAGGAACCGTTTTGCAGATGGGCTCTGAGTAACTTTATCTCAGCCTGGGGAGTAAATTGTTTCGGAGCCGAGTGAGTCTGGAACGGATATTTCTGTCGAGCTTAGTAATTTAAATATTGTTGAAAACCTGTTGAGCACTGTAAATACCACGCACCAGGTATGAAGTAGTGAGGTTGGGGTCAGACGATGCCCTGATTCCAAGTTTCATCTGGTTACTCTTTAATCGTGGAAGGGAGAAGGCACAAAGTGCTCTGAAGTTGCAGTGTGTGTGTGTGGTCTTTGTAATCAGAAAGCACTTTTTGTATCATTTTTAAGTCCTGAGAATTGATCTGAGGAGTGGGGGTGATGTCATGCAGTCGCCTCCGATGACGATGGTGATGCACTATGGGGACGCAGGTCTTTGTCACTGCAGGAGGAAGCAGCTGCAGTGATGGGGTCGGTTCGGCTGTTGCCTCTTCCATGTGTGCTTTTCCTGAGCTCTGTGCGGTTTAAGTGCAAGGATGGCTGTTGCCCTCGGTATTTGGTTTTTAGGTGTAGGTGCTGTCGGAGCTTCGCTGGCAGAACATCTGGATGAGCTCAGTAGCAACGTGGCTGTAACTCCATGGCAGTGAAGGATTAAACGACTCGCCTGGTCGCTGGGCAAGTCTGTAGCAAGAATCCAGATCAGAGCCTGGATTTCCTGACTCAATCACCCACCCTGAACAAACCTATTCTCGGCAAAACTGCCGAGTTTATTCATTTATTCACTCGGATTGCTGGGGGTTGGAACTGAATGGGCTTTGAGGTCCCTTTCAACCCAAACCATTCCATGATTGTGCTTCATCTTCAGCCATTTGGGTACAAAGCAGATCTGATTTATTGGGGAAAAACTCAGGGGAAGACTGCTCTGACGGCGTTGGGGGCAGGGGCTCTGGGTTGGGTCAGCACTGAGCAAACACTGAACTTGAGGTCTTTTAGCAGTTCCAAATAATTCTTATGGAATCATAGAGCCGTTATGGTTGGAAAAGACCTCTAAGATCATCAAGGCCACCTGTCACTTCTTCCCATAAGGAACAGCGAAAGCGAACGTGAAGAAAGTGAGATGAAAAGAAAGAGCGAGGGGATCTGCAGTTCTTCTTAAAAAGTTGTCTCCACGCTGGTTTGTGTTTTCCCTTTGAGGCCGAACGTCTTGTCTGTGTAGCCAAACTTTCGGGGCAGGGTCACACGCGATACAGCCTGTACAGAATTAAATAGGTGTAACTTCGATTTGGTCTTGTGCCCAACAGCTCTTCGTGCCCCTGGCGAAACGCTGTTGACTCTGCGCCTCTGCACCCACCTCATTTGTCTTTGACCCTTGAGGCTTTCCAGACGTGAGGAATATTTTATCTCATTTTGCAAGTGGCAGAAGCCCTGGCATGGGAATTGTGGCCCGGCCAGGGGGAACTGAGGGAAATGATTGGCACGAACACAAAGTTCAGAGTCAGGGATTCTTCCCCACGAAAGGTGTGACCCTCCGTGAGCCTTGATGACCCCATTGCTTGTGGTTGGTCCGTTGACTGCAGTGGGGAAGCCCCTCACCTTCCCTTTGTTAAACTTCTTTTTCCCCCCTATTACTCTGCTTTTTTCCCCCAGTATAAGACCTACACAAGGTTGTGTTGGTAGGTTTTGGCACTGGGACGCGTACAGAAATGTCTCTGAACTCTTTGTATTTCGGTTTGTTGGTCTTGAGAGGAAAAATATCCCAGGCTAATGGTGTTCTACAACTGAACTACAAAGAATTTCTTCAGGTGAAGTTGCAATACCTGTAGATATCTGAGGTGGTGAAGAGGAGAGGAGTAGACAGGACTGGAGGCAACTCGGTTGACAGCTGGAGTACTCATTAACTCGATCTGGTTTAGCTGGTCAGGAGAGGGTGGCCTCTGGTAACCGACCTTCTCCTGCTGCAGTGGAAAGCTCTTTGCTCATGAGTTGGGACTTGGCAGCCTTCACGTAGCCAAATTGAGCAGAAAACTCCGTTTCTGATGAACTTTTCAATCCTCCTCTGCTGGTGAAAACACAGAGGCTTTGGTCCCTTGGAAGAAAGCCTTGATTTTGTGCATCTGTCTAGATGAGGTCTTGGACCCTGACCTGGAAGTTCCTGTTGGCGGCGCTGATTGGACGCTTGTCATAATTGTTTGACAACACACTGGTCCTTTGCCAACTCTTATTTAGGGGCTTCATTTGTTTAATTCCAGTAATAATTGAGAACTCTTTCTTCCTGACATGAGGGCAATTCAGGGTGGTGTTACCGGAGGGACTACAGGGAAAACAACTGGAAATGAGATTCTGAAACAGAATAGAAGAGGCAACGCAAGCAAGGTTCCAGTCTTGATTTCTGACTCTTGCAGGAGAGTGCTGACGACTTCTTTTGGCGGGGTTGGAATCCCAGATTCTGGATCTCAATTGCTTAAGACCTTTGTCCCCTAAAGTGAAAACTTCCTTGCGCGCTCTGGTGGTAAAACATCCCGCGTGTCTGTACTGCAAACTTGTTCTTTTCACTGGTAGCTTTGTCGCTCCTGCTCTGCACACGAAAACGTGTGTGGGGTCATCTTAAAACAAACCCAAAGCCAAGGAACCATTGAAATGGGGATTTCGACTGGGCTCATAAATGTGTTTTCTCTTCTGCATCCTCAAAGGATCTTGTCTTCAGTGTATTCTGCCTATGAGGATCATCCTTGTGTGCTAGTCAAGAGCCAGACCCTTTGAATGATGAATTCCTGACCTGTCAGAGCCTCAGATGGTTGGGCTCACATTGACGACGGGTGGGCTCACGGTGACATTAAAGCACACACGGGCTGAGTCACAATCGCCTCAATTGTTTGCACAGAATGAGGAATCTGCAAGTCCTCACAAGCGTTCGGACACTCCCAACCTGAACTCATCAGGGGACGGAAAAGCCTTGTCACAGCGAAGCTCTTTTCCAGTAAAGAAAAGTTACCAAAGTCTTAAACCACAGAAATAGAAAATATTTCCCATGCTAAATGGAAAAAAAAGAGATTTTCCAGCTGCTTTTTCCTTTCCTGGTGAAGTTGCTGGTTTGAAGGCCAAAGCTGGCGGGTTTTTCGCAGGGATTGTCTTACCGGGCAGCTCTGTTCAACTAAAACTTTGGAATTTCCTTCGGTTTGGTGACCAGCAAGTAAGAAGCTTGGTGGGGGATGGGAAGGGGGAATGTGTGGTTGGAGCATCTCGCCAAACCTGCCTTTTTCCCTGCAGTAACTTCAACCCTACTTTCCAGCTGGCTTTGTGATTTAATGCTTCCTAGGGAAGGAACAAAGATCTGTCACCTTCCCATGTCTTGTAGGTTGACTTTCAGCCATGAAAACATCTGACCTTGATGAAATCAAATTAAACTCTGCACTTTGTGAGCCGTTGGTCAAAGCTGCTGAAGTTTCTTTTTCCAGTTTCTGTTCTTGCACGTTAGATTTTGGGGAGTTGGTCTCAATGAATGGGTGTGGAATTGGGTTGAGCCAACCGGTGCGTCGGTGCGTCAGCGCTACAGGAGACCCCGTCCGGCGCTGCAGCCTTGCAGAGAGTGATTATCCTGGTGATCTGAGAATCCAGCACTCTGCTGCTTAAGCTTCAGCGCTGTCAGACCTAAATAGGGAATTGGCCCAGAAGGTCACCTGTATCCTGGGCTGCACTGGAAGAAGTGTGGCCAGTACGGTGCGGGAGATGATTCTCCCATCTACTCCCCTCTCATGAGACCCCACCTGGAGCCCTGCATCCAGGTCTGGGATCCCCAACCGAAGGAGGAGATGGAGCTGTTGGAGCGGGTCCAGAGGAGGCCACGGAGATGATCCAAGGGCTGGAGAACCTCTGGACAAGCTGGGAGAGCTGGGGGTGTTGAGCCTGGAGAGGAGAAGGCTCTGGGGGGACCTCAGAGCAGCTCCCAGTGCTGAAAGGGCTCCAGGAAAGCTGGGGAGGGGCTTTTTCCAAGGGTTTGGAGTGATGGGACGAGGGGGAACGGCTTTGAGTTGGGAGGGGGGAGACTGAGATTGGACATTGGGAAGAAATCCTTCACGCTGAGGGTGGTGGCCCAGGCTGCCCAGAGCAGCGGTGGCTGCCCCATCCCTGGAGGTGCCCCAGGCCAGGTTGGATGGGGCTTGGAGCCCCCGATCCAGTGGGAGGGGTCCCTGCCCATGGCAGGGGGTGGCACTGGGTGGACTTTGAGGTCCCTTCCAACCCAACCCGTTCCAGGATCCTGTGATTTGGTATCAAATGCATGATCTGTCCAGATCAAAACGAGTAACTTCAGATAACTTTGATTACAACAGTATTTCTGCTTCTTTCTGTTGCTGAAAATCGGTGCTGATTTTTGACAGCTTGCTCCTTCCTTGCTTGTCCTGATTTTGGATCTCCATGTAAAGCTCTGGAACGTGAGTTTCAAAAGAAAATGTGTGAAATGCAAAAAGTCTGGGCTGAATTTTCATATTTGCAGTGGTGAGCGTGTAAAAACCTGATCTTTGTGGCTCTGCCTTTCCAATAAAGATAATGAGTCACCAGGCATTGATTGACCTCGTCCTGAAATGGTTTCGCAGGTGACAGAGGGTCAGGTATTCTGTGATCAAACTTTATATTGGTTAAATAAGAGGTCACCTGCTCGACTTGTTTATTGCAGTAAAGCAGATTTGCTAGTGACACCTGTGCATCTTAAGGGATTATCGGGGACAACCGCCGCTCCTCTAGGCGGCTGATGGGTGGGTCGTGTCTCCAACAGGTCCCCAGGGAGCAGAGGAGGGCAGGAGGCAGCCGGAGGATTTCTGAAAACAGCCTCTCTTCGGAGGACTTTGATGGTGGCCAAGGAGAGAAGAGCCACAGTGCATCAGGTCAGTAAACCTCGTGGTTTGATTTGGGTTTGGTGGGGTGCTTTTTTTTAGGTTCTAAACCAAACCTACTTTACAGAATACACTGGAAATCCCTTTTGCCTTTTGGAAATGGCAGGAGGTGCAGCCGTCTTCCATCTGTGAAGTCCGCGCGAGCTTTGCGTTTAATGAATTAAGTCTTGCTGTGAATTTTAAACTGTTATCCTCTTAAGCCTGAGAAACCCAGGCAGAGGAGATAACCAGCGAGATAAGGAATGGAATGCGTTTTGTCCCCTAGGACAACCCCAGAGCTACTTCTACTGATGTAGAAAGAGACAGACAGATGAGATAGGAGGCCTTCTTCCTTTAATTCTCATCCCTCCTGCCCTGTCCAGACGTGGGTGACCACAGCCAGCCTTGTGACTTGAGAAAAAGATCTATTTTTCATATGTTTGGAGGCTCTTTTCTAACAAAGCTTCCAGTCTTCTATGTTTTCAGCCAATGGCTAAGGTTCTATCTCGCTAGTGATGCACGTTGTGTCCTTATTTGAGCAATACTGGGGAAGAAGTCACAGTTGTTTCTCGTCTGCCAAAGGGACCTTAATGATTCATAGAACATTTGGGTTGTTCACAGGCAGTCGCTGGTGAGAGGTTGTTTCTTTATCATTTTCTATTTGACAATAATACTGCTCCACCTGGAGCCCTGGGTCCAGCTCTGGGATCCCCAACGGAAGGAGGAGATGGAGCTGTTGGAGCGGGGCCAGAGGAGGCCACGGAGATGATCCAAGGGCTGGAGAACCTCTGGACAGGCTGGGAGAGCTGGGCGTGTTGAGCCTGGAGAGGAGAAGGCTCTGGGGGGACCTCAGAGCAGCTCCCAGTGCTGAAAGGGCTCGAGGAAAGCTGGGGAGGGGCTTTTTCCAAGGGTCTGGAGTGATGGGACGAGGGGGAATGGCTTTAAATTGGAAGCAGGAAGATTTAGATTGGAAATTGGAAAGAAACTCTTAATGATGAAGGTGGAGATACCCTGGCCCAGGCTGCCCAGAGCAGTGGTGGCTGCCCCATCCCTGGAGGTGTCCAAGGCCAGGTGGGATGGGGCTTGGAGCCCCCTGACCCAGTGGGAGGGGTCCCTGCCCATGGCAGGGGGTGGCACTGGGTGGGCTTTGAGGTCCCTTCCAACCCAACCCATCCCAGGTTTCTATAAATTAAGGGATTACTGAACACCTGACCATCCAACGAGGAGGTTACAAAGCAGAGCTGTCACAGGAGGTGGCTTTTTACACCTATTTTTTTAACATCCGATGGCAAAAGTGAAAGATGGGTGCCCTAGTCCTGAGGGTCAGGAGATCTTCACCTCTGCAAAGACTTCAGCTCCCAAAGATTTCTTTACTTTTGTGACAAAAACAGAGGCTTCAAGCAGCCCCGTGGGACCAAACTGAATTATTTCATAACGTTTGTTCTTGAGATCCTCATCTTTAATGTGTCCTGTGATAAAATATCTGCGTGGAGGAGGTGTAGGTGGTAGGTTGGACTTCTTTCCTTGCTTCCTCTCTTTTCCCCAATAGACTTTGACAACTGTTCCTCTGCAGGAATGATTTCTGTTTCCATTCAGCCACTGCAGCAGTGGCTTTCATTTGACAATCCCAGCAAAACAGGTCTTCGGTGCTTAAAACTCTTCACTCATCACTTCAGAGACCACTTGCTGGGTGAATCCCCTGCTTCTGACACGGGCTGGATGAATTCTGAGCCTTGGAGCATCAACCTTGGACTGAAGCATTTCTGTGCTCTTCACATCTGGAATTTCTGTGGTCTTGGAAGTGGTGAGGGGGTGGGATTTTTCCTGTAGACAGGTCTGCTGGTGTTCCTGAGAGTTGCCCTTTATTCGTGTTGTTGTTCTTCCAGGGCATCTTGTTGATACCAGTCCAACGCTGAGCCCAGAGAAGACGGAGACCAAGAGAAGCCTGGAGATGCCTCGCTTAACGGAGACTTCGATAAAGGATAGGCTGGCCAAGTATCAGGCAGCTGTGTCCAAGCAGGGCAGCACCCCCGGCCTCGTCACCATGGTGAGTCTTTTCTTTTGGCTTGTCTAGAAGTGAAGTTTTGTCCCAACCGGAGACTGGGTAGAAGATCTTATGGAAACCAGGCTTTTTGAAGATATCGCAATCTTCTTTAAAAATAACTGTTTGCCCGTAGGAGTCGTTTCTCACGAAATTTGCCTTTAGTGTTTGTGTCTTCCTGGAATGAATTGCTGGCACCCTGAGTGAGGTCCTTCTGAAACACAGCTGGCATTCTTTTTCTTCCTGCATATCTGTTGTTGTTGTCAAAAACCCACCAACCTCAATTCTGTACATTTCCTTCGCTGTAAGCTCGGGGAAACTGAGGCACAGTGAGAGGGAGTGACTTTCAGTACCATCCAAAACCCGGATCTTTAAACCTGCAGCTTTGGGATCTCCAGTCAGTTTTCCTCCCTTTTGCTTTTCCCCTCCCTTCAAGTCTCCTCACCCGTTATCTGAATCCAATTAGACTCTTGCAGTGAACAAACCCCTGTGAATTTTGCAGCTATTTGATCAGGAGACGAGCAATTAATGAGTCCTGGTGAAGTGTTGCAGCTGAAGTGGCTGCAAGAATCTAAGCTGTTGTTAAAGAAGGGCTTGAGCACATCTGGAACCGTCTGATCCTTTTGCTTAATCATGGGAACTTCTATTGCTCAAGTAGGACTTTTTGTTAACCAGAGTAATAAATTTTAAGAGAAAAGGCCTTTTTAAGTTGGGAAACTTGCGCTGGTAGAAGCCAAAACCGATCGTTCTAAACTTTGGAAGAGTCTGTGCTTCCTGGGTGTCCTTGGAGAGGGGCAAAAGTCTTGGCCAAGTTGTAATGATTTCTGAATTTCCTATGCCGTGTGGGTAAACTTCACCGCATGGATGGAAAGGAACTGGGGCCGGTGCAACAAATCTGATGAACTGCTAATTGCTGATTTCTGCATCCTGTTTCTTGTCTGGATGCAGTTTGCTAGATTGCCTCTTCCAGTTTGTGAGAGCTGATGCATTCAATTATGTCCTTATGGCAGGGATTTACCGTAGGTTTCTCTCGAGGCTCCTGTTTGCAGATCCCCAGGCTCTCGGTTTGAGCCCAGCCTGATGCTCTCAGGATGTCCCACTTGGCACAAGCTCTTGGTTTTGGCCTGGCACATGGACAGGGCAGGACACAAAATGGAGCCAACAGGGGTTTGAGGCCAATGTTTGCAGTACTTCTGTTTTCCAACAGAAGCCGTCGCTCTTGGATGTTCTCCTTCCCTGCTGACAAAGCAACCAGGGCTCCTTTGATGTGGTAGAGCGGTATCTGTACTTCCAGTCTCTTAAACCCCGTCACATCTGTGCGACAAAGGAAAGCCATCATCTCACTTGGGAACAAGCATTTTGAGGGTGTTGTGGCGTAATTAGATCCGGATTAAAAACAGTAGACACTTTAGAGTTGGTAAGAGCAAGAGGGAGATCCAGTGAGATGTGTCTATGCCCATGGCAGGGATTGGAACTGGATGGGCTTTGAGGTCCCTTCCAACCCAACCCATTCCAGGATTACGCACGCTTCCTATTGGAAGGGACCTCAAGGATCATCTGGTCATTCCTTTACTTGTTCTTAATAAGGACCTGGAGCTGTTGGAGCGGGTCCAGAGGAGGCCACGGAGATGCTGGGAGAGCTGGGGTTGTTCAGCCTGGAGAGGAGAAGGCTCTGGGGGGACCTCAGAGCAGCTCCCAGTGCTGAAAGGGCTCCAGGAAAGCTGGGGAGGGGCTCTTGATCAGGGAGTGTAGGAAGAGGAGGGGGAACAGTTTTGAGCTGAAAGAGGGGAGATAGAGATGAGATCTTGGGGAGAAATGTTCTGCTCTGAGGGTGGTGGCCTAGGGTGCCCAGAGCAGCGGTGGCTGCCCCATCCCTGGAGGTGCCCAAGGCCAGGTTGGATGGGGCTTGGAGCCCCCTGATCCAGTGGGAGGGGTCCCTGCCTGTGGGTTTGGAACTGGCTGGGCTTTGAGGTCCCTTCCCACCCAACCCATTCCAGGACTCTGTGATTAAAACCCTGCGGTTCCGTTCCGTACCTGTTGGACGCGGTTGGGTTTGTGCAGACCCGTTTACAAGATCCAGTGAGACGCTGGGACGGGCAGTTGTCCCGGAAGAGATGCCTTGTGAAAGGCACGAGTCTGTCTCCAGTTATCTTGTATCCCGTGGCAGTGACGGAAACACGAGGTCTCCCTGGATTTTATTGGAGTCTGAAAGATTCTCTTGTGAAAATCCTAAACAAGTCAGTTTGTCAAGAAGAAAAGCCTTGTGAAGAACAGTATCGAAGCAAGAGTAGAGGTTACGTTGATGTCAAGGTGTATTTTTTAGTGGTGTAGTGCTTGCCTTGAAATAGCTGTAACTTCTCAGAGTTAACGTTTCGGGAAGAGAAAGATGGGGATTGAGCTGGGGAAATGAGAGTTGATTTGAAACAGGAGTCTGGAAATAGAGAAAAGGAGGCGTCCCAAAAAACGCTGGCGTTGCCTCCGTGGGGTCTATTAAATAATAGAGCCCCTTCTTTTTTCTCCATTAGAATTTATCCCTTCCCAATTTTTTACGCCCCTTGTTTTAATTATCCCTGTATATAACTGAGAAATCAGTTTAAATGAAAATTAAGATGTGTGTCAGATTTTAAGAGATTTTTAATCAGAAAAATGTATAAAGGATAACAATTCTTAACTATAAATGTATATAAATGTATATAAATGTATATAAATGTATATAAATGTATATAAATGTATATAAATGTATATAAATGTATATAAATGTATATAAATGTATATAAATGTATATAAATGTATATAAATAGATATAAAATAGATATAAAATATATAGATAGATAAATATAGATAAATAGATATAAAAATATATACATAAATAGATATATAAATAGATATAAAAATATATATATAACCACAAACAGAACAGAAATCAGTTAAAAAAAAAAAAGAGTTTAAGACAAATAGAAAGCAAATACTTTCCTAGGCGAAAAGAACCTGTCAAGTGCTTTATTTTCCAGAACGAGGTTCAAGGCAGCGAGAGTGAACCCAAGCATTGCAGATCTGAGCAGAAGGAGAACGTGCCACCAGGTGCTGAGGGCTCCGTTTCCCATCAGGATGGGGAGAAGGTGAGGTGCTCGCGATGATCAAGGGCTTCACTTTCAGTGAAACTTGTACAAGCACAGCTGATAAACTTGCTCCATGTGCTGCTTAGAAATGGAATGTGGGCAGCGGGTGGGGATTATTTACCTGCTGCAGAATACTCTATTATTATTTTATTACTATTATTTTATCTTTAATATATTATTAATTTTTATTAATTTAGTACTAATCTATTATTAATTTATTATTATTTTTACTATAGTATTAATTTTATTATTATATTATATTTTATTATTATATTTTTATATTTTATTATTATATTTTATTATAATATTTTACTTATTATATTTATTATTTATTATTATTATTGACTATATCTGATTTCTAAGCCAGCAAGCCTGTGTGGAAGAGTCCTAAGCCGTTGTAGAGGATATCTAGAGACAAACCTTAATTTCCTTTCCCTGCCTTTTTGGCGATGACGCTTCCAGAGCGCGGCAGACGCCCTGGGTGCCACCCTCGGGGGTTTCCTGATGGCTTCAGTCGCTGAGCGGGGCTGAAGCCTCTGATGGCTTTGTAGGGTTTTTTTGTTCCATGGGGCTTTTTTTGGGGGTTGTTTTCTTTTAATTTTTGACATTATGAAGCCCTCAGACACGGGGCGAATGTCGGACTCGATGATCCTTGTGGGTCATTTCCAACTGGGGACGCTCTATGATTCTATGAAACCACCTAAACTTTTTTGTATCGTGTTCCCTCACTGGAAATGATGATTCCCAGCCAGGTATTTTCTTTGTGTGTGTGTGTGTGGCTTTTTTGGAATAAAACAAGAAAGAAACCACACACAGAAAAAAATCCCCGATGAGAAGATTTCTGTGACTCCAGTAAAAGGCATTTGTCACTGTTCCTTCTGCTAATTTATTCATTTATTATTATTTTTTATATTAATTTGTGATTAAGGTAACTAAAAGGCCAGTTTGGGTTTGTTCCTGGGTTGGAGCTTCAGCTGTAAATTGAGACCGAATTGCTCTGCGATAGCAAAGCACGCTCGAGCATTTGTATCCCCGACTGGGGGCGGCAGACGGGATGGAAGTAGTTGGATAATAATTGGGGTACTGTGTATCCCAGCCATCCCGAGCACGTGGCAGCCTCATGCCAGGAGGCTTTCAGAGCTCTCCAGCCTCCGTGGGCGAGGGGCCAGCCGGGTGCTTTCAGCTGCTCCTGCCTGAGCAGCTCCGCGCTCAAACCCTCGGGGTGGCTTTTCTTTTTTTTTTGGCCGCGAGGTGAGTTCATCCAAAGCACCTTTGAAATCAGCCCACGTCCCCGTTGGGGCTGAGAGAGGATTTGAGGACAATTTCTTACGTTCGGTTGTAGCTGGGAAATTTCTTGTTGAGGTGTCCAGGTGCAGGAAAGAACCTGGACTGAAAGCGCCGTTGTTCGAGTGCCAGCGTTGTCCTTGCGAAACCCTGGCAATGAGCCTAATTAAAACCCCAAGCTGTAAATGTCAGAATTGGGCATCCTCTGGCAAAAAAAAAACCCCAGGAAAGCAAAGAAACTTGCTGCCCTCCTCTGTTTTTCACACCGAATCCGTGAAGGATTTAGCAGCCAGACCTGTGGCTCCGTAACGGCTACAGAATTTGTGGATGCGCTTCCCAGTGGACTCGTGGAAGAGTAGATGGGAGTATGTTAATATATGGCACTTGCTTCCTCATTAATTTGCAAACTGCAGTTGCTTGCAATGGGCCTTTCAATCATTAAAGTAAATTAGCGATGATTTGCAGTTAATCTCGTTACAGCACTTTAGTTGCTCGGTGTAGCTGCTTACAAGTATTGGATTGAATGGCAACAGTGCCAGCTTTAATAAAGAAACCCACATCAAGAGCTTTGTCTGCAACCTGTGTGGCATCTGAAACTGCTTTAGACCCAACTCTTTGAAGAAGTTGGTTTGGTTTTTTGGGTTTTTTTTTAAATATGGCTCCGTTCCCGAAGGAGGGTGAACAGGAGAAGCCCAGGCGTGATTGTCACAACCCAGGAACTGCAGACTTCCAGTTCTAAAAATGCCTTTCTTTTTTTTTCCTAGAATTCAGCTGTTCTTTATTTCTGTTTTTCCCCCAAAGCGATGTCTTTGGGGGATGTTTAAATGTCACGGATTTGTCAAAGGCTAGAGGGAGCCATGAGACCTCCAGTAAGCGTGTGTTGCTTGCTGTCAGGGATTTCTAAGTAAGAAAACCTGGGAGGTCCAAGGATGACACCCCTGAGGACTTCAGCGTGCAAGCTGCAGGTGTTTGGGAAAACAAAAATAGGGTGTTTGTGTGTGTGAACGCTACGGCAGATGATCTGAATATTGCCAGAGCTGTAAAATCACGTGGATGTCGACCTTGTCGTGAGGACGGGCGCTCTTGGCAGTCGGTTGTGCCTCGCAGAGCAGCTTCAGGTGCAGCTCAGCATGGCCAATCTCTTCCCATTCAGGTGTTTCTCGGTCCGGCTCTGCTGCTCAGGTGCTGATTATTGAGGCTGTAGAAGGTCAGAGGTGCTCATTGTCTCCTGTTCCCTTGCAGGGTTCTGCAGGAGAGAACAGCTTGTCTTCCCACTCGGCTCTTCTGGAGGATGGCCATGGTAAGCACGTGTTCTCCTGCCTCCACCAGGATAAAGACAAGGCTGAGGAAAAGCTGGGATGCTGGAATCAGTCCTGTCAAATGATGATTTTAACCCTATAAAAACCTTGCTTATATTAAAAATGCATCTCTTGCCCAACTCAGACTTTATCAGAATTTCTTTCAGGTTTAAAAGTTCATTTCCAGCTGTAATTTTAAGACATCTGTAACTTGTTTGCTCTGATTGGGTGTGTTTAAGTGTAGCTTCCTCACCATTTGGACTTAAACTGATAGCTCTGGTGGCTGCTGCACCGTCAGGAGGCTGAGGTCCCTGTTAGTGCCCTTTGCAGAAAGGAAGAAGTCGGATGGAATCCCCATGTATTAATTTCCTTTAATCGACTTAATTGTCCTGGTAAAATGGAAAAGCAGGACAATCATGTTTAAATATTGAGATTTAAAGGTTTAACGGGATGGTCAGGAAAAAATGTGGTAGCTGTCTGCTGGTAGGGTGGTTGTTTGGTCTTAGGAGCATCAGCTTTCCATGGTTTTATAGTAATTCATTGCCCTTTTTTTTTTTTCCTTCCTCTGCTCCCTTAGTTGGACAAAACTTGGAGAGCGAGACAGAAGTCCAGAAAGCGGTCGGCACGAAGCAGCAAAACTTTGGTTCTAAACCAGCTGGGCAGGCAGAGGTGTCTCTGCCAAAAGCAGTGAAGGTAGGGCAGGTGTTTATTGTCAAACACAGGTGACAGTTAAACCCAATTGACTTCTCTGTTTAATATTGACAATATTGCAGCCTGTGGGGTCACAAAGTGCCTGGCAGTCGCTGTATCGATGTCTGAGCTGTCTCCATCAGGCTGTGTTCAGGAGGGAACCGTAATTTGAAGGGAAAGCATCTCAGAACTGCTAGGTTTTCAAAGAGTGGCTTGCTGGGATCTTCCCTGCTGCTGTCACAGCTGCCCAGCCCTGCGGCGGAGGCCGTTTCTCTGCAGCGTGGGAAAAGGGGGTTGAGCAAGGGGTGGTATCGGGGCTTGTCTGGGCCTCTTGTAGAGTCAGCGCTCCTGGAGGCTGGCACAGAGCTCCTGATACTGATCCTCAGAGCCCTGGAGGCTGGGACTTGACTTTCCAGTCTCCTCTTCCAGCTGTTCCCAAGGTAGAATCATAGAATTTCCTGAGTTGGAAGGGACTGAAAAGGATCATCGAGTCCAACTCGCATCCCTACGTAGGACACCCCAACACTCACCTCGTGTGACTGAGGGCATTGTCCCAATGCTTCGGGAATGCTGGCAGCCCCGGTGCCGTGACTGCTTCCCTGGGGAGCTGTTCCAGGGCTCCACCACCCTCTGGGTGAAGAACCTCTTCCCAATGTCCAACCTAACGCTGCCCTGGCATCTTCCTGCCATTCCCTCCAGTCCTATCGTAGCTCACAAATGAGAAGAGCTCAGCACCCGTTTCCCCTCCCTCCCTTGTGAGGAGGCAGCAAACAGCTCTGAGATCCCCTCTCAGTCTTCTCCAGCTGAACAGCCCAAGTGACTTCAGCTTCTCCTCACACGACTTCCCCTCCAGCCCCTTCCCCAGCTTTGTGGCCTCCTCTGGACACTCTTTAGTGGTTTGATGTCCTTTTTATCCTGTGGTGCCCAAAACTGCACCCAGTGCTCAAGGTGGGGCCTCACCAGTGCGGAGCAGAGTGGGACAATCCCCTCCCTCACCCGGCTGGCGATGCCGTGCTCGATCGGTAACTGCAATCCGTAGCGAATTCACGGTAAGGGTACCGCGGTGCTGACTCCAGAAAGGCTGAATTTGATGTTCTCAGTCCTTAATGTTCCATTTTTCTTGAGTGGGAGCTGTAAAGCGTAGAGCAGATGGAGAACTTTGTTGGAGAGGAGCGTATTTGCTAATCTTATTAGACGCACAAAGGGCAGCGCTGAACGTTTGGATCGTGCTGTACTTTCTCGTCACGTGTGCTGTCTGGAGTTGGGATGTCTGTTCCCTGGGCTGCCACAGGCTTCCTGGCTTGCTCCTGAGGAAACAACTGTGCTTTTGTTCTTTTCCCCATCTTGGAGAGGAGCAGCACAGACCAGAGAGATGTGGCTTCCCAGTGTTCTGAGTATAAATGGCAATAGGCAAAATTACAGCTGTGTAACATCCTCAGCCTTACGAGGAGCGGCTGAGGGACCCGGGGGTGTTCAGCCTGGAGAAGAGGAGGCTGAGGGGAGACCTCATCCCTGTCTCAAACTGCCTGAAAGGAGGGTGTGGGGAGGTGGGTGTTGGTCTCTTCTTACAAGTGATGGGTGATAGGATGAAATGACCTCAAGTTCCACCAGGGCAGGTTCAGATTGGACATTAGGGAAAATTTCTTCACTGAAAGGGTTCTTGGGCACTGGGACTGCCTGGGGAGATGGTTGAGTCACCATCCTAGGAGGGTTTTAAAAGATGAGACGTGGTTTAGTAAGTGGTCGGGCACGGTTGGACTCAATCTCAGAGGTCTTTGCCGTCCAGGTGATTCTACAGCTCTGTGATCTGTGTAACCATTACAGCACACAAGCTGCAGGTGGGCCGTGTCCCCTGGTCCTCCGTGCTCTCTCTTTCTATTGTATTTTAGTCCTCTACCTTGTCGCTGCTTAAATGCTGCACTGCAAAGATAGAAACCCAGATGCTATTTTATTCATGTGGGGTTCCTGTTTGTCTCTTCCAGCTTCTGTTTCCTGTTCTTGGTTCCTAACCTCTACTCCTGCCTTCTGCTTCCCTCCTAATGTGAGCTCAACTCTCAGCTTTCTCTCCAGTTTATTATACTTGTTGGGCCTCGCCTTCCTCCTGTAGCTCCTCTTTGTAGTGTGCCTGGAAAGGAATTTCTGTCTCTTCAAACCCCAAAAGGCCTCTCCATCACTCATAGGGCTCCTTGTTGTACAAGTAAGTTCCTCCTTGTGGAAGGGGATGCACCTTGCAACAGCGCGTGCCACGACTGTAAACGTCACCTTGCAAAACTCAGCTGTCGGGGAGAGTTAAGGTTTTTGATAGGCAAGGAAATTGTTGCTGCCTCGCTCCCACGGAGAGGGAGATTTTTGCATTGGTAAGATTTCCTTTTGAAGATTTCATTTTGTGGCTCAAAATTCAGGATTCGTGTGCAGTTTTGGCAGCTGAGGGGTTTTTATTTGGAAGGAACTCTGAACTTGTGTTGGTCAAGCTGTCATCATAATTAAAACTTTAATCTCCTGTAACCTCAAGCAATGCCTTAACTGAATTGAAATACCTATTAAACTGGAATTAAATTGGCAGCAAGTGTTATGGTTGTGACAAAGTGGCTTCAGCTGGCTCTGCCTTCAGCAATCTGTCCCACACACATAGTGTAACTTTCCTTGCTAACCATTGTTTCTGGTCTGTTATAAATAAATTGCTGGGATTATGTCTTCCGGTGACCTTCCTGTTTTTTCTTTAGCCATCATATTTTTCCATAAAGCTCTTTACTAACGACGCAGCAGGTAATTCTTTGACAAAGAACAGCTACGATACCGATGTGACTGTGCAGACCCTCGGTTTGGAGCCTTGGCACTCTCTGACCCTGCTGCTAAAGTGGCTGTGGTCAACGTGCAGTCCAAGAGTGCCAGTTTTTCAACTGTAAGCCATTTATTTTTTTCCTTGACAATGTTTTCACTATTGGCCAAGCTTAATCAAGTCCAAGAAGTGAATGGCATCAAGTGGCCTTTTTTCATGGACGAGGCGCTCTCTTCCTTGATGCTGTCAGAAAACCAAACCCGAAGCCATTGCCGTCCAGCGGCACTTGGCTCCTTCGTGCTTCAGTTTACCCTTGCACTAAACTCTCAGGAAACTCTCTCAGCGAGCACATAAACAATTGTAGCTGTTTAACCTCAAAGCCTTGTGTGCTTTAAGTCTTGAGCAAGTTTGAGGTGCGTGTCCTGAAACCTGAATGTCCTTTGCAACAGAGCTGGAATTCCTTACAAACCAAGACCGAAGAGTTTCCTGCTGCCGGCATCCGTGCCGAGTCTGTTTCCTCCCCTCTAAGAGAAGAGAGCATTGAGCCAAAGCAGATCATTTCAGACCTCGACACTGAGGTTTTGCTCCTTTCCCCTCCCCACCCTCTACCTTTTATTTTGAGGTTACTTCAGCTCTTTTTCTGCGCTATTTTTTTAATTGTGGTGCTGACTGTGATCTACTGGAACTCTTTTTTGTTTTCCAGCTGAGGTTGCAGAGATAGATGAGGCAGCGTTTTGGGAACTGGCTCAAAGTTCTGGTATTGCATTGTTCCTTCCCAGCCATTGCTCAACTTGTGGTGTTTCAGCTGTGGAATTCACTGGGGTAAAATCCTGGCTCGTTGTCAAGCCACAACAATCCTCTGGGCCCGTTATAGCCTCTCCCTTGCTTGCTGCCCACCAGAACCCACTCTGCCATAACGAGTACTGAGTTGCAGGAAGAGAATGGCTGTAATTTTTCTGTGCCCTCTGGAAGCTGTGCGTGAATCCACGCCAAGTCCCCGCGCAGCTGATTCATTTTCCAGTTAACCCGCTTTCTCTTCTTCCCGCAGAAGTTTCAGTTGCCCATGAAGGAAATCTGCGTGGGGTGTCAGAAGACCGTGTACCCCATGGAAAGACTCTTTGCCAACCAGCAGGTGTTTCACATCAGCTGTTTCCGCTGCTCCTATTGCAACAGTAAACTCAGGTAAGCGCGCCGCTCCGTTTGGCAGCCGTCTAGAAAGTCATAGAATCATAAGGTTGGAAGAGACCTCTGAGATCGAGTCCAACCGATGGTGCAACGTTCCTCTTCAACATTCAAGTAAGACCTTGTTCAGGCTTAGCTGAGCTGAAGGCAATCGTAATCCAGCAAATTGGAGAGGAGCAGTAACACAGTCCGAGTTCTGCCAGTGGCTTTTGCACTTGATGCAGTCTGTTTTTAAACTCTTTTTATGAATTTTATGAAGAGTATAACGTTCAGCTTTGTAGAGTGCCTGATGTTTGAACAGAGGACCAGGCAGATTTGTGTAAGCTGCAAGCTTGTCTTTTCTGAAGGTTTTAGAAGACTAAAATTGAATCTGTTCAGTAAGAGAATTAAAATATACACCTGTCTCGGTGGCTGAAACACAGGATGCTGACATTTGATTTTGTGTTTCCCCAAACAGCCTCGGGACTTACGCATCTCTGCGAGGGAATATTTACTGTAAGCCTCACTTCAATCAGCTCTTCAAATCTAAAGGCAATTACGATGAAGGCTTTGGACACAAACAGCACAAGGAATTGTGGGCAGGCAAAACTGAATGTGAAGAAACCCCAGAGAAAACTGCCCATGGTGTAAATGCAACAGAAAGTCCCCAAAGCCCAGGAGTAGAGGATGCTCCAATTGCAAAAGTAGGAGTTCTGGCAGCAAGTATGGAAGCAAAGGCTTCAGCTTTGCCTGAAAGAGAAGAGAGACCAGCGGAAACAAAGAAGCTCAGGATTGCTTGGCCACCTCCATCTGACCAAAGTACTCAAGGAAGTGCCTTGGATGAGGGCATCAAAGTACTGAAACCCAAATGGCCTCCAGAAGAAGAGACTTCCAAGCCAGATCTGCTGGAGGATGTGGATCTGGATCTCAAAAAGTTAAGAAGATCTTCCTCACTGAAGGAAAGAAGTCGTCCCTTTACGGTAGCTGCCTCATTTAGAACAATATCTGTTAAAGGCCACAAAGCAGAGCATTCATCTCCTCCTTCTAAGGCAGAGAGGGATGTGTTGAAAAGAAGTGAGGAACTGGAGAGAGAGGTCATGGTAGACAAAAAGCAAAAGGAAAAGAAAGCTGAGAATAAGAACATCCCGAGTGCCGAAGAGAAGAACGTAGAGGAAGAACGGGAATTGTCTGGTATCAAACCAGTAGAGCACAGCTTTGTAGAAAACGGCCAGGTGAACGCAGAGACAGATGAGGAAGAACACACTATGGAAGAGCAGGAGATGCCAAATGAAGAATTCCTTGAACCAAATTCTCCTGAACGTTCCAGCGTAGCCGATGTTGTGACAGCTAAGGAATTGTCTCCTAACCAGAATCGCAAATCCCAGGATGTTGGTTTCTGGGAGGGTGAGGATATGGAAGATCTGTCCGTGGAAGAACAGATCAAAAGGAATCGTTATTACGAAGATGATGATGAATAAATCAGCCTTTCACAATAAAAATTGCTGCAAGGTTCTGGGCCTTTTTGAATTGGTGTTTTTTAGCTTTAAGAAACAGTTGTCCTCCATGAAAGCGATGCTTTACTGCACATGGACAGTAAGGGAATCCAACAAATGATCTCAACTGGAACAACACGCTGGAAGCCTGCAAAGAGTCAATTTAGGTGCATGGGAAGGAGGATGGGGCTGTGGGATGGCTTCAACAGGTAATCTCTGTCCACGGCACGAGAGCAGAGCTGTTCTCTACTCCTGCTGTCTTATCCTTCTTGAGCTTCGATACGTCCTTCACTAACGATTTAGGGAATCCCACTGTACTCGTGGCGGTGGTGTGAAACAGCCTTCCTGTGAAACACTACTTGACCACTACAAATGCTACTGCAGTGCTTAGGGACCAATATCAAAGGGACTTGCTGGCCTGCTTTAAAAATGGTGACTTAATGCACTTTAATACGTGTAAAGGGCACAACTGGGATTCTTTTTGTTTTTAAGAATAAAAACATTTCATGTGCTTCGTATCCAACAACTGCAGCATCTTAAATCGAGTGCAATGTGATTTTTCTTTCTCAGAACTGCCTGGGATCAATTGAAGACTCCCTCCTCTCTTTTTTTTTTTTTTGTGCACCCGTTGCTGGAACAGAGGTATTTTAGTGCTTACCCAGAAGCTGTGCTGACTGAGAGATCTCTGTGAGGACAAGTCAAGAGTTTCGCAGTAGCCTGCAGGGCATTACTTTTGCATTCCACGTGCATTTGAAGTGGGCTTTTGCTTTGTTTTGTTTCTACTTGGAGTTCCTCATTGTTCATTTTAAACTGAAAATAATATTTTTAAGGCCATTCTACAGCTTGAAAATCCTACTTGTACCAAGTACCTTGTACTCATTATGGCTGTGAAATTGTGCTGCACTGCAAAAAAAAATCTCTGGAATAAAACCATCTGAAAAGTGAAAATTTCTGGTTGCTGGCATTGAAGCTTCGTACCTTTTTTAAACTTGACATCGTGTATTTTACAAATAATGCAATCTTGAACGGTGGAAGGAGGATGCCCTTTTATATTAGCTTTTATTTGTACTGTATTCCCATGAGAATTAGCTCTTCAGCGTAGTTGAGGTGTAAAATATTCTGCTTTCTTAACATTCCTACTAACTACACAACCTTCAATAAAGTTTGGTCGTTTACATTAATTTGTGGCTGCAGCCTGGATTTGGATTTGTGCTCGTTTCACAAAGAGGCAGCATTTTTAAAAGACCCTGGGAAAAGATGGGTGAAAAACCAGTGTTCCTGCTGGCAGCTGGATCCTTGGCTGGGATTTTGCAGGTGCCACTAGGTGCCACTGTGTGCCTGCTGGTTCCTCGGTTGATTCTTAATGTGTGAAAGTGCGTGGAAGAGGATAGCAAAATAAATTGGAAGTGTGTGTGTATTTTCATAGAATTATTGAATGGGTTGGGTTGGAAGGGACCTCAAAGCCCATCCAGTGCCACCCCCTGCCATGGGCAGGGACCCCTCCCACTGGGTCAGGGGGCTCCAAGCCCCATCCAACCTGGCCTTGGGCACCTCCAGGGATGGGGCAGCCACCGCTGCTCTGAGCAACCTGGGCCAGGGCCTCCCCACCCTTCCAGGAGAGCATTTTTGCCTAAGATCTCATCTCAGTCTCCCCTCTTTCAGCTCCAAACCTTTCCCCCTCGTCCCATCCCTGCACTCTCTGATCAAGAGCCCCTCCCCAGCTTTCCTGGAGCCCCCTTCAAGTACTGGAAGGCTACTTTTCCACTTCCATGTCTGAGTTCAGGTGGTTCTCATGCAGGGAAGCTGAGGCCATCTGAGGGTCTTCTTTTTCACCTTTCCTAAAAACTTCTTTGTATTGTAGGGAATCCTCCCTCGAGCCTGAGGTGGGTTTTATTGGGATGGAGAGGGGCTAAGAGCTAGCAGGAACGCAGCGTGTCCTGCAGCAGCACGAGAAAACGCCCATGGGTACAACATAGAATCACAGAATGGCCTGAGTTGGAAGAGACTCAAAAGGATCACCGAGTCCAGCTCCTGTCCCTGCACAGGGCAACCCCAACGTTCACCCCGTGTGCCTGAGGGCGTTGGCCAAATGCCTCTGGAATATTGTCAGGCTGTGACTGCTTCCCTGGGGAGCTGTTCCAGGGCTCCACCACCCTCTGGGTGAAGAACCTCTTCCCAATGTCCAACCTAACCCTGCCCCAGCATCTTCCCTTTCCCTTGGGTCCAGAGAGAAGAGCTCAGTGACTGCTCCTCCTCTTCCCCTTGTGAGGAAACAGCAGAGCACGAGGAGGACCCCCTCAATTTCCTCTGGGCTGAACAGCCCAAGTGACTTCAGCCTCTCCTCACGTGATTTCTCCTCCAGATCCTTCCCCAGCTTTGTGGCCTCCTCTGGACACTCTCCAGTGGTTTGATGTCCTCTTAATACTGATACACCCAAAACTGAACACAATATTTGTGGTGAGGCTGTACCAGAGCACAGCAGGACAATCCCCCCTCCCTTGCCTGGCTGGCAATGCCATGCTTGATGCCCACCAGGACACAGTTGCTCCTCTTGGCTGCCGAGGGTCACTGTTGGCTCACGGTTGACTTGCCACGGACCAGAACCCCCAGATCCCTTTTTGCAGGGCTGCTCCCCAATCAGACGTGTCCACAGGGGAAGGAGGGAGAGAAGGCAGCAGCCGCCTCCTGTCGAGCTGGAAGGTGTTACAGCTGCACATCACGAGGCGTAAGACCTCCTGCTCATCGTCCTTTTTTAAGGAGAAGACTTGATTTGTACAGATAGAGGACTGCAAGAGTAAGAAAGCTGATGTGCAAGCACACACGGCTTTCTGTATCCTTTATCTCTTCCTACCAGAATCCACTTGGTATCAGATTGCTTGGAAATTGGGGATGTTTCTGACTGGAGACTGTGCTAAGTGTATTTGGAAAGGAAACAGAGAATATTTGTTGTGGACTTGGGTTTATCAAATATTACTTGTTTCTTAGGAAACGCAATTGAGTTTTACAGCGCATCCCCAGTTACGTGGTACTAAAGCAATATTGGCTGCAATTACCAGAGGTTTTATTGTTGCACATTGGTGGTGTTGGTTAAATGAGGCACCTGTGTTTCTCGGAGATACAAGGACCCTTACGGTTCACTCAGATTGGTCGCACATCTTCAAGGAGAAGTTAGCACAAGGGGTACTCTTAAATAAAGATGTTGATTTGAAAGAAGAAAAGGCTCCGGGCAGACCTTAGAGCAGCCTCCCAGTGCTGAAAGGGGCGCCAGGAAAGCTGGGGAGGGGCTCTGGATGGGGCTTGGAGCCCCCAATGCAGTGGGAGGGGTCCCTGCCCACGGCAGGGGGAGTAGAACTGGATGGGCTTTGCGGTCCTTTCTGACACAAATCATTCCAGGATTTTATGGAAAAAAAAAAAAAGAAGTGAGCCGCTCTCCAGCTCTCCTGTCCTTGCATCTATTCGTTATCGTAGTATTTGAGTGCTTAATGGGCCATTTAATTTGCTCTCCGCTGGACAGGTGCCAAAAGTGCTATTATGTGAAAGATGGCTCGTTGGCTGCAGCGCACAAGGAAGCTGATGCTGAGCACCTTTATGGTTTGAGAACCTCCCTGAGGAGCTTACACCAAGGCCAGGCTGCTACCCGGTAACCCTCGTCCCAAGGCTGTCGAGCGCTAACACAAATTTCTCTTAAAAACTATAAGAAATATCTTAAATTTTGCCCATCTGGGTCCCACTCCTCGTGTTTTGTGCTTGAATGTTGAACCGCATTGCTCACAGAATCAGAGTGGTGGGGGTTGGAGCTCACTCAGAGTCAGAAGGTTGTGCAGGAACGTGTCCAGGCAGGCTTGGACATCTCCAGGGAAAGAGATTCCAGAGCCTCTCCGGGCAGTCTGTTCCAGGGCTCCATCACTCTCATGGGAAAGATGCTTTTCCCTCCTGTTCAGGTGGAAATTCCCATGCTCCATTTTGTGACCAGTGCCCCTTGTCCTGCTGCTGGGCACCCCTGAGCAGACTCTGGCCCCCTCCTCCTGTCTCGCACCGTCGAATGTGGATCAGCATTGGTGGGGTTCCCTCTCAGCCTTCTCTTCTCCAGGGTGAACAGACCCAGGGCTCTCAGCCTTTCTAAGAGAGATGCTCCAGGCCTCTCCCCATCTCCGTGGCATCTGCCTGACTCCCTCCAGTAGCTCTTGCTCTTTCTTGAGCTGGAGAGCCCAGACCTGGACACAGGATGGGGCCTCCCTATGGCACAGCAGAGTTTTTTTTGTCTACCAAAAGCCTGAAATGTGAATTTTGAGAGGCCAAGAGATCACTCTACAAAATTCTCAGCTCTGCATCGTGCCCCGTACCTGTTAAATCACGTATTTGTAAACAGTTTCCTAAGGTGGGGTTCAGTGCAGTCAGGGTGGCAGCCGTAACTGGTGGAGAAATAAAACTTTGCACCATAACGACGCTCTTGAATGTTATTTTTCAGGTTTGATAGCATTGTCAAATAACCCTCCTCCTCTGATTCCCAAAGCTTGCTGGGTGTATTTGTGAAGACAATTTTCTGGGTAATAATGAAGGCTTCTGCTTTTCAGTCGATCTGGAATTGCTTTTGTCTGACATCGCTGCCTGCCGTGTCTTCTCTTGGGAGTCTCATGGAATGGCTTGGGTTGAAAGGGATCTTAAATGACATCCAGTGCCAACCCCATGGGCAGGGACCCCTCCCACTGGGTCAGGGGGCTCCAAGCCCCATCCAACCTGGTCTTGGGCACCTCCAGGGATGGGGCAGCCACCGCTGCTCTGGGCACCCCGGGCCCTCCCCACCCTCACAGGAGGACATTTCTCCCCAAGGTCTCACCTCAACGTCCTCTCTTTCAGCTCAAAACCGTCCCCCCTCGTCCCATCCCTGCACCCCCTGACCCAGAGCCCCTCCCCAGGTTCCCTGTGTCCCCTCCCAGCACCGGGAGGCTGCTCCAAGCTCTCCCCAGAGCCTTTCCCTCTCCAGGCTGGCGCCACAGGCGAAGCCCCGCCCACCGGTTCCCGCCCTGCGCCCGCTGCCACTAATGGTCTGCAGCGGCCGAGGGGGCGTGGCTTTACGTAGCCCCGCCCCCTCTGCGCAGCGGGCACGGCGGGGGCGTGACCTCTCAAAACCCCGCCCACTCGCCCCCGCCCCGCGGCTTGAGGCTTCTGCTGCCCCTCGCGCTAGAAGTCTGGGGGCGAGGACCCCCGGTGGGGGGTCGCGGTCCTTCGAATCCCCCCTCCACCCATCCACATCCCATATCTGTGCAGGGGGCGTGTTCTTTCCTAGCCCCGCCCACCCGCCCCGGCTCTAAGATAACGGTCCGCTATGTGGAAGGGGGCGTGGTCTCTTGAAGCCCCGCCCATCGGTACCGCCCCGCGCCTTCTCCCCGCTAACGGTCTGTGGAGGGGGCGTGGCCATCGGCGAAACCCCGCCCACCTACCCCGCCCCGCGCATGCGCCCCGGCCCCGGCCGTCGCGGTGCGGTGGCCGCCTCCGCTGCGGCCGCCGGGAGGGAGGCGGGAGGCGGCGGCGGCGGCCGGGGAAGATGGCGGCGGCCGCGGCGGCGGCGCTGCGGGCCTGGTTTTGGAACGAGCGGTTTTGGCTGCCGCACAACGTGACGTGGGCGGACTTTGCCGGGGCAGCGGGGCCCCCCGGGTTGCAGTACCCGCGGGCGGGACACGTCCTGTCCGCCTTCCCGCTGGCGCTCGGCATCTTCGCCGTGAGGCTCCTCTTCGAGAGGTGAGCGCGGCCCGGGACGCTGCCGGGGTCTCTTAGCAACGGGGGCTGCGGAGAGCCCGGGGGCGGGGAGGGGAGCAGCTCGGCGTGGGGGGGCTGGGGAGCTCAGCCGGGAGTGGAGGGAAGATCGGGAGGGGTCGGCATTGGGGGGGGGGGGTGTCACCTGGAGGGGAGGGGGATTCAGCGAGGGGGAGGGGGGGTAAGTTGGGGGGGGGGGCGGTTCAGCTGAGGGGGGGGATCAGCTGGGGAGGGGGGGGGTTAGCTGGGGGAGAGGGCGCGTTTAGCGGGGGGGGGGGGAGTCAGCTGGGGGGGAAGGGGGTTAAGCTGGAGGAGGGGGCAGTTCCGTTGCGGGGGGGGCGGTCAGTTGGAAGGGAGGGGGGTTCAGCCCGGGGTCGGGTTTTCAGTTGCGGGGGGGCGGCTTGGCGGGGGGGGGGGTTCAGCTGGGGAGGAGGGGGGTTAAGATGGACGGGTGGGTTCAGCCCCGGGGGGGGGCGGCTTGGCCAGGCAGAGGGGGTTCAGCCGGGGGGGGGGGGCAGTTGGGGGGCAGGGAGCTTGAGTTGAGGGGGGCAGTTCAGCCTGGGGGGGTAGGGGGTGTGGGGTGAGGAGGGTTAAGCTGGGGGGGCGGGGGGGGGCTCGGCCAGGCGGGGGGGTTCAGCTGGGGGGGGGAGCTGAGCTGGGGGGGAGGGAGGTGAAGCTGGGGGGGGGCGCGGTTCAGCCGGGAGGGGGAGGTGGAGCTGGGGGGGGGGGCTCGGAATGGGGAGGGGGGCTCAGGAGGAGGGGGGGTGCAGCCCGACCGGGAGGGGGTCACTCAGCGTGGGGGGTGGGGGAGGGCTCAGCTGGGAGGGGGTCGATCGGGAAGGGGTGGGGGGCTCAGCCGGGCCCCGTCGAGGCCCTTGCGCCAGGCCCTGACTCCCTCCCGGGGATCCCAAGCGGCTCCTCTCTCCTTCCTGTGGATCCTGTGGGGATCCTCTCTCCCTCCATGGATCCCAAGCAGCTCCTCTCTCCCTCCTGTGGATCCCGTGGGGATCCTCTCTCCCTCCATGGATCCCAAGTGGCTCCTCTCTCCCTCCTGTGGATCCCAAGTAGATCCTGTCTTCCTCCTGTGGATCCTAAGCGGCTCCTTTCTCCCTCCCGTGGATCCCAAGCAGCCCCTCTCTCCCTCCCGTGGACCCCATGGGGATCCTCTCTCCCTCCCATGGATCCCAAGCAGATCCTGTCTCTCTCCCGTGGATCCTGTGGGGATCCTCTCTCCCTCCCGTGGACCCCATGGGGATCCTCTCTCCCTCCCGTGGATCCCAAGCAGCCCCTCTCTCCCTCCCGTGGACCCCATGGGGATCCTCTCTCCCTCCCATGGATCCCAAGCAGCCCCTCTCTCCCTCCCGTGGACCCCATGGGGATCCTCTCTCCCTCCCATGGATCCCAAGCAGATCCTGTCTCTCTCCCGTGGATCCTGTGGGGATCCTCTCTCCCTCCCGTGGACCCCATGGGGATCCTCTCTCCCTCCCGTGGATCCCAAGCAGCCCCTCTCTCCCTCCCGTGGACCCCATGGGGATCCTCTCTCCCTCCCATGGATCCCAAGCAGATCCTCTCTCTCTCCCGTGGATCCCGTGGGGATCCTCTCTCCCTCCCGTGGATCCCCAGGGGCTCCTCCAGTGCTTTGTGCTGTGGCACCACAGGGAAGAAATCTGGGAATTCCTTTTCTTTCCCCCGTGCGCAGGAGAAGCCCCGGCTGGAGCAGCGGAAGGCGCTGGCGGCTGCCGCTCGCCGCTGCTTTGCCGGTGGCCGGGCTCTGCCTTTATTGCACTTTCCTTGCGAGCGAGTGCCTGGATGAGGAAATGGGATTTGTTCACATGGGCTGGTGTATTATTAAACAATCGGTGGATCCCGGGCGTGACGGAAGCGCCCGTCGTCCTGTCTGCCCGTGAGCAGGTGGGACACAGCGGCGTTAATTCACCTGGGCTTCCATCACCGGAGGATACAAACCCTTCCCCAGGGGGAGAGGTTTATCCTCTCCGGGATCCCTTACGGCCACACAGCGGGCAGGCTGTGCGCGAGACAGAGATACTAATTAGTAAAGCGGCTTATTACGGCAAACCGTTAGGTGAAGCACACCAAGGCACCTTGTATTCCTGCTGAAATAGTTTATTAAAAATTGATTTAATCTTCAGTTTTCTCTGAAGTATTTCTAGGCATGGAAAGTGTTGCAGGACTATTGTGAGTAGGAATCAAGTTGGGTTTATTCCATGGCTTTTCTTGAATAAGTGAATTTTCTTGCGCTTTCAGAAATTAAAAAGAGGAGATGGAGGTGAAGTAAGAAGGCAAAATGTGGAGAAAAATGAAGCAGGTCAGCAGAACTGCAGAGAAATTTGAGAGGCTCCTTTTTTTCTCCATCTTGTCTTTCTGCTCTCCAAAAAAAAAAAAAACAAAAAACCAAAAAAATCCAAACCAAAAGAAGCTTCAGAAAAGAAGAAATTATTTTTGGAAATTTTAGGAAGAAATTCTTCACACTGAGGGTGGTGGCCCAGGGTGCCCAGAGCAGCGGTGGCTGCCCCATCCCTGGAGGTGCCCAAGGCCAGGTTGGATGGGGCTTGGAGCCCCCTGACCCAGTGGGAGGGGTCCCTGCCCATGGGATTGGAACTGAATGGGCTTTGAGGTCCCTTCCAACCCAACCCATCCCAGGATTCTATGAAAACTCCTGGTGGCTCCAAGCAGCTCAGAGGACCCGGGAACACACGTGGCAGTGCCAGGATCTCATCTCAGCTTGGTGTGCGGCTGCTGGTCTGGGCCAAGCGGTGAAGGGAAGGAAGTTGTGAGACAGAACTACAACACAGAGGGGGATGTTGTAGGAAGGTCTCCTCGCTTTCCACACCCCGTTTAGTCCAGGTGTCTCGAGGGAAGGAGTGCGAAAGCTTCTCCGTTCCCTGGAGCATGAGATGTTGAGATGCAGCACGTCCCACCGCACAGCCCTGGAGCGGTTACTTGATCCCGATAGCGTCTACCTGGTTTGTGAGATTGCGGTGTTAATTGAGGGAGGAGTCAAATGTCAAATTAGTTCCTCCGCCTACACGATAAAACCTAGCGCCCAGGGCCTCGCTCCTGAGAGGGCTGTTCCTGTTTTTCAGCCGTGTCTCTCAGTGGTGGCATCCTGAAGTGAAAGTAGATTGCGACAGCAACAGCCAGAGCAGCTTCTTGTCTGTTTGTTTTAAAATACTCTGTTTTTTTAAGAAATTTTCTCTTTCCTCCCATCACTTTGAACATGTCCTAAAAGTTCCTGAAATCCCGTTGTGCCCAGATCCTGATTCAGGCTCTGGGACGCCTGTGTCGAACATCTTCCTCGACACACATTTGGCAATCGCGCTTGATGACTCAGAACTTGAATCCTACACTTGTGCAGCTCTTTTGTTTTAGCTTCTCTTCCGTTCTTTCTCTCTCCTTTTGCTGCAGGTCTTCACCGTGAGACCGCGCTTTGGCGATGCTGATGCTTGTAACGCTGACGCTTATTGCTGTTAGAGAATGCTCCTAGAAATCATGGAATGGGTTGGGTTGGAAGGGACTTCAAAGCCCATCCAGTTCCAGTTCCATGGGCAGGGACCCCTCCCACTGGATCAGGGGGCTCCAAGCCCCATCCAACCTGGCCTTGGGCACCTCCAGGGATGAGGCAGCCACCGCTGCTCTGGGCACCCTGGGCCTCCCCACCCTCAGCATGAAGTATTTCTTCCCAATGTCCAATCTCAATCTCCCCCCTCCCAGTTTAAAGCCGTTCCCCCTCGTCCCATCACTCCAGGCCCTTGGAAAAAGCCCCTCCCCAGCTTTCCTGGAGCCCTTTCAGCACCGGGAGCTGCTCTGAGGTCTCCCCAGAGCCTTCTCCTCTCCAGGCTGAACAACCCCAGCTCTCCCAGCCTGGCCTCGTGCAGGAGGTGCTCCAGCCCTTTGATTGTCTTCGTAGCCCTCCTAAATCAACCTTTGCATCGCAATGTGGGTAGGATGTTTGTTGGGGTGACTGTCTGTGGGCCGTGTTTGGCTGCAGGGGTGAAGCGAGTCCTGCAGAGGAAGGTAAATCCTTTACTGAGGTAAAGACCTCAGTGGCACGAGGTGGATTTTCTTTCAGGGAAGGTACAGAAGGGACTTCGGCCCACAACTTTATTTTGATTTTGTTTATCTCAGTTACACTTGCTGTTCTCTCTCCTTAGACTTCTTGCCCCACTGGAGGCATAGTATTAATTCCCAGCTTATTCAGCAGATGTGTTTTTAATTACACTGAGATGCCCTCCAGTAACGGATATGCTTGATGCTCTGCAGGTCTGGGGAAGGATCTGCAGCTTCTGCTCAAGCTGTGGAGAGGAGAAATGAGTGATTTTAGATGTTACTCCATCAGATCTGTCTGGAAAATTAGGGACAGTTGTGGAATGAGGTGGAAAGCCAAGTGGTTCGAGGGACTGCTTCATAAATCTGACTGCTTTGTGGTTTGTTCTTCCTTTTCAGAGCTGTAATAGGGAGTCCCCAGGCAAACCTGGACGTTCTGTAAAGCAGAATTCTGCCTTGGGTTTGTGAAATACAACGTGCCTGAGAAATATGTGTTATAAAAGCGAGTCTGTGTGCTTGAAAATTGGTGTTGGTGCCTCTGTCTTACTAATTCGTGTGGCAAAGGCAGCTTGGTAGGTGTGAGTTAAGCCCGTGAGCTGATACCCATTCAGAAAAGTGTAATTCAGGTACTGAAGTGATAATTCCATGCTGGGAAGGTGTGGCAGTCGGTTGACCTTGGGAATAGTTGCTGCAGTTAAGATTTTTCTGGAATCATAAAATAATTTAGGTTAAAAGGTACCTCTGGAGGTCACCTTGGCCAATCCTTTCCTCAAAGCAAGGCCAATGTTTTAGTGAGGTCTGGTTGCTCGTGGTCTTGTGCCGCTGGGTTTTTCACTGTCCCCAAGAACGGAAATCCTGCTGCCTGGGCAGCTTTTGTTTGGGTGCTTAACTGCTATTGCTACACAAAATTTATTTTTCTGGGGGTTGCAGTGCAAAAGTCGCACGTCTGAAAGCCTGTTCTGGGGCCAAAAATATGAAATGCTGCAGAGTTTTCCAGTGTGACTCTTCCTTAAAGGACACCTGAAGGAAACAGCGTGTTATCCTCATATTTTCTCTGCCTGACAATCATTCGTGTCGTGTCCCACCTGCAAGGCAGTCACTGGGCAAAGTGCTTGGACCAGGACTGTTCGTGGTCTCCTGAGCGTGCGCCAGCCGTGCCCAGCCCAGGTGAAACCACGTGGAGCCCTGCAGAAGGCCAACAGGTCCGTTGCCCGAACCATTCCTCGTGGAGTCGGAGAAGCTGCCTTACGGCATCGGGTTAGACTTCTTTAAAAGTGATGAAATCCATTGCTGCCATCCTTTTTCCTTCCTGTTTCTTGTGGCTGGGACGGCCTCCCTCACCTCCAGTGTTGTTGATGTCTCTGCTTCTGTGCTCCTCAAAGTGTTGGCAGGCTTTTGTGGTTTGCTCTTTGGCCACCGCTGTGCTGGACCAAGTCAGTCGAGTCCTGTGCTGTGTCTGTAGCCTGAGGCTCACTCTTTGATTTTTATCCTTTTTCCTCTTAATCTCTGGAAATGTCTGTGTTTTTTCCCTCAGGCTCCTTGTGAAGGAAGCTTGCAGCTCAGGATCATGCAAAGTTTTGAGTTTGGGTTGGTTTTTTTTCCAATCTTTAGGTCACAAAGTGAGTTATTTCTGCATCCTCTTTTTTGAGGAGACGCTGGTTCTTTTTTCCTTGATGCTTCAGGCTTTGAATTCTAGAGTAACGCCAAAACTTTGTGTGGTTCATTATGAACTTTCTTAACTCTTCAATCGAAGAATCATAGAATGCTGGGTTGGAATGGAACCTCAAGGATCATCTGGTCATTCCTTCTCTTCTTTACTTCTTGTTCTTAATAAGGTCATCGATCTGTTGGAGCGGGGCCAGAGGAGGCCACAGAGATGATCCAAGGGCTGGAGCAGCTCCTGTACGAGGCCAGGCTGGGAGAGCTGGGGTTGTTCAGCCTGGAGAGGAGAAGGCTCGGGGGGAGACCTTAGAGCAGCTCCCAGTGCTGAAAGGGCTCCAGGAAAGCTGGGGAGGGGTTCTGGATCAGGGGGTGCAGGGAGAGAAAGAGGGGGAATGGTTTTGCGCTCAAAGAGGGGAGAGTGAGATGGGATCTTAGGGAGAAATGTTTTCTTCTGAGGGTGGGGAGGCCCTGGCCCAGGGTGCCCAGAGCAGTGGTGGCTGCCCCATCCCTGGAGGTGGCCAAGGCCAGGTTGGATGGGGCTTGGAGCCCCCTGACCCAGTGGGAGGGGTCCCTGCCCATGGCAGGGGGTGGTACTGGATGGGCTTTGATGTCCCTTCCAACCCAACCCATTCCAGGATTCTGTGATTTGCATCATTAAATCTATTTTGCTTTGAAATAGAGATGGTTTCAGAGGCAACTGAAGACAACAAATTACACACTCGTATTCCACTTAGCGCACTCAGCGCCATCAAGCAGAAAATGCTGCTTTGTCCAACCACTACGTTTGTTGCCATTTCTCCTTGTATTTAAAAGGAGATGAAAATTCAAGACAATCGCGACCATGAGCGTCCCAACAGCAATCGCTTCTCATACGGAGCAGCTCCGACTGCGCTGAAGAGCAGACCCAGGTTATGTTGGTTTCCCCTTGAGAAATCATAGCTCAGCTCCTGACTAATCCTAAAGGAACTCAGAAGAAACTAAACCAATCCCACACAGTGGCCCCACGTTCGTTCTTTTGCCCCAGTTCTTCCTCCATCCTTTTCATTTCAACCGTCAGAGCTTTAAAATAAAAAGGAAAGGGTGATTTCCTTCCAGCCTGGCTCAAAGGGCTCCCAGCTTCCTCTACAACCACCAGTCAGAAACCACCTTCTGGTGTTACGAAATATTTGGCTGGCCCCCATCACAGTGTACACCTCTCCACTCTTCTTCCTGCAGGATGTGCCACAACGACAGTAAATAACTCCCCACGTGCAATTACAGGATGCCAAATATTTTTATTTCATTGGCTGGGACACAGTGCTCACAGCTCTATGAATACAAAAATTCCTACCCTGAAAACACTCAGTTTGGGTCAATATCCTCTCATAAGAGTGGAAACCTGAAAACCTTAAAAATCTGCACATTCTTCTACCTGTGGGACACCCAGGCGTGCGCTGGCAATGAGGTATTTTGTTTGTGGGGCTCCAAGGGCTCCAGCGTTTGTGTTTGCAGAGAACTCCTATCGATGATCTGGTATTTTATTCCTGAGCAATAAAGAGTTGTTCCACCCTGGGAAAAGCTTTCTGATCCTTCCAGGCCAAGGATGCTAAGGTTTAATTTTTCCTTTTGGCTTCGTGGGCTGTTTGCAATCACCTCTTGGACTGACGAAAGGTTTGACCTCACCTGTGAAGTTTCTTGAAGCAAAGTGAGTGGAGATGCACAAAGCCTTTTGGACAGGATTTTGCTGAGGGTGACAAGTCTGGGTCCGTGTGATTCAGGAAGAGGAGGGACACTGATATCTTGTTTTAATCTGTATGGTTTTTTTATTCACAACTCTTCCAGGTTTATTGCCAAGCCCTGTGCCATCAGCCTTGGCATTCAGGACAGTGGCCCTCACAGAGCCCAGCCCAACGCAATCCTAGAGAAAGTGTTTACATCCATCACTAAGGTGAGTCGAGCTTCCAGTCCTGCTGGAAGAGTTGGCGGGGGGGGGGAGCTTTTTGCTTCCAGTCCTCTCATTTGAGGGAGACACATGTCATGCTCGCTCTTATCTTCCAGTTGTAAGAGCTCCTTTGCAGAGCTTATTAAAAGGACACTGGTCTGGGACTAACGGGGCTTGTCCCTCCCTTGGGCCATTTTAGATGTAGTTGTCAGGTTTTGTTTGCTTTGTCTCTTACAAATCCATTATTTGAACAAATAATACTCAAAAAAATAAATAAATAGCCACTGCCAGGAGAGTTTCCAGTCAGAGAACTCTTTACCGTGCGATTATCTCAGTTTTCAAATGTAATTTTATTTATAGGCTTTGATAACAGAAATGATGCCGTTTCAATGCTACCCTTTCAGAATATACAAATATCTAGCTTGTTAAACCTACTCTTATTTTAAAGTTTCCCTAGCCTAGCAGGGAGAGGCAGCCTTTAAATGTATTCAGCTTTGATCCTCCTGAATTCTGGACTCTTTGAGCTGATGTGCAAGCTTTAACAGGTAGGACAGGACATTTTAAGAACCCCTCTCCCTAAATTAAGAAACAGGACAATTGTGTCCTTGTCCTAATGTGCTGTCAGACGAGGAAATAGATGAAGAAATGTTAACCCCAAAGCATTCGGAATAATTAAGTAATTTAGTGGCTTATGAAGGTGAAACGTTGTCGCGATGGGTTCCTGCGCCGGTCTGTAGGTGGTGCCTTCTTGGCGTGTGGGGTTTGGGATCTGTATCATTTTTATCACAGTACAGTGGGGATCTTGGCTTGAAAGTAGGTTGAGAAGGAGGAGAAATGAGACTTGTTTCGTTTTCCTTCAGTCTCCAGATGGAAAAAGGTTAGAAGGCTTATCAAAGCAGCTGGACTGGGATGTTCGAAAGATCCAGCGCTGGTTTCGTCATCGGAGGAACCAGGACAAACCCACCACCCTCACTAAATTTTGTGAGAGCATGTATGTTTGTGCAGAGGCCGAGATGCGGCTTCATCTCAAAGCTCTGGCTCTGTGGTCTCTTTTCTAACTGAAACCGGGGTCAGCGCCTGATTTTAAGGGGTGTCTTGGGGTTGGCTGGTAAAAGGGAAATTCATATATAAGCAAATTAAAGATGTTAGAAGGGCTTTTTAGAATGTAGGATTCTAAGATGTTTTGTGTATGTCCATGAGAGCCCAGAACATGGGGACAGGAGTGATTTCCTGCCAACGATGAGCGGCTTTAGGTCGCGAACCAGGTCCTTAATGCCAACGCCGCGATTCGGTGCGCGCACGTCTGCGTATTCACGTGCACAACCTAAAACTGAAACTGGAGACCAGTCTGCGGTCTGCACTGTTCTGGTGTGGAGCAGCATCTGTTCCCAGCCAGAAGGACCTCATGGCTTACACAGTGATGCATAGACTTTCATTTCTTTTCATTTCTCTTCGTTTCAGTTCACACCTTCGCTCTGTTTCTTCCCGAAAGCTTGCAGTGACCTCTGTTAGAGTTGTGCCATCTGAATATTTTTTTCCTGACTTGTTATTTCTTCTGTGCTCGTTTCTTTCCTTTCCAGTAACTTCCTTCATATTAATTCTTCCCCCCAGTATGGTTTTGCCTACTTAAAGCCACAAGGTAAGAGGGACAAATACGTCTCTTAGGATACCTTCTGGATAACAATGACTTATCTTGTTGTATATTAAAGCAAATGAGTGGTGCATGTTTGCTCTGAACTCGGCTGTTGATGCAAACTCGTGTGTGGTGTGAGAACTCTTGAATAGTTTTATCCTTACATAAAACGTTTACAAAGAAAAGATTGCTATGATGGGTGAAGGCTTTTCAGGTGTCAAAATTGGGGTTGGTCACAACTGTTCCGGTGTTTGTTATCAATGTTATAACCAGAAGTTATTTCTATTTCAGAAGTCTAATTTTGACTTCTTTTTTTCCCCAGGTGGAGATTTACATTTTATTTAAGTATATTTTTTTACGGAATCAGGTTTCTCTGGACGGTAAGTTGGTCTGTCACCCCTGTGGGGGTGTGGCGTGCAGCTGGGTTGCGGCTGTCCTGCTGGAACACAGGCGTCGACAGCCTGGGTCACCTCTTTAGTGCTCGCACCCAGCTTAAAACAAGGGGGGGACTCTGGTGGCGATGATCATCTTTATGTTCCCTTATGTGGGATCTTGGAGTTACTGTTTAAGGACCTTCTTTACTCTGTAGGAAAGCTTCTATAGAGATCTGTCCTTGCGGAAATATTACAATCATGGAATGGGTTGGGTTGGAAGGAACCTCAAAGCCCATCCAGTGCCACCCCCTGTCATGGGCAGTGCCCCCTCCCACTGGGTCAGGGGGCTCCAAGCCCCATCCAACCTGGCCTTGGGCACCTCCAGGGATGGGGCAGCCACCGCTTCAGATTCATCTCTTTGGATCTTTATTATTATCAGAGCCGTATGATTATTCTTTGACTTTCCATTGCGATATAACTTACCTTCCACTGTGGAAAGAATATTATAAATCACTGGGATGTCTTACAATAAATGGAGCTTGCGTGGTAGAATTGAGATAAAACTTCAGTGCAGACAGCCCTGTAGTGGCCACCTGCCTTCAGGGATGGGGAAAAAGAAACCCAAGGGAATAATAACTGATCTTTTTTGCCTTTAGGCACCCTGGTTTTGGGACACACGACAGTGCTGGTACAACTACCCTTTCCAGGTAGGAGAGAAAACACTTCCTAGGTTCCAGCTTTTTGCACAATTTCAGGTTCTATTTTTTGTTAACGACAGCAGAGCGAAACGCATTGGAGTTCAGTGCTTCTCGTTATTCCGTGGGGTAGATCCTGCCCAGGATGGCCTTTTGGAAGGCGTAAATATTCCAGTTTCTCCCTATGTCTCCGGATCCTGGTTCGGTTTGTCAGCAGCAGCATTTCCTCAGATAGAACTGACTTAGTTCATATTAATTTTATTTTTATTTGCTGTTGAGATTATTAAAAGTGAAAAATAATGTCTAAAATTGTACTGGGAACTTATTGACCGTGTTGTTTTCATTACCCAGCAAATACAGAGCTCAGCCAGTCTGAGTGCCTGGTTTTCCTAATCCAAGATGCAGCAGTATGAGTCGTAAATATTGACAAGGGATTCTTACTCCTTTTGAATGAAGATCAACCACACAAATGTGTTTGTGTTACTAAACCTGGAGTAAGATCTCTGTTGCTTAAGCTTGTTTTGACTAAAACTTAATTCTGGATCTTTTAAGTTGTGGCTCAGCGTTCTGGAGGAACAGAGTGGGATGGGAAGGAAGGAAGGAAGGAAAAAGGTGATTTTAATGTAAAATTTTAAAGTCCTTTGTCTTCTAATCGTGTTGTCTTTCTTTTCCAGCCTCTAACATCCAGGCTTTATTACTACTATATCTTGGAGCTGGCCTTCTATTGGTCTCTCATGTTTTCTCAGTTTACAGACATCAAACGGAAGGTGAGATGAACCACAATCGCACAAACCACTTGGTTAAATAGATGGGACTAATAAAAAATGTGAGTGTGCCCGGCCAGTAAAGCTAAAGCACAGTAATGACTGTATTTATTTCCACGTTCCCATGGGTGTAGCCCACCTCTGTCTGTAATTGCTCCCCGGTCTTGGGAAAAGGGGGGAGCAAGCCTCACGTGCAACCTGGTAGATCCTTGCGAATCCCTTTCGCCTTCCAGGGTGCACAGGGGAAAGGACAGAATCACTCAATGCCTTCCAATAAAAAACTTAGTGAATCATTGCATAAAAATAGGTTTACTTAGAAGGCTTGCAGGAAAACATGAAAATGAGATGTTCAAAGAGTCATAGAATCACGGAATCATTAAGGTTGGAAAAGTCCTCTAAGCTCTTCCAGCCCAACCCCACGACGGATGCTTAAAACACGTCCTGAAGCGCCAAATCTACACGTTTTTTGAACGCCTCCAGGGATGGGGAGTCCCCCACTGCCCTGGGCAGCCTCTGCCAGGGCTTCACCACTCTGTCAGTGAAGGAATTTTTCGTAATATTCAATCTAAAGCTCCCCTGGTGCAACCTGAGGTCATAAAGCAGTACCTTGCTGAGCCAGGGCAGAAAATGGCAAACGCTGAAGCAGTAATAAATGGGGTTTTAAAGTAATTTTTCATCTGTGTGTGTAGCAGAATGATGACTGCTCACATTTGCCAGAGTCTAATTCCACTGCGCTCCATTCTAGGATTTGGCTTATTGTTGCTGTTGGAAAACAGTTCACAGTAAATCATGGTTTATTGCTTCTGTTCTACAAACTGCAAAGCAGCAGATTATCCCAGTCCTTGCACTGACTGTTCAGAACGAAAAGTTTACCTGGGATTTTGGTCTGTACTGAAATATTAGAGGGTGAGGCATTACAGGAGATCTGGGAGTGGGTAACAGCGTCTGTGATAGCGTTTGGGTTGGAAGGGACCCCAAAGCCCATCCAGTTCCAATCCCACGGGCAGGGACCCCTCCCACTGGGTCAGGGGGCTCCAAGCCCCATCCAACCTGGCCTTGGGCACCTCCAGGGATGGGGCAGCCACCACTGCTCTGGGCAACCTGGGCCAATGTCTCATCATCCTCATTGTTAAGAATTTCTTCCCAGTGTCCAATCTAAATCTCCCCCCTCCCAGTTTAAAGCCGTTCCCCCTCATCCCATCACTCCAGGCCCTTGGAAAAAGCCCCTCCCCAGCTCTCCTGGAGCCCTTTCAGCACTGGGAGCTGCTCTAAGGTCTCCCCAGAGCCTTCTCTCCAGGCTGAACAACCCCAGCTCTCCCAGCCTGTCCTCACAGCAGAGGTTCTCCAGCCCTTGGATCATCTCCGTGGCCTCCTCTGGACCCGCTCCAACAGCTCCAGGTCCTTCCTGTGCTGAGGACCCCAGAACTCATCAGTCCTGCCACTCTTTTCAGTGGGGTCTGCAGGCAGACTTACCTCCACCTTGCACGTGAGTGCCAAAGAGTGTGCCCGGGCAGAGTTCTGAATTCACAGGAGCCCAAATGCTGGGAGAGACCTCTCTGCAACCTTGGTTGATGTTGCGTGATGAGCTGTGCTTTGTACAAAGTAGAGTCAAGAGTCTGAACTGAAGTCATCCTGTTGCCCCAGTCTGGTTTGGGGCTCTAGTCCAAACCTTTCTATTTGTTTCAGAGCCAAAGTCTTCATTCTTTTTTTTTTTTCCTCTTTCCAGGACTTCCTGATCATGTTTGTCCATCATTTGGCTACAATTGGTCTCATCACATTCTCTTACATGAATAACATGGTGCGGGTTGGAACCCTGGTGCTGTGCCTCCACGACGCATCAGATTTCCTTTTAGAGGTGAGTTTCCTTTCAGATCTTCACGCACCTGATGCTTGTGTGATCTCAGAGGAACGAGCCGACTTTCCCATTCTTGATAAACTGCAGTAAATACACCGTAAAACCCGTGCTGCTGATCCTGCCTTGTCAGCTTTTTCTCAGAACTGCTTTAGTGCTGAGAATAATCCCCAAATGTTCCCAAGTCTTTACAAATCTGATGGCTTGAGGGTTTTTTGAAGCTCTACAGCCTGGTAATTACATGAGCGCACACAGGGAATAATACTCTTGTGTTTCTTGTCTCTTCTAGGCTGCAAAGTTAGCCAATTATGCCAAGTACCAACGTCTGTGCGATGCTTTCTTCATGCTCTTTGGTGTCGTATTCATTGTCACACGGTTGGGCATTTACCCTTTCTGGTAAGCACCTTGAGCTGGAAGGTCCTCTTTGTTCTTCCAATCCTTTAAGCAAAGCCTTTGTGTTTTGACTTCTTGCAAGCATTCCAGCCTGCCCCTCGAGGCAGCCCGAAGCTGCAACAACCCCAGCACTGTTTGGAGCACTCATTCACAGGGCATGTGAAGAAACCTCTCCACAGTCAGCTGAGGGAGCGTGAAAAGTGCTCGGAATCCTAATGCACAGCTGGCCCCTCTCCTCTCACCACAAAGTGATGACGATGCTTCTTAGCTGGAGCTGAGGCAGCCACTTTCTGCTCTGAAAGACTTGAAGGGTTTTTTGCTGCTCCTGAGAACTGTTGGAAATAGTTACAAATGAGGCTCTCGTGAGGTTAATTTGATTTTTGAGTATCTGGCTTAGTCATCATTACAGTTTCTGATTGCTTATGACAGTCATGTCCTGTCCTTGTGTCGTGACCGTTCAGAACCTGAAATAGGTCTTAGGTTTCTTGGGAGGTAAAACCCTGCCTAAATGGCTTAGAGCTAATCATCCCTTAATGAGATTCCTCAGTCGGTCAGGCTTGGGAAGGTTCTTCTGTTGATGAGCTGCTCTCACCACACTCACAAGAAGTGGATAATTTGGTTACACCTGATAATTACTGAGTTTATTTCAGTTTTACTGCCTCTATTTATTTCCTAGGCAATGGGCAGCCTGCATTCCTATTCTTTTTAGGTGCCTTGACAGGAGATGGAAACAATACATAAGGCTTTGGTAGCAGGGCTGCAATTAAAGCTCTCGCTTGTTTTCCAGTAAATGCATCAAAGGAGTCTGGCTAAAGAAGTGCTTTAATTCTTGTGTCTTCATAGGCTCCTTCCAGTGAGAGCTGAGACGGTTGTCAGTGGTTTTATTGCTGTTGTCTCTCACGAGGTGATGCTCTTGCATCACGCTATCGCTCGGCGGTCTATAAATCTTTAATGTTTGTTCCGCTGGCTGTAATGTAATTCCTCAGCTTTGTCAAGAAAACTGGCGAGCTGGCAGCAGTGTCGCAGCCCCTGCGCTGTTCCACTTCATATATTCCCTTCCCTAATTAGTAGTGTAAACCATCAACAGACCTCTGGAGCTGCGTTTAATCCACCCATCGGTTGGCTGTGAGCGAGCTGTGTTTTGCCTGAACTGGATGGTTCAGCCTTGTTTTTCTTTTCTTGTGAAGTATTAAAAGCTGGGTGAAATCACTGACGTCTTCAACACTCTCCCCATACCTCCCTGCTTCATAAAATCAAAAGTGTTTATTAAATTACTTAAATACTGGCAATAACTCCCAGCGACAAGAGCAGCAAAACATGTAATGAAAGCAAGCGCAAAGCTTTGTCCATAAAGCACTTTCTGGTCCTCCAGCTTGGCAGGAGGAATCTATAAAAAGGGAGGGCTGGGAACAGAATGCCTTTCTGATCTATAAATCCAGACAAAGACTGCCCGAGTCCGAGTGTGTTAACTCTTGTTGTGATGACCAGTGCAGCTCGACATCACTTCCTGTGGAGTTATTGTAAATGCTTATGCTTTTTGAGAAGGAAATTGGCAGCGTGTGTGTAACCAAACTGCAGAGTGTTCATGTTTTCTCCTCTTTGTTGCTCAGTTCAAATGTTTCTAATTAGCTGTAGTTCATCTCCTGGCTCTGGTAAGAGAGGGGCTCCATCGCTGCTCCGACAGGGGCGAAGCAACAGATGCTAAAATGGAATAGAAAACGGTTGTGCATCTGGCCGGGTGTCTCGATTTCGAGCTGGAAGCCGTGCGAGAAGCACAGCCGGTCTGTGAGGTGTTTCTGGATCTCTCCTAGGATTTTGAACACGACCCTGTTCGAGAGCTGGGAGCTGATCGGTCCTTACCCTTCGTGGTGGCTGTTCAACGGCCTCTTGGTAACCCTGCAGATCTTGCATATCATCTGGTCCTATCTCATCGTTCGCACTGCCTACAAGGCCCTCATGCGGGGAAAGGTAAGGTTGCTGGCGACTGCTTTGGGTTCTCTTTCCTATGAAGCCATCAGGAAAAAATGGGCCTCGCAGGGAGGGCTGGTGCTGCTTCTTGAGGGGCTTCTGCCAGGAGAGCTTGGTAGGGTTTTTTTAACCTTGGTTGCTCTGCAGACTGGAATTGCCAGGTGTAAGAAAGGCAGGGATGATTTCCTCTCTGTTCTGGTTGTGCAGTGAAATAACACCATTTCCCAGTATGTTGAGGTGATTTAATAATAGTGCTGGTGACAGGCTCGTTATGGGCGTTCTTTGGAGTTTAAGGTGATAGTGGGTTCTTTTTTATCATACAGGACATGGATCTGTCGGAGCGAGTCCAAAGGAGGGGTGTTCAGGGCCAGGGTGGATGGAGTCTTGAACAGCCTGGTCTAGTGGGAGGTGTCCCTGCCCATGGCAGGGGGGTTGGGACTTGATTATCTTTAAGGTCCCTTCCAACCCAAACCATTCTGTGATTCTGTGATGCGAGGGCTGGAGCCCCTCTGCTGTGAGGCCAGGCTGGGAGAGCTGGGGTTGTTCAGCCTGGAGAGGAGAAGGCTCTGGGGAGACCTCAGAGCAGCTCCCAGTGCTGAAAGGGGCTCCAGGAAAGCTGGGGAGGGGCTCTGGATCAGGGAGTGCAGGGATGGGACGAGGGGAGCTGCAAGAGGGGAGAATGAGATGAGATCTCAGGGAGAAATGTTCTGCTGTGAGGGTGTGAAGGCCCTGGCCCAGGGTGCCCAGAGCAGCGGTGGCTGCCTCATCCCTGGAGGTGCCCAAGGCCAGGTTGGATGGGGCTTGGAGCCCCCTGACCCAGTGGGAGGGGTCCCTGCCCATGGGATTGGAACTGGATGGGCTTTGAGGTCCTTTCCAACCCAAACCATTTTGTGATTCTATGTTTTTCAGTGTCAGCTCATTCTTGGGGTGCAGGGGGGGGTCTGCACCTTCCCCTCGTTAGCGTTAACGCAGCTCCTGGCTGTGGGTGCCGGCCAGCCCCTGAGCTGCAGCGTGCAGAGGAGAAAGGGTGCCGTTGTCACCGGGCTAACGAGGTGCAGTCCCCGTGCTCTCATTTGTGTTGGGAGTCTCAGGGAGAGGCAGGTGATGCTGCAGCCGCGGTGAGCGACGGCCGCTGCCCTCAGAGCGAACAATGCCAATTTCTGGCTGCAACCTCGGTTGCCAAGGAAGGAACGTGTTGTTCAACTGAAGTGACACAAGACAGGGCAAACCACTCTAGAATGAATCAAGAGAATCCGCTTGCTTCGCAGCCACCAGCGAGCAACAGCTGATTCATAGCACAATTGCCCTTTTGTTTTATTAGGCAGTTGGTCCTGAGCTGCATTTCTCTCGCAGCTTGACTTTGTGTGTGACTTCTTAGCTGCCCCTACACACCGCGTGTAACCTTTAAGAATATTTATCCCGTCGCTGGCTGTGGCGGGGGCTGGCGGGGAGGCTGTTTCAAAGCACACACGTGGCTTTTCATCTGTTCCCCACAGCTGCTACTGCAAATGTTGTATTTTCTGTCTCTGCAGCTGTTTCTGTATCCTGAGCTCTACATCTTTCTCCTTTCCTTGGTTCTCTCCTGCCCAGGTCACCTAGCCAGAGAGAGGACTCTAAGCTCTGTCTTCCTCATTCTTTTCTCACTCCTTTTCTCTGTGCCAGATCGGAGCTGGACGGTTTCATCCTTTGCATGTAAGTGTGACCTGTGCTTCTATTTGCTCCCTCAAACACATCTGGGTCTCATTTAAAAGGCTGATACAAAAGCAGAGCTGCGGTCTTGGGGCTTTGACTGGGCTGCTGCCTTCTCTTAAATATTTCTCTGCCACTGCTGGTTCTGACATTGCTGAAATGGAGGTTTTTCCAAAGGGCAAAGCAGTGTCCTGGGGTTTGTTCTTATCTGCTGTCAGCCGGCTGCATGGCTTTCACCTTTCTGCTTTTATACACCCACAAACGCCGATATCGCTCCTTCGTGCTCGTTAACGCTCCGCTGAGAGCAATAAAAGAAAGCACAAGTGCAGGGCTTTCTGTAAAAAGGAGAACAGGCAATGTCCCCCAAATAATGGGGAAAATTTTGAGGGATTTCTGCTTGCTTCCAGTGACCTTTTGACCCTCCAGCTTAGGGGAAAGATACTACGAGTTCTGGCAAGAGAAGCCAGCACATCCCATCGGGCTTGTCCAATCCAATCTTGGAGATCATTAACTCTACCTGGCGTTGTGCCACATCTTCCCTCCAGTTCAAAAACTTCCTCTCCGGTGCTGTTTGAAAGCTCAGACCCTGACTCAAGAGCAAACCCAGCGGGATGAAATTCTGAAACCCCTGGGAAGGCGCTTGCCGCAAAGCGCTTGCTCATGGAGCAAACGAGGGTTGTTAATTGCTGGGGTGTGAGCGCCTGCCTTGGGCTATGGAGTTTGCGCCGCCGCTGCTCGGCACTGCTGAGTTCATGGCTCTGGCACCTCGCCACCAGCCAAGGTGCCTGTTTGCAGGGCTGGGTTTAGGATCCCTTCCTGGAGCAGCCGGTTCTGAGGTGCTGGTGCAGTGCCCTCCCGCGGCACTCGGAGCAGGTGGCAGCAACGGGCACCTGCGTCTGCTTCCCAAGGCTCAAAGTGCCCCGTACCAATCAAATCCAGCTGGGTTTAGTCCTTTAACTAAAGAGAAAGCTCCAGGGAGACCTTAGAGCAACCTTCGTACTGAAAGGGGCTCCAGGAAAGCTGGGGAGGAGCTCTTGAGCAGGGACAGGACGAGGGGAAAACGATTTCAAGCTGCAAGAGGGGAGATTGAGATGAGTTCTTAGGGAGAAACGTTTCCCTGTGAGGGTGGGGAGGCCCCGGCCCAGGGTGCCCAGACCAGGTTGCCCACCTCCTGCCCAGGTAGGTGGTTGAGTCTCCATCCCTGGAGATGGAGTAGACAGGTTTCTCAGGGATCTGGTTTAGTAGTGGACAGGTACGGTTGGACTCGGTGATCTCAAAGGTCTTTTCCAACCAGATGAATCTATGGGGCTGCCCCGTCCCTGGAGGCGTTCAAGGCCAGGTTGGATGGGGCTTTCAGCACCCTGATCCAGTGGAAAATCTCTTTGCCCACAGAACTGGCTGGGCTTTGAGGTCCCTTCCAACCCAACCCGTTCTGTGATTTTATGATTCTCAAGGCACAACTCTGTAAAGCAGAGCCAGGTCTCTGAGCTGAGATGCTCCTTCCGTTCCAGAGCAGGAACTGGACGGCTGTCTTTGTTCTACAGCCCACTGTCCAAACAAGTTGCTGCTCGTGAACGCGTTCTCATATATTGAATACCAGGCTGTGAAAAAGGGAGGCGCTTTGTGCAAACAGTAATTTGATAAATATAGCTGGTTAATTTTTAAAATATCAAAGCCGCTCCCTGTAGGACAAAACGTTCTCTCAAACCGATACGTATATGGGTTTTGACCATCGTACCCACTGATGATTGTGGCGTAAGAGGTTTTTTTTTGATTCAAAACAAATCTGTTGGCTGGAAAAGCAGACTTTAACCGTCCAGAATGCAGCTCTGGGTGGACAGGAACAACAATCTATGGTGTCTTCTGATCTCGTGAGAGCAGAACAGCGTAGAGTATTTGGAAAATGTAACTTGTATTTCCAACGGTCTCTTCCAACATCTGTGCCTTGCGTTCTGTACGTGATGACAAGTCCCTCCTCCTGAGTTTGAAGGGATCAGATGTAGGTCACTATAACTGAGTGGTTCATCCCATGGACACAACCTTCTTAACGACTGTTTTATGGGACTTTTTCAACTTCCCTTCCCTCTTTTCCACTATCAAACCTCATTTGAAATCTTTAGGTATCAAAAGATGACCGCAGCGACGTGGAGAGCAGCTCTGAAGAGGAGGACGTGACTTCCAACAGCACAAAAGGAGTTTCCAGCACTTCGAGCAACGGCTCCAACCGCATCAACGGCCACGTGGCCAGCGGCCAGTGGACGGAGGAGGATTAAAGCTGTGGGTTGGCCTTGAGCAAACACGAACTTATCTTTAAATATCTAGATGTGTTGAGCTCCACATTCCCAAGTGATCTTTAATCAAGAGACCCCTTCCCCAGAAACCTCCAGCAAATCTGAAATGGGCACAATCCAGACCGGTCGGAGGCTTTGCACGACAGAAGGGATAAAGCCAACGACTCGGCCTCAAATGAAGCTGCAGATTTCACTTTAAGCCATTTTGTACGTAAATCTTCATCCCATCGATATTTGCCGAGGTTTTCTTTGTGACAAACTGGTTTTTACTAGGATCAACTCAAGGCGGAACATGGTTGGAGTAGGCTGGCTGCCGCCGGCAGGAGGGTTACCGTGCCGTTTCCGTGAGGGTTTGCTCCCGTGTAGGTTCAGCACTTCTCCTCGATGCACTCCAGAAGCCACCTAAGAGCACGGAGAACGCGGGGTCGCGTGGCTCCAGGTCCAGCCTTCCCCAGCTGCAGCAGAGACTCCGTCCTCCTGCGAGCGCTCTGGACCGTGGCCAAGCTTTGGATCGGACTGTGCTACAACAGAAATGTTCTAACTTGCCACCAGGGTGCTACGTGTGGAGGGTGTAGCTTTGTGTCTCTGCTGTCAAGAGGGACCAGGCCAGCGTTTGCTGCCTATTTTGGTGCTGCAAGCCCCTCTGAAGTCTCGACTGCAGCCTTCTGAAATGGGGAGAGGGGTTGTTTATCGCCCCTGAGACAACTCTCACAATACGGGCCTTTTAAATTGTGTCTTTCTATTGCAAGTTGTGGGTTTGAAGACTCTTCTGGACCTCTTACTCTTCTGGACCTCTTGGATGCAGCTGGCTGAGCTGGGACCGGAGTGCAGACCTGTGCTGGTAGGCTGAGTTTAACTTTCCCCAAAAGAAGGTGTTTCGGTCCTGCCTGTCTGTGCTCCAAGACAAGAAGTGAACGTTGCTGCCCTGATTTTGCAGCTGGGTGGAGACATCACAGGGCTGGAAAAGCAGCCACACCGTAGGCTTTGCTTCTTTGTTTTACTCAATGGTACCTGGGGGCAACGGAGACGTGTGTCAGTCGTGAGCAGCACTGTGGAAACTTCTTGAGTTGTTACCATTTTATACCATTGTTTACTCTTCTCTCTGATTAAAAGATGCTTCAGTAACTTGGCTGCCGTGTTTGGGGAAATAAAACCAAGGACGAGGTGTGTTTCTCCTGGAGAAGCCAGCTGCTCCTGCCTTGGATGGGTGCACTCTGGGGAAAACCATGGCTGGATGCTGGGCCAAAGAGTGGTGGGGAATGGAATTCAATCCCATCCATGGCCGGGCACACGCGGTGTCGCCAGGGTTCAGTGTTGGGACAGGTTCTGTTTAATGTCTTTATCCGTGATCTGGGTGGGGGGATTGAGTGCTCCCTCAGTTAATTTGCAGATGACACCAGGTTGAGCCAGAGTTGTTGTTGTGCTGGAGGGCAGGAAGGCTCTGCAGAGGGATCTGGCCAGGCTGGATCCGTGGGCTGCAGCCAATGGGATGGGGTTCAAGAAGACCAAGTGCCAGGTCCTGCCCTTGGGACACAACAACCCCATGGAAGCTCCAGGCTGGGGGAAGAGCGGCTGCAAAGCTGCCTGGTGGAAAAGGACCTGGGGTGCTGGTCCACAGTGGCTGAACATGAGCCAGGGGTGGCCCAGGTGGCCAAGGAGGCCACCAGCACCTGGCTTGGATCAGCCATGAGGTGGCAGCAGGAACGGGGAAGGGGTTGTCCCCATGGTGGGGCCACACCTCAAATCCTGGGTTCACTTTTGGGGCTCTCACTCCAAGAAAGACCCTGAGGGGCTGGAGTGCATCCGTCGAAAGTGACGGAGCTGGGGAAGGGGCTGGAGAACAGGGGTTCTGAGGGACCTGGGGGGGTTGGTCTGGAGGAGAGGAGGCTGAGGGGAGACCTCATCGCTCTCTGCAGCTCCCAGGTAGGTTGGACCCAGGTGGGGTCGGGCTCTGCTGCCAAGGAATAAGGGATGGGACGAGAGGAAACGGCCTCAGGTTGTGCCAGGGGACGTTTAGATTGGACACTGGGAAAAATTCCGATACAGAAAGGGTTGCCAAGCCCTGGCAGAGGCTGCCCAGGACAGTGGTGGAATCCTCATTCCCCAAAGGGTTTAAAAGCCACGGGGATGTGGCACTGAGGGACAGGGTTTAGTGGTGGAGCTGGCAGTGCTGGGTGAAGGGTTGATGATCTTAAAGGTCTTTTCCATCCTCAAGGACTCTGTGATTCCATGTGCCCCTTCTCCGTGGCTCCAAGCGGCCGGATCGACGCAAGACCCAGGGCTGTCTGTGCGCAGCCCCTCTGGAAGCCGATCAGGGCCCTGCACTCACTCGGACGTTCTCACACAGTTTTTATTGTGCTCCAGCTCCACCCGCAGCCTGCAGAGGCCGGGGGGATCCGTTTCCCATTGCCCCCCGAGGTCCTGGGCCACCCTCAGTTGTTGGGGCCGTCCGCCTGCCGCTCCTGGCGCCGCTGATACAGGCGGTAAGCGCGGACGCTGCACAGGTACCCCCCGTAGAGCGTGAGCAGCATCATGGAGCCGGAGAAGGCCTTGTAGCCGAAGTCGGCCAGCTGCTTGCTGGACACCATGGCTGCACCTGCAGCAGGGGGTGGGTGGTCAGCTGGGATCGCCCCTCCATCCCTGTTCTTGTTCCATCCAGCGCCCCATCCCACTGGGATCACCCCCCCCCCTCCATCCCCACTCCCTCCCACTCCCCATCCCGCCGGGATCGTCCCCCTATCCCTCCACCTGCTCCCTCCCATGCCCTGTTCTGCCGGCACCCCCCTCCTTCCCCCCTATCCCGCTGGGGTTCTCCTCCTCCTCCAGTCCCTGCTCCCATCCCACTGGGATCGCCCCCATCCCCTGCTCCCTCCCTCAGCCCATTCTGGTGGGATTCCCCTCCACCCCCCTATCCCTGCTTCTATTCCATCCATCCCACTGGGATCCCTCCCCATCCCCGCTCCCATTCCACCAATTCCACTGGGATCCCCCCCACTCCTGTTCCCATCCCCACTGGGACCCCCCCCCCCCCAATTCCATTCCTCCCATCCCCCTGGGATCCCCCACTCCTGCCCCCACCCCACTGGGATCCCCCCTCCACTCCTGTCCTCATCCCACTGGGACACCCCCCACCCCCCCAGTTCCATTTCTCCCATCCCCCTGGGATGCCCCATCTCTGCCCCCCATCTCCCTCGGACCCCCTCCATCCCTTCCCCCCCTCCCCGTGCCTGAACTCGGCTCCCACACGCTCAGTTCCGCGGCTCCTCGTTTCCGCCCAGCCCCGCCCACTTCCGGTCACGTGCAGCCGCCGCGCTGCCTGCTGGGACTCGCAGTCCGCGAGGCGGGAGGCTCAGGCGGGGCCTCAGCGCCCTCTGGCGGCGCCGCTGCCCCCCCCCTCCCCCCTTCCCCCTCAGGCGGGGCGCGTGGCCATGGCCGCCCCCAGCGCAGCCTCGAGACACAGAACCGCCTGGTTGGAAAAGACCTTTGAGATCAGCGAGTCCCACCAGGTCCACTGCTAAACCAGCCCTGAGAAACTCATCCACCCGTCTTCTCAACCCCTCCGGGGATGGGGGCTCCACCACCTCCCTGGGTGCTCCCAGGACCCTCTCAGTGAAGGAATCTTTCCTGATGCCTCATCTGACCCTGCCCTGGTGCGACCTGAGGTCACTCCCTCTCGTCCCCTCGCTGTCACCTGGGAGCAGAGCCCAGCACCCACCTCCCCACCCCCTCCTTTCAGGCAGCTGTGGGCAGTGATGAGGGCTCCCCTCAGCCTCCTCTTCTCCAGCCCAAACCCCCTCAGCTGCTCCTCACAACCCCTGTTCTCCATCCCCTTCCCCAGCTCCGCTCCCTTCTCTGGACGCGCTCCAGCCCCTCAATGTCCTTCTTGGAGTGAGGGGCCCAAAACTGAACCCAGGATTCGAGGTGCAGCCTCACCAATCGCAAAGGGAGGACTGAGAGGACAGGAGATTCTCCTCTGTGGCACAGATCTACCAGCAGAGTCGCCTTCCGCAGCTCCAGGAGTGGCACTAGGAATGTTCAGTTCTGGGCCCCTCAGCACAAGAAAGACTCGGCTGGAGCGCGTCCAGAGAAGGGAATGGAGCTGGGGAAGGGGCTGGAGCCCAGGGGTTCTTGGAGCGGCTGAGGGACCTGGGGGGTGGTCTGGAGAAGAGAAGGGTGAAGGGAGACTTTATTGTTCTCTGCAGCTCCTGGAAAGGTCAGAGCCAGGTGGGTGTTGGGCTCTTCTCCCAAGTAACAATTGATAAGACGAGAGGAAATGGCCTTAAGTTGCAGCAGGGGAGGATTAGACGGGATATTGGGAAAAATTCCCTCACAAAAAGGGTTCTCAGGCACTGGCAGAGGCTGCCCAGGGCAGTGGTAGAGTCCCCATCCCTAGAGGGGTTTAAAAGCTGTGAAGATGTGATGCTCAGGGACAGGGTTTAATGGTGGAGCTGGCAGTGCTGGGTGAAGGGTTGGACTTGAAGGGAAAGGATGAGAGGAAATGGTCTCAAGTTGCACCGGGGATGTTTAGATTGGATTTCAGGAAAAATTTCCTCACGAAAAGGGTTCTCCCTGTCCTCTCCCCAGGCCACTGCACAGCAGCAGCTCCCCCGGCTGCGCAGCCCTTCAGAGCCTGGACCTGCTGAGGCTGCAGAATATAACTCCAAATGGCAAAGGGAAGACTTTTTATAGCTCAGGAACTCCAGCACTAGCGCGAGGCAAGGGGCGGCTAAAGGCAAGAGAGCAGTGGAATGATAGAATCATAGAACGGCTGAGATGGAAGGGACCCATAAGGACCATCGAGTCCAACTCCTGTCCCACAGCACAACCCCAACGTTCACCCCGTGTGCCTGAGGGCGTTGGCCAAATGCCTCTGGAATATTGTCAGGCTGGGACTGCTCCCCTGGGAGCTGTTCCAGGGCTCCACCACCCTCTGGGTGAAGAACCTCTTCCCAATGTCCAACCTAACCCTCCCCAGCATCTTCCTGCCATTCCCTTGGGTCCCATCATTGGTCACCTGCAAGAAGAGCTCAGCGCCGGCCCCTCCTCCTCCCTTTGTGAGGAAGCAGTGGATGGCTGTGATGTCTCCCCTCAATCTGCTCTTCTCCAGCTGAACAGACCAAGTGACTTCAGCTTCTCCTCACACGACTTCCCCTCCAGACCCTTCCCCAGTTTTGTGGCCTCCTCTGGATGCTCTCCAGTAGCTTTAGAGCCTTTCTATCCTGTGGTGCCCGGAATTGCACCCAGTGCTCAAGGTGGGGTTCGCACCGATGTGGAGCAGAGGCGGGACAATCCCCTCCCTTGCCTGGCTGGCGATGCCATGCTTGATGCCCACCAGGACATTTGTGCCCCTCTTGGATGCCAGGGCACATTGTTAGCTCATGTTCAACTTGCTGTCAACCAGAACTGTGTGCACTGGCCACCCCCAGGTGAAGCTCGGGGTGTTCAGGGGCGTCACACAGCTTCTGGAACCCACGGGAGGAGGGATGCACAAAGCGCTGCCGCAGCAGAGGAGCTAACAAACAGCTAAATTCAAGACTGAAACACAACTCCAGACCCTGCTGCAGCTCCAGGCAGGTGCTGGCAAGAGCTTGTCAAGACTGAAACGCATGGAGGGAGGAGAGCGCAGAGCCTCCTCTCTCTCCTTTATGAGCCTCATGTCCAAACCCTTGCGTTGGGATTCCTGAAGCACTTCAAGACAAAGGGAACTGGTTGTGCCAGCCCCTCAGGAACCCTCCAGACCCCCTTTATCCTCCCTCCAAGCTCAATAAAGTTCCTCATTAGAGGAAGCTCATGCTGGTTACTTTCCGTACGATGGCTTGGTTGAACTTAAAGGTCGTAGGGTGCCCGGTGAGAAAGCGTGTCTAATAAAAGGCACAGAAACAACTGCCGTGCCAGCAGATTGAATTCCCGTAGCAAGGGGCTGAGAGGGCTCACAGCCCTGGAAAGGTCACTCAGTGCAAGATACGTTTCAAAGGAAGACAGGGACGAAGCAAGCCTGGGAAAAACGGTTGGGAAGAGATGAATAAAACCACAGAGTGTCCTGAGACGCCACAACATCAGAGGTGGGGAGGTCTAAGTACGTGGGGTGCAGTGGGGTTGTGGCCTGGCCCCTGCAGGCACCGGGTGGAAGAGGCAGGATTCTGTACCCAGTTCAACATTGCAACCTCAACCCTCTTCGGCCCCTGCAGCCAAACTCTTTACACTGGAACCACTGCTGAGAAACAGCAAGTGGGACACTGTGCTGTGTTGTGACTGCTGAACAGTGACCTGTGGGGTCATTCCTGCTGTTTCTGGGACAGCACACAGGGGTGCGGAGCCAGGAGGGAACTGACAGTGCCCTGTTCTACACTTTTAGCAGGCACCAACCCAAAGACCACGATGTACCAGAGCTGCAGAGTGTGTCTCCCCCAACCTCTCCAGGTTTATTATTAATTTAAAGGTTCATAAAGTACACTGCTACTCAGAGACCGAGTGGCAATAGGGCCTGGAACAGGGCTGGACAGCGAGCCCTGCAGCAGCTCCAGCCTGCCAGGGATCAGTGAACGGCAGGGCACCCTGGCCTGAGCAAACACGAGCAGAGCGAGCCAGCTTCAGAGCACCAGAGAGGGACGTGGCACCTGGCTGGACAAGGGGCAAGTTCCAAAGGCACAGCAGGAGACCTCTGTCCTCTCCTGTGATGCTGGAGGTCTCTTTATTCCTCTTGTGGATCATGTCCACTGCTGCCCCTTGGGCAGTTTCCAGCACCCTCACAGGAGGGGCAGTAGGGAAAGCGTGGAATCTGCTTTCTCAGCTCCTATAAAGCCACGCGTAGAAGCAAAGACCAGGCTAAAGGCACAGATTGGAGCAAGCCAGAGAGAAGGCAAAAAGCTGCTGTGGATCATTCATCTAAAAGCAACACGACCCAACTGCTTTGTGCCAAGGGCTGCACAGCCTGCCAGCTGCTCAGAAAGATTTTGGGGCAGTTGGTCCCTGCATTGCTGAAAGCAGCCTAAGGACAAACCGATACGAGGGAGAAAAGCTGTTTGGAGACAGCAGGCATGGAATTAACACAGGCAAATCTATGACAACAGGGGAGTTCCCTGGGTGCAGGGGCCAGGTTTGACTGTGAGAGCAGAAAAAGCTGAATAAACAAGCTCTGAAGTCTCACCCTGGGGCTGCACGCAGAGCGCTGGCCGTGCTGCTTGGTGGTGGTGGGGAAGCAGCTCCTGGCAAGGTGGTGAATGTTGTTTTCTGTGCTTCTTAGAAAGTAGAGTGATTCTTAGCCCTTTTGAAGGTCCTGAGGAGCTCAGCACACCCTGCTGGAGCCTGGCAGGGAGCTGTGCCCCAGCTCAGCACATCCTGCTGGAGCCTGGCAGGGAGATGTGCCCTCTCTATGAGACAGTTAAGCCAAAAGCAACAGCAGGAAGCAGGAGAGGGCTGGTTCCATGCAAAGTGGCCCCATGGGGCTAACGACGAAGCTTGTTCTCCCAGGCAGTGTCCTCCTGTATTGACCAAGATGAGCGGGCAGAGTCCCTCTGGGAACTGAATCCATCATGGCAAGAAAAAGCAAAAGGAGGAAGATGCTCGGCCCCACTCAGGGCAAACCCTAAACAGCAGCAGAAGCTAAATGAGCCCTTCCAAGAGAGAGGGGGATCAGCAGGTACCTCTGTGCAGATGCCAGGCTCAGGCTGGCAGTGTCCAGGGCTGGGAAAGGGAACCTCTGCCCTTCCAGCACTCTGCAAAGGCTCCCAGGAAATCCAGACTCCTCACAAAGCCGTAGCAGCAGTGAGTTGGTGCGGGCAGCTCTCCGCTCACCTTGGCAGGAGGGGTGGCTTTGCAGGCAGAGCCTGCTCACATGTGCTCAGGGTGGTTCTGGAGGCACTTGATGACATCTGTAACGGGTTTGCCCTCATAGCAGATCCGATACACGGCTGTGAAGAGGGGGAACCTGCGGGCAGACCAACATAGCCACCCCTCAGCTTCTGCTGCGACGTGCAGGACCGTTGGGCAGGAACCGTTGGGACAGCAGCACGGTCCCCTCATCCCACAGGCCATTCCTGCCCAGCTGGTTTGATGTGGCCAGTGCAGAGACCTACCTGAACAGCAGAAACACCAAGGATAGGTTTCCCCTCCCAGAGCTACAGGAAAGACCCCAGCCCCACCCCAAAAGAGCAGACAAGGGAGATGAGAGCACTCACTTCTCCACTGCGTTCTTGCTTTTAAGAATGCGATGCAGCTCTGCAGATGTCTGGGGACCCTGCAGCTTCTGCCCATTCAGCATTTCCTTCTCCAACTGCTCAATAGTCTGAAACAACCCAACAGTGAGGGAGCTGGACCCTGCAACCCTTCAGCTGCTCCTTGTTCCTTCCCTGGAGCCAGGCTGCGGCACTCGGCGCGTGAAGGCAGGTTGCCACAGCTCTAACTGGGTCCGTCCCGCTGAGGCAGATTGGAATCATAATATGGTTTGGGTTGGAAGGGACCTCAAAGCCCATCCAGTGCCATCCCGTGCCATGGGCAGGGACCACTCCCACTGGGTCAGGGGGCTCCAAGCCCCATCCAACCTGGCCTTGGGCACCTCCAGGGATGGGGCAGCCACCGCTGCTTTGGGCACCCTGGGCCAGGGCCTCCCCACCCTCACAGGAGAACATTTCTTCTTAAGATCTCATCTCAATCTCCCCTCTTTCAGCTGGAAACTGTTCCACCTCAGACGGGTATCAATGCTGCCCTCTCCCAGCTCCACTTACCTTCCCAGTCTTGGCAAATGCCTCAGCCACCTTGCGGTTGCGGCCACCGTAGCAGGTAGTGATGAGGTCTGCAATCCCACAGCTCTCCAGGAAGGTGGAGGAGTTGACAGGACCTTTACAGAAGAGTTTGGCGAAAGCAATCATCTCCATCAGTCCCAGACGGATCACAGCAGCCTTTGTGTTGTCTCCATAGCCGAGCCCATCGCAGAAACCAGCTCCTACAGCCACAACGTTCTGGAAAACAACAGCAGCGTGGATGGATCTGTTCCGAATGGAGCTCGGGGCTTTGCTGTGTCCATGAGCTGCCTCTGATCCCATGCACAGGCTCCTGCCTGCCCCTGCCAGTGATCTTCAGTCCCTCTGAGCAGCTGAAGAGGACACATCCACAGGGCTCTCTGAATCGTGGCCCCTGACCCGGTGGTCTCAGTGAGCCAATATCCAGTGGGGTTCATTCAGCTGGCAGCCTCCTCCCCAGAGCTCCCTCCTCAGCCCTGGAGAACCTCAGGCTGTGCTCACCAAGACCTGCTCACCCACCTTGAGAGCCCCGCAGATCTCTACGGTGTCGGCTTCCTGCACCACCGTCACTCGGAAGTTCGGTGTCTGCATCAACTCCTTGAGCGTTTGTCCATGCTGTGCGTTCTTGCAGCCTGACGGGACGAGGGGAGAAGGTGATGAGGGAGACCCTAGGACCGTGCTGCTCTCCTGCAAGCACAACCCTTGCAGCCAGCACAGCGAGAGGAACCTGTTGCCCAATTGATGGACTTGGCTAAACATTTGCAGGGCCACAAAATGCCAAGCACGCTTTGTCTGGCAAATAAACAGGGTTTGACCTTGGAATTCCCAGAAGACGGGGACAATCCCCACTGCTTTGTCAAGCAAGACAGCAGTGACCTGGAAGTAGATTAAAGGTTCTTCAGAGGTTGCAAATTTGGGGTTGGAGACTGCTGTTCTCCCTGCTCCTGCAGTGTCCTGCGCTAGAGCAGCTCCATGGGCTCTGCTCACATCTCCAGCGCCCACAGCCTCCGGCACAGCGTGTTTGCTTTTATTTAAAATCCAACCACTTTGAATCCTGCCACTTCCAACCCAGCAAACTGTTCTGTGGGGTTTGGTCGCTGTGCACGGTTCACAAACATCGTGGAGGATGTTAGGAACAGGCACCAGGTGGACTTTCAAGAAGCCCTGGCTGGAAATAACACAAGATCCAGGTGAGCATCCCTGGAATCCCAAGGAAATGAAGGTAGGAACTCTGTTTCTCAGGGGCTTCTTGGTGTCCACCCCTTTAATTTGATGCTCAGAGTCTGTGCTGGCAGGAACTTTTAGACACACAACTGTGGTTTTAATGAAGTGAGCGATCACATCGTAAACCCTGGGAGTGAGTTCACCCAGCTCCTCTGGAGTCTCACTGCCTCCACAGGGACCCAGCTCCCCCGAGGCAGCAGCAGTTTAAGCCGCACCCCGCTCACCCCTTTGCCTCGTTCTGCTTGTGACAAACGAAGGCTGCTAACGAGGAGGGCTGTTGGCTCCTTACCGATGGTTGTCTCACAGAACTTTTCTTCTGCCACTTCATTTGCGATGTTGGCCCCCATGAGGACGCTCATCTCTATTCCCAGTTTCTCATGGATGATGTCCGAGATCAGCCTCAGCCCATCTGGTCCTTCATCCACCCCCTGGGACACAGCCAGGGATGTGGATGAGCACCTGGAGACCTGGCCCCACCTGCCCCAATCCTGACAGCCCCCCAGTGCTCAGCTGCACCCCAGTCCTCACAGCGCTTGGGATGACCCTTCTCCTCCCACTCCAAATCCCCAAAGACTCTGCCCCCAAGTCCCATCCCATAACCCTGGAGCCCAGATCTTGCTCCAAAACCCCAGGAGCTCCTCTGCATCCTCTTTTTTTTGCCCCCAGCTGCTCCTGCATGGTCCCCTTGGCCCCAGGTTGCGCTCCTCCTGCTCACACCTTGATCAGTGACACCCCAACAGCATCTTTCTTCACGTGGCCCTTGAGCTGGTCGCAGACTTTGCCGACAAATTGATGGGGCACCACGAACAGGAGGACGTCAGCCCCAGCGCAGGCTTTCAGCAGGTCTGGCTCTGCCACCTGCAGAGAACACGACTCGTCAGGGACCTGGTGGCTTTAGCTGTGCCCGGGCGTGTCCTGAATCCATGGGGAGCAGGGGCTTGAGAGCAGCTGCTGGGGGCTTCCCTGGGAGGGAAGGAAGGGCCCAAGGGTAAATTCAGACTGGATATAAGGAAGAAATTTTTTACAATGAGGGTGGTGAAACACTTGAACAGGTTGTCCAGGCAGGCTCCAGCCCTGGAAACATTCAAGATTAGGTTTGGATGGGGCTCTGAGCAACCTGATCTGGTTGAAGATGTCCCTGCTCCTGCAGGGGCGTCGGACTGGATGACCTTCATGGTCCCTTCCAACCCAAAGCATTCTATGAACTCACTGCCCTGCAGACGGATTCCAGGGCCTGAGCTGGTCCTACAAGGGTGCTGCAAGGAGCTGGGGGCCTCAGCAGCTGCTGGGGCCGAGCGTGCGGCCGTCGGGCAGCGGGCGCTGCCGTTGCCAGCTCAGAGCAGCCACATGGCCTCAAGCCCAGCCTGCAGGATGCCAGAGCCGGGGCAAAGGTGGGCAGCGAGGGCAGCCAGGGCTGCAGCTCCTCCAAGCGCAGACCAAGGTCACCGGGAGTGACAAAGCGAGTCCCATGCAGCTTGGTGCATCCCCTGCCCTCACACACTCAGTGCCCAGGATCCTGGGGCTCCAGCTGCTCCCAGCACGGCCATTTATTACCTTGCACTGGAGAGCCCGGCTGCCAGCACCGGACCTTGCGCTCAGCAGAGCCAGACTCACCACATTGGGGGGCAGTTTGTGCCCTGGCAGGTATTTGATGTTCTCGTGCTCCGTGTTGATGATCTCGGTGAGCCGCCGGCCGCCCACCTCCTCCTCCAGCACCCACATGTTCACCTGGTTCTCAAAGGTGCTCAGCCGTGCCGCGTTGCTGCCGGCGATCTTGGCGATGGCCGAGCCCCTGCGTGGGCAGAGCAGAGCCGTCGGGAGCGGGCACCGAGGCCACTGGCACCAGTGAGCCCAGTGCAGCACAGGTCACTCGCACAGGGTCCTGGTGACCCAGGCACAGCTCGCATTGTGCACCGTGTGGCACTGAGGACAAGAACCCCGCCGTGCTCAGGAGGGGACGTGGGTGCCAGGCAGCAGGTGCTCACCAGTTGCCAGAGCCCACGACGCAGACTTTCTTGCCGCCCATGGTGCTGAGAGCCGGCGCGCTGCGCGGGCACTGAGCCCGCAGCTGGTATTTCAAGGCTGCCTGGAGCAGGGGCGGCCCCGTCCCGCCTCCTGTCCCGCCTCACCCTGGGGGAACCGGGCACCCGTGCCCTGGGGTGGCCAAGCCGGCCACTTGCCCAGGCACAGCTGGGGCTGCGCTGCAGGGGCCAAGTGCTTCCTTGAAGCCGGGGAGAAACAGCTCAGATCCCAGATCCTCCTGGCACTCACGCCTCCCTGTTCTGCCAAGGCTCTCTGCCCCTTTTTTTCTGCCTAAAAGCATTTGAAGTGCCATTTCCCCCCTCTCAGGTAAGAAATATGAACCAGCTGACGGTCAGACTCGTGGATCTTAGCGGTCTTTCCCAGCATTAACTGTGATTCTGGGATGCGGTTGCAGACCCAAAGGCAGCTCCTGCCCTCCCACAACACCAACCGCCTGCCCCAAGGCCAAGTGCCCTTCTCTAGTGCAAAGAATCTCCCTTGGAACAAGGGGTTAAGAGGTTTTCTGCAAAGCTTCACAATTCTGCTTTTATAAACGGGGCAAATAATGCCCCTTCTGCATGGTTTTAAATCCTTGTATGTAAACTTTAACAGTTTTGTCAAAATTATACCTCAAATTTTCTCAAAATTATTGCAATGCACAGAGGCCCTGGCCCAGGGTGCCCAGAGCAGCGGTGGCTGCCCCATCCCTGGAGGTGCCCAAGGCCAGGTTGGATGGGGTTTGGAGCCCCCTGACCCAGCGGAAAGGGGGTCCCTGCCCATGGCAGGGGGTGGCACTGGATGGGCTTTGAGGTCCCTTCCAACCCAACCCATCCCAGGATTCTCTGATGCCCAGTTCCCACAGGGCTCATAAGAGGCCGACACCGTTCACGGCAGCAGCGCAGCAACAGCGCTGTCGGGCTCTTACCAGCAGCTTGGCTACTGGATTCCCGGTTTTGCTCAAGTTACTTTGTTTACCACAAAAGCACTTTGCCAGGGCTCAGCAGACTCTGCAAGCCAGGCCCTTACATGAAAGGCTCTCTATAAAAGGCCAAAATATGAAGAACATCTTCCCTGCAGTCTCTTAACTCAGTTGGCTTTGTTAAAACAGAAAAGTGGTGAGAATCCCGTCCCTTTGCAGGCAGAACATGAAGCGGCATCCACTGAGGCAGCTGCGGAGAGAAAGCGTGCTGTCAGCACAGGAGGGAGGACAGCTTCCTTCACAGGAGGCTTTTATTAAAACTGGGTGACGTCTACAAGGGTACAGTACAAAAAAAATTTTGGTCCATGGAAAAAAACAGAATATTCAGTTAAGAAAAGCAGTTATTCTGCAACAGCTACGCTCGCCTACGCAGTACTCGGCACCATTCACGTGCGAGTAGCCTGAGGAGTCAGTGGGCTGCTTCATCAGCGCCAAGACCTTCACCCCAGTACCACAGCGCTATTTCATCGGGGGGGGGGCAAAGGAGAAGAGGGGCCAAGAGTCTATTACTCACAGACATGTAGGAACACAGACACATGGAGCAGGGCCACCCAGGCTCCCAAATGGATATTGACCTTCCCAACCACACCAGAGCTGGGTGGGGGGTGAGAGGGGTCTGTCAGTAAGAAGACCTTGCAGCTATTCCAAGAGAACATAACCAACATTCAAGTCCCGAGCAGAAATACTGAGATCTGGGTTGACAGAAGCTGTTCTCATACACCTGACTAGTTCACTATTAATTCATTCCATAGGTTTCATCTGGGCTGCCACTTCCCACAGCAGAAGAAATCCACTTGTACATTCCTGAACCACATTGGGACTTAGGGCAACCCCAGAACCTAAAACTTGACTAAAAACCACAGGAGCTTCAGCATGGAACCACCCACTAACGTGCAGACACTGGGAGCTACAGCCATTCCCCAAGGACTGTCCCGTTACGCCCTCAGCTCCGTACGAAGGCGCCTCTGCTCTCCACAGCAATGACAAAGGATCAACTGTCCCAAAGGAATGAGCCGAACTGCGCCCCTGCACAATTCCACCAGGAGCTGCTGCATCCCCTCTTCCTGCCACAGGGAAAACACGCAGGCAGGTGGCTCACAGGAACGACGACGTCTCACTGCTCCAATGCTTCCACATCCCTGCAGCCAGCCAATGCCTCATCTCCCCTGGGATCCCAGCCTAGGACAGTCTGTCAACAAACACGAACGGAACAGGGCAGGGACGGGGGAACAAGGGGAAGAAGCAATTCTCTGTACAGTCCAGTAACTTCTCAAGGAGAGGAGTGACCTACAAGGCAGCCCAGTGCAGCAGCACCCTCGGAGCGAGGGACTCAGGGCAGGGAGGTAATCCAGCTCATGGCATCCTGCCCACTAAAAGCACCTGGCACCTTGCTCTGAAATGAGGCAGCGAAGAAATCAACCAAACAACTCCACCCTCACAGCAGATCCAGGTCTTGTGTGTGCCACGACGAGATGCCAGCTGGGAAGGAATGGGCTGTGGTTCCTGAACTTGAGAAAGACTCCAAGGCAGCAGTCGGAGTGGCTACTGGGGACACTACAGGCAGTGCGGAGTCAAGGGGAGGCTCTTGGAAGCCTTGGGACTGACAAGGCAACAGTCAGGAAGAAAACCAGGTAGAAATGTGTGCTCATTGGAGCCTGTCTGCTTGCCACACCCCAGAAGGCCCCAGGAATCCTGGAGTTGCCCCAAGAGGGACAATACCAGGATGAATAACGATGTGGGCCTTGCTGCTGGAGTGGGATTAGGTGAGCCCTAACAGAGCGCTCTGCAGCTCGCTATCTCCACAAAGAGCTGTGATGTCTTCTGGCTGGGGAGGAGCGGAGCAGCCTATGTGTTACGGATTCCCAGGGCCTGCTCCAATTCCTGCCGTCTTTGTTGCACCTGCAAGAGAAGGCAGAATCGCAGCGTTAACGTACTCAGATGGTGCAGCACCACAGCCTTCCCAGCTGGAAAAAGGTGCACTCAAACTGGGACCAAGCTGCATTAGCAGCACCTACAAGTGAAGCTCGGCACTGCCACTTTCTGCTGTCGGGATCCCTGCTCGAGGACGCTCACCTTGGAGTAGAAGTATCTGCACACGGCTTCCTGAGCCCACGGTTGGAAGTAGAACTCAGCTCTACGCTCCTCTTCAGGATTCCCAACAACATCCGTCATTGTCTGGACAGCACAAAGGACAGAGCAATTCAGGGAGGGCAAAAGCTCTGGCTCTGCTGAGCAAACCCACCTTCCTCCCCTTTCCTCAAAGACATTTCAGTAGAGTCAGGCCAAGTTCTTACGCTTGACTCCATTTCATGTCCTGCTTTCTGAGCAGGAAATTGCCTCTCTCTGTGGGAGCTTGGTTATAATGAGGGAAGCGTGTGGCTGGATCCACCTTCTGCACAAGACAAAGCCCTTACCTTTAGATCCCGGCACTGGGACTGCAGCCAGTCGTTGATGAAGCCCTGAGGATCTCGAGCAAAGCTCAGCATGAACTCCCGCTGGGTCTTCAGCTGGTTAATGGTCTCTATTGTCTCATGAATCTGAAAAAGACAAACACAGCGGCTGAACTGCTGAACAGGGGAAAAAGACAGACAGGGACATCAAGAGACCCAATACACAAAGGTGAACTCTTAGGCTGCCTGGTTGACTCGTACCTATCTGATAGGATTTTCAGTTCCTGGTTTCCTGCTTTAAATATCAGCAGTTTTCCTACCGACCATTCACTTCCAGACAAAGCTGCCTATTTGTAAGCGCTGACCCCACTCCAGCTTCCCAATGCACAAGAGAGCAAAGCGGAGCTCCCGGCCTGTTCCGTGCTCACCTGCTCCAGAGGCACATTCCCACCCACCAACGGCGAGGGCAGACCTGAAGGTCCTGTCCTACCTTGTTATCCAGAGCAGCGATTTCCTGCTGACTGGCTGTGGACAGCAGGAAGGAATTCATTTGTGTTTTCAAGGTATCATCCACCTCCACATCAATGTCATAGCAAGCCGTTTTCTTCTGGTCGTTTGGGTCCACGCTGGGGAGGATCCACAAGAAAGATGCCAAAATAAGTGAGCAGCTCAAGAAAGCATCAAACTGCGGCTTCGCTAGGATGACGCAGGATATGAACTGCAGGCCAAAAGCCACGCGAGGGTTACACCAAGCAGCAAAGCTCCACCGAGCACAAGGCAGGTGATTGCTTCACACAGATTCCTATCGGCAAAACTAATGCAAAGGACAGCAGGAACGTGGGAGTGCCTTGTGGAAAAGAGGGATGTGGTACATGGAAGAGGCGGCTGTTGTTGTAAAAAGAAACAAAGACAGGCAGCACGGGGACTGCTGCTGAAAACCAGAACGTTTTCCATCGTCTTTCTGCAACAGCCTCATCCATCCCTTCCACTCTTCTTCCTAGAAATAGGACCAGTCTCACCTGATGACGTGATTAATGATGATCGGTTCCGGGGGCATAAGCAACGCGTGGAGTCTTTGTGGGATTTCAGAGAACTTCATCCGCTGAGATTCAAATATCTGTGACAGAAACACAGGGATAAAGGAAAAGAACGGGAGCTCAGCACCAGCGATCGCTGGCTGCCGGCAAAGAAAAGCCGAAGCAGCCACTTGCTCCGGCCACGCTGTTACCTGCTGGAGGTATTTGTCACAGATGACGTATTCCCGCTCGTGGGGGTCCTGCAGCTTGTGGGTCTTGATATATTGCCACAAGGCCTGGATGATCACCGGCCGGGTCTGAGTGTGAATCCCTAAGAGACGAGCCAAGCGGGGATCCAGTTTGAACTGGGGAGGCTGAAACAAAGAGCAGAGGAGGGTGAGATGGTCACGGGCACAGCTAACGGAACACGCCCTGCACCAGTACTCCCGATGTCTCACCTGGTAATCCAGCATCAGAAGGACGGTACAGCGCACGTTTACATCTCCCGGTCTCTTCACCTGGAAGCCGTCGGTCTCCTGAGTCGTAGCAGTCCGGTGCCACTGAACAGGAGAGGGCATTTAGAAGCACTCACACGCTTGGCCTTCTTTGCTCCTGCTGCTTGGCACCCAACAAGCTTGCCAGTAAATCCCACCCACCTCAAGTTCACCTTATTCCCACTTACAGCTTGAAACAATAGTTAATACGTGTGTTGAGACCCCCGGCAAGCCAGAGGAAAAGCTAAGATAAGAATTCACAAGCTCCTGGCTCCCAGCCGCTCGTTCAAGCCTTAAGCATCCCCACCTCTCAAGTTACGACAGACAAACCCTGTCTACTGAAACACCAACCCTTTTTTTAGAGGTAACACAGCAAAAAGCAGCTCACCTCTACCAGGTGATTGTCAGGGCCATACAGGTCTTTATCAAGTTCAATGACCAGAGATTTAAAGAAGGATGAGAACTTTCTTTTCTGCTTGGTGGCATCGTATTTGGACAAAGCAGACTGCAAGCAACACAGGAAGGAAAAGTGTTAGGACAGCAAAGTCTCAGCACTCAAGCACAGGCACCGTGCGCAACAGCGTCCCTTGAAGTTTGGAACACCTGAATTCACCAACACACGCTTGAAATTCAAGTCCCAGAGTCAGAAAGTGAAAGACTGGAGCTAAAGATGAGCTTGGAGGAATTAAATTGCTCAGCAGCTACAGACAACGCAGGTGCCCTGGTTCTCAGAGCCACAGTACACGTGTGCCACTCGTCTGCTCTCACCATTAACTCTCACAGCTATAAGGACTTTGTTTAACTCATGTCCTGCCACTGGAATACCCATCGGTCTCCAAGTTGGACTCTCAGTCTCTCCACCATCAGACTCCTTGGAAAACAGACACGGAGGATATCAAGCCCTTAGCTATGCTCTCAGACACTAAGAAACTGGTTTCAGCACCAATTCCAGATCCATACAGTCACCCCTGTGGTTGGGTATCTCCCACTTACATCTTCCAGCAGCCGTCCTTCCACTCGAAGCTCCCAGGAGGCGACTGTTCCTTCGCCATCCTCTGCATCCGACTTGGCTGGATTGAAGGTATTGGAGATAAAAATACGCAGCTTTCGTTTTTGCTAAGAGAAAAAGCATCGGCTCTATGTTAATTCTGAAACAAAGGCTGCATAAGCTTGCTTATGTTTCGCTAAGATTAAGCTCGATGTTTACAGCTGCCTCATATTCCCTCTCTCCCAGCGCAGACAGCAAGGACTCTGTTTCCAGACCTTGGTTACCTCTGGAGTATAAAGATTCCCAACACACCAGGCTAAAAGGGACACGACCCAAGCGTCTGTACCCTCCTGCTGTCTTGACTGAGGTAAGAGCCTCCAAACCGGGCTGATAACCACAAATGCCGCTGTCCCCTACCTTAATGGGTCGCTTCAGAGCCTCCTGGATATCCAGGCGCTTCCTCATGATGGTCTGGTCCAGTTTCCTTTCGAAGGCCAGCAAATCCATGTAAGCCTGAGACTCCGGTACGAGCTCACGGATCTACAGCCAATCGAGAGTGAAAATCACTGTCAGCTCCCCAGCACCGCTCCACGTCAACACAGGCTGCGACCGCGTGCGCCACTCACCCTCTGAGGTAGAATTTTGTCAGCCATCTTCTTCTTTTTAGCGCTGTAAAGGAAGAAAGTGCAGGTACAGGCATTAAAATTGCGGCCTCATTTCTTTCTGCAATTACCTGCGGGCATTCCCGAAGGGAGAAAGACAATGCCTTATTTCCTGCCATTTCCTGGCTCTCAGCCCGGCCCAGTCTTAGGCTCAGGCTCTTCTTTTCAGGGCCATTCGTCATCATTGTCAGCGCAGAGCGGCGCTCGCTCCTCCCCACAGCTCATGCCATGTTCCGACACCTCAGACGCCCCAGGATGGCACCAATGCCAGGGACGTGGTATGACCCTGCTGCCCGGGATGACCCAAGACACCCTGAAGATGCTCCAATGGCCAGAGATACCCAGGATGCCCCTACTGCCCAGGGATGCTCCGATGCCCAGGGATATCCGGGATAATCTGAGACACCCTGGGATGCCCCAATGCCTGAGATGACCCTCTGAGACATCCTGGGATGCCCAAGGATTTCCCTGCTGCCCGGGAATGCCCTCACTCCTCAGAGTTACCCCGGATGCCCGCCCCCGCCTGGAAATGCTTTGTTGCCCAGGGATGCCCCCAGTGCCCGGGAATGCTCGGCTGGTTGCCCATGGATACCCAGGATGCTCTTGCTGCCCAGGAATACCCGGGATGCCCCTGCGGCCCGGGGATGCTCTGACACCTAGGATACCCGGGATGCCCCCACTGCCCAAGGATGCTCCAATGCCCACGGATACCCCAGATGCCCCCACTGCCCAGGGATACCCGGGATGCCTCCCCTTACTTGTGGTTGCGGTTGGGCACGGCCTGCGGCTGCACCTGCTGGAGCTGCTGCGGCGCCGGCCTCTTGCGGGCCTGATCCAGGCTGCCTTGGGCCATCCCGGGCCGCACCGCGGGGCTCCCTCCGTAGCCGGGCGGCCCCATGGCGGGGCCCTGCGGCGCCAGCCGGCTGCCCGGCAGCATCCCGGGGCGCTGCGGAGAGAAGAAACCCCGCTCCAGTGCCCGGCGGGAGGAGCCGGGCCCGGCCCCGCCGCCCCGCCCCGGCCCCTCCCCCGCCTCACCGGGTAGGCGGCTCCCGGCAGCGGCGACCGGTACAGGCCCTGCCCAGGAGCCGGGCCCATGCGAACTGGCCCTCCCGGAGCGCCCGGCCCGAGCGCAGCGGCCCCGGCAGCGGCGCCACCGCCGCCGCCACTCGGAGTCACCGACTGGAAACCCGCCCGCGCCGCCATCTTCCCTGCACAAAGGGGAAACGCGCCGGAAGCGGAAGTGCGCCATAGAGAGGGCGGGGCCTCAGCTAGAGAGGCACCGCCCACGGGCAGCGCCCCCTGAGGCGGGAGGAGCGCCCCGGGGGGCGGGGTCCGGGGGGGGTGGGGGGGGGGGAGGTGAGGACTTGTGGGGTGTTGGGGCGGGGTCCTGGGGAGTCTGGGCCTCTGTGGGAGGGTGCAGGGTACAGGGGGAGCTCTGGGGTTGGATATGGAGGCACAGGGACTTGTGGGGTGTTGAGGCGGGGTCCTGGGGGGGTCTGGGCCTCTATGGGAGGGGCAGGGTACAGGGGGGGCTCTGGGGGTACCAGGAGGGGGGGCAGGGTCTAGTGGGGTGTTGAGGCAGGAGCCTGGGGGGCTCTGGGCCTGTACAGGAGGGTGCAGGGCACAGGGGTGGCTCTGGGGTTGGATATGGGGGCACAGGGACTTGTGGGGTGTTAAGGCAGGGTTCTGGGGGGTCTGGGCCTGTATGAGAGGGGCCAGGGTACAGGGGGGCTCTGGGGGTACTGGGAGGGGGAGGATTCTGGAGGTATGGGGGGGCAGGGTCTAGTGGGGTGTTGAGGCAGGGGCTGGCGGGGCTCTCAGGGTATTGGGGGGAAGGGTCTTGTGGGGTGCTGGGGCAGGTTCCTGGAGGGGTTCTGGGCCTGTATCAGAGGGTACAGGGTTCTGGGGGGCTTTGGGGCTGCAGTGGAGGCTCTGGGGGTAGAAGGGGTCAGCGTTTGTGGGATGCTGAAGCAGCGTCCTGGGATGCTCTGGCGATGAGGGGGGGCAGGGTCTTGTAGGGTGATGAAGCAGGGTCCTGGCCGGGTCTGGGTCTGTATAGGAGGTGCAGGGTCTTTGGGGGTCTCTGGGTGTCTTGGGGAGGGCAGGAACTTGTGGGGTGTTGAGGCAGAGTCCGGAGGGGGTTCTGGATCTGTATAGCAGGGGGCAGGGTCCTGGGGGCCCCTAGGAGTATCGAGAGGGTTTTGGGGGTATAGGGTAAGCTGGGACTTGGGGGGTGCTGAGGCAGGGTCCTGGGGGGCTTCTGGACCTGAATGGGGGGGTGCAGAGTCCTGGGGGGTTCTGGGGCATGGAACCACAGGCTGGTTTGGGTTGGAAGGGACCTCAGAGCTCAAAGGGCAGGGTTTTAGGGGGGCTGGGGCATGGTCTTTGGGGGGTTCTGGGGCTATGGGCATGTATGGGAGGGTGCAGGACCCTGAGGGTGTTGGGGCAGGGTCTTGTGGGGTTCTGGATCCATATGGGAGGGTGCTGGGTTCTGGGGCTGGTTTTAGGGGTGTTCTGGGGCTCTATGGGATGGTGCAGGGTCTTAGGGTGAGGTCCTGAGGGGTTATGGAAGGGTATGGGGTTGCTCTTGGGGGTGCAGGGTCCTGGTAGGAGCAATGTTCCTGGGGAGCTTGTGGGGGCTGCAAGGGCCGTGGGGGGGCGGGGAGGGAGAGCTCTGTGGGGCAGGGTGGGAGAGGGAGCAGCTGGGGGCTGGGGGCTCACAGCTCTGCAAAACCAGCTGTGAGAGAACTGCCAGCTCCTTGAACCCTTAGGTTGGCAGCGATGGAGCTCCCTCCAGGCATGCTCAGGGCCTCGGCTGACATCGCACTCCTTCTGACCTCTCCTGTCCTGGTTTAGCCCGGCTGATTTCTCACCGCCCATGAGCTGTTACGCTGCTGTTCAGGAGGTGAGGAGGGCTGGGGTGTCCGTCCTGCGCTTGCCAGGCCATAATTGCAGCGCTCACTGCTCTAAATCTGTGCCTGGGGCAGGAGATGCTGGTCCTGAAGCCTCCCTTGCTCTGGGACGTGCTCAGAGGAGGGGGCTTTGCTCCAACGCTCAGACCTGGCAGCAACACCTCACCAGAGCTGAACTTATGGGGGCATAAAGGGATGTGAATGGAGTCAGCTCGTTCAGGTTGAGGCTGAACACCCAGAAAAAGGATTCCCATCTCCCTTGGCAGTGACTTGGGCTGCTGCACAAAGCAGGATGCTGGAATTAAAGGCCACTTTCTGCAAGTATTAGCATTAAGGTCCCTGTTCCCTGGAGCGCTTACCCTTGCGGCTGCTCAAAGAGAAAAAGGGAAACAAATCCAGGCAGCACGAGTCTGAGAAATAAAGCCAAGGGAGCAGGCACACCCTGAGTATTAATTAACCAGTTAATGATTATCAGGGGTCATCTTGGAGGCTTTCCTGTACGGGGCATGGTGGTGTTGCCTGAGTGAAGAAGGGACGATGCGTTGGCACCTTTTCTGCCAGAGACAGAGAATCATCGAATCCTGGAATGGTTTGGGTTGGAAGGGACCCCAAACCCAGTGCCACCCCCTGCCGTGGGCAGGGACCCCTCCCACTGGGTCAGGGGGCTCCAAGCCCCATCCAACCTGGCCTGGAACACCTCCAGGGATGGGGCAGCCACCACTGCTCTGGGCAGCCTGGGCCAGGGCCTCCCCACCCTCATCGAGAAGAATTTCTTCCTTAGGTCTAATCTAAATCTTCCCCCTTGCAATTTAAAGCCGTTCCCCCTCATCCTCCCCATGCACTCCCTTGAAAAAGCCCCTCCCCAGCTTTCCTGGAGCCCCTTTCAGTGCTGGGAGGCTGCTCTCACAGGAAAACATCTCTTCCTAAGCTTTCATTTCAGTCTCCCCTCTTTCAGCTTAAAATTGTCCCCCGTTTATCCTCTCCCTGGGCTCCCTGATCAAGAGCCCCTCCCCAGCTTTCTTGTAGGCATTTCCTATCCCTGATGGAAACCACAAAGCTCTGAGCTCCATTAGCTGTTGTCTCAGCATCCTTGTGTCCGTGCAGTTAATTTAATGCCACCTCCGACCGGCTCGGCGCCCAGCAGCCTGATGAAATATTCATGGGGAGGAAAAGCAGTGGAACTTATCTGCTCTGTATTGTTCAGCTGCGACTTCGGCCGAGACTTAAAGCCTGGCAGGAGTCTTTTTGGGCAGGCTGGTAAGCTGCCTGGCCCTCCTGGAAGGGACACAGAGTGAGAAGGGGAAGAGAGAGAGCAAGGAGGGGCCAAGCTATGAAGCAGGGAGAGGGAATCATGGAATTGCTTGGTGGGAAAAGACCTTTGAGATTATGAATCCAACCACACCTGTCCACTACTAAACCAGATCCCGAAGTGCTTCATCTACCTGTCTTTTAAACCACTCCAGGGATGGGGACTCCACCACATCCCTGGGTGCTCCCAGTTCCCAAGAACCCTTTCAGTGAAGAAATTTTTCCTGATGTCCAATCTGAACCAACCCTGGTGCAACTTGAGGCTGTTTCCTCTCGTCCTATCACTGTCACTGGGAGAAGAGCCCAGCACCCACCTCCCCACACCCTCCTTTCAGGCAGCTGTGGGCAGTGATGAGGGGAGACCTCATCTTCTCAGCCTCCTCCAGGCTAAACAACCCCAGGTCCCTCAGCCGCTCTTCGTAGGACTTGTTCTCCAGCCCCTTCCCCAGCTCCGTTCCCTTCTCCGGATGCGCTCCAGCTCCTCAATGTCCTTCTTGTAGTGAGGGCCCCTTCCCCAGCTTTTTGGGGAAGTGAGGCTTGGGGAGCTGCTCAGCTCGGTGCAGGGAGCAGGTTCATGGCATGAGCTGAGCTGCTTAACTTGGCCCAGGCTGTGGGCGACCCCAGCCCTTTGTCCCCAGAGCTGCTCCCTGAGCCGTCCTCTCCTTCTCCTGACACCATGCTTTGCAAGAAACGCAAGGAGAGAATATCCCCGGCTTCTCTGGCTCAGTGTCTCCTTACACTTGTCCTTTCTCTTTTTCTCTGCCCTGAGGGTTTGGTTCCTTCTCTCCTCCCAGTGGAAATGGTTTGTGAAACGCTACCCCGCACACCTTTATTTCCCTGCACCTGCTGGCACAAGGCAGCTCCTCCAAAACCTTCATCCCCAGCCGGCGCAGCTCTGGCTCCAGGCAGTCAAACAGCATCCAGGGCTGTGTAATTCTATCCCAGTGCCTGTTTCTCCTGGCAGCTTTAGCACTGAGCAAGTGGTAACCGGGAATTATTGCCAGGGAGGAGAAGAGGTGATGCTATCTCTGCCGTGGTTCTACGCGTGTTGCATGATTAAATCCTTGCTCTGTAGGGTTTCAACAGCCACACAAACTGCAAGGTAAACACAGCAGCGTGCAGGCAGGTGCCTCCCGGCATCGCAGGGCTGGGTGTGACATCCCAGCCTCACGCGGAGCTTCAGGGATGCTTCCCGTGAAATGTAATTAACTCCTTGTCTTGTGCACAGCGCGGGTCTCGCGCCGCCCGGTGACAGACGTGCATGCACGCGCAGTGCCCGCACCACACACCTTGCAGGCTGCCAGCCCCGAGCAGCCTCCACGTGGTGCTCCCATCCGTGAGCCACTGGAATCCCAGCCAGGCTGGAGCTCCCTGGCCCGCAACGATGGCACCCACATCGCGTGCACATGGGAGCCCCAAGTCTGAAAAGGTGCAGCTTTTCCATTTCGTTTCTGTGAGCTGCTCGTGCCAGTCTGGCTGCCCAGAAGCCAAGAAGGGGACCCTTCCATCCCAGCTGTGGAGATCCATGCATCCCAGCCACGGGGAGCCTTCCATCCCATCCATGGGCATCCTTCCATCCCAGCTCTGGGAACCTTTCCATGCCAGGTGTGGAGACCCTTCCTTCTCAGCCATGGAGACACTTCCTTCTCAGCTGCGGAGTTCCTTCCATCCCATCCATGAGGCTGCTTCCATCCCAGCTATGGGAACCTTTCCATGCCAGGTGTGGAGACCCTTCCTTCTCAGCCATGAAGATCCTTCCATCCCATCTGTGAGGCTCCTTCCATCCCATCCAAAGGGATTCATGCGTTCCAGCCACAGAGACCCTTCCATCCTGGCTGTGGGGACCTTTCCTTCCCAGCTGCGGGGATCCTTCCATCCCACCCCTGGGGACTGTGAGGGCTGGGCTGCCTTTGGGCTCCAGCCCCGTCCTCCACGAGCCCGTTCCAGGCTGTGGCTCACAGACATCAGGTCCAGCGGCAGCCGGAACCTCAGCCAGCTGTGCTGAGGCTGGGGACGCGCCTGTGCGACGCGAGGCTGTGACAGACGGACAGGGTGAGCTGCTCCCAGCACAGGTTAATGGGGAGCTGTGGAAGAGGTCACGGCTTGCAGAGACGGGGTCGCTGCCTGCCCCTGCAATTCTGCTGCGGAGAAAGCCGGTACGGTGAGCTGCTCTGGCTGCTCACAGTGGCCGGCTGCAATTAATTTGGGTTCATTAACTCCCTTCTGGGCTTAACTATATTCTCTTGTTCCTATTCAAAGCCCACCCTGTGGCCTTTGCAGCACCGACTTTGCCTGGGAAGGACCAGAATAGCAGCAAGACCGTTCCCGTTTAAATGCAAAACACCCATCTGGCATTTCCAGGAGCAACAGGGATGTGGTTGGAGCCAAGTGACCGGAGGGAGTTTGGCATTTCGCTATTCCCTGCCCCCTCACTGTTATTCAGTCTCCATGGGGTCCCCAGGGCTGTTTTGGATGCCCAGTGTTGGATCTGGCACGTTTTTTTAGCTCTTTGTAGCTGGAAATTTTTAGGACAAGAAGTGTGCTTGCATATGGCTCGTGCTGCAACCGCTACGAACTCGGTTAAATCAAAACCAGGTGATAATCCAGGCAGTGACTCATTTCTGCTGAACCTCAGGTGTCTGTCCCAAACCACAGAGGTGTCAGAGTTGGCAAAGATGAGCAGCCTTGTGTTAATTCTCCTCCCCCTGCTTGAAAGCAAGAGTCAGGTCCCACCCTCCAGCCCTAAGTCTCCCCTGGGATGCGTTCCCATGGCAGCGCAGGACCAGGCGGGGATGCTGGAGCTCCCTTGGGTACCCAGAGCAGTGGCCGGGGTAGCCCAGCACTTAGCAAGGAGGTGCTTGAATGGGGTTGTGGTCAACACCAGCTCTGCTCTTGCTGGAATTCATGTGCACATTTACAGGCAGTTCTGGATGTCTGGACCAAAGCTTTATCCTCCCCTTTTGGCCTTCGTTCCAGGATTTCAGTGAACAGGCAGAAAGGCTGGGAGAGCTGGTGGTGTTCAGCCTGGAGAGAAGAAGGCTCTGGGGGGACCTCAGAGCAGCTCCCAGTGCTGAAAGGGGACACAGGAAAGCTGGGGAGGGGCTCTGGATCAGGGAGTGCAGGGAGAGAAAGAGGGGCAAAAGTTTTGAGCTGGAAGAGGGGAGATTGAGGTGAGATCTTAAGGAGAAATGTTTTGCTGTGAGGGTGGGGAGGCCCTGGCCCAGGGTGCCCAGAGAAGTGGTGGCTGCCCCATCCCTGGAGGTGCCCAAGGCCAGGTTGGATGGGGCTTGGAGCCCCCTGACCCAGTGGGAGGGGTCCCTGCCCATGGGATTGGAACTGGCTGGGTTTTGAGATCTTTCCCAACTCAAATCATTCCATGATTCTGTATGATCCTGGGATTGACGCCGCCCCCAGCAGACTCCTTGGGGAGCATTTCCAGCGAGAGAGAGAAAGGCTCAGTGTTCATGAGTTATATCATTCTTTATATCATCGTTAAGAGTAGCAGGTATTGATGTACAATGCATCTGTCATCTTATTGTGCTTCCTATGAAAATGTGTGTACATAGTACAGATACCAGAGAGAATTCAACACTTTATACACTTGAAGGCATTCAGAGATCAGTAACAGAAATAAAAATGGCACAAGAACAAGGCCTAAATGCTACCGGATGGGTATCTACACTGATATGATGCATATATAGAGAGATATATATATATGTACACATATATATATATAGTCATATATATTATATATAAGAAATATAAAATGCAGATGACATAATAAAAACAAATGAAGAAGTGTAGGCTTCAACAGGTGAGCGACAAGGTCAAATCCCAGCCCCATCTTTAAAAGCTCGAATGGGAAAGAGCAAGAAAGAAAATAAATAAATGAAATGCGAGGAAACAGTAGGAAAAATCCATAAGAAAATTTATGGATGTGGCCGACCCGTCGTCTTTGGGCGATTGCTGGATACAAAGGACTGACCCCCAGGTCCTAATTTTGGTCAGGAAGCAAAGACTCATCGTAATAATGACAATAATCAAAGCAAACCCGCCGTTTGGAAATAATAATTACTAAAAAGACTTATTGCAAAAGCTCTTAAAGATAAGAAGCACTTCAGCCCTGGGAGGGCTCTGGCTGGGGGGCGCTGGCAGGGGCTGGGGGGGTCGATTCCCACCAGCCCTGAGCGGACCCGGGGAGCAGAGATTTGGCCAGTGCTGGCCAGCAGGTCCCTGCGTGCCGAGGAGGGGGCAGCGGTGGTGCCAGGGCAGCGAGCTGGCAGGAGATCCCAGGGCTGGTGGCACCTGGGGGGGTTCAACAAGGCGGGGAGCCTGCAGGCGCGTGGAGCAGAGCACCCTGTGCTGCGGGGTGGTCTCAACCAATGAACCCTTTGGGTGTTGGGGCTCCCGTGGCCAAAGCGGTGCCATGGGGCTGTCCCTCGTGGTGTCCCTGGCCGAATTAGGGGCCAGGAGCTTTCCTTCCACCTTTCTCACCGAGAATGGCTGTTTTGGGGGTGACCTCGGGTTCCCTGGGGACAGAAGGGACTGTGGGGCAGGGCTGGCGCTGGCCAGGCTGTGTGGAGCCCAGGAGAGTTGGGTAGGGAAACCACACCATCGCTCGACCCAACGTGGCCAAGGGCGAGTGCCTGGGTGGTGGGGTCTTCAGTGCCATCTCCCCTGGTGCTGGCGGCCAGCTAGTGAGCTTGGTGGCCGGGCACCACCGTCCCGGGAGCTGGGTGCCAAGGAAGACGTTTCGGAGAGGTGGAGATGCCCCATCATGCGCATTGAGTGGCCAGGAGTGCCCAGGCAAGGGCAGGCTGTGGGCCACCACGGTCCCAGGGGACGGTGAGGCTCTCCTGGGGCTGCCGAACCCGCTGCCGTGCCCGCTGGGAGTGCCACGGGGCTCTCCGATGGTCCTTCCTGCCAGGCACGAGGGTCCCAGCAAGCGCTGGCCAAGGCATTGGAGCACGATGGGCATGGAGACAATGGACAGACGGACGGACAGGGCTGTGGATGGAGACTGCGGCCAAACGGCTGCTTCTTGGCTTCTGGGTTTCTAGTTAAAAAGGCCGAGGGGAGCCGAGGGGAGGCGACGGGGCAGGCCCGTGCCCCAGCCCGCTGTGCGTGTCGCTCCCCGTGCCGCGAGGATGGCTGGGCTGGAGCGTCCTTGAGTCTGCGTAGGGCAGGCGTGGAACCGCTGCCGCGGGGGCTGCGCGCCGGGGTCAAGCGTCACCCGACCCGACCGCCTTCCCCAAAATCCGAGGCCGTCGCTCTTGTCCATGTCCCACTGTGGTGAGGAGCAAGGTCCCCTAGATGTGTCTCTCCGCTGGCGCTCGCAGGGAGAAGGGCAGCTCTCCGGAGGGCTTTGGTAGCTCAGGTTGTACATCCAGATGTCGGTTAGCAGGTGAAGTCCTCAAAGGTGCCCCGGGCCGGGTGGTGAGGTAGGATGTTGGCTGCGTACGTCATGCCTGCGGGGTGGCCCCGTATGCTTTCACAGGGATTCTGTGGAGAACGGATGGGATGCTGGGAGCAGTGGTTTCACCCAGACCCCGCGGTGAGCGAGCGCTGTCTCCCCCCCACAGCATCTCTACCTGCTGCCTCTGCTCCTTTCCCAACCGTACCCCAAACGGTGACCCCCCACCCCATGCCACGTCCGAGGCAGCTGCTGAGCTGCAAGAGGAGAGCACCCCAAGCACTTACATGGCGTTTGACGTCGTCCATGCTCAGCGCGACGCCCTTGTCCGTGTTGTTCCTCTTGTGGTTCTTGGGGCACTTGCCTCGCCGGCACAGCCGGTGCTTTATCACCTGGGAGAGCCAAGATTTCCACTCGACGAGGGCTCGTGGGCAGCTCTGTCCCACATCCCGCTCTGGCATTTCAGTGCTCCAGGATAACCTGGGCTCTGTGGTGGCCGGGGGATGGCAGACACTCACCTCGTAGGCGTAGTCGAACAGCTCCAGTACCGTGAGGATACTGGCCCCAATGAACAGCCCCATCTGCCCTCCAATGTCACCTGCAGAGAGATGGGAGCCGTCAGTGGGACTCAAGTCTGGTGTCTGGTGGCAGAGAGAGCAGAGAATGGGCAGAACTCATCACTGCTGTGACCAGTGCCCGGCCGTGGTGGTGAGGTGCCCTGCTCTTAGGGGCAGGGTTTAGTAGTAGACAGGTACGGTTGGACTTCATGATCCGAGAGGTCTTTTCCAACCAGATGATTCTATGATTCTTGGGAACAGGGCCACCGTGCACTGGGCCAACCTGAGACCACTGTGTTGGAGGACATTGCTAGGTGCTGCCACGATGGCCCTGACACAGCCGCCAACACTCACCCAGCAAGCCGGCCACCTCGTATGCCTTCTTCTGCTCGATTGTCTCATAGTTCAGGGCTTCAAAGAAGATATCCAGCACCAGGATGTTCTCCCTGTGCAGGACGGAGACGGCCTCAGGCTGAGGTTTGGGATGGAGGGACAAGATGCCCCATCCCTGGAAACATTCAAGGTCAGGTTGGATGGGGCTCTGAGCAACCTGATCTGGTTGAAGGTGTCCCTGCTCACTGCAGGGGAGCTGGACTGGATGACCTTCACGGTCCCTTCCAACTCAAACCATTCTATGATTCTATAAGGTGCCGCCCCATCGCCGTGGCCGCAACGCGTTACCCGATGTACTGCTCCGACTTGTTGTACTTCTTGGCCAGGTACTTGGCGGAGGCCTTGCTGGGGATCTTCACCATGGAGAGCTCTTTGCCGTAGCGGGTGACGTTGCAGGGCATCTCGCAGATGCAGTACTCGTTGTCCTTCTCCACCAGGAAATCTGCACAGGGAGAGAAGGAGATGGAGAGATGGAGAAATCCAACGTCCTCAGCTCGGTCCTACAGCACCCGGCTGCCTCACCTAACGCCGGATCTGCGCACTCCTTGTACTGCTCCGGGGTGCAGTAAGGGGCATCTCCTGGAGGAGAGAGAAGGCAAGTTTTCCGAGTGGGACAGCGTTGGTGGGTTGAGCGCGACGGGTGGGACAGTGCCACGCGGGGGGCTCACCTGGCATGTGCACCATGCGGCAGTTGCAGTTCTCCACCAGGTAGCGGGTCTCACAGTCGATGCGGCAGGCGGTGATGCTGTAGGTGTCGTAAAACTCTGAGTCGCCCACCGCGGCCTTGCAGTCGCCCCAGGGAGGTGGCAGGTAGATGAGCTGGAAGGGGGCAGAAGCCAGGTGTGAGGAGAGAAGCCCACCAGCCCCTGGCAACCTCGCTGCATCCATCCCCAGTACCAGGTCCCCCCCTCTAGCCAACATCCGAACAGGACCCCAGGGAAGAGGTTCAGCATCCCGTGGCAGCTCCGGCCCCCAGCACTGGGAGCATCCCAGCTGCCCGCAGTCCCTACCCGCTGCTCCTGGCAGGACACGAAGGTCTGGAAGCCCGGTGCCACCCCGAAGCCCAGCTGGTCGATCAACGGGGGCTCATCCTGGCTGTGGATTTGCACCTTGATCCCAGCTTCAAACGAGGTCTCGTCTGTGGCAGAGAGAAGCGGGGTGAGCACGGGGCTGTGCCAGCCCAAGAGGCACCAAAACTCCTGTCTCCTGCTCTTCCCCTGGGCAAATCCATTTGTTCACATGTCCATCCGTCCATCTGTCTGTTTGCTACACCTTGTCCTTGTCCCCTCTGCCTCTGACCCTCCCGTTCCAGCACGTGGGGAGAGCAGCAGCGAAAGTGTTTGCTCTATTTATAAACAAGTGATGGCTGCTTGTCTAAACCGATGGGGAGTTGCCATGGCGAAGAGCAAAGACAAGGAGGAAAAAGGGAAAAAAGGGACCCGAAGTGATGAGAAATGGAAGGAGGGAAAAGGAAGGAGCCTGAGGGAGATGGGCTTGTGGAGTGGGGAGCTGGGAATGGGCTGGAAAGCACCACAGGAGCTGCTGGTGACCAAGCAGACCTGCTGGCAGAGCCACCGCAGCACTGGGTTACCTGTTTCCCCCCACACTGGCAGGTACTCGTCCTGCTGGATGTCCAGCATGATCTCCAGCCCGTTGCCGGTGCCTCCCTTCATGGTGATGAGTCGAGGTTTTCCGTCCTGTCCCGCGTTGAAGGTGTAGCACTTCCCATAGCGGGTGAAGACCTACAGGAAAGGACACGGGGCTGAGGCTGGGGCTTCTCTGCCAGCACCAAACTGCTGCTGGCACCGCAGCACGGAGCCAGGAGGGCACCACCAGCCCCGAAACACAGCCACCCACAGCCTGGGGGCACAATCCAGCCCCACGGGGTGTTGGAACAGCCCCACTGTTGGAACTGCTCATCTTCGCCTCAGCAGAGGAGGAGACATTCCCCACCAAGGCACAGGGATGGCAAGGATGCAGAGGAGATGCTCTGAAGCTTTACAGCACCTCGACCCCACGACAGCCCCAGCTCCCCGAGACGGCGGCACTCCAACTCCTGTCCCTGCAGAGGGCAACCTCAACGTTCACCCTGTGTGTTTGAGGGTGTTGCCCAAATGCTTCTGGAATATTGCCAGGCTTGGCACTGCAGCTGCTTCCCTGGGGAGCTGTTCCAGTGCTCCACCACCCTCTCAATAAAGAGCCTTTCCTAATGTCCAACCTAACCCTCCCCTGGCACATCTTCCTGCCATTCCCTTGTGTCCTCGGTGCTGGGCACCTCCTCTCCAAGCACAGCCCTGGGGCTGCACTCCCTGTCCCACCAGGAGGTCTCCACAGCTGGTGCCACCCCCAGGGCCAGCGAGGCGCCCCGGTGCTGATGGATGGGGCTGAAATATCAACCCGAGCGAGCTGGCAAGGACAGCATCGCCCGCTGTGCCCGATCTGACACGATGCCAGCGGTGCTGCTCCCTCCGCCTGGTCGCTTCGGGGCTACTCACCGCCGCGAAGTCGCCGGGGCCGCACTGCTCGCCGCGGTAGCTGCAGCTGAGCAGCATGTCCTCCAGCTGGTGGCAAGTGCGGTTAAAAAACCCGTACAAATTTAGAGGCTCGTCCTCGTCCCCAGGGCCAGGTTGGGCTGGGGTGAAGCCCAGCTCCATCCCAGGTTCGTAGTTGACCAGAGGGGCCAGGTAGAGCAGGTCCTCGTGGCTGAGCTGCGAGAGCCGCACACGGTTGATGTTGCAGAAGGTGACAGCGGGGAAGGTCATCTCGGGGCTGTCCTCCTCGCTCAGCAGCGTGAGGTGGTGGTACTCCAGGTAGTAGACGATGCGATCGGCCACCTGGTAGAGGAAGAGGGAGAGGGAGAGGAGGAAGGCCAGCGCCCAGAGTGCCTGCCGGGCGCCCAGGCTGCCCTCCACGAAGATGTGGCTCAGCCCGTGCAGCGTGCAGCTGCTGGCAAAGGCCACGAAGTCAGTGGCTGCCCCTGCGTCTTCCTCCTCCTCTTCTTCCTCCTCCTGCTCATCCAGGAACTCGTCTGGTCCATCTTCTCCCCTCTCGGTGGATGCGGCTTCTCTTGGTCCTTCCTCACTGGAGAAGGAGATGGTGCAAAATATCTGGAGAGGCATCGTCCAGCGCGGGGGTTCCTGCTGCACCGTGGAGGTCCGGGCTCCAGTGGTGGGGTCCTGGCCCTCGTCCTGCCCCAGCCTGGGGGTCTTTGAAGGTAGGTTTGTTCCTCAGGGTGTGGATGAGGGTAGGGAAGGAGGAAAGGGCAAGTTCGGAGAAGAAAGGAGAAGGGAAAAGGAGTGAGAGGTGAGCGGGAACGAGGGAGAGGAGCAGAGGGACGCTCGGAGGGGACGGAGAGAGGAGGGTATATGAGGAGCAGGGAGGAGGAGAGGAGGAGCGAGGGGCGGTTCTCCGGGCTCCCCAGGTCCCCAGGGACTGGCCAAGCTGCGTCTGGCAGGATGGAACAGAGACATCCCTGGCTCCAGCGGCATCGACTGTTGGGAGCTCCTGGTGAGCCTGAGGGGCAGCCAGGTTGGGTGAAGATGGGTGTGCGCAAGCCCCCGGCGTCCTCCGTACCCACACCGTGTCCTCCATCCTCACCGCAGGGCCCTGGCAGCTCCACCGGCTGCTCCAGCCAGGCCCTCCCAGGGGCTGCCAGGCTGTTTCCGCAGCCGCCATATGCCGGGCTCTCCGGAATCTTCACCAGGGCAGGTGGAGCCAGAGGTTCTCCCCAAATGCCTGCGTCGCCCACCCAGGTGGTGCCAGCGAGGGTGGGAGGATGCTGTGGTGTCCCCAGGCTCTCATGGTGCTCATCCTGCCCTGGTAGCACCCATCCCTGCGGAATCATCGCCCCGTGCCGCAGGGCAGTGGTGGGTGCGTGGGGGCACTGGTGAAGGTGATGTCCCAATCTGTCTGAGATCCGTCCTCCTCCAAGCCAGGGCTGTTTTAAGCAGGATTTGAGCACTTCCAGGGTTCAGGTGATGCCTCCTGCGTCACCTCGTGCTTCAGATCCCTGTGGAGCTCAGGGAGCCACAGCTTCTCCAGGAGAGGTGTCCAGGCTTTGTGCTGCTGAGCCAGCGGAGGGTCCTGGGGAGGCAGCGCTGACGCAGGGCGGTGGGACGGAGCCGCTGGCTGGGCTGGCTGCCGGGAGCAAAGGCGTCTCTTCCCCGCAGCCCTGCTGCAGCACAGCCCCTTCTTGTGGTTTGCTTTTTTTCCCTGCACTCAGCACTTCGTAAAAGCATCCGATGTGACCACAGAGCAACCTCCAGCCCCATCCCGGCACTGCAGCCGCCATCGCCAGCCCGGGGGAAAGGAGCTTCTAAAAACAGCAGTGCTCTGGTGCGCAAGAGCTGGCTGGGAGGTTTTGGCCGATGCCCCGGTGTGACGAGCGCACCCCAGCCCACCAGTTGGGCTGCTTTGCCTCCTTCCCCGCTCACATCCTGGTCCTTGAGCGCATCCCGGCTCACGGACACGGGTGACACCAAACTGAGTGAACAAACGCAACCAGGGAACTTGTCCAAATCAGAACTGGTACCGGCACAAAGTTATCTGCTCTTCCCGAGCAAGCGATGCTGGTGCGATGGACACAGCACGCGCTGGGGAGCGATCCCTGCCAGGACAAGCTCAGCCAAGGTGGTGACCCATGGGTTGTCCCTCAAGGTGCTGTTCTGGGGCTCCCCAGGCTCAAGGCTGGCAGCTGCCACAGAGCTGGGGACGCTGGCAGCACCTGGGAGAAAGGGCGGGTGACCTTGGGGACGAGCGCCAGAGACACAGGATGAAATTTCTTAAAGCTGAGGGCAAGGTCGTGCCTTTTGGGAGCAACGTCGAGAGTGTGAGCTGGAAACTCATCCTGGGAAATGGGACCACGGAGGCGGATTGGGTGGCTGGGAGCCACCATGCCACGGGGAGCAGGTCACATCCCAGGCTTTTGCCTTTGATGGAGATGACCTGCAACTGCACCGTGGGCAGGGCTGGGCTATAAAGGCATCAGGGCTTCAGCTGGGAGGGGGGTTGGGGTGTTGGGCTGGTTTAGTCCTGGGGAGCAAGCTGGGAGCAAGCTGGGAGCAAGCTGGGAGCAAGGGTCCCACACAGACTGGTGCTAAAGGGTGGTTTTTTGGCAGTGAGCGAGCAGGTACGAGCTGGTTGAGTTTGGGGTGGCATTTCTGGTGTTCCCCAACTCTGGGGCAGGGAGTTTCTGTGCAGGAGGGAGAGGAAGGAAAGTGGAAGGGAAGCCTGAAGGGGTTTGCTCAGCCCTGGCAGGGCACCGAGAGGTGAGTGCTGCTGCCCCGTGGGAGTGAGGGGCTGGTCTGATCCCGTGGGGTGGGGAGGTTTAATGGGTCTTCTTGGGTGTAATTGCAGCGGGGAGAGGGAGATGCTGTAATGAAAACACTCCATCATCAGCTGAGGCCCTTAACCTGCCTCGCTCAGCTTAAACAGCTCGTGGAGAGGGCCCAGCCTGTTCCAGCGAGGACGAGCGCTGCCCTGGCTCTGGTTACCGTCGCCTGTCCCCGAGCTGACACTCGAGCTGGGGTGAAGGTGACCTGGAACGGCTGCGGCCAGGAGCACGATGGCACCAGCACTGAGGGGAGCCCATCCTGACCCCACCGCTGGGGACAAACCGTGGCCGTGTCCCCGCGTTGCGAGCAGGAGGGTGCCGTCCTGGTTTGTGCAAGTTTTGGAGAAGCTGGAGGAGTCCTTGGGCTCGTTCCAACTCCTCCCTCGCCAGGAGTTATTTTTACCCTCTCGCAGGTAAAGCTTTGGCGGGGGAGAGGGACGGGGGATGCTATAATTAACCGTGACATCAACCCCCGTGGCGGCGCGTGCTGGGATGATGCTGCCACGCCCGACCCGCTGCTGGGGACCAAGGATGCTCCATGGCCTCCTCTTTGCCCCAGCAAGGGATGCTGGAAGGAGCCTGGATTTTCCTGGTTCCAGCATAGAGTTTGCACATCGTCCTGGGATGGTTCGGACTCCTCGGAAAAGGAGGTTCCCTGGAGCAGGGGAGCACGGAGGCGGCTGGGGGCGGGGTAGGGAAGCAAGAGGGGGATTTGACGGCAGCAACAGCACATTTCACAGCCTGTCACGCTTTAATGGCAGAGGAGATCAAAGCCGGGATGGAGTTATTCATAGAGATAAACCAATCCCCGAGGAGGCGAGGAGAAAACAACATTGCAAGCTCTGTTATCCCAGGCCTGCAAAGAGCAGCCCAGCTCCGGGGAGGCTGTTGCAGAAAGCACCTCGGGGAGCTGGACCCGTTCGGTTTTGTAAGCGGGAGCTGCCTTTCTCCAAAGGCTGGCTGAGATGGAGCTGGGCTGCCTGCATCTCCCCTGGGCTGGTGGAGATCGGAGCCAACCGGCTGGGAGGGATGAGATGGGGCCAACCCCACAGCAGCGCCGAGCGAGGGATGGGTATTTGATGGGCACCCAGCAGCTGGGCTGTCCCAGTCCTACAACACGGTTGGGTGCATTGCAATGCTGGGGGGGGGGGGGGAAATCAGGTTTGAAACAGCCCAACAAGGTGCTTTGCAGCTCCCAGAGCTGCCAAGGCGTTGGTGGGGGCACCGCAGTGCCTCCATTGCTGCTCTGGGGAGGATGAGCCTTTTCAGGATGGCTCTGTGCCTGCAAATTCCTTCCCCAACCCTGGGGAGAGGCAGAGTCAGGGCAGCCGAGCAAGGTGGGATTGCCCAGGAGGCCGGGATCTCTGCCGGGACTAATCCTGCCACCCCTTATCAGATGCTGCCACCTTGCCTCCGCTCGCTCCGCCAGCCAAGCCGGGCGCAGCTTGTGTTATCCAGCCCTTTATCCCCCAGATTAGACGCTTCACAGTGGATTAGCATGTCACATTCTAATGCAGAAAAATTGATGATTAAAAAGGAGTTTTTCCTCTGTATTATTCCCCACCTCCGCCTCCTCTCCACCCCGTCCCTGCGGGCCTGGGCAGCCCGGCCCCAGCCGTAGGGACCAGTGATGCCGCAGTGCTGGGTGATGCAGGAGCCCCATCCCTGGCTCACACAGGGGGATGGGAAACTAAATGTCCTATTTCGGGGACCGTGCAGGGCTGGTGTGCCCCATCCCAGCTGCTTTTGACGTGGAGGGGAGCTGGGAGCTCCAAGCGCACGTGCCACCCCTCCACGGGCTGTGGGGAGCAGACCCAGAATCTGCAGCGCAGGACTTGAATAAAAAGCCCATTACGGTGAGTAATGCGCTAAGTGGACTTCATTACGGACCAGGGCCTCCCTGGCTCCCATTGTTCCGTGTGATTTCATATCAGACAAGCCTTATCTCCTCTCCAAACGCTTCCATTTAAACTCCATTAATCTTTCAAAGCTTCCCTGGGCTTCCCAGCCAGCCCAGCTGGGTGCTGGTGCCCTGGGTGCTGAGGCTGCTGCAGCTCTGCTGGCTCAGGATCTTCATAGAATCCTGGTTTGGGTTTGGATTGGGTTGGAAGAGACCTGAAAGAACACTCAGTTCCACCCTCCCTGCCGTGGGCAGGGACACCTCCCACTGGAGGTCAAGACCCCACCTCGAGGGGCTCAGCGGGTCCCTGCTCAGGGCCCTTTGCTGCTGTGACAGCTCCCACAGCCACCTCATCCTTCTCGACAGGGATCTATTTACGCTCCTATAATTGAAACAGTTTATAAAGCTGAGATTCCCAGGTGATTTACCCGTTGGTGCTGTCCCTTTGGGCTGCGAAGGGGTCACCGGGACCGTGCAGGCACCTGCCTTGCTTGGGTGCTGGCGAGATGCCTCTCATTCCCAGGAAACTGGGGTTATTTCTGCATGGACACTTATTCCGGTGTCTTTCCGCGTTTCCTGCTGATCACGAATTGCCCATAAGCAGGTTGCAATTTTTTCTGACATCCTTCACAATCGCTTAGGCCGTTCGCGCAGGCAGATCCGAGCCGACGGTTTTATTGGTGGAGGGGAAAAAAGAAATGGTATTCCGATCTGGTTTCCTTGCCGCGTTCGCTCGCTCTGGCTCTGCACGCATCATGGTTTTCAAATCTAATCTAATCCAAGCAGGGTGGTTACGCAGCCCGGGTGTAAAGCTGCTCTGGATGGGGCTCAGCGCTGCTTTCCCAGGTGTGATGCTGCTGGGAGAGCAAGGAGAAGGGGGCTTAAAATTCCTCAATGAAGCAGAGCAGGAGTGGGAATTGTGCTGCCCCAGCGTCATCCTGTGCTCGGTTTCGATCCTTGTGGTAAAAGCCCGGCTCCAAGTGCACCAAACCCTCCGTGCACGCAAAAGGTTCCCCCTCCCTCCCCCAAATAAATGAAAGGTTATAATATCCAAGTGTCAAGGCTCGTATAAATAAATAAGAGCTGAGATGGTGAGGAGCTCCTTGAGTCATGGTTGTTTCGGGAATTGCAATGATGCCTCCTGCTTGGAGAGCCCCGGCTCCGGCCAAAGCCTCTGCAGGCGATAAAACAAAGGCGTCTATAAAAAGCCAGATAAATTAAACCCGACAAAAGGCCTTGAGACAGTTAATTTCCTGGATCTCCCTGGGGAGAGCTCTGCTTCCTGAGCAGCTCTGCAAGCTTGGGGGACCTGGTTCCCCCCCTGCCCTTGGCTTCTCCCCACTTGAGGGAAAGCGACACCCGGAGGCTTCCTGGGCTGATTCTTTGCAACACCTGCAGTCAGCTTGGATCTCTGAGAAAGTCCAAATGGAAATTAAGATTTTTTGGGGGGAAAAAACATATGTTAGTGGTGGTCCCGTGCGGCATTTCCAGCCTGTGGCTCTGGCAGGGGCTGGTGCCAGCGGGGCACCTGTGCCATCCACTGCTGTGACATCCTTGCCTCTATTGCAGCCACATAGTGCTTGAAAGCCTCCTCATCTCTTGCAGCAGCCACAGATGCCATTAAACCTTATTAATAATAATTAATAATTCATTTGTTAATGATTCTCTATGTGCAAAGGCATCTCAAGAGGAGCAGGCATGGCCTGAGGTGTAGCTGAGCCACTCCGAGCTCTTGGCGTGACACCTCTGGGTGTGCACTGCGCACCCGTGCAGGGAGTGCTACTCTGTGCCGTGGCTCCGGGCACGGCTGTGGGTGCTGCTGGGGCTGGATGTTGCCCCTGGGCAGGGCCAGGGAATAAATGAGCCCCAGCTTGGCCCGATTCTGATCCTGCCGGTCCTTCTCTCTCCTCTCCTAATTGCCTGCTGCGGTGGCAGTGGGGATGTTGCTCAGCACTCAGAGGTTCGAGGCGCTAAATGCTTTACCTGCTCTGTTGCAGGGCTGCTAATGAGGCAGCTGCGAGGCACAGGCACGCGCCAGCCTCCCACCACGCCGTGCCCGGCACCGATGTCCTTGTCCAGTTTGTTCCTGACCCTCTCCTGCACCGGTTCAGTCGAGATCGCGGCCGGTTCAGGGCTTGCACCGCCGTCCTGCTGCAGAACGGGTGTGAAATGCATCCGGCTTTGAAGGAGAGTTGTTATCTCCGCGGTGGTGTCAGCGCAGGGTGAGCGGAACCACCAGCAGCTGAGGGATCCCCAATCCTCTTGCCTGCACCCCATGGGCTGCCACATCTGGAAAAGCTTGGATGAGGCTGGGAGAAAGGAGGCAGCTGAGGAGCACCGCTCGCCTGCGTCTCTGCTCCGTGCCCGCTGCTGCTTTCGGGATGGTTTGCTTTGAGCAAAATGCTTGAAAACTGAGGAGAGTCGGGGTGCTTTCCACCTGCAGCGCTTCCCAAGAAAGCCGCGTCGCCACCAGCAAACGGCTGCGGTCCCATCCGTGACTGCGGTTCCACCCGTGACTACTCCTCTGCTCCGTCACCTCCAATTATTTTGCAGCAGGCAGCCCGTGTCCCACCGGGTTCGCTCCGTTCGTCTGGAAAATGATGCAGCCTCTGGGGTCAAACGATGCTGCAGTTCGACAGCAGAAAGAGGCCGATGCCGAGGGAGAGCCCAGCCCGGAGCCGGCAGGTGATACAGGTGGGGATGGCACGGCTGGGCCGCGGGGAGAACCACAGGGATGCCGGAGGTGACGCCACTCGGAAAGAACGGATACATGCGAGCAGTTTCAAAAGCTTATAAGTTATTTAGGAACCCAAGCGCTGCTTTAAAGAGCGATTTACATAAATCACTTGAATGTCTTACGGAATTCGTAACCGCGCCGGCTCCGTCGGGCACCGCGCTGGGAGCTGCCGCGCTCAGCGTGCCAGGACGATGCTGTTTGGGGTCATCACGCGTGGTCCCCAAGTTGTTTTTCCAGCCCCAGATGGACCCGTGTGGTTTGTTCATTAAGCGTCTAAAGCTCCAGGAAATGTCTGGGTATCAGTAATTCCCGTGCCCGCTCTCTCCAGCTGCGTTGGAGATGCTTTTCACTCCGGCTCTATGATTATCCACTAACGCTGCGCCGTGGGGGAGCTCCGCTCGCCGCGGGGCTCTCGGGCTCGTGACTGCCGCAGCTCCTCGCGGGGCCACGGGGTGCCGTGGGCTGGACGCCCGGGTCCTCCAGCGGCCGCTGGGCTGTGGGGCTGAGGGTTGAGCACGGAGAGCAGCAGCATCCCCTGGTTGAGTACCCTGAGACCGGCACCCCGCGTGTACCCCATCGCTCTAAGCTCCCGTGGGTGCTGGAGGGCACCCCAGCACCCACCAACCAGGAGGTTTGAAAGACACGAGGGGTTTTTTTTTTTGCAGGGGGAAAAGCCACGGTGGTGCTGGGGTGGCAGGAGCCACCCCCCAACGCACACCAGTGGGGTGAGGTGGGCTAAGCAGGGGGTTCAGAGGGGTGTAGAGAGGCTTTGGGGGTGCAAAGGGACAGACATGGGAGTTTAGCAAGGTATGGGGGGCACAGAGGGGTGCAGGGGTCACAGCAGGATCTGGTGGGGCTCTGTGGGGTTCCTCAAGGTGTACTGGGGTTCAGAAGGGTGGTGGGGAGGATCAGCAGGGTGCAGTGGGGTACAATAAGATGCCTCTGGATCCGTTCTTCATCACAGCAGCTCCTGCATCGCTCCAGAGATGGGAGGAAGGAGAAGAGTGGTCATGGTCTGCTGAGACTGCTCCAATCCTTTCCTGTTCCCTGCCTTGCTCTTCCTCCTTGCCCTCAGTATTTCCAGAGAAGAGGATGTAGAATCCCATGCGAAAGGCAGGAGCATGATCTCCATGTCAAACTCAATTCTCCCTTGTGCCAGCTCAGCCCCGGAGCCTCATGGAAACGCTCCAAAGGTCTTAATCCTCTGCAGTTTATCGAGGCTGCCCCGTGCGCTCTGCCCCAGGGCTCCCAGCTCCCATGCCAGGCTCAGCCTCCGTGCCCTGAAGCAGGATGGTGACACGGAGTTGGGGATGTGATTCTCCCTCGGGATGGGTGTGAGAAGGAAAAGCTGCAAACGCACCTTGCGCCGCGCCAGGCTGGCATCTCCCTGCCCGGAGTGCCCCCCAAAAAGGGGTATCACAAGCACCGGGCACAGAGCTGAAGTTTAGTGCTGGTTTTACACGGGGCAGCCCCAAATCCCGTAGAATCATCTGGTTGGAAAAGACCTCCGAGATCACCGAGTCCAACCGTACCTGTCCACTCACCCAACCACCCTGAGAACTAAACCACGTCCCATCCCACGGGCCACGCTGGGGTGAGGAGAGGAAGCTTTTCCTCTGGGCTCTTCCTTTTTCCCTGAGGTGGAAAGAAAATTAATGGAGTTTAGAGCCCAAAGAGAGGATGCCTGGATTTTTCTCCTTGCTGGGTGAGGAGCAGACCCATGGGGGATGCGCAGGGCTCCGGGGGTCCTGTGCCAGCACAGCAGGGAGAGGAAATGCAAGCTCGGAGCCGGCGGAGCCGCACGTTCCCGCAACAGAGCAAGGGCTCAAACTTATAAATAATGAAATAGCAAGTGTGAAACATTGATTTCTGCTGCTAATGAGCACGTCGGGGAGCACGGTCCCGAAACGGAGGCAACACGGAGGGTGATTCCCCCTTCCCCGCAAAGAGGAACCAAGCAGTTGTCCCCTGCCCACCCCATGTGTGACCCTGGGTGCGTGTGAGGCTCTGGGCACAGCCTGGTGACAGGGACACGCTCAGCCCATGCCCCTTAGGGCTGGAGGGACCCCTGGGGGGGTTAGGACTTGCCCTCAGCATTATGTTTGCCCCTCAGGGCTTTAAAGCCGTGCAAGGATTTGGGGGCTGGGGAGCAGGGGTTGCTGCATCTCTCTGTGTCCTCCTCCCCATCCCGGACCACTGAGGAAGGGAACCTTGGTGGATCCTGCACAGCCCCGTGATGCTGGAGAGGCTGTGAAGAGCCAGGGCAGAGCTGGAGTGGGCCAATTGTTTCCCCTGGGCCTTCTTAGAGGGTTCAGTCCTGAATAGGGGAGCGATCCAAGCCCGTTCAGCTCCATCTCTGCCCCTGGAGCATCCCTGCATCCTGCACACGGCTGTGGCTGAGGAGCATCCAGCCAGGGTGGGTGGAGATGGAGGGGCACGAACAAGGCCAGGGACCCCCTGATGTGACCTGGTGATGATACAGGATGAAAGAGGACGTGGGGAAAGCCCATATAAACCCAGCACAGGCTTCTGGCAAGAGCCCTGCATGCTGGGGGTCCTGTCCTGGCTGCAGGACGATGCTGTGTGCTGGCAGAGGGGGCTGAGACCCAGCACAGACCCCCCCCAGGATGCTCCTGGGTAGGTGCATCACAGAGGGCACATGGCCAAGTGCTCACAGTGCTGGGGGGGCCCTGGGCTGCTGTGGCTGCACCCCACGACGCTCTCCCACCACTCAACGCTGTTCTCCCACCATCCGGCGGCGCAAGGGGGCACGCAGGCAGGAGGCAGCGGCTGCTGCCTTATTGCAACCCCAGATATTTTGGATACGGCAGCCCCTCATTTGCATTCGCTGCGTCTCCCCGGAGTCCTCCCTTCTGCCGGGGACAGATAACACAGCAGCGGCGATGGGTTGGGGCCGCGGCGCTGGCGGCGGAGCCGCGGTTACCGGCAGCATCAACATGCAGCCAGCGTCACCCGGGCGGCCACTCGCCCCGTGGCTGTCACCACCATCTCCCCAGCCTTCCTCATCATCTCCCCAGCCCTTCCCACATCTCCCCAGCCTTCCTCATCATCTCCCCATCCCTCCCCACATCACCCCAGCCCTCCCTATCATCACCCCAGCCCTCCCCACCATCTCCCCAGCCCTCCTCCTCATCACCCCAGCCCTCCCCATCATCTCCCCAGCCCTGCCCACATCACCCCAGTCCTGCCCACCATCTCCACAGCCCTCCTCATCCTCACCCCAGCCCTCCCCCCATCACCCCAGTCCTGCCCACCATCTCCACAGCCCTCCTCATCCTCACCCCAGCCCTCCCCATCATCTCCCCAGCCCTCCCCATCATCTCCCCAGCCCTGCCCACCGGCCATGGCACTGGATTTAAATGGCTACAAAGGGGACCAGGCACAGGGAGAGGACCAATATGCATCTCTGCCTGCATGCAGGCAGCTCCCCAGCCCCCCAAATCCTCCCTGGTGAAGCCTCTCTCCGGACACAGCATCTCCTCTGTATCAACAGGAGGAGAGGGGCAGCGTTGGCTGCAAAAGCACCTACTTGGGCCATCCCGCTCTCCTGGAGGTTGCAAGCAGCTTCCAGAACTGCAGCAGTGGGCACAGCCCTCGCACGGGGCAGGTGGGAGCCCAGGTGGGGTGGATGGTGGCACATCACCAAGGGATTGTCCCCAGCACCCACCAGCCTTGACCGGTGCCACCAGAGTAGCACCAAGCTCGGCTCAGCGTGGGTGGATGCGCTCTGAGCTGGGAGAAGGGAGCAGCAAGGTGGCAGGAATTAACCTGCCAAACCAACCCCTCCAAAAGCTTCTCCGAGGTCCAGGACCTTGGCTCAGGCACGGGAAAATGTTTCTTAAAGAGCTCAGCGAGACGGGGCAGCGGGCAGGACCCCGCACGCGGGCAGTCCCGCTCCCAGCGCCGCCACGCACAGACCCGCCCGCGCAAGGCAAGGGGAACCCAAACAGCAACAGAAATACAGCAGCGAGCCAGCTTTTTCTAATCAAATCCATTAAATCATCCCAACCTGCTTGCAAGGAATAATCCAGGCACGAATAACAAACCAGCTGTGAGTCTATTTTGCTTTTCCCAGTTGGAGGGGAAGCAGAAAGCAGGGGATTTGGATGCCAGCAGATCGAGAATGGGGGTTCCTGAGGATGCTTCGGCGCAGAAAACACGACCGGGCACTGGGAAGAGCCCAGCATCGAAACCAGTTGGTGGCCTCAAGCAGGCTGGGATCCAGCCCTGCTCACCAGTCCTGTCAGAGAGGATCCAAGCCTCTAAGCTGCAACTGCCTCCATTTAACAAATAAAATGCCTGATGGTTGACAAGAGAACTGCTTTATGGAAAGAAACTGTCAAGGGAATTGAATGCAGGTGATTAAAACCACCCAAATTATGCTGGGACCTGCGGACACCCAGCCCACGCCTTGGCGTGATCGGTGCCTTCGTCCTCGCTTGGAATGGGAAGCGAGTGGGACATCCTGAGGCTGGGGATGAGAACAGGGGCCCCGAGCAGCCCAGAGCCACACGTTCCACGCTGGAGCCGGCTCGGCAAGAGCCCCCCCAGCTACCGAATTTATTAGGCAGCACCCAAATAGCCGGCACTGTTTAATTCCCAGCTGGATGGGGAGAAGCAGCCGCCGGCGGATAAAGGCTTTATTGTACGCTGGATCCATGCACCAGAGCAAGACGCAACCTCCGCGGAGGGGCACAACGCTTTCCCCAAGGGATTGCAGGGCTCTCTCGGGTCCCCACCAGCCGTCGCCACTGCTCTCTCTGCTTTTGCACCGGTGCCTCCTTACCACACAGCAGTTTCCAATGTGAGGTTTCCAGCCCAGCATGCACAACCTTGCTTTGCAGAGCTCAGATGATGCCAGAGAGCTTTTCCCATGTGGGAGCACCTCGTGCCACCACACCAAGCAGCACCCGCTCCTGGGGAGCACCTGGACCACTAAAACCCAGCAGCATCCCTTGGCATTCCCTTAATCAAGACACTACTGGACCTTTCCAAGCTGAACAGCTACAGACGGACAAACACGCTCTTCACATGGGGGAAACACAGCATCGGACCACGGCCACGGGGGCACTCACCACTTTGAAGTCTTCGGGGGTGCACGGCTCCCCACGGAAGAAGCAGGACAGCAGCATCTCCCGGATGTCATGGCCAGCCCGGTCATAAAACTCCAACATGTTGAAAGGTTTGGGTTTGAAGTTTCGGAAGTTTGCTTTGTCCTGCAAGATTTCCAGCTGCTTCTCATCAGCGGTTTGGGTGTCCGGGATCTCATATCTTAGGGGACAGAGCAGGAAGAGGATCAGGCTTGACCGTGGCAGCTGCTCACACTGGTGGAAACCATTGGAGCTTCACACAAGCTACTTCTGCTCCGACCACCAGCATGGGCAAAGCAAAGCCCCAGACACTTTGCATGTGGCATTTTCAGAGCATTCAACAGCACAAACTGGCCCAGAGGCACATGAGCGGTGGCAGGAGGAGAAGCTGAGCAGCAGCCATGTAGCAAACCCATCCTACTTGCTCCAGGGCTGGTCCTGCAGCACTGGCCCTGGTGGATGCCAGCCCTGATGCCAGCCCTGTATCTTTGGTAGCATCACGGCTGCAGGCAGTGGCCTGGCTGAGATGTGGGCTGAGCGTGCTGAGCTGCTGCCCCTGCTCTCCTGGATGGAGACCCCTCCCTGGGGCATGAGCAGAGGCAGCAGTGAAGCCTCTTGGCGAAGGGCATGGGCAGGGAATGCACCTTGGTGCTGGCACCAGGTCATGGCAGTGGCTCGGAAGCACCAAGGAGCCACTACAGCCGTGGGGATGGGAAGGGTGGCTGAGGGGCTTCTCCATGGACTCTGCCACCACAGGGTCCCATGGCTCAAGGGATGGCACTGATCTCCAGTCCTGGTGCATGGGTGATGCTCAGCAGCTTCACCTGCTGGCATCCCTGGCCTCGCTGCACGTGTCAGGTGCCCAGGACACGCTGCTGAAACTGTGCCTGCTGGATCAGCCCCACGGGCATCCCAAGGTCGCCCTGGCATTGCCGCATGTGCTGTACACAGGGGACAGGAGCCATCCATGCATGGTGCATCCATCCAAACACGTGCCCAGGAGCAGTGGCAGGACCTGCTGGGTCCTTGCTCTCGGCTGCTGGTGGTGCCGCGTGGCGGTTGCATCCAGCTGCAGAGCTGAACTAACTCGGGATCCGCTTCCTCACAGAGACTGAGGAGATGCCGCCCACACCAGTCATGGAAATGCACCTCCCTGGTGCTCGCTGCCCTGGGTGGCGCAGAGCTGGTAGGGTGGCTGGGGCCACGCGTGGTGGCCTGTCCTGGCACACGGAGATGTCACCTCAGGCCACTTCTGAGCACCCACCTGTTATTGAGGAGGGCGAGGAGCTCCCCGGCATGGTACAGGTCGTTCTTGGTCACCCGGCTGAAACGAAACTCGTTGAGGTTGCAGAAGGTGACAGCGGGGAAGGTGAGCCTGGTGGCTGCCACCTCGTCCAGCTTGGTGACGTGGGGGTAGAGGAAATAGTACTGGATGCGGTTGGTGCAGACGAGGACGAGCAGCGCCAACGAGCCCAGGAAGCACAGCGCCCAGACCACGCGCTTCAGCGACAGCCGCTCGTATGAGAAGATGTGCGAGAGCCCGTGGAGGGTGGAGCTGCTGGCGAAGGCCTGGATGCTCACCGGGTGCCCGCTGTCCACCTCCTCCTCGTCCACCTTCAGGTCCATCATGGTCCGTGCTGGCACGCTGGGGTGGCCACTCTGCTGAGAAGGGAGCCCATGGGTGCCTGGTGCCGTGGCAGCCTTGTGGGTGCTCCCGCTGCCTCCCAGCCCACGGCATCGTCGTGCAGGGATGCTGGGGATGCACCCAGCAGCCCTCGCACGGGGCAGACGCTTTGCTGCACCCTGCTCTTCCCCACAAGCTCATATATATTTATATATGAACCCACACATACGTGTGCCTAGATTTATTTATTTGGGTGCAGCCTCCTGCATTTCCACACCTCCTCTCTGCCCTCCCCATCCCACGGCAGGACCAGGGTGCTGTGCCCCCCCCCTTCCCCCCCCCTCCCACCTCTCTCCCCATCCCCATCCACCTTCCCCCGAATGGCACCGGCGCATGGACAAATAGATGAAGGAATTGAGGATGCAAACCTGGAATCAGGGCCGGTGGCCGGAGACTGAGCTGAGCTTGTTCCGCTCCGCGACGGCGGCTGCCGCTGCGACGAGGGTGTCGGGGTTGGGATGAGCTTTTTTCCTCCACCTCTTGCTGCTGGGTGGGAAGACAGGAGCGGGAGACGCGCAAGCACGGAGGGTGCGAGAGGCACCGGCAGCAACGGACGAACCGGAAAAGAAAGGGGGGGAATAAAAATAGCTTGGCGGTACCTTGGTGCAAGCGTGGGAGCGAGGATGCGCTGGGGCCTCGCTCAGCACCATGCGGGGGGACCGGAGGAGAGCATCGCTGGAGGAGAGGCAGCTGCTGGGTGCGAGGAGAAAAGAGGGGGAGAAGGAAGGCGAGCAGGAGGCTGCTTCCCTGCCAAACACATGGATACCTCCCCCTGTGGCTATCTGGGAGCTGGTGAATTCTTCAGATGCATAATCCGCATGAAGTCATTGTGCGCGCGCTGGTGGGGCCGGAGGCTGTGGAGAGGTGCCGCAGGCCGGTGGGCAGCGAGGAGGAGGAGAAGGAGAAGAAGGAGGTGGTGGAGGAGGAGGGAGAGGCGGAGGAGCGGGGCGCTCCAGCGATTGCAGGCTGCTGGCAGGGGCTGTTGGTGCTGCTGGCGCGTGCATGTGGGTAATGTGTGTGTGCGTGTGCGTGCGTGTGCCGCTCCCATCCCCCAGCGCTTGCCAGTGATGCTCCGGCTCCTCGCTCTGCCAGACACCCCCAACCCCCTCCAGCCCCCCAGTACTGCCCTGACCGGGCTCTCCTCTGCACGGGCTCCACTGCCCTTGCAGGCTTCACCCATGGGTGGCCCCAGCACCAGGGTGGGATATAAAAATTATATATATATAAATATAATCTTTTATATATATATATATATCTCACCTACACCTACAAAACTTCAGTCTTTGCTCCCGTTAAGTCCCATGGAAAGAGCATCAGAACCTTGTGGAAAGAACAGCCACCTCCATTTTTCATACAGTGGCTACAAGCCCGCTGTGGCCTTGAGCCAGCAAGATGGGGCCTTAATGGAGGAACTGGTAAATAACTTTGGGTGCTCACAGACACCTGAGTTGGTCCTTTCTGGGGGAACCAAAGGTGAGCACCTTCCAGCCCCTTCTGTTTGCCAGGGTACTGCGGTGCCTCGAGTGTCTGTCCTGGGCTGGCTGGGTGTAGCCCCGCTCCTCGCTGCCTGCTGGCACGGTCCCCAGCACGATGCTCACCACGATGGGGACAAGACCCTGCCAGAAGTGTTGGGACCTTGTCTTGCGCAGAATGTGCTTCTCCTTGTCCAGCTCTTTGCCTTCTGCTGTTTCAAGGGGTGTCAGAACGGTGCCGCGGTCCCTAGGGTGCTCCGTGCTGCCCAGGCAGGAGGCATGGGGTGCTGGGTGCTCTCCTCTTGCCAGGGCAGAGCAAGAGGGTTGCACAACGCTCCTCAGCTTCCCCCCAACACCGGCCCTGCTTCACCTCCCCACGACTGCTGCAGAGAGTGGGGTGTCCTCAGCACCCGAGCCGAGCTGGGGGGCGGCAGCAGCGCAGAGAGCAGAGGCTGCCACAGGTGCCCACTGCTCCCAGTAAGGTGACTGCGGTCAAATGGCAAAGAGCGTTTCAATGTCCTTGACAAGTGTGGGATTGGAAAGGGACAGCCAGACCCTGGGCTTGGCCCCACAAGCTCTGTCCTTGCCCAAAGGTGTCTTCTCAGCATTCCCATCCCTGTCCAACTCCGGCTGATGGGAGCACGGGCAGTCTGGGACACAGCAGGGCCAGGCACGTGCACCTTCTCCCCAAATCCTGTCTTGGCCACACCTGCTTTGGAGCTTTTCTGGAACATCTTCTTCCCAGATTGGGTCCTTGACCATTCCTCATCGGAGCAGGAACCTGGGGGGGTTTGCAGTGGGACCTGCTGGGGGACATCTGGAGAAGGAGGGGGCCCAGCGTCGCCCCCCTGAGCTCCCCTTTGCCCACCGCTGGGCACAGGGATGACCCTGCCAGTGCTTGGAGACGCAGCTTCAAGGCTGGAAGAGCGGTGTTAGCGTTTCCAGTTGGCACCAGCTCTGCCTTTGCTTTCCTCACTCCGCTCTGCAGCGAGTCGGCATCGCTCCTGCTGATACCGTCTCTCCATTAGGGCTCCCGATAGACGCCTGGAGAAGGATGTGCTGCTTGGATAAGGGATAAGAACATTTATAAAGGGCTTGGTTTTTTTCCTCCTCACCCCTTTTCCTTTTTTTTTTTTCCCCTTCCAGATGACAAGTCATTCTCTGCAGTGGTTTTATTGACAGTAAATCCACCGGCAGCAGCAGGGCTGCACGCAGGGAGGGATGGGGTTTCAGGTCGGCGCGGATGCACACATGGATGTTCTTGCTAAGCCCTTGCTTTCCACCGCACAAGAAACCCCAGTCAAGCGGTTCCGCATCTCCAAGCCACCCTGCCTGAAAATCCCATTCTCTGAGGGGTTCTGAGGGGCAGGTGGGGTCCCTGAACACCTCAGGACCCTTTCCTTTGGGAGCTGGGGCGAAGCCGAGTGGTGGAGGAAACTTCCTCGCCGCTGGCCCGCAGCCAGGAAAGACGCAGCTGCATCCTTGGAGCGTGGGGCGCGCAAGCCTTTCCGCGTTACTTTTCAGAGGAGCCGCGTGAGGATTGTGTTAATGCCCACTGGGAGAGGCAGCTCAGGGCTGTGGGTTGAGTGAGGAGCCAACAATTAGCCCCGGGTGGTAACTGGTGACGGCAAGCACCAAGGTGGGAAGGCAAGGGGTAGGCTGGGACCTACGGGCAGTGGGGTGCGAAGAGGTGGAGGTGAGGGTGAGAGGCTGTGGCCGTGGCCTTCCAGTGCAAAACTGGTGTTCAGCCCTGCCTCAGATCCAGTAGCCACAGCTCCCTCCAGGCATGCCCACAGATCCAATTAGATTGCAAAAAGTAATTAAGGGAAGGTGCTGCAGCGTTGAGGCTCCCAGTGCAGGCTCCAGCAGACAGGCAGGCACCGGTGTGCCTTGGGAACACCTCAGGAGCTTGGGCCAAGGAATAACTCAAGCCCTGCAGCAATTTTCTCACCTTCCCAGCAATGTTTTTCCCTGTTCTGCCATGTGCACCTCTGTTACGGAACCAAACCTCCATCCTGCTTCTTGGAAGAGTATCCGCAGGGCAAAGAGCATCCCCAGGGCAAAGATGGCTTTGCAAGGAGAGGGAAGAGATGGTTTTTCCATGCGTTTTTGGGGTTATGCCCTGCTCCGGCTCCCTTGGTGGAGGCAGCCCCGGCTTGCAAATTGCTTTGCTATCTGCACCTGCCACCCAGCTGCTGTGCAGGCTGCAATTTGATTTGTAATGGTTTATTAAATACTGAAGGTGCTGGAGGTGTCGGGCAGTGTTGTCCCCCTTCCCAGGGCGCGATGGTTCCAGAGGTGACTGGCCCTGCAATCTCCAGGATTGTACCCGATATCGAAGGTGAGAGTTTTAATGAAAAGGCCACCGATGTGACATGAGGGGAGGCACTTTCTCCTCCCCGTGGAGGCAGCGCTTTGGTGTTCAGCTGCTCCTTGTGAGGAGGGCGCTGCCGTTTGCCTTGTGTGCCTGGTGTTCCTTTTGCCCTGGTGGGTTTTGCAAGGCTGGTGCAGTGTCCAACCTTGCAGCCTTTCCTGCCATCCCCATCCCATCCAGGCCAGAAATTCTAGGGCAGAGTGTGTGTTGGGGGGAAATTAAATCCCCCCTTGAACCTGGGCTGAGTGACACAAGAAGTATCTTCATCGTCGATCTCCGCTAATTGGTTGCAAATTGCTTCCATCAGCTGCGGTTTTAGAGATTGCTCATCTGAAGTTGCTTCCAGGAGCCCATTTTGGGGCCAAATGCTTCCTAGCTTGGGGAAATAACCATCAGCATCATTAGCAAAAGTAAATTGCATTCAACTAAGGCACTTTTCACGTGTGCTTTCATCACTGGTGGTGGAGCTCCAGTGGTATCTGCGTGGGCTTGGGTACCGCTTCTCCCAGCCCTGCGATCCAGTCCCCGTTGGCCAACCCTATCACTCAGGGCTGCTCCTCGAGGCTTTGCTCCAGCTCTGAAGCAAGAGCAGCTCCATTGCCTCCACACAGGTCCTGGTAGAGGTCCAGGGCTTCCTAATTCACGAGCACATCATTAATTATGTGCTGGAAGCCAAAGTCTCAGCATCTTGGTGAGACTAACGAGGCTATTAGCAGAGCTGCTGCTTGCCATTGCTGGCTCTGGCTGGCCAAGAGCGCGTTGCCATCCCGGTTCGGCAAAGAGAGGAAGAGAAAAGCCTTGTTCAGTGCTCGGTTCTGGGCTACTCACTCTAAGAACGACGTTGAGAGGCTGGAGTGCATCCAGAGAAGGGGAACAGAGCAGGAGAAGAGTCTGGAGCACAGGGTTCCAGGAGCAGCTGAGGGACCTGGGGTGGGGTTGGTCTGGAGAAGAGGAGGCTGAGAGGAGCCCTCATGGCTCTCTGCAGCTCTATGGATGGAGCCAGGTGAGTGTGGTTGTCTTCTCCCAAGTAACAAGTGATGGGATGAGAGGAAATGGCCTCAAGTTGTACCAGGGGAGGTTTACATTGGATATTAGGAAAAATTCCTTCATGGAAAGGGTTGCCAAGCACTGGCAGAGGCTGCCCAGGGCGGTGGTTGCAGGATTTAAAAGTTGTGGGGATGTGGCACTTGGGGTTTAGTGGTGGAGCTGGCAGTACCAGGTGAAGGGTTGGACTTCATGACCTTACACATCTTTTCCAACCTAACCAACTCTGTGATTCCATGACTTGTTGGCTCTTATTTGTTCTTGCTGTTTAAACCATGCCTCGCTACTTCTGAGACCTTTCCAAAGGGAACCACGGTCTCTAAACCCCGGGAAATGAGAGCCCAGCTCCACGATACCGTGGGGTTTCTAAACCAAGCACGTCCCCATCACCCAAGTGGCGATGGATGCGAAGGGTCAAAGACAGCCTGAGCGGAGGGTCAAGCCACAGCGCCCGGAGCTGCTGCTCGTGGGAGTTACCGACGGGGTTATCCTGAGTAAAAATGCAACTCTTTAAAATCAGCGCTTTGCTGCCTCCCTGCTCCGAGCTGCTGGGTCACTCGCCCCCGTGCAGAGCGTCTCCATCTGATTGATGCCGTGTTGTGCCGTGCTCTCGCTTGCACCCGCTTGGCTCTCCCGGCGCGAGGAGCAGCCAGTCCATTAAACACTGAGTCATCCTCAGCAGCATTTAATTTTGTGAGGGGCAGCAGTTTGGATAATTAAAGGCCTCTGTGGCCAGAGCTGGCGGCTGTGGAGGGCAGGGCTGACAGGGAAGGCGAGGATTAATCGGGTGCCACCACCACTGTGGAGGCGCCGGCAGAGAGGTGGCTCCTCTCTCCCGCTCTCCCCTCTCCTGTTTGTGTTTTGGGGTGTTTGTTAACCTTTTCCTGCCACAGACGAGGGCTTCCTTGCTCAGGTGAGTGTGATGACGCTCTGTGCTATTTCTGCCTGGAATAACCACATCCTGATGGGATCTCCCATGGGCAGACACGCTATCTGGAGGCCTTGGCTTATTAAAAGGACAAGCTGTTCGGGGAGCTGGTAATAAAGCCATGAAAGCTTTTACGAACCAGGGTTGAAGGCACTAATATCGTTGTGCTCTGCGTGGGTGAGAAATTAGACAAGAGTTCCTCCATGCCGATGTTTTTTTTTTCCCCCTCCCCGCTATTCATCTTTCTCAACAATTACCTTTTATTTTGATATCTTTCTATTTAAACGTTCAGAGCCGCGCTCCGGATTAAAAGGAGGCTGAATTGCTTAACAACCAGGCACCTTGCAGTGCAGGTGTGGGGGACCTGGAGACACGGAGAGCAATGGGAAATGATCTTGAGCTCTTCTGGAGTTCTGACAGTGGGAATTGTTCCCAAGGGCCAAGACATAAGTTTCTTGTGGCCCATCTCCTGCAGGAAGGCAGACGAACCTACGCACCAGCACCTTGGGAAGAGCTGGTGTTGCTGTATCTATGTTGCACTGACATCACACACCTGGTCTGAACACCTGGGATTTCCTCCAGCCATTCCTCTTGCTGCTCATCAGCCTCGAATCCGGGCGCCCCTTGCCTGTTATGGGGCTGCTGGTTTTTTTTACTGTCCCTTCAGGGCTGTCTCTGCTCTTTTGCCAGCCTGGAAGTCTTGCGATCGATCAGCCACAGCCTTCCAGAGTTGTGACTGGCACGTCGCAAACCGAAGGCGGATGGAAACCCCGCGGAAAGTCACTGAGCGGAGCGTGTGGCTTCATTAGCTCGAGCAATTAGCGTGAGGCAATGCAAACCCACTGGCTACTGCTCAACAACCGCCCTGAAACCCTTTGCCCATGCACCAATTCCACCTTGGCGGGCTCCTGCTATCCTCATTGCTGCCCTGTGTCCAGAAAAAGCCTTTCATCTGGGACAGACGCAGCCCGGGGGCTGCTCCCCTGGACTGGAGGCTCTGAAGATATTCAAGCTGGATGCAACCCATAGCTGGAAGTGTGGGGCAGAGACCAAACAAACTCATGTCACAGCACGCTGGACTCTGGCCGTGCCAAGCAAGGGATCTGTGCAGCTGCCTGCAGTCCCGCAGCACTGCCCGAGGCCGCCTCTCCTTGCTCTCTTTGCCACTCTGATTTCCATATCAGACGCTGAAGCTGTTTTGGAGTTACCTGAGTAGGAACATTCTGCATCACCAGTGGCCACACAGGTGTTCCTGCAGGTGTGTCCAGAAAGGCAAATGCCTTGCTGCAGGCCCAGGCCGTGAGCAGGTACTGGCATTGGTAGGACAGAAGGAGATGGAACTGCTGGAATGTGTCCAGAGGAGGCCACGGAGATGCTGCGAGGGCTGGAGCCCCTCTGCTGTGAGGACAGGCTGGGAGAGAGGGGGTTGTCCAGCCTGGAGAGGAGACGGCTCTGGGGGGACCTCAGAGCAGCTCCCAGTGCTGAAAGGGCTCCAGGAAAGCTGGGGAGGGGCTTTCTCCAAGGGTTTGGAGTGATGGGACGAGGGTGAACGGTTTTAAATTGGGAGGGGGGGGATTTAGATGAAACATCAGGAAGAAATTCTTCACAATGAGGGTGGGAAGGCCCTGACCCAGTGTGCCCAGAGCAGCGGTGGCTGCCCCATCCCTGGAGGTGCCCAAGGCCAGGTTGGATGGGGCTCGGAGCCCCCTGATCCAGTGGGAGGGGTCCCTGCCCATGGCACTGGAACTGGTTGGGCTTTGAGGTCCCTTCCAACCCAACCCATTCTGTGACTGCATGGTGTGTGCAGAGGTGAGATGCTGGGATGTGCAACAGGCAGCACGGGGCAACAGGATTCCCCAGCTCCTCCCTGGCTGAGGATCCGTCCCGTTCCTCTGTGCTGCCTTGCTCATCTGATACCACTTCCCTGCCTGCGCTACCCCGGCTTCGCTGGCGGCTGCTTGTCCCTGTGTCCTTGTCACTGCCACAGAGCTGGTTCAGATCACATTTTCTTTTATTCCCTCTGACACTGGTTGTGGTCACAACAAAACTCATCTCATTAAGGAAATGCTGAGGATCGCTGAAAGGGGAAACGGATCCCCCCATCTGGTAAGTGCCAGGTCGGGCCAGCGGCACGCGCTCGCTGTGGCCCCGAGCACTGCGGAGCCGTGATGGAGACGACAGCTCGTGTCTTGGGGGTGACAACACGCTCCAGCAGCCTGAGCAATGGTGCAGGAGCCAAAGGGTTAACACTGCCAGCGTGCAAAAATCGTCCAAACAGCACCCGATGGGAGCAGAGAGCCTCTCCACTCCCTCCAAAAGCTGGCAAACAAATTAAAGCAATGTTGCAACTAAGGCGTTTCTTTGCAGCAGAGAGGAGGAAAAGCGCTGCTCAAAGGCTGAGGAGACAAAGGCGGCGCAGATGGGTGCTGGGGGACCCGGCGAGCGCCACGTGCTCTGCGCTGCTTTGCTCAGAGCTAAGCTGAGATTTGCCGCTACAGCTCCGTGACAGCGGTTGGAATAACCTGGGGAGGATTTATGGGAACCACATCAGGGCCAAAGGGGGAACCTGCCTGGGAAGGGCTGTAGCTGGGAGTCACTCCAGAATTGCTGCTCCTCGTCGCTTGCGTCCTGTGTCTCCAGGAGGAATTGTGGTTTGCAGGCAGGAAATATCGCATGATATGCTCCAGGCATATAGATCAGCTTCTCTTCTCCCCAGCAGCTGCCTGACCCACAGCAGTCCAACATCTCCAAAACCGAGGTCCCACTTGGCTTCTTGTGCTCTTATTGGCCTTGAAGAGAAATGAAACGGAGAGATGCGAATCCCCTAAACCCGTTTAATGATGCCAGTGGCTGTGGTGGCCCTGATGGAACCAAGTCCAGGGCTGACGGGTGCCTGGGGGAGGACGCTGGTTGGCAGGAGTTTGGTGGGTGATGAAAGGGCTGGTGGAGTTGGGGAGCCTTGGACCTGTAGCTGCTGCCGGTCCCCAGCACGGCCTGATTATTGTCACCCATTTACAGAATTGTCACGTTTCTCTTATTATAAACGGGGGGTTTGCTACCCTCCCCCGGCAGCCAAGCCCATGCAAGAAGCAGATGGAGCCCATCTTGAACGTGCAATCTCAGCAAAAGCAAAGCCAATAAGTGAGTTAATTACCAGCACGTTATGTGAGAGCTGGGGATTCCCAGGGGATCATAGAGATGAAGCAGCCCTTCACTCACCAGCTGCAGGAGCTGAGTGTGCCGGAGGGGCCGGGGGACCTGGCTGGCCACGGTGGGAAGCTGAGCTGCCCTCCCTGGGGATGATTTGCCTACAAAAAACCCCTCAGTGGATCGACTCAGAGCTCTGCAGATGTTATCATGGTCATATCCATCCTTTCCCTTGTGGTTTTCCTGGCCGTGTTTTGGGAGGCATATTCATGGGATGGCTGCAAAGTGCCAAGCGGTGTCTGCTGTCCACAAGGCGGTTGTGACTCTGACTGTGAAAACACAACTATACCCGAGGGCAGAGCATCTTTTGCCTTTGTCTCACTGCTGAGCAAACCTGGGAGAGAAAGCGTAGCAGCTCCGAAACTCCCCAGTCTAAAAGTGAATTTTAACTGGGCTTGAAAGGGTGCTGGCTGCTTACCTGGTGTCTTTGGGGCAGCTTTGCCGTGTCCCCCCAGCCATGCAATGCCTACCCAGTGATGTGAGGAACTTTCCAACTGAAACATCTGCCTGGAGGCAGCACGCTCCACTCTGGCAGCCTGAGGATGTGGATGTTCTGGTTTGTCCTCCTTGGTGCTTCCGCTCTGCTCCCCATCAGCTGAGCCGATAAAGTTTGGACTCATTAAATCCACAAACGGTTTCAAACTCAATTGCCCTGGGCTGGCTCACAGCTCCCCTCCACCCCTCCCCTTGTGTATCTGCCTGCGAGATAAGGACGGCAGTGGCTTTAATTCCTCACTTATGCATCGACTGCCAATTCTCCTGCCCGCTCACCCTTGATAAATATTGCACAAAGATCTGGCTGCCAACGTGCTGGAGATAAAGGTCCAGTCCCGTCAGATCTCCTTCCTCTGTGCCTTTTGTCTCTTTATGTGTTCAATTTGTTAAACAACCCACCTGCTGCAGGAGAGGCTCTTCCCATCTCTGCTCCTGCTTTGGATGATTGCTAAACCTCTGCGTGAGCTCCCTCGTCCCCCGCGCCCAGCCTTGGATGGGAATTGAGGACTAAGAAAAGGCGCTGTCATTTCCAGGCCTTGAATTGTCATTGATTAGGGGATCGATAGCGGAGCCTGCCTTGGCTCAGCGCTCTCCCAGACCTGGCAGGATCCTCTGTGCTGGTGCTGTGCTGGTACCGAGGTGCTGCTGTGTTGTCCACGAGCCCGTCCCGGGAGCAGAACCCAAACTAGGATTTGGGGATGCTCCTGTGCAGCCAATCGACAAAACAGGGAGCATCAGAGGCTCTGGCTGGGCCCAGCCTTGTAAAAATCCTTTTCCCATCCCCGCAGCCAGGCTGGATGAGCACAGTTTGGGGTGCCAAGAGAAGGGTGAGTCTTTGGGAGGCATCACCGGGAGCTGTGCTGTGTCTTGCCCACCCATGGTGTCTGGGTTTGCTGGAACTGGCTCCCCCCCCCACTTAAAAACCCTTCAGGAGCTGAAAGCTGTCACCTGACAGAGCACAAACGGCTTACAGAGAGCGCAACAGCGATGGGCAACGGGAAGCGACTGTGCCACGCGCAGGGAGGATGCCCAGTGCTGATGGTCTCCATGAGACAGCGCAGACCGAAGTCCTGGCGCTGCAGCAGTGTGCGAGTGCTGCTCCTGACCGAGCCTCAAATTTCAGGGCTGCTGCAGGTGAGAGGACAGGCAGTGCCTATTGATTGGGGTGGAGAGGGAGAAACTGAGGAGGGAAGGTCTCAAGCTTATCCCTGTGGATAGAGCTGATTGGTGGGATCCGTTAGAGTTGCTATGCCCACTTTGCATCCTCTCGTGCAGCATCCTCAGTGTCACCTCTCTTATGAGAAGATCAAAATAAAAAAAGAGCTAAGTGATGCTGAGATCTTGAAGTGTTTAAGCTCAAATGTGGCACCTGTGTCTGTTATTCGTGCTGTCCTGCTGGAAGAGCACCTATCCCAGGCAGTTTCAGATGCTATTAATATTTAGCTTCCAGGTCTCTGGATTCCCCAGTGCTGGGGTGGCTCTGACAACATGGATTGATCACTATCACTTCTAAACCCCCACGAAATGTCATCTGAAGTGCAACAAATAATGGCCTGATTATCTGCTAGATCCTAACGCTACTCCCTGGAGATAACAAGCTGCAATTTTCCCCCTGGGCCATACAGTAATCGCCCCAATTACTCCCAAGCAGTGGTTATTAAACTCATGGCACCGCTTCCATTTACAAAGCAAAAATAATTAAGCAGGTGTCTATGTTCACTGTTTGGCTGGGGGTGACTGGGGTTATTGCTGCTTTGTTCTGGGAAAGAAACTCTCGGCGGCTATGGAAAACCTCCATGGCTTTTCTGCTCCCTGTGGCACGGTTCTGTCAAGAATGGTACAAAGAAGCCGCCGGCTGATCAACCAAATAAAATGCAGTTGGTGTCTGTTAATGCTGGGGTTGGTATCCCAAAGGATGTAACCTCTATCCGACTGTAACATCCGAGGGATTTAGGGAGACGGCGTGGTTGGCAAAGCTGAAATGTGATGGGCATAAGAAATCACAGCCTGGGCTCTTGCAGAAGTTGATGGTTTGGTTTGGTTTGGTTTGGTTCGGTTTGGTTTGGTTTGGTTTGGTTTGGTTGGATTTGTGTTGGGTATCGCCCAGCTGCGTGCAGGACACCTGCATTGTATCCCGGGTTCCATCAGCCTCCAGGTAACGGGGAAACCACCCCCTTAGCTCATCGCAGGGCAAACCTGTAGAGAGAGCTACGCTGCAGCTGAGATTTGCACATTGCTGCTGTGTCTGTGGACACACGCGTGCTTGCTCCCAACGCGTGAGCGTGCTCCGGCACCCACGCACAGAGCCAACGTGCACGGGCTTGCTTGGGCAGAACGGCTTCCAGTTTCAAGAGCAGTGAAAACAGGGAGAGGGCTGACCAGGACAGAGGGAGACTGTTCTGGTGAATTATGCATGACACAGGGAGGAGAGCCGTTATCTGCACGGACAAAAGCCTGTGCCAGGCAACCTGGCTCTCCACCGTACCTGTACCTTCCTTTCGCCCGCGCTTTATCTCCGCTCCCAGCTTGTAATTCAGCCCAAATATCAGAGGAAGCTGGGAGATTAATTTTCTCTGTTTGCATGGCAAAGGAAAGGGAACGCTCTCTCACTCCAGACTCCCAGCTGCTTAATCTGCTGCCGAGGCCCGTCGAAGGAAAAGGCAAAAATTTATCAGTGTTGGCAAGTTGCTGGCGTGGGGAGGGGTGTTTGGACCTGGCAGCTGAGCTGAGCCTGGGGCCACACGCTGGCCCCCTGCAAGCAGGTTGTGAGCCCTCACTGCAGAGCTCAGCGTGCTTGATGTGTCTGTGATTTTAGGGGGGGCACTGGGAAAATGCAAGACCCCCACCCCAGTGTTAGGGCTGAGAGGACGGTGTGGGGCTCGGGAGAGCCAGAGTCATTCCCTGCCCTGCCACCGAGCACGACCTGCGTGTCCTTCCAGTGTGTTCATAGCTGCAAGTTGCTCAAATATTGAAGAGATGACAACTGTATTAATACAAAAACCCGATAAAGATCCCTTGAGTTTAAAGCAGGAAGCATCAACTCAGCTCTTACTTCCCAGCTCTCTCCCTTAGTTTCCTCCCTGACTTAAATGAAATCATAAATATCAGCCCACAAAGGTCCTTTGTCACTGCACGCAGCTCCCAGCGACAAGAGGTCATTCATTAAAAGCCAGATGAAGGCAATAGAGACTCCCATTGTTTTTTAACAAGTTCAGGATGAGGCCATGGGTTCTCTGCTGACGTTACGCCCCGTTTCACTACGAGGAGCAGACAGGATGGACCGCATGTCGCAGCAGACAGGTTTGGCTGATCCTGTCCGAGTGCTCGTTAACCCAACGCCAGTCACCGCTGGAAGGTTATCCTGGTTTCCCGAAGGCAGGAGATCACAGATGAATCCAGTTGGTTGCTGGGACCGATGGCACAAACGCAGCTCCTGGGGTACCCTCCTCGCAGACCGCACGAGCGATGCGCTGAGCAATATTTCACCCTGACAAGCGATGGCTGAGGCCTTGCAGCTCCTGCTCTCCCACCCAACGGGCATGGGCGTGATGCCATCTGCCGGCCTGCACCTCGGGCCAGGAGCCAGAAATTGGAAATTAATGCCCCAAAACGTTCAGCTTCCTCTGCCTAAACCTCTGCTGTCCTCCCTGCTCAGCCCGCCCGGTATTTTCCTCACGCTACTGATTCATTCCTTTGTGAAACTGGTGCTCTATTAACACATCAAGACATAATTAACACACCTAAGATAATGTTTTCTGATTTATTTTTTTTTTCCCTAGAGAAACGATGCTGTCTTAAAGTTTCCAGTTCCGCTTTCTTTCCCCCACCTTTCTTTTTTTCTGAATGACTGTTCACGAAGGCCAGCACGCTCTAACTGGTTTTGGATTAAAAGGAACTTAATGAAAGTTTCCCCTGAGCACAAAGCTGTACAAATGGGTTTGCAATTCTGGAGTTAATTAGGCAGGAGCCAGGCAGAGAGATTTGTGTTTGTGAAGCTTTACCAGAGGATGAGGCTGGGAGGGAAAGGTTTGTTTTTGTAGAGCTGCTCGCTCGCACTATGAGATGCCGGGGTAGATTTCTTTGGATTTTACCCCAAAAGATTGAGGTGTGGAGTCACCCAGCGAGCCCATTGGCATCACCTTAAGCAAAAATCCTGGTCACACCATGGGGTCCGCGAGCGCTGCCCGGCAAGGGACTCTCTGGCAGCTGGAAGAGGCGACCAGGCTAAAGACCAACCGGAGTGAGACTGGAGGAGGAACTGGAGGAGAATTTCTGCTGCCTGAAAATGTGAAGTGCTTCCGCCAGCAATCGCCGGAATCATCGAATTAGCATAAATTCTATTAACGGTTTCCCAGATGAGACATTTCAAGGCTTCTCCCTCCCCTCCCCGACACAAACAAAAGAGAATATAATTACTTTGCAATAAAGCAGCTCCTGAAAAGGCCCTCAATCTTTGTGCCTTTTCTGCTCCCTTGAATTAAAGCCGTGTGTGAACGGTGCCTCTGACCTCTCTGCTCTCAGCACACCTTGGTCAGGAAGGGGGAGAGAAAAAAACCATCTACAAAGCTTGTAGGAACCAGGGCTGGGACTGAGCAAGCAGCACGTGCCACAGGGCATGGCCCGTTCGCCGTGTCCACGTCACGTCAGCCGGTGAGGGGGGGTTCTGAGAAGCTTATTTGGGGTACTTGGTTCCTGACGCTCTTTGAACTCCCACCCATCAGGTTTCAGAGGAGGGTTTGGAAGCACAGCATCTGAACACAGATGGAAGACATCGAATTTCCCTAACACCGAAACCCAGTCCCTAACACAGTAACTCACTACAAGCACCACGGGGGCAATAATCTAAAATAATACGCCTTTTTATTGGCACAAGATTACAGATGACAATTTGAAAGAGAAGAGAATTTGCTTATGAGCAAGAGCCTCCTTAACTCTTAAGAATGACACTAAAACAACTCGCTTGCCTATAAATATGATCTGCCAATAGAGACATCTGAGCTATGAAGACTTAATTACAGGCAGGAGCTGCAGGAGGCCCTGGGGCTGACACCGAAACAGCTGAATCTCCTCAGAAATGGGTGTACAAGGAGTGCTGGGATGGGATGCACAGGTATAAGGGTCTCCCAGCAGAGCCAGGTGTAACTACTGGCCTCCGACTTGCTTTCCAGGGTGGAGCAAATTGGGCTTTTGAATGTTTTTCCGTGCCACGAAGTCAAATATCAAGGTCAGTGCCTTTCTTTTGCTTGGCTGTTACCATGGAGGATGAGTCGTGTCTCATCTGGGCCTCAGTTCCCCTATAAAACGTAGATAATTTTGACTATCGGCCTCAAAGAAGCCTCATTAATGTTTACTTTTCAGAGGACCTTGAGGCTTTTTACAATCTATTATGAATTAAATATTATTAAGTTAAAGCAGGCTATAAAACCTAAATAAAGCCCTTCTGACAAAGCAGCTGGAAGTAAGAGAGCAATCTGCTTTACGAACTCTCTTTTCCACTTGGCAATTTTAAGCATTTAGTTCCGCTTTCTAATTGCTAATATCCATTCTTCAATTACCCGCTGTTTTGTTTCAGATTTCAAAGATTAAAACGCATTGTTATTTTATGATTATGCGATTCTCCTTCTTGTAATTGTTGGGTTTGGGTTTGGGTTTTATCGGTTTGCATATTAAATGTCTGCAAATGGAAGACTCGTACGTGGCTTGAAATGGGGTTTCGCCTTTTTGGCACACGGGACGGATCACTGGTGGCTACTTGATGTTTCAAGGACAAAAATCAGAGAACCCTGGAATGGGTTTGGGTTGGAAAGAACCTCAAAGCCCAGCCAGTTTCAATGTCCTGCCGTGGGCAGGGACACCTCCCACTGGGTCAGGGGGCTCCAAGCCCCATCCAACCTGGCCTTGGGCACCTCCAGGGATGGGGCAGCCACCGCTGCTCTGGGCACCCTGGGCCAGGGCCTCCCCACCCTCACAGCAAAACATTTCTCCTTAAGATCTCACCTCAATCTCCCCTCTTTCAGCTCAAAACCGTTCCCCCTTGTCCTCTCCCTGCACCCCCTGATCCAGAGCCCCTCCCCAGCTTTCCTGGAGCCCCTTTCAGCACTGGAAGCTGCTCCGAGCTCTCCTCCAAGCCTTCAAGAGAAGGCTCACAGCAGAACTCAAGTAGCCTTGACGCCCTGTTTGGTAGTGCGCACAATTTTTAACGTGACAGTGCTTTTCATGTCTTTGGGAACAACCGCCACAAAAAGCCGCAGGAGGGGCTCTGGATCAGGGGGTGTAGGGACAGCACGAGGGGAACGGTTTTGAGCTGAAAGAGGGGAGACTGAGATGAGATCTTAGGCAAAAATGTTCTCCTGTGAGGGTGGGGAGGCCCTGGCCCAGGGTGCCCAGAGCAGCGGTGGCTGCCCCATCCCTGGAGGTGCCCAAGGCCAGGTTGGATGGGGCTTGGAGCCCCCTGATCCAGTGGGAGGGGTCCCTGCCCATGGGATTGGAACTGGCTGGGCTTTGAGGTCCCTTCCAACCCAACCCATTCAGGATTCTATGGAAACAGCCCCTGTGGTGGCAACGGCTGCGCTTCGGCCCCAAGGAAGCAGCAGCCCCTCAGCTTCGGGGGGCTCAGGCCCGACTGGCGCCACCAGCCTGCTCTGTTGCTAAGCGACACGGGATGTAACCAGCAACCCACAGTAAAGATGGCGCCTGTCTGGCTTCAACGCGCGGCCGTTCCGCGCCCCCGCCCGCTCTCGCACCGGGGAACGGCGCAGCGAGGCCACACCCTCAGCAGACATGGGCGCCGATTTGGCTTCAAGACGCCCAACGAAAAAGAGCCAATGAAAGGGCGGGGAGGGCGGTGCGGTGCGCTGCGATTGGCTGCCGGCGGGGATTCAAACCGTAGTGCGGGGCGGTTGAGCTTGGGCGGTTGCAGCCGGAGCTCGCGCCGGGCCGAGGGCCCAGGTGAGTGCGCGGCGGGCACCGGGATCCGGGGCCTTGGTGCGAGCGGCGGGGCTGAAGGTGAGCGGCGGGGACTGGAAATTGCTACCCCCAGGCCCACAGCGGAGCCCAGGCCTTGGGGCTCGCCCCCCCTCACAGGGTCCGCGGAGGGTCCCAGGCCCCCGGGGTCCCCCTCACCGGGTCCCAGGCCCCCGGGGTCCCCCTCACCGGGCCCGCGGAGGGTCCCAGGCCCTCAGGGTCCCCCTCACCGGCCGAGGGGAGCTGCCCACCCCACACCCTCCCCGGCACCGGTTTCCTCACAGGTCTCCTCCCTCCCCTCCTTTTGCTCTCGGGTTGGGCTCGGGGCTGGTGATAACCGCCATTAATTAAGGTAATTAAGGCACGAAGCTGTAGAAGTGCCCCTTCCCGTGGACTGAACTGACCCCCGGGGAACAGAGGAAGGTTTTAGCAGAGTGCTTTGCCACACCTTTGTAGCAGAAAGTCCCGAGATATCACAGAATCACAGAATGCCGGGTGGGAAGGGACCTCAAGGACCATCTGGTCCAATCTTTTTAGGTGATCGAATACCAGGTTGGAGGGGACCTCAAGGACCATCTGGTCCAACCTTTTCAGGTGATCTGTACTTTAAATGAGGTGACCCAGCACCCTGTCAAGATGAGCCTCCGGTGTAAAGGAATCCACCACCTCCCTGGGGAGGTTATTTCAATGTTTAACTGTTCTCGTGGTGAAAAGCTTTCTTCTGGAATTCAGTTGGAATCTCTCCAGGATCAACTTGTACCCCTTACCCCTGGGATTTCTGTGTGACTCCTCATAAAAAGGGAGTCTCCATCCTCTTGGCAGACACCCTTTATATAGTACATGGTAACAAGGTCTCTCCTAAGCCTTCTCCTCTCAAGGCCGAACAAACCCAGTTCTCTCGGCCTTATGGTAGGTTTCCTAGCCCTCTGATCCTCTTAGTGGCCCTTCTCAGGTCTCTGCACCCTCTGCAACCTGGTCACGTTTTTTCCTATATTGAGGGCAAAAACTGAATGCAGGCGTGGCCTGACAAGCACTGAGTAGAGTGAGGTAATGACTTCTTTATCTCTTCTGGTGATGCCCTTCTTGATGCACCCAGCATTCTGTTGGCCTTCTTGGCTGCTGCAGCGCTGCTCACTCGTGTTAAGCCTGTTGTCCACCAAGACCCTCAGATCCTTCTCCACAGAGTTGCTCTCCAGCCAGGTGGAACCCAGTCTGAGCTGCACTCCAGGGTTATGTATGAGTCTGAGTGCTTCAAAGCCCTTCACGATGGATTGCTAAGTGTTGAGCAGGTTCTGCTCCTGCCCGGGACCTCTCCCAACCATATCTGCACCCGCTTCTAAGTACAGATTCATTAGTCAGAGCTGCCCCATGTGCCCCAGCAACCTCTTGCATTAGCAGAGTAATTTCTGTGTTGCTGAGCTGGAGACTTTCCTCTTCGTTGCTTCTGTTTATGCTGTTGTTGCTGCTGTTTGAAGAAAATGTGCTGACTGTCTGAATTTTAACAGCTATTTGCAGTAGGGGCTGTAACTTAGAATGCAGCTAAATTTAAAACTGTATTAAAATTCCCCAGAACGTTGCTCCTATTTTTATCTTGTGAAGCTTTGAAAACTTGCAGATTTTTAGTGGCCTATATAGTACCAACTCATTCGTAGACCGGGCATGAACTGTGTTCTGCAGCCTTCCAGAAGGAGAACGGTTTGGGATCCCTCATTTTGCCTTGGGTTCTGAGCCGCTGTAGTGTACTGGAAGTTATTTGAAGCAATAAGGTGGGGAGTTGTGCTGCCTCTGTCTGTGGCTGTTATCCATAAACTGTGGAGTGCTGAGGATCTTCGTTCCCTAGGGAGGAATTTAGATGCATAGATCTCCTTAAAATGGAATAGTTTGGTTGGAAAAGATCTCTGAGCTCATTGAGCCCAACCGTACCTGTTCACTACTAAACCGTATCCCTGAGCACTTCCTCTACTGTCTTTTAAACCCCTCCAGGGGTGGTGATTCAACCACCTCCCTGGGTGCCTCTGCCAATGCCTGAGAACCCTTTCAGTGAAGGAATTTTTCCTGATAGTCAGTCTAAACCTCCCCTGTTGCAATTTGAGACCATTTCCTCTCGTCCTATCTCTTCTTATTTGGGAGAAGAGACCAACACCCACCTTGCTACCTCCTTTCAGGTAACTGTAGATAATTATAAGGGCTCCACTCAGCCTCCTTTTCTCCTGGTTAAACAACCCCAGGTCCTTCAGCCACTCCCATGACCACAGTGCTCCAGACCCTTCCCTGGCTCTGTTGCCCTTCTCTGGGTGCACTCCAGCCCCTCAAGGTCCTTCTTGGTGTGAAGGTCCCAAAAGTGAACCCAGGGTTTTAGGTGCAGCCTCACCAGTGCTGAGCACAGGGGAAGGATGACTTCCCTGCTGCCGCTGGCCACACTCTTTCTGATACAAGCCAGGATGCTGTGGGCCTTCTTGCCCACCTGGGCAAACTGCAACTCAAGTCCTAATGTGTTTTTGTTTGTTCAGCTTCAAAAACTCGCCTTAAAATCATTAATTCTGAAGCTGGTTCTCTTTTCCATGGGCTGGTAACTCATCTCCTGTTTGGAGGTGGGAAGAAAGAGCTCAGCTGTTTATTTAAGTCTGGTTTCTTGGCAGGAAGATGGAGGCAGCGATGGTGAACTTACGGAGTCTGTACGATCAACTTATGCGCCAGGCTGAAGTTTTAAGCGAAGGAAATGAGTGCCGTAAGTTCTGTTTCTGAATTGGGTTGCGCTGTGTGTGTTTGCGTGTTTATATTCTTATAACAAAGGTGTTAATGAAAAGTCTGCCAATGATATTATGGATAATAAAACTGCTACAGGTAGTCAGATTTCCTTGTCAAGATATAGGAAGTCACAGGCTGAACTTGTAGGCAGGGCTGTATTCTGCTTGTAGCAAGCTGATTTCACCCATGCAGCATGTTGTGTTCTACCTCTTCTGGTTGGTACTGACACGAAGGGCTTGATCTGGAATACAGCAGGATCTCGTGAACATCTAGAGTGTAGGTGGGTTTCCGAAAGGCTGCCTTCTCCACTCTTCAGTCAGGAGCAAGTTTCATTAATAGATATCTCCTGTCAGCAGAAGGAGGGGTGCTGCTTCTCATCTGCTTGCCTGGGTAGCTAAAGATGTGTATGTCTTCTCTGCAGAGTTTATTCAGTTAGCGAAGAACTTTGAGGAGTATCGGAGAAAACTGCAGAAAGCCGAGCATGAGCTTGACAGGTGCAAAGATGTCCTCATGAAAACGGAAGCTGAGCGTAGCGCTTTGGATGTGAAGCTGAAACATGCTCGCAATCAAGTGGATGTGGAGATCAAACGAAGGCAAAAAGCTGAAACGGACTGCGAGAGGCTGGTGAGTAATTCTGTTATTACCAGTTAGCTCTTTAGAGTGTGGAGACAAGGTGATTAAACGGCATTGATCTATGGAAAATAAGGGCTGGCGCTCATGATAACTTTTTTCCTGTGGAAGAAAAACACCTCAACAATAACAACAACTTGGCTTGGCTTCTTGTAGTAGCCTTCTGCTTTGCTTTGGGAAAAGGAGACTGGCTGCTGAGCTGTCGTTACCTGTCAGAGCACAGGGCTTTGCAGCCATCAGCTGGCTGCTGACACAAGCTCTGAGAGCCTATCTGTGTGGTATCTCAAACCCTTCAGAGTGGTTCATGCAGTAATTAAACACAGTTTATCTCGTGGCAGCTTCTGAGATTATCTACTTTTCCAGGAGCGGCAAATACAACTGATTCGAGAGCTGCTCATGTGTGATGCATCTGGGAGCATTCAGCTGAGTGAAGAGCAGAAATCTGCCCTCGCCTTTCTGAACAGGGCACAGGTTTCCGTAGGGGGTTCAGGCAACAAAAGGTAGGCAACGTATGTCTGCGCATCTTGTGCCTGTGCAACATCAGGGTCGCACATCAATCCAGCCCTGTGCATCTGAGATGGGGGCAGGACCTGTCACAGAGTCTTGCTTTTTATTCCAGTTTGAAATACAGCTCCTCTGAGTCAGTGAGATTGTTCTGGAACCATTGTTGACTGGAAGCCAAACTGACACAAGTTTCTTCTAATTTTTGATTATTTTTTTTTTTTTTTAGGCTGTCTACAATAGATGAATCTGGCTCAATTCTGTCAGACATCAGCTTTGACAAGACTGATGAGTCACTGGTAATGTAACTCCAAGTTCTAAACTTTTCCTCTGCTGTAAACCCTTCGGGGTGTGGGGTAATCTCCAGGGGCCCCTTGTATTTAGATTACTGTGGTATTAAACTGGTAGAGCTGATTTTCATTTCTCTGGTGTGTTATTGGCTAAAACTTAATCAAAGTCCTGCCCAGGGGCTGTGTGGTATTTACACTGAGCTAACCAGCGTTGTGTATTTCCCACAGGACTGGGATTCCTCCATGGTGAAAGCTGTCAAGCTGAAAAGGAGAGGGAAGCGGGTATGTTCAATTCTTCCTCTTCAAATAGATTCCATTGTTAGCCTGAGCTGACACAATGTCACCATCTGTCATCTCACAGCCACCTGTAATGATGCCTGAGCCACTAATCACAGTCAAACTTCAGATGGATGTGCTTCTGCTCGAATTCTGACCGGCTGTGTTGATTTAGATTGAAAGTTAATTCTGATGTCGTTGTTTGTCTATTGAAAATGACTGTGGAGTAGACTTCTGTGTATTTTGTTCTGTTATGCCCTAGAGTTTGCAAGAAAGTACTTGAAGATTATTAACAGCTGCCAGATTAGGGAAAACCATGTAGGAAGTTAATATTTTTCTATTCTGTAAAGGAGCTTGTGCTTGTTCTGATTTGCTTTGGGTATGCAGGATGCACAGGTGGGAAAGGACAGCTGAAATCATCACTAGCAGAGCTGGGAAGAGTCTGGGATTTGCTTAAATGTCCCTGTTCTCCTTCTTTTCCTTTCTTTTTCCTCTGGATTGGGTTATAAAGCTGGCTAGGAAAATTATTGAAAGAGCAGTATATTGTGGTGTCCTGATACTCCTCAGGGTTGCCATGAAGAACGGAAGAACTTAACGCATCTGTGGTGTGTGCAGACCTTTGTTCAGTCCTAGTTGTACTGAACTAGTATAAAACCAAGTTAACAGTTTACCTGCCTTTATAGACAAAAATACCCTGTATCTTTTCAGCGGTCTTCCAGGCAGTTCATTGAAGGCCCACCAGGTCCTCAGAAGAAAACCAGATCAATTGGCTCCACAGTGGATCAGGTACGGTTGGTGTGCATTCAAACTAGTCGGTTGTATTGCCCACCTGTTTCTAGGGCTGAAGGACTAGTAAAATCCCATGTCCTGTCAGTATTGCTGTCGCTAACTGGGTATTTCTCATTATAGGGCAATGAATCCATAGTAGCAAAGACAACTCTCATGGTCCCCAATGACGGTGGCCCAATCGAAGCCATCTCTACCATCCAGACTGTGCCTTACAGTATGAGAAGCCAGAGGAAGAGTGGTAGGTGTCGTGTCTCCAGTTGTCCTAGTCCTGAAACAACTGCTTTGTAGGCTGGAGGCTGTCTTGGAGCGTTTGAGTCGCCTCCCCCAAGGACTCGGGCAGCTGCCTCTGGGTTTATAATGCGCTCGCTTTGTAGGATAGGTTATGCAGCAGGGGGGTGATTCCAAATGGTCAACGCTCCTCCTCTTGTGTCTTTCAGGTCCTTTGCAGCCTTGGAGCAGCGAGTCAAGCATAGGCAGTAAACAGCTGGAATCCAGATCGGAGACCGATATCCCCAGCACCCCGAAGAACAACGGGGGAGTGAGGCTGCATGACTTTGTTTCAAAGACGGTAGGTCCCCAAGCAGGAAAAACTTGGAAAGGTATCTCCTTCCATCTTTAAATGTGTGTGTTATCAAGCTGTTGGCAAGAGGCTACCAGCCATGTGTCTCAAGTCATTAACTGTACCAGTTACCTGCATGAGTCAGGGAATGGGTTATCCTGCCTGGTTATCCAGTTTAAGTCCTGCTGAGTTAGTGTAACGCAGTAATCTCTTCCCGTCTGTATGCTCTGGATCATCAGGTTATCAAGCCAGAATCCTGTGTTCCATGTGGAAAGAGAGTAAAGTTTGGAAAAATCTCTCTGAAGTGCCGAGACTGCCGTGTAGTCACTCATCCGGAGTGCCGGGACCGCTGCCCTCTTCCCTGTATCCCCACCTTGACAGGGACTCCTGTCAGGGCTGGCGAGGTGAGGTTGGGGGGGAGCTTGGGGCAATACAGCTGCCAACAGAAACGCGCTAATGTTTAATTCGTGCTTAGGCTCCGACAAATCTGCCTTCTACAGAAGAGCTCTTGTTGCTCAGAGCTGCATAATAACACGCAAATGAGCTTCCTAATGTATCATTCAGTAACCAAGTAGTGGGTGGTAGCGATGCAACATTGTGAGGGTGTTGAGCTGTGAACATGGCAGCTCTGGGTAAGCAATCCTGCAGCACTGTGCTGATGGATGTAGTGTTGCTCTTCTCTGGGCTCATGAAGAAGAAATAACGCTTGTCTTTTGAGCCTAGATCTTGCTGACAATTCCTGAGAATTTTCCATGTCTTGAACACTGTCTTTTTTTATTATTATTTTTTTCCCCTTCTGCCTCTTAGGGCACCTTGATGGACTTCGTCCCTTCTACTCCTCCAATGATCCCTTCCATCTTAGTGCACTGTGTTAATGAGATCGAGCAGCGAGGGCTGCATGAGGTAAAAAGAAAATGAGGTGTGAAACAGTGCTAATGAAATGGGTTGCGGTGTTAGGGAAACGAACGTTAACCCAAGTATGTCTTATTTATGGTGTGTGTATAGTGCTGCTCAGCGGGTGACTGAGTGAGCAACGGCGTCTGTAGAGAGCTCAGGTGTGAAGAGAACGTGAGAGTGGAAGAATGTCAGCTTCGTACGTGCAGTTGATATTCTGCCTCTAAGCAATGCTTTCGTTAACAGACGGGCCTGTACCGCGTATCTGGCTGCGACAAGACAGTGAGGGAACTGAAAGAGAAGTTCCTTAGAGGAAAAAATACTCCTTTGCTCAGTAAAGTGGACGATATCCATGCGATCTGCAGCCTTCTCAAGGATTTCTTACGCAGCCTGAAAGAACCCCTTCTCACTTTCCGGTTAAACAAGACTTTTATGGAAGCTGCAGGTAAGGAGTTGCTAAGTGACATCTCCAGCGCTCTCCCTGGCTTTGATGGTCACAGGTTTAGCTGTTGTGTGAACTGTTAGACTGCAGTGCTCTGTGGAGCCCTTGTGCTTGCAGCTGTGTTCACGGTGTGCTGGGGAGATCTCTCTTCTGCTGTACTGTTTTGGAAGAGGAAACAAACAACTTGCAGTGCTTGGGCAGGATACAAAACGATTACAATGGCATGTGAAGTTCCTGGCTTCCTTGTTTCTCAGCTAGCTCTTACTGGGAGGGGACAATTACAGCTGTGCCTCTGGGATCACTTTCTGAGATCTAAACACTTCTTTTTTTTTTTTCCCCCCCCCCCCCTCCAGAAATCTCAGATGAGGACAACAGTGTCGCTGCTATGTATCAAGCAGTTGGCGAACTTCCTCAGGCCAACAGGGACACCCTGGCTTTCCTCATGGTCCACCTGCAGAGGTATGTTCAAAGGGACTGGTAGGTCTGAAAGGGAGATGTTGGCATTGGTGCTTTTTCTAATCGCCTCTCGTTACTGCTTGTGAGCCTGAAGTTTTCATTCTGGAAGGAAAACTGCTTATTCAGAGGCTGAAGTGTGTGTGTGTGACAAGGGAGGTTTATGACAAGTGAGGGGGAGAAGCTACATTCTCTCTTTTTTTTTTAATTTTTTTTTATTTTATTTTTTTTTTTTTTAAATATAGGGTAGCTCAGAGCCCAGACACTAAAATGGACGTTGCCAACTTGGCCAAAGTCTTTGGCCCCACCATAGTTGCTCATGCGGTACCTGATCCTGACCCTATGACACTCCTGCAGGACACGAAGCGGCAACCCAAGGTAGGTGAGCAGAAAGGACTGGCTTGGGTGAATTTAAGGAACCCAAATGCATTGCAGAAGGGAGCTGGGAGGATGCCTCTATGGGTCAGTGTCTCAAAGCTGTGTGCTAGTTTGTAACACCAGCGACTCATGGGTGTCTCTAGGTTGTGGAGCGACTGCTGCTGCTGCCTGTGGACTACTGGAGCCAGCTGATGATGGTGGAGCAAGAAAACATTGACCCAGCGCACGTAATTGAGAATGTCAATGCCTACTCCACTCCACAGACACCAGATTTTAAAGGTAACCCCTGGGTTCTGCACTACTGCCTGTGCAGCTGCTGGATGAAAAATAATGACCCTCAATCAAGGCTGCTTGTCAAACTGTTGAAGCCAGCCGTTCCCACATGCTTTATGGAGGAACAGGGAGGAAAAGCGTGCCAGGAAATACCAGATTTGTCTAGTATTTTTGACAGATGCTAGGGAATGTCTCATGTTCCTTGCATGGCAATGAAAACTTCAGCTGTCCTCATGTTGTTCATTTCGCTGTCTCTTTATTGACAGTGAGCATACTTGGACCGCTCACCACTCCGGAACACCAACTCTCCAAGGTGCAGTCGTCTAGCTCCCTGTCCCAGAGGGTCCGATCTACCTTCAGCAAAACCACCCCCAAGTAAGTGCCAGTGGCTGCTATCCTGGGGATTTTGGAATGACTGCGGGTGGTCTGGACGTTTGAGGAGAACTAAGAATAGATTTCTGGACCCAGTTCTGGGAGCAGCCCGGATTTACTACTCTGTCACCTCTGACTTAATCAGTGCTGTGGTGCATACTGGTTAACGAGCATCATCTTATGGTAGAGAGAGCACCACTTTGTCTGGGAGGTGGGTAAAAATTGGATGAATGACCCCTGGGAAAGAGAGGGTGTTAGACCTCAAATCCAAACGTGATATTTTCTACTTCTCTTGGACTAGATTTGGGAGCAAAAGCAAGTCAACAACCATGCTTGAGCATCAGAGCAGCTTCTTTGCCTCTCCTGTGCTGAAGTGAAGTGAACCTGAGAGTGTCGTCCTAGCGTTTGCACACCAATGTGCATGAGTACAAGAAACGCAAGTCATCGCCACGGCCCTTGGCAGCTTATGTAATAACACATTTTCCTTTTATCTTTCAGCTTAACTGAGACTTCTAATGGGATTTGATTGCAATGTATTTTCTTTATCTGTTGCTGTGCTGTATTTAATATTGGTGAAGAAAGTAACTAGCAGGACTTATTCAAAGTTTTAATAATGATATGCTGCTAGAGGAACTCCCGCTTTCAGTAGCATCCAGGCTTCTACCCACATGCAGTGGAATGGTCACACAAGGATTTTAAGTTGGTTTTTTTAGAACTCCATAGGTTGTTCTTCACACAGCATGGAGCCTTCCCTGATGGAGCCTTGTCAGAAGGCAGCTCTGGGATTGTTGACTTGCACTGTGGTCGTGCAGGCTGTAATCCTGAGGATGGCAGTGTTGCATTTGTCTGATGCAATGGTGCAAATGGTGCTTGGTTTAATTCAGTGCCAGAGGGACCGGGATTTTTTGTAAAGAAACCCTTCCTGATATTGTGTTTATAAGGGAAAAAGTTTGTAGAAGACTGTCTTTAGATACTAACACAAAGGATTCCTGGGTTCTCTAAATAAGTTACTAGTGCTGCTCATCCTAGTGAGGCAAATAAGCAGTTTTAATAACACCCTTGTCTTGGGGAAGTCCTGCTTTCCAAAATCAGGATACGTGCTGTGTGCGAAGACTTGTGGAACGTGTACAAGGTTTATAAAGAGACTGTGTTTTATTGAGCTCTGGAAAACTGTCCTTATCTCTGCAGTTCAGTAAATCGTGATGTTCTGTGTGATGTACGATTCTGTACTCTGGCTAACGCTTTTTAGTTGTGCCATAGAGTTTTAACCTGAGCCTGTGTAGCATTCCAGGAGGCTGTGATGGTGCAACACTGATGTCTTTGCTTGTTCCTTGTTGGAGCAGGAACTGGGAAACTGGCTCTGCTCTTTGGGGACAGATGGGGCTTGGGGACACCCTGGCAAGACCCCCCTCCTCTTGCTTGCTGCCTGCGCTTGAAAATGTGGCTGCAATGCTGGGGGTGAGGGTGTGTGTCCACCTGTGCCACAGAACTTCCACATGGGATGTGCAATAGATAGGACATAGCAGAACTACTACTGTACCTAACGAACCGTGAGTGAAAACCTAAGAAAGGGTGTATCCCTTGCAATCCATGCTCTGGTTGCTCTGAGCTGCAAGGAGATACCGGCTGTTGCACAGGAGAAATCATGTGGAAAAGAATTCAAGGTATTTCTTGATCAAAGAACATTAAAAGCCTCACTTTGGCCTCAGAAACAGTGATGAGGACGCTGTTCCTAGCAATTCCTCTTAAGTGGGTGCCACTGCAAGAAAGCAAACGCCCTGTTTATATTTAGACAGGGGCAAGCACGCGCACGGTTCAGAGGATTAATGCAGATATAATCACATCTATATGCTCCTTAATCAGCAACTGACTCTGCTACATCTGCATTTAATGCAATTAGACAGGCGAGGGACCTGCCTCACCCTCCTCGAGACCCCTCAGCAGTCTGTGATCACATGGAGGAAGCCACCTTCTTATTTGTTGCAAATGATAGAGTTCTCATAATTAAAGGGAGTTAATTTCTCATCCTGCCCAAATCAGCAACTCCCAAGGGAGGGACACAGGTCTACACCTGCAAAGGGTTGTGCTCAGACCCTGTAAGCTGAATTCTTCACCTTTGTTTTCATTCCTTCCTCTCAGACAAGCAGGATCGAGGGCAGGGGGTGTGAATGTGGGGCACTGAGATATCTATGGTCTGAGAAGCAGATAGAGCCTGTATATCCTTATGAGGTGATGGACCTGCTGTTACAGGGATGGATAAACATCAGTCCTTCATGTATTGATTAAACAAGCTTCTGCCTTCCCTTCACAAAAGGGGACTGGGGTCTGGAGAGACCAGAAAGGAAACCCAGCGCTCAGAGCAGCAGGACCTGATCTCACCCCTGCAGCCCACTTCCCTGCTGGAAAGAACATTATTAGCATTAAAGCTTTTAAAAAAGCAGCAAGGCTGAGGTGTTAAAAGAGAAGGATATTGAGCTACAGAATGTAAATACGTCATTGTCATTATCATTAAAAACCCAAAGGTTCCAGGTGACTCTAAGACCTTGGCCCTGGCCTTTGTCAGGCTGGTTTTGTCTGAATCTGTCCTCACCTGCCGGAAACTTTGCTGTAGTTTGTTTAGCTTGGTTACCCATTGCAGTGACTGCCTGGCAACGAGGTGGCTGTTACCTAATTGCTTTTTAGCGATTGAAATTTGCATAGTTTTGTGTAACTGTGAGGTACAGGGGCTGTGCCTGTGATAAATCTGAGGTGCCTCCTTAGGGAGCAGTGCTGACAGAGGGTTGGTGTGCGGTCACGGAGTGAGGATGGCCCCTGGGCCTGGTAGCAGCTTGTCAGTGTTCATTACTGGTCACTGAAGAACACCCGTTCGGCAGGTGACAGAAACCAGTCTGGGAGGTAAAAAACCATAGGTAAACCACAGCATATATGGTCTATCTGGATGTAACACGGAGTTGCACCTCTGTCCATAAAGATTCAAATATAAAAAGTAATAGGAAATACATTTAAAAACAACAGCCCCAGGTAAACCCTAAACCGAGGAGGAAGAAACCAGCAGCCTTAGCATCATATTCTTCCCAGCAAAGAAGAAGAAAAGCCATCAATATCATTTTCCCCCCTTGGGATGCTGATGAGTCACCGCAGTGATGCAAAGGAAGGGGGGCGAATTTGTCATTAAAGGAGTGGGGTAGATACTTTTGTCTACTGTATTTATTTTTTTTTCCTGTTACTGACACCCTTTAATAGAAATCGAGTACTTTGGATATTCGTTGTTAGCACTGCTGTAACTGGATGAATGGTAAGTGATTGCTGTATCCTGATTAGACTGAGGCATTAATTAGACTACCAATAAGTTCTATTTCTTGAATCCTGATGTGTTTTCTTCTCGGTGCATTTTGGCTTGCACATTCTGCTTCTCCGTTGCCTGTGGTGGCTGGGATGGAGCTGTGTGAGTTGGGCGTTGGTGTTTGACCTCCCTGGGGCAGGGGCAGAGCCGGGCTGTGGGCAAGGAGAAATCTGGACCTGAAGTCCTTCAGGCCCTTGGCAGTGGTTCTTGGCTCTAATATTAGGACTGGTTAGAGGAAGATGACAGCTCTTTGAAATAGCTATTAATATCATACAAAGCTTGGATGGAAGTCAAAAATAACAGTGAATGCAAAAACTCCGCACCCCAACGCCAAACGGGAAGTACAGGCAAGGCTTGGTGTTGTGCAAGATAAACGGTGGGAAGGAAAACAAGAGCCGCACTGAGATGCAGAGCAGTAAAATACAAATAGATTTGGAGATAGCTTGACAATAATCCTTGGCTCCAAACCACTTATTATACATCAAATGCTGATCGAATTCTCTGAGCTGATCAAAAGGAAATCCTGGTTGATTTGCCCAGATGTTTCCCAAATTTGGAAAAACACCTGTCTGTCCTAAAGTTCCTCTGCTGCCTCCTCAGGAGTGGAGAGGGTTGACCCAGCATGGTGGTACTCTGCCCCCTCATGCCTTGGAAATGCATTTGCTTTTCTTCCCCTTAGGTTTGTTCCTTTATTTGCAGGGATCTGCTCCATCACTGGGTGAGATGGTTTCTCTGAGCATGTTCTAACCTTTATGCCTGTTTTTTGCCTGTTGCAATACTCTGAGTAGAGGGGTGGCATGGTCTGTAGGAATTACTAATCTTTATAAGACCAAATGAACAGGTTGGGAAATGCAGATTCAGGGTCCTTTATCAAGCAGGAAGAACGGAAATCCAGACTCTTATCCTAGTTCTTCCTGGACACAATGAAAGGGCTCAACCCCCTGGACTGGTCTGCAATGTGAAGCCTGGAAATGCTGTTCTCCTGAAAAGAGGGCCTGTGTGGGGTCAGGACAGCGCAAGGAGCTTCAACTGAGGAGCAAAAGCCAGGACTAAAAATACATTGGGGTGTGGCAGCAGGAGTCCTGGCTAAGTATTTAAATCCTTTCTCTTCTTAATTGCGTCTGACTTCAGGTTAGGTGCAGGTGAGGCTTCTATGAGTAAGAGGCAGGTAACAAAAAGGTGGATTCCAGTTTCTCTCACACCTTTTTCTCAAGGTGTTGACTCTGCTTCTCCAGTTCTGCGCTTGGATGTGCTCACTCTTCCAGGGAAAGCAGCTGGCAAAAGCAGTTTTGCCTCTATTAACGCTTGCACAGATGTATTTGATTCACATGGCTTTGTTCGTCTCTGTACAAATCCTTGGCCGAGAGCTCTGCAGCCGAAAGCCTGCGCTCTCCCCCTGCTCAGAAGCCAGAGGACGGGCAGAGGTTTGCAATAGCATTTACTAGACCGAAATAGGTAACGCTTCTTCTAGACGAGGGCTTATATCCTTCAAAGACGCCTGTTTTCTCCTGCCGTGTATTATAAAGCAACGACTTTGAGCCACGGGCTTTGCTTTCATAACCGGTACCAGCAGATGGCAGAGGGTTTCCGTCGGTGGGCTGTGAGCCCCACGGTCTGCTTTGCTTTCTCTCCAGTCTGTGAAGAAGCAGCCAGGATTTCTCATCACAGCTGCATTGTTTTTGAACAATTTTCCAGTTCCCCTCCCCACCCCCTGATTTGGATGAAAAGTCTTGTATTTGGAAACGTGGTGGTTTCTCTTGGGTGTAAACAGGGAGGGAAAACAGAGCAAGATTTTAGAGAGCGGGAGCTGCCACCAAAGGGCATTTCCCCTTCTTCACAACCGAGTGATGAAGGTCCCCACAAAAGACCAGGCAGCAAATTTAAGAGGAAAATAGAAATATTTTTTATATATATATTGAAACAGAGCACAACATTATGTAAAGCCAGCTTCTGCCTCACCAAAATATTTGACCTCATTGTTTTCAGATGCTTTGAATGCTCAGCAGAGCGCGGCCTCTCTGTACGTGCCCTGATTCTTACCCTCACTTGAGTTACCTGATACTGGGACTTAGATCTGTTGAATTCCTCCTGGTAGAGGGGGCCAAAACATTCTGCTTTGCTGACACAGGAGCATGAAATGATGCGTAACCACCGGAGACTGGATTTGCTGCCATGGGATGATGCCGGGATCTCTGTCTGGAGGTGGCAGTGAATAGCTTCACGCCAGACACTCCTCGTTCCCCGCAGACCGGACAGGAGATGCTTACAAAACTGTCTTCTTTAATCTACAGCAAGACCTGGGCAGCCTCTTGAGCACGAGCAGAAAAAGGGAGCTGATAAGCGTTTCAAAATTTTAGGCACTTCGGGAAGGTATTTCAGCCTATCTCTCCTGAATTAATCTATCCCCCAAAATATGAGGATTCAACTGCCTGTTTACAGCTGGCTGAGCCAATGGGGTCACCGCAAAGGCTCGATCAACGGGAGAAAAATAATTCTAGGGAAAAGAAAACAGATGATAGCGAGGGGTTCAGTTAACTGACCTCAAAAACACAGCTCTCGCTGCCTGCTGGCTACGTGACCGCCTCAGCATCTCCCACGTACACAGGGTACGGCTGCAAAGCGCTGGAAGACACTCTGATACCAACGAACTCCCCTGGCTCCTCAGGGAGGGCTTCTTATCTCCCATAGCAAAGCCTTCCCTTCTATCAGCTCTTTGAGAGACACTCAACTGTCTTCCAACTGCTCTGATGTGGTGATAAGCCCAGAGCACTTGCTACTCAGCGTGGCTGGGAAGCTCCAGAGCACCAGGGGCTGGCTGGCAGCGGAGAGCAGCACAAATCCTGCTGGGAGCGTGCAGAGCAGCTGGGATTTAAATTGGAAGGGGAAAGACTTGGATTAGACATTAGGAAGAAATTCTAAGCGACGAGGGTGGGGAGGCAGTGAAAGAGGTTGTCCAAGGTTGGATGGGGTTTGAGCACCCTGACCCGGTGGGAGAAGTCCTTGCCAAGGGCAGGGGTTTGGAACTGGATGGGCTTTGAAGTCCCTTCCCACCCAAAACTTTCCATTATTTTATGATGTAACTGGTCCTTCCAGTTACAGGAGCGTGTATCTTTCTCACCTCTATAGATGGGAGGCTTCAAAAGTAATTTTAATTGCCATAAAACTAAACAAACTTCTTTTCCAAGCAGGAAAAAATACACCTTGAAATAATGAACAATCAGCAGCTTTAAACTACCTAGAGATAACAGAAATACAGCGCAAAATGACTACAGACAGAAAGAGCCTTTTGGAAGTGTTAATTCATGAAGCAAGAGCTCAAACTGAGCCTGAACGCCTGCTCTCCCAAGCAGGGAGGGAACCTGGATGGCTCCGTGGGACTCCACCACATCGTTTGCTCCTGAAACATCCCTGTTTCCTCAACTGCCGCATCTCTCTTGGGCCTTTGCTCTCTGAAATGTCAGCACACCCTTGCTGAGAAGAATTTTACCCTTGGCCAAAGTTAAAAACAAGAGATTATTCAATGGGATTTCCTGTGTGAGCAAAACTGGGTTTGCCGACCCCCCGAACCTCTCAACCTTGAAGGATGATGCTTGTTTGCTTGGGCTTTAACTTGGAACCAAGTCAGCAAAGTCTTTTTGTCCTGATTTTTATCTAAACATACAAAAAAGAAGGGGGAGAATGAAAATATACAGTGCCTTCTAGAAAAAGAAAACAAATTCTCCCACTCCCTAATCCTGACTCTTCCTTCATCGGCGTTCAGGAAACCAAGTGACAAGAGGCGAAGTTGTGTATATAAACTGTAATTTCCAACTTGTAAGAAGACGGCTCCCTGCTCACTTCTCTATCAAGTGGAGCTGGAGGTGGCCATTGCTTATCTAGGCAAGTCTATTGGCCTCATCCTGTGCGAGCTCTCACCTGGAGGGCAGGTTTTCCCACTGCCCCTGGAGGTGTTTAAGAGGGGATTGGATGAGGCACTTAGTGCCAGGGTTTAGATGATGAGTTGGTGTTGGGTCATACGTTGGACTCGATCATCTCAAAGGACCTTGCTAACCTTGTGGTGCTGTGCTGTGATTTCACCTGCTCACAATAGCATCTCATAGAAGGGTTTGGGTTGGAAGGGACCTCAAAGCCCAGCCAGTGCCACCCCCTGCCATGGGCAGAGACACCTCCCACTGGATCAGGGGGCTCCAAGCCCCATCCAACCTGGCCTTGGGCACCTCCAGGGATGGGGCAGCCACCACTGCTCTGGGCACCCTGGGCCAGGGCCTCCCCACCCTCACAGCAAAATGTTTCTCCCTAAGATCTCATCTCAGTCTCCCCTCTTTCAGCTCAAAACTGTCCCCCTCATCCTGTCCCTGCACTCCTTAATCCAGAGCCCCTCCCCAGCTTTCCTGGAGCCCTTTCAGCACTGGGAGCTGCTCTAATGTCTCCCCAAAGCCTTCTCCTCTCCAGGCTGAACAATCCCAACTTTCCCAGCCTGTCCTCATATGGGTGCTCTCCTGGAAGCTTTTCTTCTGCTCCATCCTCTTATTCTCACTTAGGGCACATCTCAGCTGACAACTGTTCCCTGGTGCACAGCAAAGACGTGGTGCTGAGTATCTCTGCCTGTACCATCCCACCGGCTGTTTTGGTGCCTGTAAGTCTACGTTGAATTAGACAAGAAGAGGCAGTACTTGTGTTGGCAGCACCTTTGTAGCCCACATTTGGGGACACCACTGGGTACAACCATGGTGGACACTGTTTTTGTATCTACTGTCTCCTGCTTGGCCAAAGCCTTCTCCAGGGTACAATGGCACCCAGGTGACCCATGAAGCCTTTCTCTTCTTGTGTTTTCTTCCTCTCTTATTTCGGTTCAAAGTACCTGACGTGTAGAGAAAGCTCTCGGAGCCTTCCCGAGTGGTTTATTTTTAGCATCAAGAGCATGATCTGCGCCCCGGGGCGTGCCTTTAGGTGATGTGAAGACACTTGAAATTATAAAACTCCCTCTTTCCAACACAAGTGAGCTCTTCAACCTGCCCAGACTCTGTAGTGGCTTAATTCACTCCTTGTGATCCTTTGACGGGATTTTATTTGATGTTTCATTTTCGAGATGTTGCTCCCCATGTAAGTGTTTATCGAGTCCCTCAGCCCCTCCTCTCCAAAGCACCAGAGTCCTGGAATTTTTTGCCCTAAAGGCTTTAAACCAGTCCCGTGGTGCTTGCATGATCCCAGCGGCGACTTTGGCCCCGCAATCGCTGACTGCGTGAAACGAGAACCCCTGATTATTTTCACAGACGCCGTTCCTGGGAAGGTCTCGCAGCAGCTCTCAGCATCTCAACCCCTCGTTTATGAAAGTCTCCGCCTGTGCAGGCAGGAGGCGTTTCATCCGGAGCTGGAAGACATCAGCCAAGCAGAATTTCCTTTGAGCTGCAGATAAGCAGATTCTGGTGATAGAGAGGCCCTGCTCAAACAGACCCTGGGCTTCGAGCTTTCAGAACAGCCTCCAGGGCCAAAGGGGAAGGAAGTCTTTAATATTGTGAACACAGGACACAGAGGGAAAAACAACACTTCAAGATGCATCACCCTTAAACGTACGCCCTGAGCTGCTTACCCATTGCTGCCAAGGGTGAGCATTCCCCAAGCAGCCTCGGTGCCCAGGACACGAGCAGCGAGGCTGAAGGTTTTCTAAGCCTGTGCATTATTTGGTAAGAATTCCTCAGGAATCAGCAACAAAGAGGTGACTTGTTGTGCAGGAAACCTCGATCAGCCATGGAGAAAGCTGATTACAGGCTTGGACGTATGAAAAATCAGGTTGTCTTTGTGTATCATCCGAATGGACAGATTACAGAAAGGAAATCTCTGTTAAAAAAAAAACAATTCCAGCCTCTTCACTGAACTCCGTAGAGCCCGGCTTGCTTGGTGTTGAGTTGTGAAGCACGTCAGGGTGCGCACAAGATCACTTCTTGGATACTGGAGGTGTTCAAGGCCAGGCTGGATGAGGCTTTGGGCACCCTGACCCAGTGGGAGGTGTCCCTACCCATGGCAGGGGGTTGGAACTGAATGGGCTTTGAGGTCCCTTCCAACTCAAACCATTCCGTGAATCTGTGAAATTGCAGCTCTTTTCAGCATCAGCAGCACTAAAAAAGAATCTAATAGCCTCTGCTTTCAGAGAGCAGAAAGATGCAGTGCCCTGCGCTGCCCAAATGCTATCAAAAAGATAGAGTGGGATAATAAAGTTGTGGTCAAAACCAGCAGAAGATAGAGGCAAGCTGTGAGGCAAAGTGGTTCACAAAAGAAAATCTTAGAAAAATCGATAACAAATCAAAGTACAGTAATCAAACCCCAAGTGGTTCTGGAAAAGTGACTGAGAAAAACTTTCTAATTTCATAGAATCATAGAGTGGCTTGGGTTGGAAATGAACTTAAAGATCCTCCAGTCCAACCCTCCTGCAGTGAGCGGGGACATCTTCAACCGCGTCAGGTTACCCAGAGCCCCATCCAACCTGGCCTTGAACATCTCCAGGGATGGAGCATCCACCACCTCTGGGCAGACTGACCTGTGCTCCAGTGGGAAGCACGGATGGAGATCAGAGAAACGTAGGCAAAACGTTACACCGTGGTCACAGCCGCCATAAAAGCATGGATTGGTGTCAGCAGAGGAACGAAGGATGACTCAAGGGACTCCCTCCCGGTTTCTAGGGTCACAGGAGAGATTGACCACAGGAAAACCTCATCTCAGGGCCAGATTCACCGTTGACATGGCAGAATATCCAGTAACGGTGACTTTGTCCAAGGATACCTGGTTGAAGAAAGGCAGAAGAAGATAATGACCTTGAAGGACCTTGAAGCAAGGACCTTGAATTGCAAAGTGATGCTGTACCTCATTAGATATCGGTCGGGTGGGAGCTCTTCAGCCCGGCTGGTCCAACTGCAGGTCCAGAGGTTGCTTGGTGTGTCTCCTTGTCACCCCAATCAGTGCTTGCAAAAGGACACCCCCATCTTTGTCACCCTCCCAGCCCACCAAAAGGTGTTACAAGAGATGGTCTGCCCACAGCTTCCAGAAACCACCTCAAGATGGTGCTCCAGCCAATTTCCTGCTGTTTTCAAAGCCTTTGCACGCATCCCAGATGGTTTTCTCTGCAAATCTTTGCTTAATAGTAAAAAACGAGGGGGGACGGGGCTCAGGCCTTGCAGGGAGCCTTTAGCAGCCTCTGCCAAGCCCTTCGTCCCTTTGAAAGGCTCTTCGCTTCCAGCTCAGGGACTGGAAACCCCGGAGCGGCTGCCGGGAATGAGTCACAAACAAGGTCCCCATAGGAAAGGAGAACTATGGATTCATAACCTTGACCATTCTGGGTAGGAAAAGTTTATTTGTCCAGCTTGCTTTATAAATAACCCAAAAAGCAGCAGCTTTGTTTGCATGTTCTCTGCTTGGCCGTGCGGTGGAACCTCAGCAGAGCCTGTCTGAACCCTGGCAGCCGCTGCCAGGGAGATCCGTGCCTGGGCAGGCGTTTTATTTAATGACTCACAGCATGCAAAATACCCCAAGAGGAGAAGCTCAAGGAGCAGGATCTGGGACTCTGTGGCATGGCAGTGCTGTAGGCACAGCACCAAGGACCTTCCTGCTCCCTCTGGCCCCTGGATCTTGCCAAGATACGTCCTCCACTCGCATTGCGCGTAGAGAGAACCATCAGCAGCCTCCCCACGCTGCGCTGCGGTATCGCCGCGTGGCTTCCTGAGTGCAAAAAAAGAAGGGGTTAAAAAGAAATTGGAGCAATTTGGGGCAAATGGAAAGAGTTGAGGTCAAAGAGCAAAACCGTTAATGGTGCAGGGAGTCAGCTCCTGCCACAAAGGTAACTCCAAGGAGAAACTGAAACCCTGAGAGGCAAAGTAACCCCCTGCAGGCAAGGTTAACCCTTGACTTTTAAGCCTGTCAGCAGGGACGGTCTTCTGGCAATTGTTTGCTGCTGGGATGAGGAATCACGGATTCATAAAATCATGGAATGGTTTAGGTTGGATGCGACCTCAAAGCCCACCCAGTGCCACCCCCTGCCATGGGCAGGGACCCCTCCCACTGGATCAGGGGGCTCCAAGCCCCATCCAACCTGGCCTGGCGCACCTCCAGGGAGGGGGCAATCCACAGCTTCCCTGGCAGCCTCTCAGACCGGGAAAGGTTCTTACTGTTCACTTCCAGGCTGGAGAGACGCCTGCCTTCCCCTTCGCGGAGTCGGGCAGAGATGCCATGGCTAAGGAGGAGCCAGGCTCATCCTCATTGCTGACCCCTAGAAAACTCCTTGCTGGCGCCATTCCCAGCACTGGAAATGTGTTGATGCCCTGTGTTCCTGACACGAGTGGTACGGGGACAGCGAACAGCATTAATGAAGAGCTGAGCCTTCCGTTAATCATGAGGGGGTTTGTCAATCCCTCCATCATTTACGCCCATACAGTGTTTTTCTCCCTCTTGCAGTGCAGGAACAGCTCCGGCTCTTCCTTTATAAAATAGAAGGGGCAAGATATTTACTGGAAAGGGACAAATATTCTTTAACACCAAGCAATAAAGCTGAGCAATTGCAGGAGCCTACAGGAATGGTACAGGCAGACACCACCCAGGCACCTGAGCCCAGCACCGTTTGCCAGGAGACTTCACAGAGCCCGATAGCGGTCGGCTAACGAGCACTGGAATCCTGTGAGCTGTAGTCATGGGACAGGCATAGGACACGGAGAACTCTGCAAAGTATGTGGAAAAAGAGAAGAAGTGGAGGGTGAATAGAAACCCTGGACTCAGCACTTTGGGCTGTTCTGCCTGTTTCTTCCATCTCAAGCAGTTTTTCCTTGGGCAGCTCCATGTCCTCTAAGTCTGGTTTGCGGAACGCTAAGGACTCAAACAAATCTTTCGAATGAGATACTTCCCTTACCCAACCCACTCTTCCTTCAGCCCTTATCTGCCCTTACCTGTCTCCACTAGGTCGCTTTAAAAGTCCCAGACACTTCCTTCCTTTGTTTGTCTTGGCCAGAAAGGGAAATGTCTTCTGTGTCAAAGGGTTACAGCAAATTCCTGTCCAAGCTCTTTAGTACCCCTGGCCTGATAAATCAAACTTCTCCTGCTCAGGGCTTTGCACAATCAACCAAACACTTTCTCTCCACTCTCCCTCTCCTGCCTGCACACAGGATTGAGATGGAAGCGACAAAACAAGGAGTTAAATCCTTTCCGACTGGTGCAAACGGGGGACTGGGAACTGGCTGGAAGTTGTGCCAGGGGAGGTTCAGACTGAACATAGGGAAGAATTTCTTCCCTGAAAGGGTGGTCAGGGATGGGCACAGCTGCCCAGGGAGGGGGTGGAGTCGCCATCCCTGGAGGGGTTTAAAAGACAGGTAGAGTTTCTTAGGGACGGGGTTTAGTAGGGAGACAGGCACGGTTGGACTCGGTGATCTTGGAGGTGTCTTCCAACCTTATGATTCTATGATCTGGGTTTCTAAGAGAGCAACTCGTCTCCCATTTTCATCCCAGGGTTTTGCTGAGGAGAAAAGAGCCCTCCCCCTCGGGTGAGCAGTTCGGCGGCTGCAGGTGCAGAACGAGAGCATCGGGGCAAGTTTGAAGCTCGACAGGGAGGGGTGAGGTTGTTAGCCACAAGCTCACCATGCAGGCAGCACTTCGGTTGGATGCTCCTTCCTTTGCAGATGAGCACCTTGATCTCAGCTCCCCCCTCTTCTTCTCAGCGAGTGAGCCCCGTGCGGTCGCCCGCGAGCAGCACACCTGACTGCGGGGTGCCTGGTGCCGGCACCTGCTGAAACCACAGCTCGAAGGAAGCCAACCTTCCTCTCCCTTGCTCAAAGGAAGGCTGCGCTGCACAAAAACGCAACTGAATCAGGCTGTTGTCACCTCAAAGTCCCCTGGCAAACAGGAAGCTATGAGAAAGGGTGGAAGAGCAAAGTTTACGGGCTCTTGGGTAGCACCAGGAACGTACCCCAGCCACCACCTGCAGGGAAGTGAAGGAATGCTTTCCAGGTAAACACGTGCATCTGGGTTTACCTGGCCAGCTGATGCACTGACACTTGTATCCAAAACAAGGGATGAGTTGAGCGCTTGCGTTCCTCTCCTTGAGCTTTGTCTTCAGACAAAACGTTAAACTGATGCACCACCTGCCAGAGCAGCAGCTCAGGTTCAAGCGGCTGTTGGCAGAGCGGCTGTTGTAGCCAGGGAGACCCAAGAGATCAATGGTCAGCGATGAGCTTCCTCGGTGCCAACACCATACTAGGTAGTACGAGGGCTTCAAAGTCATCCTCCCTTGGAGAAGAAAGGTCTTTCCCCCTCCACGATGCCCCTTTCACCTCCAGCTCTTCCAGAAAGGTGGAATAAATCCATCCAGGAGCGATGGCCACCTTATGATGCCACGGGCTGAGGTTTCAGGCTCACGTCTGTGAGGTTCCCTCGTCGCAGTTTGCTGTTGTAGCAGACAGGGATTGTCTCTCTGTGGGCTGATGGGAAGGTGCCAGGGGCCAACACGAGCCCAGGGAAACGCGACTGAGTCAGATAAAAGCCGTTCTGCACCGAGATACGCTTGGCTGTCAAAATACCTGCCCAGGGAAACCTAGAGGGGAAAACAATCAGTTTAAATACATCGATCCTAAATAGTAGGAACCACACACCCAGCAACATCCAGGTAGGCAAAAGTCCCAGCCCTGGTTTAGGAGTCCATCAAGACTAAACGCGTCAGCATCTCCAGCTGGATTCTGCTGCACGTGCACACTCAGAAGCAACTTTCCCATCCCTGGCACTGAAAGTTCAGAACCCTGGTTGCTACCATGAGCATTTCTTTTCAATCATCAGGTGTTGCACAGGCGGGTGCAGAGGCCAAAGGGAATTCTGCCTCCTCGGCAGCTCCAAAAGGGATCACAAGGAGGACCAGAAGCACCTTCTGCTGATAGTGCCAAGACAACAGTTTGAGCAAGGCACCTTCATGTTTCTCCACCATCATCCAGGTCCTCTCCTTCGCTCCCTGGGCACCAGGGTTGCCCATTAGGGATGCGTATGTTTAGAGTTTTTCATCATGACTGTTCTAAGGTTTCCATTTCCAGGCACGCACAGAGTCAGCACTGGAGCTCCCTTGATTCAGCACCTCTCCTTTCCTGGTGCCTCATCTCTCCTTAGTGATTAAGATCCATCACGAAAGCACAGCAAGAGATCTTTGATGGCAACACGAGAGCCAACAGCCGTTTTTGTAGGTCTTCCTGCTGAAGGGTAACGGTTTTGAGCTGAAAGAGAGGAGATTGAGATGAGATCTTGGGGAGAAATGTTCTCCTGTGAGGGTGGGGAGGCCCTGGCCCAGGGTGCCCAGAGCAGTGGTGGCTGCCCCATCCCTGGAGGTGCCCAAGGCCAGGTTGGATGGGGCTTGGAGCCCCCTGATCCAGTGGGAGGGGTCCCTGCCCATGGGATTGGAACTGGCTGGGCTTTAAGGTCCCTTCCAACCCAAACCTTTCCATGATTCTGTGAGCCCACCCTGGAGATGCTCCGACCTGAGGTGCTCAATGTGCCCTTGGAGCCAAGGGCCACCACACGACCTGTTGGGATAATGGATTAGAAAAAGGGCTGTGATATTTCTTATACATTTCCTGCAGGTTTTGAAGTCAGGCCTCTCTGTATGACATCCCATCCCTCCTCTTCACAGCTGCTTCTCATTTCCCAGCCATGCTCTTCCTGTTTTGCTGGAATTAGTCTTTTCCCCCCTTTTTTTCCTTAAATCTTTTTGGAAAGGTGGGGTTTGTGCTCAGCAGCTGCACACAATTCTCTACCCCATCACTATATATAGCCCCAGACAGGCCGAACAAATGAAGTAGGACTGGGGTTAATCATCATGGGATTGAGCTCAGCTGTCTCTGAACTGTGATTTAGTGGGATGTGGGCCAGCCAAGTTCCTCCTCACACCCTCGCTGTGGAGTTGTCCACAAGGGACCAGCCTTTTCAAAAGGAGGAAAAATGGTTTGAAATGCCTTTTTGCTAGCTCGAAACTTGAGAAGATGTGAAATGATTCCAGCAGGTCTGGTCTTGGATGAGGTCTCTGGGGAGACGCTGGTGGGATGTGGTGGTGGCAACATGTACACTGCTGGGCCACCCTCTCCATCCTTGGGAGGTGCTGCTGGGCCACCCTCTCCATCCTTGGGAGATGTTGATGGGCCACCCTCTTCGTCCCTAGGACGCGCTGCTGGACTACCCTCTTTGTCCCTAGGATGCGCCGCTGGATCAACCTCTCCATCCCTAGGATGCGCCGCTGGATCAACCTCTCCATCCCGAGGACAAGCCGCTGGACCACCCTCTCCATCCCTAGATGCTGAGAGGCAGGAGAATGGGTGAGTTTAGCCCTTGTTCCGCAGTGGAGCTTGCAGTGGTTGAACAGTTGCTCATGGAAATGCTGCTTGAGGAGCACAGTTGGAGTTAGGCTTGGTATTAGGAACAAACTCCTTACTGAAAGGGTGATTGGCCATGGGAATGCACTGCCTAGGGAGGTAGTGGAGTCGCCATCCCTTGGAGGTGTTTAAGAGGACACTGGATGAGACACTTAGTGCCATGGTTTAGATGATGAGTTGGTGTTGGGTCACAGGTTGGACCCGATGATCTCAAAGGACCTTGCCAACCTTGTGATACTGTGAGTTGCTCTCAGAGAGTGCATCCCAGTGGGAAGATCTACTCTGGGGTGAGCGGTAGGAGGGTCTTTCAGTCTGTGTCCCCTACCTACTGCGCATCAGGTGTCCAGGATGTCCTCGGTGTTGGATATCTTGCCCATCTGTCACACAGAGACCGGGTACAGCTGTCCCTTTCCTGAGGGGTGTTATCCTCGCAGGTGTCCTGGACGTTGGGTGCTGCAGCAGTACCGAGTCCCCCAGGGTCCCGTCCCAGAGTGATGTGCAGGCTGCAAATCCGCAGACTGCCTGTGAATACGCACATCATCTTCTGGGAATGTCCCAGGACACCACTCCCACCTGGCGTGGACGCTCTCCATGTCTGTCTTTACGTTCCTTTGGGCTGGCCCACAGTTCCCGTGGAATTTCATGACATCTTGACCTTTTTCTTCTCCACATCCATCCTCAACTTCAGCTGGGGAGCTGGATGAAGAGCAAAGAAGTGCTTGCGGACTACACGAAGCTTTCCCTTTGAGGGAGTCGTGTGCATAGCCGGGGATTTCAGGAGCCCACTGGAATGTGTAGAGGTTTGTTTTTTTCATGATAGGGTCTTGAAGAAGTGCTCTTGGAAAATGTCAGCAGAGATTAGAGCGCTGGGGCTTAGCGTTTGCGTGACGGCGGCGATTCAAAGGAGCCAGGCATGTGCTTTCCTTCAGAGAATGGGGCAGGGCATGGTTTCTGAAAGCCCTGCTCTCAGCCCGCCCCGTCCCAACATCTCCCCATTCCCACCTCAAAGTCCATGGGCGGCTTTTTTCCGACTCCTACAGCGTGAGCCTACAACCCATGTTTGCACATACGTGCACCACAGCTGGTCTACCTCAAAAGCTCTTTATGACCCCTGTCCTCCCGCTCTGCTTAACTGCCCGTGTTCTTCCTCGAGGGCAGAACATGCCCTTCCAGGAGACTCCAACCACATTGTGCCAAAGCAGCCGTGCACACGTCAGGCTCTCAGATGAGGATCCTTCCAACCAGCAGCTGTGGGAAATGTTCTCTTGATCAGAGGATGCAGGGAGAGGATGAAGGAGAAGGGTTTTCAGCTGGAAGAGGGGAGACTGAGAGGAGATTTTAGGAAGAAATGTTCTCCTGTGAGGGTGGGGAGGCCCTGGCCCAGGTTGCCCAGAGCAGCGGTAGCTGCCCCATCCCTGGAGGTGCCCAAGGCCAGGTTGGATGGGGCTTGGAGCCCCCTGACCCAGTGGGAGGGGTCCCTGCCTGTGGCAGGGGATGGAACTGGCTGGGCTTTGAGGTCCCTTCCAACCCAAACCATTCTATGATCCTTTTTGACTGCTGGGGTGCAAACATCCACAAAATCCTTCTCTCTGCTTGCCCTGCAGGGTAGGGTTCGGAATTTGTCTTTGGCCTTGAGTGTCTCTGACAGAGGCAGAACTTCTTTGGGACAGAACTTACTTTGGGTGGCCATTCCAGTCCCTTCAGCCACACCTCCCATGGTGAACACCTTCAGGAACCTCCTTAGATCCACCATTATAACCACTTCCAGTGATCGAGCTGCCACGCAACATCTTTTGGTTCCTCCGGTTGTAAGACATGATCTTCCCTGGCTTTTCTCCTCTACCTTTGAAACACAAAGGTTTTAATCTTTCACCCTCTTTCTTCTCCCTCCTGGGAGTCTTTTGCCTCTCTTCTTAATTAGGCAGGATTGCCTCACTTCCTTAGGTATGGAAATGTCTCTTTGTTCAACAAGGCAGGATCTCTTATCTCTGCCTGGTCTTTAAAGACCTCTGCTCTTGGCGATTCTCTGTCCTTACACCTAACCTGCAAATGGTGCCAATATCCAACTAGGTAAAAGCTTGTAACTTCTTATAATATATTCAGACCTGGAGTGACCCAGATTGGGGCGTTTGCCAAGCTCTCTCCCAAGAACATCTTTTACATTGGATGTTAGGAAAAATCTCTTTACTCAAAGAGCGCTGAAGCATTGGCAGAGGCTGCCCAGGACAGTGGTGGAGTCTCTATCCCTGGAGGGGTTCAAAAAATGAGTAGATGTGGCACTTTAGGACATGGTTCCGCTGACACTGTGGTGCTGGGCTGATCGTTGGACTGGATGAGCCGAGAGGTCTTTCCCAACCTTCACGATTCCATGATCATTCCCATGATCTTCCTTTTTCCTCTTTCAGAATATCAGGTTCTTTTCCGAATCTCTTCTTAGATAAAAATCCCATGAACAGTTTTATTACCTGTGGGCCTTCTCCAGGACTGCACAGGACACCTGGGTGACCTCTGTGCTCTGTTCCAGGTGTGCAAACTGCATCACCTTGAGTCCCACCGCGCTTACTCTGCTGTGGGTTTGCACCAGCACTGCAAACCCAGGATGGGTTTTACAGACCCGCACGCGTCTGCCAGACACGGCACAAAGCAGAACACAACGATTTTAATGGTTTTAAGCTGAAAGAGGGGAGATTTAGAACAGATATTAGGAAGAAATATCTTCCTGTCATGGGGGGAGAAAGCAGCCCTCAATTCCTGATGGATCCCTCCCAGCCCTCTGCCAGAACTTGAGTGTGAATTTTGCTGCTGCCGGTTTGTGCGGACAAATAAGCAATTTTCTTCCTCATCTTTGAGACAGCTAAACTGATCTTGTTGCATTGGGGAAGACTTGAGGTGTTTCCAGTCTCAGGAATTCACCTCTACCTGCTGCAGTAGGTCTGGCATTGCTCGGTTTTAGAGGCGAGGGGACAGCAATGCTCCCTCTTTTCTGGTGACGCTGTTCCAGTTGGCAATAAGGGATAAAGGGCTGGAAAGAGCCAAGGCAGGTTGATGGTGATTCTCCAATCCCAGAGCAGGGCAGGGAGCCCAAACTCTACTCTTGGGAGAATTTGTGTGCTCTGTGCACAAAGGAGGGCAACTTCAGCGGAAGAGGTGGAGTCCATCCCTTCGCAAGGCTCCTGGGACTTTTCTCCTGGCTGGTGGAGACTTCTCTTCCTTTAGAGGCAAAACCTGAAGCCAGGCCTCCAAAATCAGGCCAGCAGCTATTGCTGAAAGGGACACTTGGGGTGGCAGTGGGTGAGGCAGGAAGAGCATTACTATCTTCCTCCTGGAGCTGAACCCTGAAGGTCCTTCAGAAGGGTGAAGGCTGCAAGCCTTGGAAATGATTTGCGGATGGGAATCCCAGGTGGAAGGAGCCACCTCCTGGAAAGACTAAGGCTTGCAAGGAGGACAGTCCCTCTGCTTCTCCCTTTCTCTCTGGCTTTCTTTCTTGCACTCGTCCTCACGCACACTTCTTGGACTGGGCTGTGTTTCCACCATGAGAGTTGAGATGCTCAGAGCTGCAACATTATTGTGCCATGTTCCAAATTTCCCTGCAGAAGGTGCTACCTCTGTGTCCCTCGGCATGTTGGAGGCTCCACTGGCCTTTGCACAAACACTCGTGCCTCCTCAAAGAGGAGGAATGAAAAGGGAAGGGCAAGTAATGAGGTGGACAAAATCCTTGAGGATGAGGTTTTGAGCCCCCTGATCCGGGGGAGGTGTCCCTGCCCATGGCAAGGGTGGTGGAACTGGATGGGCTTTAATGTCCCTTGAACCCAAACCAAGGTGTCCCTGCCCATTGCAGAGAGGTGGAACTGGATGGGCTTTGAGGTCTCTTCCAACCCAAACCATTCCAGGATTTAGGGGAAAGTAGTGGGAATGGAGCCAAGAACAGGCATAGAGCGGAATCTCACCCTGGAGAGATTCTCTTGAGCGACCAGAGAGGATGCCCTCTCCTCAGCTCCCATCGCTTTTCTTTATAAGACCCCAAAACTTTAGTGAAAATTAGATACAGGCATTTAAATGAGTTCTGGGCTTCTGAAAGCTTTATTGTAGAATGGTTTGGATCAGAAGAGATCTCAAACCCCACCCAGATCCACCCTCCTGCCATGAACAAGGACCCCTCCCACTGGGTCAGGGGGCTCCAAGCCCCATCCAACCTGGCCTTGGGCACCTCCAGGGATGGGGCAGCCACCACTGCTCTGGGCACCCTGGGCCAGGGCCTCCCCACCCTCACAGCAAAACATTTCTCCCTAAGATCTCACCTCAATCTCCCCTCTTTCAGCTCAAAACCATTCTTCCTCTTTCTCTCCCTGCATTCCCTTATCAAGAGCCCCTCCCCAACTTCCCTGGAGCCCCTTTCAGCACTGGGAGCTGCTCTAAGGTCTCCCCAGAGCCTTCTCCTCTCCAGGCTGAACGGAGAAGATTATTATAACAGTTTAGCACCTTAGCGTGCAGCTGACTTAACTTGTCTTAACAAATCCAAAATGAAATCCTCAGCTTGGATCTTTTTTTCCTGCTTGCAGCTGATTCTGTGTTTGAAATCCATGGGTTTCTCCCTGGGCAACCCCTTGAAAGGGAGGGTGGCTTCAGGCAGGGCAGGGATCACCTCATCCCTCAGCACTGGGAACAGGATGGAGTGTGACTTGCACCGAGCTATTGATCTTAATTTCTTCAGAACATCGAAACCCAAGAGCCTCCCGATCCATTATTCCACTGGGTTTGACTGGGTCGGGAAGGGATAAAAGGCAAACCAATAATCAGTTTCCAGGAGTTAAAGCCAGGCACAGGCAAACAAGAGAAAAGATGCTGAGTTTAGTGGTGACTTAGCATCATTAAAAAATTGTTCCTTGTTTGGGTGTTAAATTGAGGCAAAACCCCAGAAGCTTTACGTGTGCAAATCCAGAGCAGATGCTTCTGGAAAACCCTGTAGGTGCTGGGCCCAGGAACTGGCTGTCTCGGGTGGAAGTTCCCATCCTGGGGTGAACCTGAGGGCTGTCAGATGAGGAAACCATGGTTTCCTGACCCAGGAATCTCCCAGCCTGTGTCGGAGAAGTTGTGCTCCGGCAGCTGAGGTCTCTCCTAGCCCTGCTCTACGATCGAATTCCTCCGTGGCCCTTCCTCTCATGGAATCGTTTGGTTGGAAAAGACCTTTGAGCTCATTGAGTCCAACCGTACCTGTCCACTGCTAAAGCATCTCTGAGCACGTCGCCTGCCCAGCTTTTAAACACCTTCAGGGATGGGGATTCAGCCACTCTTCCGGTGCCTGAGAACTCTTTCAGTGAAGGGATATTTTCTGATGTCCAATCTGATAGAAGATTCCCACCTGTTCCATCCCATTGGGCATTTCCCAGGGTCTCTCCCTGAGCAGCAGAGTTTCCCTTTCCATTTGGGACAGGGAGCACTGGGTTAATGCCATTGCGCAACCAGTTAACCCTCTCCGGAGAAGACACAGATGGGAAAAACAAAAGGAAGAAGAAGAAGAACGGAATTCTCTGCCGGTGACACTTTCTCCCAGCCAACAAACACAAGTTTTTATTAGCTAAACCCTCTCGGATGCTGCATTCCAGCTTGGTAACATTTCGGTAACACATTGCAAACGTTTGACTCATAGAAACTTGGAAGGCTGGAGCCGGGGGAGGGGGAAGAGCGTCACATTCCCATTCCCGGGCAGGGTTTGGTCGTTGGATTTTTTTTTTGTTGTTGTTTCTCTTAAAGAAAGAACTGAAACTTCTCTCTGTTTAATGAAAAAAAAAAAGAGTGTTTGAGCCTTGACGGCTTTCACCGCTCGCATTGTGTTTGGGAGAGAGGGGCTGGGGGAGGAGGCATTGCGCTGCCAAGGGAGGAACCCAGGGCAGCTGAACTCGCTTTTCTTCTGCAAGGGTTTTTTTTTTTTCCTCTCTCCCTCTGTGTTCCCAGGACAGGGTTGGCTTTCTAGGTTTGATAAAGCATTTCCTTCCATTGTCATTCTATACGGCCTCTGGGCCCTTCTTGCAGTCCCTCCCCTTTCGCCGTCCCCTCTCTCTCTCTCTCTCTCTTTCTCTCTCTCTTCCTGAACTTTAGTGAATCTTGAGATATAAAGAAAGCAGCTGCCTCCCTTTAAGCACATCTTGAACAATGAGACCTCATCTCCAAGGGCTTTAATTCCTCTGGATGCAAGGACAAAGCCAGGGTGAGTAGCCTGCCAGTGGCTCTGCCGGTCACTGCATCCGCAAACGCGACCGTTCCCGATGGGTCATCGCGCTGGGTTCCCCTCGCCGCTCTCGGGCTGTGGAGGTATCGGATAGCACAGGAGCAGATGCTGTAAGCATTAAAACTCCCAAACCCTGACCAGTGCTGCCTGAAAAAGTGCTCGACGCCGTCCCCCGTCGGATGCCATCCCTATGGCACACGCGTGCCGGAGAAGGCTTTGCCACCCAGCTGGGTGTCTGGGTTTGGGTCACCCGCTGGCTCCCCTCCGCGTGAGACTGGGCAAAACCTGGCTGGCAGCAAGGTGGGATGAACCTTGCTCTCAGAGGCAAAGAAAAGCAATTATGATGCAATCGAGGGTGCCTTTGAGCCGGGGCGATGGAGTTGTTCTCTGCATCTTTGGGGTTGAGCAGTCCAGGGCTGACACTAAAAGAGGAGCCTGGGAAGGCACCGGGTGGGAGACACCTCCACGCTCCCGGGATTCTTGGTTTGGAGGTGAGGGCTGTGTTGTGTGGATGCTGTGGACCGGTGTCCGTGGCGTTTCTGCTGTCTTGCCTTGAGCAGCCTCATAGGAATTTTCCAGTCTGTTTTAAATGGTGAAACGAGGGATGGGCTGGAGCCCAGGGGAACTTGGGATTGGTGCAAGCAGGGCATCCCGGGCAGCGTGCGGCCGGCAGAGCTTGCCGTGGTCCATGCTGGGGACCACAGGTGGGGGTGCAGCGTGTGTTGTTGTTGCAGAGTGCTGGAGTCGCGTTTTGCCCGAGTGATCCGTTAGGATTGTTCCATGCATGAAAAGCAGGAAAAAAAACGGAGGAGGTCTTGTGGTGTAAATTAGTGAAGGGAATGCGGGAGAAGGGATGAAGCTGCTGCTTAACTTGCAGCTTCCAATGTGAGGTCCCAGTCTCCCCCTCCCAGGAAACTGTAACGACGTGAATACACGGGAGGCAGTGACGGAAACAAAGGCCTATCCCAGATAAAGCTTTAAGATCTTCCCAAGGGATTACACGCTGCAAAAAAAAAAAAAAAGGCACATTGTAAACCTGCCAGCTCCTCCTCCGGAGCAGCTTCCCAGGACGCTCGCTCCGTTCGACGTGCCCCAAACTGCTCTGTGTTCCTGGCACTTCCCCGCTGCTCTACCCGGCTGGCCTTTGCGAAGAGCTAAAACACCCTCATCCCATGCCATCCTCCTTTCGAGGTGTTGGCATTCCCCAGGCACTGATGCGCTTCTGGGTGTAGCAACCCCTTTCTTTGACTCCGTCGTTGTGCAAACTTGTTTTGGGCAACGGGAACAATGGAGCAGGGGCCGCGTCTCTGACTGATTTCTCAGGTTAAAGAAGTCCCTTCTCCCTTGTATCGGCTCCTCTGGTTCCTGAATGACTTGAAATGCGTTCCCACCTCCGTGTTGTGCAGGATAATTGGGAAAACTGATGTGCAGAATAAATAGAGGTGATGTTTGAAGAAGTGTGGTTGGAAAGATACCTGGTGGAAAAGGACACGGGGAGGCTGGTTGACACCAGCTGAATAAGAGCCTGCAGTGACCCAGGTGGCCAAGAAAGCCAACAGCCCTTGGCTTGGGTCAGCCATGGAGTGGCCACCAGGAGAAGGGATTGTCCTCCTGGACTTGGTGCTCGTGAGGCCACACCTGAAATCCTCGGTTCAGCTTTGGGTCCCTCATGATAAGGTGGACATTGAGAGGCTGGAGCGCAACCGGAGGAGGAGATGGAGCTGGGGAAGGGGATAGAAAACAAGTCTTAAGAGGAGCAGCTGAGGGAACTGGGAGTGATTAACCTGGAGAAGAGGAGGCTGAGGGGAGACCTCGTCACTGCCTGACAGGAGGTTGTGGTGAGGTGGGTGCTGGTCTGTTCAACCAAGTGACAAGCAGTGGGATAAGAGGAAATGGCCTCAAGTTGTGCTGGGGAGGTTTAGATTGGATGTTGGGAAAAACCTCTTCATTGACAGAGTGTTCAACGAGGCTGCCCAGGGCAGTGGTGGAGTCCCAGTCCCTGAAGGGGTTCAAAAAAATGCTTTGGGACATGGTTTGCTGGACACGGTGGGATTGGGCTGGTGACTGGACTGGATGAGCTGAGAGGTCTTTTTCACGATTCTGTGGTTCTATGGTGCACGTGGCCTGCAAAGTGGGGTGGGAACTTGCAGTCCCGTACGGGCTAAGAACAGTGGTACTGGTTGTGCTTTGGAAGCGCGAAACTCTGCGTGCTTCTGGAGAAACGTTGCTGTGTTACGGCACGTTCCGTAGCAGCCTGGTAAGCACTGGCGTCTGAGCAAGCAGAGAAGATGCTCCAGCAGTTCTGCTGCTTTTCCCGACTCTCAGCTGCCCCTTTGCTTCTGCTGCTGAACTTGTGGGGTTAAACTGGTCCCTAAACCGGTGTGTTTTGAACCCCAGGTGCTTGATATCAGCTCAGGGTTAAGAACGTGAGGCCACAAGCGATAGCGCTGCTGCTCCGAGAGGCCACGGGCTGTGACGCTGGTGGGATCAAATGACCCTGGGGGGGGGGGGGGGGGGGGGGGGCGTCCTTAAGGCTTCATGGCCAAAGACCCCGGGAAGTGGGATGAATCGCAGGCTGAGGGGTCGATAGCATGCAACTCAATCCAGCCCAGATGCTGTTATCTAATGGCCCTCGTGTCTCAGTAACCCCCCCCTCCCCCTTTGAGCTTCTCCTCTTCATCTCCATCTGCCTCCTGTATCTGCTGTCTGCGCCGAAATGCGATTCAGAGGAAACAGTAGCTTAGTCTAGGAAATACCCCATGGAGTCTGCGGGTGGGGGCATGGATCGGTCTATCGTGAGCTTCCATGCTATAACAACAGAGGAGAAATTCTCCTGAAAGCTTTATTTCAGGTGAGTTCCACAAATTTCTGCCTTCTGGAAGAAGGTCTACGATAACTACAATTAGGAAGGTTTCAAGTGGCTTTGTTGGTCTCCTTTACCCCATGCGCAGACTTGTCAGGTGGAATCCATCCAAGTGAAGGTGGATGAGCCCAGTTGAGCTGTTCAGCCTTGGCTCCCTTGGCAGGGAAAGGAGGAGGAGGCAGCCCGTTCGGGAACTGCTCATCTTGGCTAAAAGTAGATACTTGTGCAATTCTGATCTGCATGAGCTGAATTCTTCAGGTCAGGGTTTAGAACCAGTTGATGATTTACACACAGAAAAGACAGGAAAACCAGAGGGAGGACAGCTGTCCTTGATTCTTTTGGAAGGTAGGAATGTTGATGCTGCCCATCGTAGATGTCGGGCGCTTTTTTGGTGAGAAGCTGTGTTTTAGGAAGCAAAGCCTTGAAGATGCCGTAAGGAGGCTTTGAAAGGAGAAACCTACTGGTTCTGTTTCTGGTATAATAAAAAGCCAACCATGATATTGGGTGTTATGGACAGGGGATGATCAAAGAAGGTATAAAAGAGCACTTTTATTACTTGTTCCAGCCTGATTGAGACCTTCTGGGGCTCTGTGTCGGCTCAGGTAGCTGGTGGAGCATGGTGTGTTCTCATGCCATAAATAACCCAAAGGTTGCCCTCTATTCTGCAACATAAACAGTTCAAAACATGGCTGGAAGCTTTCTAGGAGACCTGCAGAGCTGTGGCTTGTGCAGAAATCCTCTAGAGAACCTGATATGGAAAATCAGAGTAGGTAGGATACAATTTTGAGCGTTTTTCTCCTTAAAATCTCGTTTCTAGTCCAACTGAACTTCAGGCGCTTTCCTGTCGTGCCGGTGCAGCTGTGTTTGTGCCGTTTGCTCTCATCCAGAGACCTCTACTAAATCCAGTAAATCCACTGCTCTGGTATCTCTGAAAATGGGCCAGGAGCTGCAGGTAGAGATGGCTCAGGGATGGACATGAGGACAGATGGACATGAGCAGGGTTCCTCCAGGGAGAGCCTGCCAAAATAAGGAGTGGCATTAACCTTAAATCCCATTGACTAAGTTGAAGGAGTTGGATAAAACTGGGCTTTCAAGTAGCAGAACGAGGGAGGTGGAATGAGCTTCTCCAGCCTTGATACTGAACAGAGCTCAGCTCTGCAGCAGAAAAACCTCTGAAGCTGTTGTGCTGCTGCCTAGGACAGGCGTTTTTCCAGCAGGAGCTGACATGTGTTAATAGAAATTCAGATTTAATGGAGCTTTCAGAGCCATAATCGTGCTCCCTTGATTTTTCTGGGAGAGATGAGAACTTCACTGCCACTTTTGCCCCTGCAAGTCTTCCCCCACCTCTGTGCCCGTCGTCCCCTCCGTAGCAGCCTCCAGGAGCTCATCTGTGTTCTTGGCACTCGCACAATGAGGAAATTGGCCAGAGTTTCCCTATTAGCAATCAACTTTCCAGGGATGTTGCATGTATTTTCCAGCAAGGAATGGAACAGCATCAGCAACCTTTTTATCCGCCAGGCCGGGGCTGCAGCTCTGCAGTAGGAAGGACCAGACATTGCTTAAAACAACTCTGAGAGCTTTCAGACTGCAAACGCCTAGAGAGGCCGTTCCTTCAGCACAGGAGCTCGGTATTCAGAGCGTTGCCTGGCGCTTGGCCCTGGCGTGTTGGCCCTGCTGGGATGCCCAGAGCAGTGGTGGCTGCCCCATCCCTGGAGGTGCCCAAGGCCAGGTTGGATGGGGCTTGGAGCCCCCTGATCTAGTGGGAGGGGTCCCTGCCCATGGGGTTGGAACTGGATGGGCTTTGAGGTCCCTTCCAACCTAGACCATTCCATGAGATTGCTGTGCAATTCCTAGGAATGATTTATAGTCCGAGGTCTGTAAATCCTGCTCTGTTCAGGTACAGTAAGAAAAGACCCCTCTATCCATTTCCTGAATTCATTCTATTTAAGACAAGGGAATCTTCATTAGAATAACAACAACAAAATCTCTGCAGTTGATCAGAAAGGAAAGACTCCCATATGTGAAACTAAACCTCAAACCAAAACTGAGGTGAGCAAAGTCGAGACCGGCCCCAGGGACCTGGCTTAAAGCCATGTGAAGTCCCAGGTGTCCAACATGGGTCTTGGCAGATCGTGCCTTCATCCTGCCCAGCTTCATGATCTAAACATGGTGATAGGACTCAAGGGAATGGCAGGAAGATGCCAGGGCAGGGTTAGGTTGGACATTGGGAAGAGGTTCTTCACCCAGAGAGTGGTGGAGCCCTGGAACAGCTCCCAGGGAAGCAGCCCCAGCCTGACAATATTCAAGAAGCATTTGGACAATGCCCTCAGGCACACGGGGTGAACGTTGGGGTTGTGCTGTGCAGGGGCATGAGTTGGAGTTGAGGATCCTCGTTGGTCCCTTCCAGCTCAGGACATTCTCTGATAAACAGCCCCTGAGGCTGTGGGAGATGCAAGGTCTGTTCCCACCTCCTGTCCTCGTGCAAATGCTTCCTGGGATTTTCAGTAGGACTGGAGAGAAATTTTCATAGAACCATAAGGTTGGAAGAGCCCTCTGAGATCGAGTCCAACTGTGCCTGTCTTCCTACTAAACCACGTCCCTAAGGAACTCATCCACCTATTTTTTAAAACCCTCCAGGGATGGCGACTCCACCACCTCCCTTTGGTAACTGAAGTTGGGATTCCAGCCTCACCTGCAGCAGTGGGCGCTGGAGACGCGTGGGGCTGAGCTCAGACGCCGCTCTGGCCGTCACCACTACTCCTTCACCAAATCCAAGAGTTGGGGACGTTTCTGGAGGCCACCTCATCCCCTTTCCAAGGTGACAGTTCCTGGGATGGCAGCACTCACCCAGGGACATGGCCAGGAGGCTGCTTAATCCCTTCTACTTTTCTACCCATGCAGCGTCACTGCCAGGGGAAGAGGACGAGGGCCTTTTTCAAGGTTACAAACCTCTTATTTTTGGACGCGTTTCCCTACTGCTGGAGCTGACCCAGGCTTGGAGCTGTTGAAGTTTTAGGTCCTTTGTTTGCTTAATTGAAGTGCTGTTTGTTTTTGATCACAGGCATTAGATAGGCGCTTCCTCTGCAGGCAGGAAGCAGTGATTTCCTGTTGGTTCCCCCGCCAACTCTCACTGCGCAGGAAACCTCGCGCTGCTGAGTGTTCACTTTTCATGCAACATTTTTGGAAGGTCTTTTCATTGTTTTGTTTTCTCTATTCCCCCCCCCCCCCCCCTCTACCATCCCCTGCGAGTGGTGTTGGGTCTCCGTAGGAAGGATGTGTAGAGACAGCCCCCAGCCAACGTGCGAAGCGCCGAGCGTGCTGGGTGATGCTGTTTGCTGAAACAACGTTCCATTGAGGGTGCAATCTGGTGGGGAGGTATAAAAGGTGGGGAAGACAGGTGTGGTGCCCTCTTTGTGCCACCACCAAGCCTCCTGCTGCCCAACACAACGCGATTTGACAGTTATTTAGCTGTGTGTTACCACAGGCAGAGCAAGCACGTCTTTCTCCCACCTGGCTCTGTGCAGCTCTGCACCTGCACCACCTGATTTCTTTACAGGCTGGGAGAGCTGGGGTCGTTCAGCCTGGAGAAGAGAAAGGGTTGGGGATGCCTTAGAGCAGCCTGAAAGGGGCTCCAGGAAAGCTGGGGAGGGGCTCTTGGTTACGGACAGCATGATGTGGGAATGGTTTTAAGCTGAAAGAGGGGAGATTGAGATGAGATCTTAGCAAGAAAAGTTTTCCCGTGAGGATGGGAAGGCCCAGGTTGCCCAGAGCAGCGGTGGCTGCCCCATCCCTGGAGGTGTCCAAGGCCAGGTGGGATGAGGCTTGGAGCCCCCTGACCCAGTGGGAGGGGTCCCTGCCCATGGCAGGGGGTGGCACTGGGTGGGCTTTGAGGTCCCTTCCAACCCAAACCTTTCCAGGATTCTTTACAAGTCTTGCTGATCTCTGCTGGTGTTCTGATGTGTGTCTGTAGTGAAATGTTTCGGGGTGTTTTTTAGGGGATGCTGCTTTGTTTACTATCGAGAAAGGTGCATCTGTAATGGGACATCTAAACAGCTCACCCAGTATTGCATAAAGACTTGGCACAAGAGCAAGGAGTTAAGAGACCTGGATCGCAGCTTTACCTGCTTGTTTGCTGCTCTGCTAGAAGGACCTTTAGGCTGATGAATACTTTGAGGATGCAGCAGGTGAAAATGTTATTGCCAGTTACCAATTAAATCCGTGATAGATTGTGGTTCTCGGTCTGTGCCCACCGTGGCTGAAAGGGATGGTGTTTCCCAGCTGCTCTGTGAGCTCAGGCAGCTCATTTTTCACCTTTGCAATCCCCCACTGGCCTTGTTCCCTCCTTGGATTCAACTGCGCATCCAGGTCAGTCCCATGAAACGCGGGAGAGGAGTCAGGCGTGGGGTTAGAGCCGATGCTTCACACCTGCATGGAATGATTTTGGGGTGCAAAAGAGATGCTTAGGCTTTTCTGTCGTATCTCAACCGGGTGGAACAGCAGTTCCTTGGCAGCGCCGTGCACGCAGGGATGTTTTTACTCAGCGTGTTTATCCTGGCAGCATCTAGGAGCTAACCCAGATAGGGCTTCGCTGCAGCGCAAAGCCCAGAGGTGATGCACTGCGGTATCAGATGGCTCCAGCCACAGGAAGCCTGGACAGACAGACGGACACCGCTGCATGAGAGCTTCCAAACTGCCCCACGGCAACAGATGCCGACCCTCAGTGTCGCGCATTCTTGTCTGCCTTGGGTTTTAATTATTTTGCTGTTGTAAAGGGGCTCCCCTGCAGGGAGGGAATTTGTGATGGGGAGAAGAGCAGCTGTAGGAACAAAAGGGGAGAGAAACGGCAGAGGAACGGGAAGCAGAGCAGCTCAGAGCCCTGGACGTGAAGGATTCATCCTGCAAATGCCCGTAGATGAGAAAGGAGATGGTTGGATGTTTTAGCCAGTGTTTTGCAAGAGCATCTGGCTGGGGCCGCTCAGCTGCAGGGAGATGAATCGCTTGAGGGGATGCACAGAGGGATGGGACCCGGAGGAGAAGGAGGGAGAGGGCAGGACGGTGTCTGCTGCAGCCACTCTGCTGGGCTCCAGCCTCCGTGTACTTGAGCCACGGCTCATGCTCGGGGCCATCCAAGCAAAACATTGCTGGGGCTGCTCTCACGTGGTCCCGGCCCTTGGCGAGCACGTCCTCTGCCATCTCAGCCTCTTCTCCTGCCTCGTTCCTGGAGAGCTCTCTGTTCCCCAGGCCCCTTCCGATCATTGCACGTAAGTGACATCATTGCCGGTTGCCATGGAAAAGCCAGGTTGTCCAAAACACGACCCCTTGGCCTCATCCCATGTGTGTCAGGAAATGAAGGTTTTATAGCACATCTCTGCAACGGAGCAGAAACAGCCAGAGCAGGAACCACAGCCCCGGGGACGGGCACACAACCCACCCTCAGCGTGGGCTGCCCTGCGTGCGACTCCCTGGTGGCCTCTCTGGTGGGGAAATGGGGACCTATTTTTTCGGGCTGCAAGGCTGATTTATGTCTCCCAGGTTATTTCTGGGCTTCTGAGCTTTATGCTTCGGTCTGAAGCCTCCCTGGAGGAGAGGCAACCCAAAGAGTTTAAGCCAATTCCCTTGTGAGGAGGCAGAAAAATGGTCCATGGGTGCTCCTGGCTGGGTAGAACCATTTGACAAGGTCATCAAATGCATCTCTCCCCAGAGCTGCAGGCTCGTGCTGCCTTTGAGGGGGCTGCGATGTGCATGGAGAAGAGCAAAGGCGTTTGGGAGCCGTGGCCGTGGAAATATTCCTAAAGCCAGAAAAAACTGTCCCGGAAGTGATGATTATGACAAGGGGGAAGGGTTTTGAGCTGAAAGAGGGAGATTGAGATGAGATCTTAGGAAGAAATGTTTTGCTGTGAGGGTGGGGAGGTCCTGGCTCAGATTGCCCAGAGCAGCGGTGGCTGCCCCATCCCTGGAGGTGCCCAAGGCCAGGTTGGATGGGGCTTGGAGCCCCCTGGTCCTGTGGGGGATCTAAACCCCATGGCAGGGTGTTGGAACTGGATGGACTTTGAGGTCACTTCCAACCCAAACCATTCCAGGATTCTATGATTCCCCTCGCAGGCGTTGTAGGGGCTTTGGAAAGGAAGCATCAGGTGTCATCCCAGAGCAGGGATGGGCACCACTGTCAAAAGCAGCCTTTGTCTAGGCTGGAATTACAACCAGACTCTCCTCTCTCCCACCATATTTGGGAGTGGAGGTGTTTCCCAGAGGAGGATCTGGGAAGCCTGACCCCTGGATCCTCCAAAACCGGGCCAGAGAAAGCACACGGTGTCCTGCCCTGACCACAAAGCCCGGCTGGATCCGCTCTCTCCGTGCAGAAGGAGCATAAAAAGGTCCCATGAACACCTGAAGCAACGGGTGGCTTTGCCAACCCTGCCTTCGACTTCCCTTCCAAACTCACGGCCGGGCCAGCCCCCAGATCGTCACCGGACTCGGACGTGCGTCACCTCGGATGCAACAGCTCTGCAGCAGCTTGGGCTTTGACACAGTTTGTCTCGTCCCTGCTCTTCCTGCGCTCGGTTTGGCCGGGAAATGAAAATGCTGCTTCTCTCAGCGTTTCCAGACAGAGCGGCCGAGCGGCTCCGGGTGGACGAGCTGTAACGTGAGACTCTGAGAACCAAGGAGCCTCGAGGTCTCAGTGTTTCACATCGCTGCATCGCGCCGCTGCGCTGGGCAGTGCATGCAGGCTTGTACAGCCCTGCATGCTTGCAGGAGTCCCGGTCGGGGTGGGGTTGGTGTGTGCCCATGTACACCACCGCCCTGAGGACGAGGGAGGAAAACAGCAAGAAGAATCCTAGAATGGTTTGGGTTGGAAGGGATGTTAAAGGTCATCTTGTTCCAACCCCCCTGCCATGGGCAAGGACACAGAAAGTGACTCTCAACCAGCAGCCTGGCCTGAGTCTGGTTTCCCCCCCCTACCACAAGTTCATCTTGAGCTTGGAGGCTCTTTCTGGCTTGCTCGTATCAGACGTGGTGCCCTTGGAGAAGAGCGGTGCTGAGCAGGTTCCCCAGCACTTCAGGGGACGTGCTGGAGAATAAAAAGTTGGAATTGTAGAATCCTGGGTTCACTGAGGTTGCAAAAGACCTCTCAGCTCATCCAGTCCAGTCACCAGCCCAATCCCACCATGTCCCAAAGCATTTTTTGAACCTTTCAGGGACTGGGACTCCACCACTGCCCTGGGCAGCCTCTGCCAGGGCTTCAGCACTCTCTGAGGAATTAAATTTTTCCTAATATCCAATCTAAACCTCCTCTGGAGCAACCTGTGGCCGTTTCCCCTTGTCCTGTCACTTGTTACTTGGGAGCCTTTTGGTTTTGCATACTGCATCCGGGGGCACCGTGCCGGCGCCGAGTGTGGCAAGTGCCTGTGTGACTTGTTTTGGTCTCACTTTGCTTGAGAATTTGCCAATGCCACCATCAAATTACCCCGATAAACACCCACACGAGCCAGCCCGGCCCCGGCAACGGAGCTGGGGGTGACGCAGCCCCGGCCCCGCGGTGCTGGCTGATCTGCTGCTCGGCACTGCAGGTTCCCCCCCTGCTCTCAGTGGGTGTTTTGGGGTTAAAAATAGACTCCAGGTTTCGGTTAGTGAATGCGGAGGCAGGGAGCAGAGAGCTGTTTATCAGTGCCAGGGTTTCCCCCGAGATGCTGAAATGAGTCAGATAAGAGATGGGCACAACCGTGCACATGCCCCGCTTCGCCGGTGCTGGCGGGGTGTTCCAGGGAGCTGTTCTCATGTGCCAAGGTGCCCTGGAAGCTGTAGTTCCTATGGATGCTTGGTGTGACTCATGTTCCTACCAGATTTAGATACTTCACAGCGTCCTGCCCTTGGCCCCTTTGGAAAACATCGCTCTCTGCCATCGATCCTTCGTGCCACAACCATGACATTTATTTTCTCTAATTCATAGAATCATGGAATGGGTTGGGTTGGAAGGGACCTCAAAGCCCATCCAGTCCCACCCCCTGCCATGGGCAGGAACCCCCCACAATGGATCAGGGGGCTCAAAGCCCCATCCAACCTGGCCATGGGCACCTTCAGGGATGGAGAGTGGGATGGAACGTGGTGATGGTAATGATAATGATGTTGGCACCAGTGATGGTGCTGATGGTGATGGGGGTCATGAAATGGTTTGAGTTGGAAGTGACCTCAAAGCCCATCCAGTTCCACCCCCTGCCATGGGCAGAGACCCCTCCCACTGAGTCAGGGGGCTCCAAGCCCCATCCAACCTGGCCTTGGGCACCTCCAGGGATGGGGCAGCTACCGCTGCTCTGGGCAACCTGGGCCAGGGCCTCCACACCCTCGTAATGAAGAATTTCCTCCTAAGATCTCATCTCAATCTCCCCTCTTGCAGCTGAAAACCTTTGGTCTCTTCTTCCAAGTGACAGCGATGGGATGAGAGGAAATGACCTCAAGTTGCACCAGGGCAGGGTCAGGTTAGACATCAGGAAAAATTCCTTCACCGAAAAGGTTCTCAGGCACTGGCAGAGGCATCCAGGGAGGTGGTTGAGTCCCCATCCCTGGAGGAGTTTGGAAGACGGGTGGATGAGGTGCTCAGGGATGGTTTAGCAGTGGACAGGTACAGCTGGAGTCGACAATCTCAAAGGTCTCCAACCAAGTGATTTTATGATTCTATGAAACCTCAGCGTGAAGGAGGTGCAGAGCCAAAGCCCAGCACGGGCAGCACCCCATGGGCAGCATCCCGAGCATCCCAGCCTCACTCTGGCCAGGTAAATCATCTCGGCCTGGCATGGGCTGTGGGGCCAGGACCCGCGGGTTAATCGAGGGCGCTTTTTCATGGCGAATACCTCGCTCGCCCGCGCAGCAGTGGCTTCCTGTTTGACTCACACCTGACGGCCCCGCTGCCTCAGCCGGGGCCTCTCGCGCTTGCGAGCGCCTGAATGGGGCTGTTTACAATTAGAGAACATGGGATTCCCAGAAAGACGCTCAGACCGGACATCCTGAAGCGAAATACCCCAGGCGTCACCGGCTAAAAATAACTGTAGCAAAACAGTCACCAAACAAACAGCGAGGTAACGCCGACCCCGGCACCGAACTCTCACGTATCCCACGGCACCGCATCCCGAGGGGCACCAAAGGGCTTTCCCTACACCCGTAAGGATTTTTTATGGCATAATCTGCTGCCACAGAGGCCGGTGGCTGCCCCTTGCAGTGATTTCTCTTTGAGGGAGGAGTAAGGAAAGGGTTAAATCAGAAATAAAAAGAAGTTTCAGCCAGAAATAGCTGCTGGAAATCAGTTTAGCCCACTGATTGGCTGGGAGGGGAGATGAGCAGGGTGAGGAGCAAAGCCGGAACAGCCTCTTTGAAGAGCTGGACCTGGAGCCGGTTTCCCATGGCCGGGTGGGATGCGGCATCGTGAAATCTCATGAAATTGTTCAAATATGGGTTTTTTTGGATGAAAGCTGGAGCACACGGCTATAACTCTGCCCGTATCTTAATATCCTCATCTAGATCTTATTTATCCATTATGAATAATCAGGTTTAAATGGTGAAAGGAAACTTAATTGGTTGGTTTGGATTTGGAAGAAAGCACTGTGAGCCCTGTATCATTTTGTCTTCTGCCCATAGAGTTTCAGAACCTCATGGTAAGCCTGGGGTGTCAAACCTTTATCCAAAACGTGTATTTTTTGAGCTGAAAGAGGGGAGATTGAGGTGAGATCTTAAGGAGAAATGTTTTGCTGTGAGGGTGGGGAGGCCCTGGCCCAGGGTGCCCAGAGCAGCGGTGGCTGCCCCATCCCTGGAGGTGCCCAAGGCCAGGTTGGATGGGGCTTGGAGCCCCCTGATCCAGTGGGAGGGGTCCCTGCCCATGGCAGGGGTTGGAACTGAATGGACTTTGAGGTCCCTTCCAACTCAAAGCCATTCCATGATTTTATGATAAGCAAGCGCCCAACCTGAGCGCCTTTTCCCAGCCTTTCTCAGGGATGGCACCAACAAAGCAGCCGGCAGGAACAGATTGCACGTGAAAAAGTCTTGACAGCACTCACTAAACCTTTACAAAATTTTCCAGGACCTGACTCAGAGCTGGGGAAGGGGAAGGTGCTGCCGTGCCTGCTCCTTTGAGCGAGGCTCAGAAAATCGGGACGTGATGGTGGTGGGACCACCCTCAGCTTGAGCCGAGCTGCGCGTTGCGGTAGCACAGAGCAGAGAGCTGTGGGCTTTGTACGTCCTCTCCAATGCTCGCTGGCTTGAGGAAGAGTCAAGAAGCTGGATCACAGCAGAAGGGCACAGAAAGGACCATAAAGACTCAGCCCTTCAGTCCAGGCAACCTCTCTCTAACAGAGATTTTGGAAGATAGGAGATCCCGCCAAAGGCATTTACGCAATAGGTTGCTACAAGAGGAAGTTTCTCTTTAACCCCAGGCAGTTAGTGGTTGATTTATGTCCTACAGCTTTAGATTTTATAAGTTGCAGTGGCGTTGCGTAAGAAGATAATTTGACTCTATATTTCTGTCGGGGAACACCTACTCTTTCATCCGCTTCTTGATACCTTGGCAATATAAAGGGAAGGAAAATTATACGGCTCGGGTTATCTTGCTCATGACAGTGGATTGACGAGTTCTCTCAGAGGCAGTGTTGGGTTTGGGTCTTCCTGAGCTTTACCCAAGGGACCAGCAACTCTTCCTTGCCGGTTGCATCATCCCCAACAAATACCAGGTGCTCCACTGCTGCGCGCGCCCTCTATTTCATAGAATCCTGGAATGGTTTGGGTTGGAAGGGACCTCAAAGCCCACCCAGTACCACCCCCTACCATGGGCAGGGACCCCTCCCACTGGATCAGGGGGCTCCAAGCCCCATCCAACCTGGCCTTGCGCACCTCCAGGACAGGCTGCCAAGCACAGGGAGGGTGGCAGTGGTGCCGTGAGATGCCGAATGGAGAGCTGGGGCAACTTCTGCTTCTTTAGAGGCTTCGCTGGTGCCCCTCATCCAGTTTGTGACACCCCTGGGCATCGGCTCGCTCTGCTTGCAGAGCAGGCAGGGCAGCGTCTCCTTTCTCTTTTTATCTGCCTGGTTAATTGGGACCGGCCCTTCGTTCCTGTGGGTGTTTGCTGCTGTTTGGAAATCTGAGCTTGAGGTTGTAAATTCTTGAAGGGAGGGATTTTTCCCTTCCTGGGTGAGTGTGGGTGGCTCCAAAGCTGCTCCAGTTTTACTCTCACCGCACCACCCAGATATAAAACCGGGCATCTCGCTGCATCTGTTCCCGGGATATTCATTGTCCGTGAATCCCCGGGTGAGCAATTATACCAGTGGGAGCGTTCATGGAAACAGGCCGCTTTCTGCGACAGCCCAAAGTGTTTGCAAAAGGTTGGTAGAGCCCCAAGAGCTTCTGGCAGCTTCATTTTATTTTGAAACCAGTTGGCCCCCAGCTGGGTGTGAGAGTAAAATGAAAGGATGCGAGATAAAACCCACTTGTGCGAGAGAGCGAGCCGCTGCCCGAGGCAGCGCAGCATCAGAGGTCGTCATTCTGAAACCGAGCATGGAAACTGCACCGAGAAGAAAGCTAGAGAGCAGGGCTTGGGCTCCTTGCCACACACGGTGCAGACCACAGTAAAGAGCTGCTCTGCCTGGGGACCGTCACATGCACTGGGGCAAAAGAGAGACGGAAACCTAAAGGGCAGCAGGCAGATACGAGGCAGATGAGCACTGACAACAAAGGTACTCTCGTCCTCTCCGGGCCACTCTTGTCCAACCCATCTGCTGTGTTTAAATGTGTCTTTGGGCTTTCTTTCTCCTCTTCTCTTCACTGAACATCTCTCGTGTGATTGGCACCATCGCTGCACAGGTGGTTTTAGGCATCTCCTGGCCTGAGCTGCTCAGGAGAACGAGGAGATGTGGAGGTGGAGGGGAGTGAATGGCGAGGCACGGAGAAGAGGAGGCTCCGATCGGTTCTTAAAGCTTGTGTTTGCATCTTGCTTACTGCCAAGGGAGCTGCCAGCCTGCTCAGGAGCCTGGGTAGCATTTATCAGGAAATACAGTTGGGATGTGCTGTGTTTCTCGCTCTGGTGCCTTGTGATCCAGACCCTGCCCAAAAGCACGTAAGGAGTTGGAGGTTTTTAGACTGGTTGACTTGTTTTTGTGTGGTGCGTGCCGTGTTCTTGCAGACTGCTCTTGGTTGGGAACCTCTAGGTCGGCATCTCCATCCCCTCTGCTGGCGCAGCCTCTTGTGTTTTCAGAAGCTGAGGGATGTTGTGGTGGATGGGACATAGCAAAGGGCTTAATACAGAGGAATTCCCGGGGGACATCAGTCAGGAAAGGAACGGCCAACAGGCAGGTAGTTCTTGCCCACGTTCACCGTCGGTTGCTCACCGCACAACACGTGCCAGGCTCCCAGCAGTGGGGGTGGCTCTTCCAGTTGAGACGGGCATTGCGTAAGGTGTAGCAAGGTAGAAAGCAGCACTGGTTCCTGTGGGGCACAAGAGCTCTCCGACTGCCAGGCTGGATGGGTTTCACCATCGAAGCACGGATTGCTGCTCCTCGAGACCCTCCTGTGCGCGCTGCACGTACAACAATGGCGTAGATGGCTTTATTGGGCACGAGCTGTCCTGAGGCTCTAACTCTGTGGTGCTAAACCGTGACAATAAACAATAGCTGCAGCATTTGCTTACGTTACATGAATGACTTTTTCTCCATAAACCAGTATTTGCCTCGCAGAGTCCTGGCCTGGACCAAGTGACTGGAGCCAGGACACCGGGAGCATCTCTCCATTTTCTCCAGCCCAAGACAGGGATCACAGCTTTTCTCTTGCCACCTGCACGTACTTCCTCGCTCTCTTTCTGTGAACGGGTTGGGAAATTGCATCAAGGTAGAAACGCGCAGGTCGTGACACCACGGTTAGGAGGAGGAGGGAAGCTGTGATGGAAAAACTTGTTGAGTTTTGTCCTACCTCAAAAGTGCTGAATCTGGTGTAACGCTCCCACACCCCAGCCTGGGAATTTCCAACTAAAACCAACTGGTTTTGTTTCTCTGGGCGGTAGAGAAAGCCGAGCATGTGCTCAGGGTGCCTTAAGTATCTCAGAAACCAGGACACAAATTGGAAGAGCTTTGACTTTTAAAGCATCAGGACCCTTAAAGGTCAAACTCGTGTTCTGTAGGTATCTGACATAACTTTTGGATGGTTGACCTTGGCAGCACAACAACTGTGTTTCAAGAACCTCATCTCCTGCCTTTGAGGGGGACAGGGAGAAAGAAAGGACAGGGAGAGGACACAACACTGAGGAAAACTAAGCCCTACATGTGATGGAATGCTGTGGAGAAGCAGGGAAGAAAGTGGAAGAGCTTGGTAGACCTCATGCAGCAGGAAGGCTTCCAGTCCCAGGGTTCCTACCACCACTTCCAGGCCATGAAAGCACCTTCAGGGTTGTTCTCTACAGCTGGAGACAGCAACACCTGACCCTGGTCAGTACAAATTAAAGTCAATTACAATTGGTTAGCAAGGAGCAGGAGAGCGGTGCAGTAGACCCTCTCCTCTGTCACCCACTCTTTCCTCTTGTATTAAAGCTTCATCAGTTATGAGCTCTGGTTCAGGGTTGTCTTTGTCCCCTGCCCACGGCAGTGAGGCCAAATGCTTCTTCGGAGGGAGCGAGGGAAGGAACTGAGTGGGAAAAGCAGCGAGAGATGCTTGCAAGGCGAGTGCCAAAGTACACCAAGAGCCTGAGGATGCCCCAGGGTGATTGAGGGCTTCAAAGGAAAACTGCAGGGAGAAAATGAGCAGAAGATAGCGGCTTCAAACTCTTCGTATCGGAGGTAATTGGCTTTTTCCAATGGGCTGCACTCAGGTTATCAATTCATAGGTTCTAGTTCTGCCTGGGGAAGAGAAGGCTTTGGAGAGACGTTATAGCAGCCTTTCAGTACTGAAAGGAGCTCCAGGACTGGGTGGCCTTCGTGGTCCCTCCCAACCCAAACTGTTCTATGATTCTACGGTACCCTGTGCGTCAGCAAAAACCCTTCTAGGGCTGCGCGTGAGCTCAGAGCCTTGAGCTCACACTGGGCAAAGACAACCTGAAAAGGTGCAGACTTGGCAAATGAAAGCTTGTTTGGTGGCAATTTCAGGACTTTGTGCACATCCTGTGTTTACCTGGTCTTTGTGTTTCCTGGGAAATGGTGTGGTTGGACAAATTATTGTCACTTTTCTTCCGAACTCTGCTCCTCACCCCGCTATCGTAGGCAGAGCCAAACCCAAACCCCTGTAGCCATGGCAGAGCATGAGCCACATCTCATCATTAGGATTTTGGAGGGGTTTTTTTTTTTTTTCAAACCCAAACAGGATGATTTCCCACCAATTACTTTGAACATGAAGGATGAGTAATCGTGTAGTCATGGGGATGGTGAGGTTACGATTGTTAAAAGGAAGCCTTCAACATTGTTGAGTGTCATGTTCAAAGCTCACACGGGGGCAGCACCCATGCAGGGGGGACCACAACGTGCTGAAACGTTGGTCAAAGCAACCTCAGACTCGACTGCTTATTGTATAGTGTTGGGGTGTGAAAATAGCTCCTTGGAAGCGCTCACATCCATCGTTGACCATTGCAGTTGAGAAGGTTGGAAGAGGGCAATCCCGGCAGCCGCAGGGCGGGGTGTTGGAAATGGGAGCATGCATGGGCAGGAGTTTCTGTTCCTTGCTTTTGGGATGGCTCTGTAGGAGAGGAAAAGAAAACTTCAGCTCTCAGCAAGAGGAGGTGGAAAGGAAACGGACCCTGAGTCAAAGCTGAAGAGGCTATGGAAGGCCTGGTGTGCGGCAGCAGCGGTGGGAAGGGTGAGTAGGCAGCACGGGGCTGCAGCCCAGGAGCTGCTTCCAAGCCACGTAACCCTGCGCTGGACTGCGACATCAGGGGTTTGTCCTGTATGGGAAAGTGGCCCTTGAAGAGGCTGGTGTGAATGATGAAGAGCTTTTTGGTGGGATCCAGCTGATGTCTCTTGCAAGAAAAGTTCTGGCTGTGATTCCTCTCAACCAGACTCTCCTTCTTCCCCCTCTCCCTTATGAGATAAAAACCCATCAGAGTTATGAGCTCCATTTCAAAGACACCACCAACCACAACCAAAGCCATGGCTTAGCCAGCAAAGTGTTAAAGTTTGTCCTGGAAACTCTCCAGGAGGAAGGGAGCAGGCTTGGGTCCATGCCAGCTGCTGCAGAGCAGCCTCATCTGTCTCCTGGCTGCCCTCCCTGCCATCACCTGGCAGGGGCACGCGCACGTCTTGAGTTGTCCTATCACTTTCTCAGGATTTCCGTGATCCGTTGTGGGAGCAGCGTTAGGTTGCTCATCCAGACATCCTAGCGTGGTCCCCTTGGCTCTGCTGGCATCTGCTTCCATCCTACCCTGCCACAAGGAGGTTCCACCAGCACCTCCAGAGCACTTGGTGTAAGATCCTCCCTGTTCCTACCACAGCTGGCCCTGCGTCGCAGCTCCAGGAGGAGACCCAAGCCATAAAGACCATCCCCACACTCAGAGCTTTTTGCCTTTACACTGCTGGAAGCTGCTTTGAGCAACGCTACAGCAGAGGAGGTCTCCTTTGGGATGGCAGTGACACGGGAGAAGGGAGGGCTGAGCTGAGAAGACAGCCCGGAGCAGGATGGGGAGTCCCTGGTAGACCTGACCCATCCGCCATGAGATCAAGAGGGCTGGGAGGCTGTGGAAAGGCTGCCTGCAGTGTTGCCAAACTAAAAAATGGAAACATGACCTCAGCCTGGGAGCAAAACTCCCCTTTGGCTGGAGCTCTGTGCCCTTCTGCAGCGAGGGCTGCCACCTCGGCCCCGCTTGTGGTGGCCCCAGAGAACCTGTGATGCCAAGAAGCTCGCTGGCAGCGCTGTGTTGGCAAGCCTGAGCTCTCAAAGCGTCCCTCACAAGGGACATCTGGGTGAGTTAAAAGCAGAAGCCACCAGGACTGGCCTGGCTGTGGGTAGGACGTGGTTGCTCAGCAGCCTTTGGGAACATCCTTGCCCAGGGGTTTTAGACATCTCCACCCTCAGGACTCATCAGCTTTGCCTTTTTGGTTGTTGTCTTTTGCTCTCGAAATGAGCTCGTTCTGCAGTTGCCAGAAGTCAGTTTGAGCTCCTCTGTGGCTTTCAAAGGTGCTGAGGACTTGACTGAAGTCTTGCTGTCAGAGTTTGTGAGACTGGGAGGAGAAAAAGAGGAGAGCTGGTGCCCAAAGTGGCTTCAGGAGGTGAAGAGGTTGGATGAAAGCAACCCCTGGGGTACCCAGGCTGTCAGGAACTGGTGGGCTTATTTGCCTGGCTGAATTAATCTCTGCTGGGGACTGTGAGCTCTGGACGTTTCGAGCGGGTCTCTGTGCCCACTTGGTGGCACTGTGTCTCCCATGGGTCCTGCAAACGTGTCGCTTGTCCGGCTTTTGGAAGATGCTTTCAGTTCCTCAGGTTGGGCTGCGCTACACCCAGGGAGCAACCTGGTGTCAGGAGTAGCGGTGGTGCTTTGGTACCTGTGCTGCGTGGTCACAGTCAGGCTCCTCACCCTGGGGTGTGCCAGGAGGAGCAATGAGCTTGAGTTGAAACGAGAAGATCTGTCTGGATACAAAGAGGAACCTGTGAGGACAGTCAAACATCAGAATAGGTTGTGCAGGCTCCATCCTTGAACATTTCAAGACCAAAGGCCAGGACAACCTACTCTGATCTCATAGCGGGAGGTTGAGACCCTTGGAACTTGTCATTCAACTCTTTCGGTTGTAGTAGGAACTTTGCTGCTTATGCTTTCACATCTCAACCCATCTGCTGGAAGCAGCCAGCGTGTCCTCCTCTCACCCAGCTCCTTGACCAGCTTGTCTAGCTCCTGGCTTTCTCAGTGTCTCTCTCTCAGCAAGCTCCAAGCATGACACAATCCCTCCCGCGTCACCCGTTTGCGCTGCCGTCGCGTTCACTGCTGGTGGAGCGGCACCAGGGAGCAGAGCGTTGCCTCCAGAGTCTGCAGTCAGGCTGGGAGCAGAGATCATAGCTTGCTGGGTGGAAATATTTACCAGCACGGTTCTTCCTGATGTGTTTTCTGAGATGTTTTGAAAGGCAGGAATCCACTTTCCCCTGCAGACCCGCCTGGTCTGGTGGAACAGCTGCTTTGCTAAGTGTGGAGACGGCTCTCTGGCCATCCAGGTAGACCCTGTCCAGGAAGGTGATGGTGCAGTTGCTGTCATGAAGTTTTAAAACACACAGGTCTCCCCTCTCTAGCCCAAGCCAACCTGATGGTGTTCCCTATCCCAGGACTGGAGCTCTTGGGTGAGCGCTACACTCTTATTAATTAGAGACAAGATATCGATTCCAGCTGTTGAGTTGATGGAGAAAGCACCTTGACCCTGGGTGGATTCCAACATCCCTAAAATGCTCCTTATTTCTCATTGAAATCCATTCATCTCCATTTGGATCTCACTGCGCTGTCGGACAAGAAGGATCTTCTGAGGTCTACTGAGAAATATTGTCCCTTGCAAATGGCCCTGATCAGAGCTCGTTCGTGCCACAGCCTTCCCTTGGATGCGCACGGTGCTCTTCAGCTTCTCCTTGCGCAACAGGACATAACGGACCCTGAGTCTTTACTGACCTTCTCCAACGTTCTACCACCTTTCTTCAAGGCAGGTGCCAGAGCAGGGGTCTGTCCTTCTGCCTTCAAATCTGTGTTAGGCTTTGGAGGAGTCAAGCACGGAGGTCTGACAGTGGGACTTCCCTGAAGGCATGAGTTCATCTCCCCTACCTTTAGATGCCTTCACCTGAGCATCACTTTGAGGTTGACGGAGGGGAACAGCTTTTCTAGGGCATGAGTCATCTGGGCTGTTTTGGAGATGAACTGTTCTTGCTCTGCCCAGGGATTTCACGTGTGGGTTTTCAGTTGTGTGACTGATCCGGAGCCCACGGAAAGTTGTCCCCTTAGGTCAGTTGGGTTGTGTTTTCTCTCAGCCAACCTATGGTGAGCTGATGGCTTCAGTACTTCCTTTTTCTAACTGGCTTGGTGAGAAAGTCACAACTGCCTGGGTCGGGGCAAGGATCTGCTGGTGCCCTTTGACCAGTTTAAGTCAGCTCAGGTGGTTCCTGTGCCCAGGTTGGGTCTGAAGAGCTTTAAGATGAGGTGCAACTGGCTGGGGTTTTTTTTTAGTGCATGGATAGTTAGGGATTGGCTTCAGATGCCGGAAAGGTTTGGAGAGGAAAAGCCACCCAAAGCCCTCTCTGCTGGGAAAGATTTTTGCAGGGAGCAGGGGAGGTGGGAAGGTGCTGAGGGAACTGGGATTGTTTAGGCTGGAGAAGAGGAGGCTGAGAGGAGACCTCGTTGCTCTGCAGCTCCTAGAAAGGAGGTTGTAGCAAGGTGGGGTCTCTTTTTCCCAGGTAACAAGCGATGGGATGAGAAGAAATGGCCCCAAGTTGCACCAGGGGAGGTTTAGATTGGATATTGGGAAAAATATCTTTACTGACAGAGTGGGGAAGCACTGGGAGAAGCTGCCCAGGGCGGTGGGGGAGTCCCCGTCCCCAGAGGGTTTAACAGCTGGGTAGACGAGTTGCTCGGGGATAGTTTAGTAGTGGACAGGTACGGCTGGACTCGATCTCAAAGGTCTTCTCCAACCAAGCAATTCTATGATTCTAGGAATCGCTGCTTGTTCCTCTTTACCTTCCTCATTAGAGAAGCTCAGGCCAAGCAGTTTCACGGGAAGGGGCTGTATAATTTCACACCACTTTGCACATGTCACCCCTGGAGAGACTGGCAATTGTTTATTTCCCTTCCAAATGCCCAGAGGGTTTGAATCCAGATAAAGAAATAATAACCGGCAGAACTGTGCTTTCCTAAACACCAGGAGAACGAACAAAAGCCTCTGGTGTGCTCTGGGCGAGGTGCAGCCTCTCCGATGCTGAGGGAGGTTGGTACACGCGTGCGATGGGCTTTCACGTCATCGCCACGTGGGAGCTGCTTTTAAGGCTCTATTGAAAAGGCAGAGGTCTTTCACAGAATCATCTGGTTGGAAAAGACCTTTGAGATCGTCGAGTCCAGCTGTACCTGTCCACTGCTAGAACATGTCCCTAAGAAGCTCAACAACCCGTCTTTTAAACCCCTCCAGCGATGGTGACTCAACCGCCTCTGCCAGTGTCTGAGAACCCTTTCAATGAAGAAATTTTTCCGAATATCCAGTCTAAACCTGTCCTGGTGCAACTTGAGGCCATTTCCTCTCGTTCCATCGCTGTCACTTGAGAGAAGAGCCCAGCACCCTCCTCCCCACCCCCTCCTTTCAGGCAGCTGTGGGCAGCGATGAGGTCTCCCCTCAGCCTCCTCTTCTTCAGCCCAACCTCCCCCAGGTCCCTCAGTCTCTCCTCATAGGACTTGTTCTCCAGCCCCTTCCCCAGCTCCGCTCCCTTCTCCGGACGCGCTCCAGCCCCTCAATGTCCTTCTTGGAGTGAGGGGCCCAAAACTGAACCCAAGACTCGAGGTAAACACCCGTACAAGTTGGGTTGTGCCTTGCTTCGCAGTGAAGAACCCACCAGGTTGTCTTGGTGCTTACAAATCCCATCAGAGAGGCTTTGAAACCAGAGGTGCAGATTTGGCACCTGGTTAGAAGGGACCAGCCCTGGGTTATTGCGTTTGCTGCCGGAGTCGGGAGAGGGCGTGCGGCGCGGGGACGGCATCTGCTGCAGAAACATTTAGTCAACTCGCAGGCTGTTTCGAAAGCTAAATTCAGAGCTGCTCCGGCTCCATTGTTGTGGTTTGACAATCACATTTTCCTGTTTTTAAACCAAATGTTTTTCTCTCCCCTGGGGCCGCACAAAAGCGGTCGCAGGACCGGGGGCTGCAGACCTGGAGCGAAGCCACCCACCCGCATCGCCCCTTCCTTCTGATTTAATTGCCGCTCGCTTTGCGCAACGCGTTGGCAGCGACGGGAGGGAGAAACAGGCAGGCAGAAGTGTGATTATTTTGTATTTTTAAATGTGTATTTTTTTTAAGTCGCTGGTTCCTCTTTGCTCTGCGGTGGCTTCACGCTCGGCAGCGGGATGGCGAAGGTATTTTCGTAGGTCTTATTCAAGGAGTGTCTATTTAAAACCAAGTTCTGGGCCGGCAAGCAAACGGCATCGTTCACTTAAAAGCACACGCAGAGAACGGGGCTGGTGGGGAGGGAAATGGGTGGGCTGGCAGCAGCCCCTTGAGGGGGCCCGTGGGTGCTGGGAGGTCTCCGAGGGTCCTCAGAGCCCAGATCCCAGCTGAACCCGTGCAGAGGGTGGAACGACGACATACGCAGAGGCGGTGCGAGACAAGGGCCTGCGGCGGAGAGAAATGATTTATGACACGAGTTCCCGTACGCGGAGCGGCTGCGCGCTCCCAGCGTTCTGCATTTAAATAGGAATAGTTTTATATTTACTGAATGGAAGTCCAGAAGTTTCAATGCTGGGCAGCAGCTCTGCTGAGCTGCTCCAGCCATGCCTGCTGTTTCCAGGCAGGATAAAACTGGGGCCAAAATTGCACTGGCAGTGGGCTAACGCTTGCCCACCTTGGCCAGGACCTGCTCAGCCCATGGTCTGGCCCCGCTTCCTTCGCTGGTGGGGCTGAGACCCTCAGAGATGATGGACAAGCCCTTCAGGACCTCAGAAGCATCTTGAAGACCTTATCCATCACCCACCACCTCTTTACCCCAAGCGCTGCTGGGCGCTTCCTTCCCGGCCCAGCCGCGCGTTGCCCAACGCAGGGCGTGAGTTGCTGCTCTCGTATCGCGCATCAGCAAATAAAAAAGGCATCAAGGATTCTTCTGCCCAAGTCAGCAACTCGCCTGCCTGCTTGCTGGCTCAGCCAGTCCCACCGCTGCTGGCAGGCTCAACGCGGTGGTCTCAAAGCCTTCCAAGCATCCCAAATTCAAGCCCTAGCAGAGGAATTTAAAGCCATTCCCCCTCATCCCATCACTCCAGGTCCTTGGAAAAACCCCTCCCCAGCTTTCTTGTAGACCCCTTTCAGGTACTGGAAGGTCCTCCCGGAGCCTTCTCCTCTCCAGGCTGAACACCCCCAGCTCTCCCAGCCTGGCCAGAGGTTCTCCAGCCCTTGGATCATCTCCGTGGCCTCCTCTCGACCCGCTCCAACAGCTCCATCTCCTCCTTACGTTGGGGATCCCAGAGCTGGACCCAGGGCTCCAGGTGGGGTCTCCCCAGAGTGGAGCCGAGGAGGAGAATCCCCTCCCTCTCCCTGCTGGGCACTCTTTGGGTGCAGCCCAGGGCACTTTTTTGCCTTCTGGGCTCTGAGCACAGGTTGAGGCTCACATTGAGCTTCTCCACCCCCAGCACCCCAAGCCCTTCTCCTCAGGGCTGCTCCCCGTCACGTTGTCCCCCATCCTGTATTGATCCCAGGGAGGTTTCTGTTCCCAGGGCTCCAGTTGGGACAGCCCAACGCCAGCACAAAGCTGGCTGCAGCCCAGGTTCCCAGCGCGGCTCCCTGAGCCGAGACGGGGAGCTGAGCGCACGTCAGAGGATGCAGTCGTCACTCCTCACCTGCCGCAGCCAACACCTACGTGGGCTCTCGCTGTTCCAGATGTTCCCGCTCGCCACCAACTGGGAGACTGCAGGCAGCAGGCGTGGGAACGGGAGCGCGGTGGTTCTGAGCTCGAGCTGGAGGGCTTTGAGGTGCCCATGGATGGGGGACGGGGGCTTTGAGGTGCCCATGGGTGGGGGATGGAGACCAAGGGAGCTGCCTCTACACCCCTTGCAAGGGGCTACCCAGGGTGGATGCCCATCCTCATGGCTCCTGCTGTTTTGGGAGGCCAGGAGTGCACCCCCAGCTTGCAAGTTGTCCCCAGCTATGGAGACATCACCTGCCTCATCCTTTTCCAGCTCTCTCTGTCTCGTTATACGACTCAGGTTTGATGGGTGGGAACTAGGAAAGCACATCCAGCCACTGAGCAAGGGCTTCGGTTGGGCATTGCCACCGTTGCCCACCCTCTTTCCCCATCGCAGGCAGACCAAGACCTTCTTCTGCCTCTCCTCCTCACCGAGCCCACATGGAGATGTTGCAGGAAGCCTTCCCGCTTGCCATGAGCCAGGAGCTGGGACGAGCCTGGGCAACGTTGAGTGTCTCTTTCACCAGGGTTGCACAACATGTGGGGGTGAAGCGCATTCATCTCTGCCGACAGAAATAGCACGTTTCTTTCACAACCGGCAGTGGGTTCCGCACATGCCCCCCCACCCCTGCCCGGCCGCAGCAGAGCCCCAGCCTCACTGGCAGTGGTCTGGAAGGGAGGAGAAACTCAAGAAAGGGAAGCGATGCCTTGATTTCCAGGCTAAAAATACTGACTGTGCTTCCAAAATAATCTTGGTTGAACGATCTTGGTTGACCCCGCGCTCCAAAGGCTGCCGACTCGTTCAATTCCCCAATTGCTTCAGGTGGAGCTTTGGTGGATCTGGATGGAGAAAGGTCTTGGTGGGATCTCGTTGTTGCCGGGAATGGGTTTTACTCTTCACGTATCGGTAACTGTGGACAGGGGTTGTAACAGGAAAAGCCAAGGAGTGCAGGGACGGGACGAGGGGGAACAGGGTATTTGGGGCTTTGAATTTGGCTTGGAAATTTGTGAAGTTTTTCACATTCACGTTTTGAAAAAGAAGCAGCAGCACAGAATCGTGGAATCCTAGAATGGTTTGGGTTGGAAGGGACCTTAAAGCCCTTCCAGTCCCACCCCCTGCCATGGGCAGGGGCACCTCCCAGTAGACCAGGCTGCTCAAGCCCCACCCAACCTGGCCTTGGGCACCTCCAGGGACGGAGCAGCCACTGCTTCTCTGGGGACCTCCCCACCCTCGTCATGAAGAATTTCTTCCCAGTGTCCAATCTAAATCTCCCCCCTCCCAACTCAAAGCCGTTCCCCCTCGTCCCATCACTCCAAAGCCTTGGAAAAAGCCCCTCCCCAGCTTTCCTGGAGCCCTTTCAGCACTGGGAGCTGCTCTGAGGTCCCCCCAGAGCCTTCTCCTCTCCAGGCTGAACAACCCCAGCTCTCCCAGCCTGTCCAGAGGTTCTCCAGCCCTTGGATCATCTCCGTGGCCTCCTCTGGACCCGCTCCAATAGCTCCATCTCCTCCGTACGTTGGGGATCCCAGAGCTGGACCCAGGGCTCCAGGTGGGATCTTTTGCCAAGCATTTCCAAGATTAAATTGTGGCTCAACGAGGTTTTTGAGAGGTTGGAAATGGAAGGGACGGCCGAGCCAGAAGAAAACTGGCATTCATGAAAGGGAAAGAGAAAGCCGCCAAGGCGAGATGCTCCGTGAGCAGCTGCCGTTTGAGCGTCCCCAGCTTCAGAGAGCGTTGAAAATAACTTCTTAGGGCTTGTGCACCGTGCATGCTTGATAGGTGACTTCCCATGTTCTTCTCTGGTATCGTAAGAGCGAGCAAAATAGCTCAGCAAAAACACAGCCCCTGCCCACCCGGGTTTCGGTGTTCACCTCGCGGCATCTGCACCCATTGACCTGCGGAGGTGCAGGGCGCCGCAGCCGGGCGGCAGCTTCTCGAGGTCTCCTCACCCTGGGACAAGGCAAGGCTTTGCTCTGCGCTGATGTGATTTCTTCTTTGGAAAAGAGAAGCGTAAATTCGGTGGTTGGAGGATGTCCTGCGCTTTGGATTTCCTGGAAGTGCAGGTGTTTTCTCGCAGAGGAGCTGCTCCCCGTTCCCTGAGCTCCAGGTCGGTCCAAGTGCTCGAACCAAGACTTGTCGTGGGCACAGAGGCCACGAGATGCTCCCGGGGCCCTGGGGTGGTCCAAGTGCTTGACTCCAGCTTGGTCCTGGGTACAGGAACCCCAGGATGCTCCCCGTTCCAGGAGTCCCATGGTTGGTCCAAATACTTGATTCCAGTCTGGTCCTGGGTGCAGGAGCACTGGGATGCTCCCAGTTCCATGAGCCCCAGGCTGGTTCAAGTCCTTGAACCAAGGCTGGTCCTGGGTGTAGGAGCCCCAGGATGCTCCTCCAGGAGTCCCAAGATGCTCCCCCTGCTCCTCCAGGAGCCCCAGGGTGCTCCCCCTGCTTCTCTAGGAGTCCCAGGGCGCTCCCCTTCCTCCAGGAGCCCCAGGATGCTCCTCCAGGAGCCCCAGAATACTCCTCCTGCTCTTCCAGGAGCCCCAGGATGCTCCTCCAGGAGCTCCAGGATGCTCCCCCTCCCCCAGGAGCCCCAGGGCGCTCCCCCTGCTCCCCCGGGACCCCCGGGCCGGTCCAAGTGCTTGGTTCCAGCCTGGTTCCGGGTGCGGGACACCCCCCCCCCCCCCGCCCGGGTTGTTCCAAAAGCTTGGACCCGGCTGCCCCCCCGTTTCCCACGCGTGACCCCCCGGCCCCCACCGCCTTCCCGGTCCCGGTTGCCGGAGTGGGGGGGGGGGGGGGGCGGTGCCGGTGTCCCGGGGGGTGATGGGGGGGGGGGGGGCGGGGGAGGCAATACCGATCCCCGGTCCCGGGAGACGATGCCGGGGTGGGGGGGCGGTGCCGGCCCCGGTGCCGGGGGCGAGGGGGCGATGCTGGGATGAGGCGATGCGGGGGGGCGGGGGCAGTGCCGGTTCCCGGTCCCCGATGCCGATGCAGGGGGGCGGGGGGGGGGCAGTGCCGGTTCCCGGTGCCGGGGAGCGATGCCGGGAGGGGGGGGGCGGGGAGGCAGTGCCGGTCCCGGTTCCCATCCCCGATGCCGATGCGGGGGGAGGGGCGGTGCCGGGGGGGGGGCGGTGCCGGTGCTGGTGCCGGTCCCCGATGCCGATGCCGGGGGGGGGGGCGGTGCGGGGGGGGGCGGTGCCGGTGCCGGTGCCGGTCCCCGATGCCGATGCGGGGGGGGGGGGCGGTGCCGGGGGGGGGCGGTGCCGGTGCCGGTCCCCGATGCCGATGCGGGGCGGGGGGGGGCGGTGCCGGGTCCCGGGGGCCGGGCCGGGCCGCCCCTCCCCGCCCGGTTCCGGCGCGGATGGAGCCGCGGCGCCCGCCGAGCCCCGCAGCCCGGGGGCCGCGTTCCCCCCCGGCCCAGGTACCGACCCAGGGGAGGGGGTGGGGGGGGCAGACTCAGGGCAGGGACACCGGTACCGGGGGGGCGGGGAGGGAGGAGGAGATGGGTCAGAGGGGGTACCGAGCCCGCGACCGGGGGCCGGGAGGGGTCCCCAGGGCTGGGACCTCATTACCGGGATGGTCAGGGGGGTCCCCAGCCCGGGACCCCTTTACGGGGAGGTAGGAGGGGTCGCCCGGACCGGGACCCCGTTACCGGGGGGGTATCGGGGGCTACCGAGCCCGGGATCCCGTTACCGGGGGGTGTCCCCAGCCCGGGACCCCTTTACGGGGAGGTAGGAGGGGTCTCTGGGACCGGGACCCCTTTCCCGGGGGGGTATCAGGGGGTACCGAGCCCAGGACCCAGTTACTGGGGGCTCGTCATGGATGAGACCCCGTTACCGTGGGGGTGGGAGGGGTCCCTGGGGGGTCAGGGAGCTCCCCAGCCCAGGACCCCTTTACTGGGGAGGTGGGAGGGGTCCCCGGGACCAGGACCCCATTACTGGGGACTTCTCATGGATGAGACCCCGTTACTGGGGGGTGAGAGGGGTCCCCGGGGCCGTGACCCCATTACCGGGGAGGGTCAGGGGGCTCCCCAGGGCTGGGACCCCTTCTCCAGGGATTCAGAGTGTCCCCAGGGCTGAGACCTCGTCACCGGGAGGGTCAGGGGGGTACCCAGTCTGGGACCCCATTGCTGGAGGGGCCAGGGGGCTCCCCATGGCTGAGACCTTGTTACTGGGGGTTCAGGGGGCTCCCCAGCCCAGGACCCCATTACTGGGAAGGGTCAGGGGGCTTCTCAGCTCAGGACCCTTTTACTGAGGAGGTCAGGGGCCTCCCCAGCCTGGGACCCACTTACTGAGGGGGGTGAGGGGAGTCCCCAGCCCAGGACCCCTTTACCAGGGGGTGGGAGGACTCCCCATGGCTGAGACCCTATTACTGGGGGGGTCAGGGGGCTCCCCATGGCTGAGACTCTGTTAGCGGGGGGATGGGAGGGTTCCCAGGGCTGGGACCATATTACCAGGGGGGTCAGAGGGCTGCCAGGACAGGGACCCCATTACCAGGGGGGTCGGGAGATTCCCCAGGGTGAGGACCCTGCAGCAGCTGTGTGGGTGCCAGGCTCTGGGTGAGGGAGCATCCGATGGTCCCGTGTTGGTGTGGAGCAGCATCGTGTGGGTGCCAGGCTCTGGGTGAGGGAGCATCCGATGGTCCATATTGTTGTGGAGCAGCATCGTGTGGGTGCCAGGCTCTGGGTGAGGGAGCATCCGATGGTCCCGTGTTGGTGTGGAGCAGCATCGTGTGGGTGCCAGGCTCTGGGTGAGGGAGCATCCGATGGTCCCGTGTTGGGATGTGGAGCAATAAATAACACCATGTGGGTACCAGGCTGCAGGTGAGGGAGCATCTTATGGTCCAGCATGCGGTCAGCCCTGGCGCAGCAGAGAGCGTGGGCTGATACCTGGGGAAGTATTGGGTGACAATGGCTTCAAGAGCATCCAATGACCCCGGGAAGAGAGGACATCCCACGTGGAAGCGTGCGTGTGGCTGTGGTACTGGAGCTGATGGAGAGACTTCAGGTCTGGGAATCCCCAACCTGGAAAGTCAAATGGGGCCCACGGAGCTGTGGCTGCCTTTGGGAGAGCGTGTTTAGATGTGGTAAACCCGGGCCTGTGGTTTGCTGGAATGTTTTGATTCTAATCCCGTCGCCTTTCCCTTCCCAAGGCCGGCGGGTGCTTGCGGGGAGCACGGCTTTGAGGGCAGAGGAGGGGTGGCACTGGCAGCTCTGCTGGACTGTGTCCTCCTTGGGTGTATTTACCGACACGGCGTCTTTCTCCCTCTCCAAACACCTTGTTGAGAAAGGATATGAGCTGGGAAAAGAGCTGTTGATGCGCGGAGCAGCCCAGATCCGTCTGGAGACGGAGCTTGTGAGCCAAGACAGCCCACAGACCTGTGAGCTGTCCGAGAGTTGCCCTTTGCTGGCAATCCCAGGGCTCCCAAAAAGCAGGTCGTCCCACACCTTTTTCCATGGTAAAGGTATTATCCAGGGTTTGGGCATGTTGTGAGGCTCCGCTGAGTAATGGGACGTCGGAGGCGGTGTTGAGATGTGTGCCCGGGCTGGTTGTAGCGAGGTGGGTGTTGGTCTCTTCTCCCAGGTGAACAGGTGATAGGAGGTGGTGGCCTCAAGTTGCACTGGGAAGGTTCAGATTAGGAAAAATTCCTTCACTCAAAGGGTTGTCAAACACTGGCAGAGGCTGCCCAGGAAGGTGGTTGAGTCCCCATCCCTGGAGGGGTTTAAAAAACAGGTAGATGAGGTGCTCAGGGATGCTTCAGTAGTGGACAGGTACGGCTGGACTTGATGATCTCAGAGGTCTTTTCCAACCAAGTGATTCTATGATTCCGTGACTCGGCTCGGTGGTGTTTGTGCAGGAGAGAGGAGGGAGACTTGGGAGGCTTGACGTGGGAGACGAAGGGCCAAAGACTCAGACTGTGCAGGTTTTGCCCACCTGGATGATGGAGGGGTGGTTTCTGCCCTGTGTTTGTTCTAGCAGATGCTGGGGGAGGATGGGGAAGGTGGCCCCCGCTCTCGGAGGGTCCGGATGCGATACGTCCGACCAGATGTTTGCAGAGCATTGGCAGCCTGGAAATCTCAGCTTTTCTCAGGAGATCTCCGAGTGCTTCCTGGTTTGCAGCGACGATCGGAGGATTTCAGCCCTTCCTACTCGACTGCCTGATGCGAACGGGAAGTGGGAGCATGAAAATAGCAGCAAAAGTGCTTGCAGCGAGGCTGGAAGCCCAGCAGGCGTAAGCGTTGGGGCTGGCGATGAGGGTAGACCTGCCCCAAACAGGGCCCTCAACCTTTTGGCTGCATCATTTGGGGATGGACAAGTGTGGTCCATGCAGGCACGGACCTCACCCTGGGACAGCACAGTAGGAGGACGGGGAGGGGGGGATGTGAACTGGTGTAGGATCATAGAATTTCCTGAGTTGGAAGGGACCGAAAAGGATCATGGAGTCCAACTCGCATCCCTACGTAGGACACCCCAACACTCACCTCGTGTGACTGAGGGCATTGTCCCAATGCTTCGGGAACGCTGGCAGCCCCGGTGCCGTGACTGCTTCCCTGGGGAGCTGTTCCAGGGCTCCACCACCCTCTGGGTGAAGAACCTCTTCCCAATGTCCAACCTAACCCTCCCCAGCATCTTCCTGCCGTTACCTCGAGTCCTCTCATTGGTCACCTGCGAGAAGAGCTCAGCACCTGTTCCACCTCCCTCCCTTGTGAGAAGGCAGCGCTGTGCGTGTGTCTTCTCCTGTCGTTAAACAGCTCTGGACATCCTTCTGGGGCTCGGGCGGGACCTCCTGGGGCGGGAGGAGGCTCCAGCCTGGGGCTGCCCAGGGTGGTTCTGATCCAGCAGAGACGTTTCCATGCAGCGCTGTGTTATTGCTGGCTTGCAAAGTCGTAAACTTTGTTCTCTTTCCTTGCCTTGGAGGGCTCCAACTTCCCTGGAAACTGCCTTCCCGATATAGCAGCAGTTCTAACTCTGAATGAATGCGCGCGGAATCTCGACGGCTTTGAGGATCCTGCAGGATTGAGTCCTTCGGGTTGGAGCTTAGGCAGAGCGAGGGAGGCTGCTGTGCTTGGGTGGCATCGTCCCAGTTGTGAAACTATAAATAGCAAAGAGAGCCCAAGCGCTTTTTGAAGTGACTTTGGAGATTTCCCAGACTCACCTTGGAGGAGGAATTTACACCTCGAATCCTGGGTTCAGTTTTGGGGCCCTCATTGCAAGAAGGACATTGAGGGGCTGGAGCGCGTCCGGAGAAGGGAACGGAGCTGGTGAGGGGCTGGAGAACAAGTCCTACGAGGAGAGACTGAAGGACCTGGGGGGGTTTGGGCTGGAGAAGAGGAGGCTGAGGGGGGACCTCATCACTGCCCACAGCTGCCTGAAAGGAGGGGGTGGGGAGGAGGGTGCTGGGCTCTTCTCCCAGGTGACAGCGATGGGACGAGAGGGAGTGACCTTAGGTCGCACCAGGGGAGGGTTAGATGGGACATCAGGAACAGGATGCTGAGGCGAGATAGTGGTTACCTGTTATGCTTCAACACCTCGGCACATCCATCACCCGTATCTGCCTGCTTTCCCGTGTCCAAAAAGTTTAGTCCATCCAAATTCAGGGCTTAAGTGTGCAGGATGGTGCTCTCTGGTGTCAGAGCAGGAATTATCTTAAGCTGAAAGAAGGGAAATCGAGATAAGATCTTGGGGAGAAATGTTTTGCTGTGAGGGTGGGGAGGCCCTGGCCCAGGGTGCCCAGAGCAGTGGTGGCTGCCCCATCCCTGGAGGTGCCCAAGGCCAGGTTGGATGGGGCTTGGAGCCCCCTGACCCAGTGGGAGGGGTCCCTGCCCATGGCAGGGGTTGGAACTGGGCGGGCTTTAAGATCCCTTCCAACCTAAATCATTCCACGATTATGAAGGTGTCCCTAAGGATGGAGTCTTTCTCAAGCTCTGGCTGACTTACTCTTTGCACCTCAGCATGGTAAGAAACAGCCCTGCTCGCTCACAGGCGGATACGTTGGGCTTCATCCCGTGAGATGTTTGTATCCAAGAGCAGGAACTCATGCCAGCAGGAGAATTAGCTCTTCCACGGGGTTGCATTGCACAGTTGGATGCAAATACAGCGCACATCGCTGCAAAACAAACAGTGCTGCTGGGCTGGCACCCGGTCACGCTCGCCCCGCGGCCTCTCTGTGCCGCGCGGAATGGCTCCGTGACGGAAAGGTGGGTGCTAAAGGTAGGGAGCAGGAGGAAGGGGGTAGAGTAGTTGGGGTAAGAATTGGCAGGGGGCATTGGAACTGGGTGATCTTTAAGGTCCCTTCCAACCCAACCCATTCCACGATTCTATGAAAAAAGCAGGTAGGACTTCTGGTGCATGTGGGCTTCTTGGCAAGATTGCGTTTGCCCGTGCTGATTCACTGGGTCACGTTGGGTGCTCCTGGTGTCTTCCTCCATCTGCTCCCCCGCCTTCCTCTCCTACTTTGCCTCTTTTATTCCCTTTCTCCACCACACCCGGTTCTCCTACAACTCCCCCCCCTGCAAGGAGCGTGACAGACAGGAGGGTGTCCCGATCCAGCTTGTGTTCCAGTTGTAGATGGAAGGATCTCAGCCTGTTGCTTGGGTCATTTGGTCCTCTGAAATGTCCAAGGAGCTCCTGGAGCATCCTTTGGTCCTGCAGGTGCCTTGGGGTTCATCTCCTCCATGGAGGGTGGAAGCAGGGCACCACGGAGGAGTGGTGCGGGAAGGAGTCCGGACGTGGTGCTGGGAGCGGTTCTGCGAGGGGACGTTCTCGAGCCTTCACGGAAGGAGAATCTCTTACGCAAGGGAGAGGAAAACAAGGTCGATGCTGAGGCTGCTTTTTCAAAAGCCGCCCTTGCGTAAGAGCGGAGCCTTGGGCAGCACGGAAAATGTGGAGAACGCCACTTCCTAGCGATGGGGTGAAGACAACGCGAGGAATTTGCTCGCTGAATTTCTTCCTTTATGCGTCTCCTCAACTTCAAGGCTTATGCAAATGCTCCGGGTTGGCTTGGTGCACTTTGGTTGCAGAGGATGTGTTTCCGTAGGTAGCCTGGGGGGGCAACTCCCGAGTGAAAATTGTTTCTCCTCTTCCTGCCGTAGCCTCTTTTCTTTGTCCAGCCGCCTTTGGCAACACTTAGGAGGCCAATGGAAGCACCTGCTTTTCAGTGTCGTCTCCCCAGGGCTCTGGGGTGGGGATGTTCACAGCAGAGAGGTTGTCTCAGAGGTGGGAGCGTGTCCCTGCTGCCTCCCTCCCCGTGACGGCCCAGAATAGAGGAGAAGCAATGTTCTCCCGCTTCCCTCGCCTTTTCTGTGTCCTTCTTGCCATCCGTGTGAGCTCCCCTTGGTCCTCTGGCCTCTCTGTCCTTGTCCCAGGGATGGGGCAGGGATTGGTTCGTGGTTGCGTTTCATCCCGGGGGTGTTGAGGCTGGAGGGTTGACTATTTCTGCAGAGGACCTGGATACAGGAGCCTCTGCTTCTCTTGGGCTTGTCTCCTGGCTTCTGGGTGGATCAGGGTACTCAAAGGGTGCTCCAAGCCCCATCCAACCTGGCCTTGGGCGCCTCCAGGGATGGGGCAGCCACCGCTGCTCTGGGCAACCTGGGCCAGGGCCTCCCCACCCTCACAGGAGAACATTTGTGCCCAAGATCTCACCTCAATCTCCCCTCTTTCAGCTCAAAACTGTTCCCCCTCGTCCCATCGCACTGGGGGTTGGATTTGATGACCTTCACGTTCCCTTCCAACCCAACCTATTCTATGATTCCATCCCTGCACCCCCTGATCCAGAGCCCCTCCCCAGCTTTCCTGGAGCCCCTTTCAGCACTGGGAGCTGCTCTGAGGTCCCCCCAGAGCCTTCTCCTCTCCAGGCTGAACACCCCCAGCTCTCCCAGCCTGTCCAGAGGTTCTCCAGCCCTTGGATCATCTCCGTGGCCTCCTCTGGACCTGCTCCGACAGCTCCATCTCCTTCCTGTGCTGAGGACCTCAGGACCAAACTTGGTGCCACTTCTGTCCCGCAGCCCAGCTGCAAACCAGAGCTGCTGCCACCAGCTGGAGGTGGCAACGTCCCTGAAGAGGGGTTCTCCGCGCTTGGGGGACAGTCCCTGCTGCAGTGCCGGGGTGATTGGGTTTTGTCTGGGTCCCTGCAGCCGCGTGGCTGTCACCTGCTGGCATGGGGTGGGCAGAGAGGATGGCAGCGCTGCCTCGCGCCGCTGTAATAATTGAAGTGCAGCGTTAAGCAAATCTGTGGCTCGGGATGTGCATTCAGAGGGCTCAGCCTCTTTGAAACCGTGGTTTAATCTAGACCTTAATAAGCAGTTGCTGTCTGGATGGTGGCTGGAATTGGAGGTGCCGTGCTCCCCTCGGATGCCCTGTGTGAGTTCTGGAGGATTTGGAACCTGGAGAGGGACTTTTAGCAAGGACATGTAATGACAGGACAAGGAGGAACAGTTTTCAGCTGAAAGAGGGGAGATTGAGATGAGATCATCAGAAGAAATGTTCTCCTGTGAGGGTGGGGAGGCCCTGGCCCAGGTTGCCCAGAGCAGCGGTGGCTGCCCCATCCCTGGAGGTGCCCAAGGCCAGGTTGGATGGGGCTTGGAGCCCCCTGACCCAGTGGGAGGGGTCCCTGCCCATGGCAGGGGGTGGCACTGGCTGGGCTTGGAGGTCCCTTCCAACCCAACCCAACCCATTCTTCAATCGGTGGTGGCCTTGGCGATGGGTCACACCGTTCGCTTTGCCTCAAAAGCAACGCGCGGTGGCTCTACCTTCTGTTACCCCAATCTTTCTCAGTGAGGTGAGAGTTGTTGTGCAGAGTTTCCTCTTTATATCCTCTTATGTCACGCTGCCCCGCCGACTGAGCGCGCTCAAAATAGCTGCCAATCCCAGTAGGTTTCACTTCAAGGTCTCTATTCTTAGCCTGCTCGTTTGCTGAGCCCGCTGCCTTACTCAGTAGTCATGAGTTCATGGACCGGGGGGGTGAAGACCAGCAAATTGATGCCATGCAGGAGCGGTGGTTGCGTTTCAGGGCACCTTTGAAGGGACAGAACCCTACCCAGCAGCCTCTGAAAGAGGACAACGTGCACGCGAGGATGAAATAAGAGTTGCTGGAGCCGGTACGTGTGCGGGAGGAGGAGGCAGACGGCTCTGGAGACGAGGTGACTCAGTACGCGAGAGTCAGTTAAGTGGCCTCCTCCATCTGAGCCAGCTCCAAGAAGCGTTATCAGATGCCTCTTACGGCTGCACTGATGACCAGATACGTGCGTGGCAGGAGTGAAGGAGAAGTGAATGTGGGATGCGGAGAGGTGGCTTCCTGGGAGCGGAACTAGCTGGATGTTCTCAGAGCGCTGCGCCGAGGCTGAAGAGCTCTCGTGATGTTCAGCCCATTCTGTAAGTGCCTTTCCTATCTCTGGGGGCTTTTCTCCTTCCTTGCCCAGTTGTGAGTCCTGGTCGGTCAGCTGGGCTGGCTGAAGGTGTGCGCGGGAGCACCCGTCTGTGCGGCACACGTGGGCCTCAACTGAAGTTCTGATCTGCCTCTGGTGGACGCGACCACCGCTGGGCACGTTGAGGGCTTCAAGGGGTTTGATTGCCTGTACGCAGGGTCCCAGCTCGTGGTCCCAGGAGAGGAGCAGACAGCATCAGGCTTGGTGGCACCAGCAAACCCAGGACAGGCTCGTCTGTCCTCTCTGGCTGTTTCACTGGGAACTTGCCATTGGTCCACCAGATCTGATGAGGGTGTCACCTAGAGGGTGCAGAGGGACCCCTCGCTAGTCCTTCAGCAGGACTTAGCTGGTTCTGAGAGTGCATTTTGGGAGAGATCTTGTTTTCCAGGTTTCTTTTACATTCCTTCAGCTTTTTCAAACTCTCGTGGAAGCTGCCTGATCCCAGCTCTGCTGGGCTTAGGTGGATTTCCACCCAGCAGCAGATCAGGCAGAGCATCCTGGGGTTGGAGCACGGCTGGGAGCGGCATCCTGCACCTGAGGGATTTATGACACAGGAGAAACGAGCCTGTCCTTGGGGGGGGACGGATGGAAAGGTGCTGCCCATGCCTTTGGCTGCGAGGGGGCTGGAGCTCCGTACGTGGGGTTGCTGAGGAGAGAGTTGCTGTGTGCCGACTTCGCATCCTGCCTGCGCTGCGGGTACCGGTCACGTGCAGACGAGGCCTTTGTCCTGTGCCTGGTTGCTTTTTTTTACCATTTATTTTTAGGTGCTTTCTGGCTTCCTCTTCCTCCTGCGCTGTGCTGCACTCCCTCTTTCTAACCCCCTCTTCTAGGCTCGCTTCTTGAACAATCGGTTCCTCCTTAAACCCGTTTTCGCAGGCTTTTGTGTGCTCTTGGGAGCCAGCCCAGTTTAGAATTAGCAGCTGCCGGCTCCTTCTGGGTAAGCAAGAACAAATAAAGGTTTACACTGAATGAATCATTTCAGCCTTATCTGTCTTTCCAATTGGGGACAGCTGTACGAGGGCTGGTGGAGCCTGCCCGGAGGGCACGGAGGCTCCTCAGCCAGCAAAGAAGTTCTCCTGCTGATGGCTGGTGTTTACTGGGTTGGTGCTGCTGCTCCGCGCGCGCTCGTGGTGGATTCTCCGGGCCTCTCTGAGCTTTATCCCATGCGTGGTTATGAAGAACAACTCTGGAATATCTTCCTTGCCTGGAAGGCTTGCTCCATGCCACAAGGGTTACGAGGAGCGGCTGAGGGACCTGGGGTTGTTCAGCCTGGAGAAGAGGAGGCTGAGGGGAGACCTCATCTCTGCCTACAACTGCCTGAAAGGAGGGGGTGGGGAGGTGGGTGTTGGGCTCTTCTCCCAGGTAACAAGGATGAGAGGAAATGACCTTCAGTTGCTCCAGGGGAGGGTTAGATTGGATATTGGGAAAAATTTCTCTACTGAAGGAGTGGAGAAGCCCTGGAAGAGGCTGCCCAGGGTGGTGGTGGAGTTTCCATCCCTGGAAGGGTTCGAAAACATACGGATGTGGTGCTTTGGGACATGATTTAGTCAGCACGGTGAGGGTTGTGTTGATGGCTGGACTTGATCGTAGAGGTCTTTTCCAACCTTAACAAATCTCATTCTCTGTAGGCTCCTATGGAAATTCAGCATTCGGGATGCTTTGAGTGGTTGGATTGCTGGGTGAAAATGCCAGTGCTGGCTGTAGAGCATCGTGGTGGAGATCCCATTGTGGTGGAGATCCCATCGTGGTGGGAGTTGAGTCTCATCGTGGTGGGATTCCCATCGTGGTGGGATTCCCATCGTGGTGGGGGGACCCATCGTGGTGGGGGTCTCATTGTGGTGGGGGTCCCATCGTGGTGGGGGTCTCATTGTGGTGGGGGTCCCACCGTGGTGGGGATCCCATTGTGATGGGATCTGCGTGGTGGAGGAGCTTGGAAGGCATACAGGGCATTGTGTGTGGACAGCGAGCTGTTGGCATCCCCTTGGGCTCTCCATGGGGACACGAAGTGTCAACACAGCAGGAACCGTGGCATTGCTGGTTTAAAAGGCAGGATTTGTAGATAAGTAGCGTTCGTTGTTTAATAACAGAAATGTGGGAGAAGGGAGGGGAGCAGCAGATAAGCTTTGGGCTTGCGCCTGAGAAGTTTGCATCTGGCTCTAAGGTGGGGAGTTCCACCAGATCATATTTTGCTGAGATGAACAGGACAGTTTCCCCCCCCTCCTTCCTGAAAGCTCCCTTTGCTCCTGGCGCCGGGACCTCCCGGGTTGGCATGTTTTGGGGTAAAACCCCATGGATCCTTTACAGGGTGGATTTCCTTGACATACCCCCATGAGCCCGGATCGATTCCTGCTTCACTTCGCTTGCCCTGCCCGTGTTGGGCAGACGCCGAGTGCCGGGGTGAGCAAACAGGGCTCGTTCAACCCTTCCAACGCCGAGGCTGGAACCTGCTTTTCTAGTACGGCAGAGCAGGTCGCAGCCACTCTGCCTCTTTAAAGCAAGTGTACTCAGAGTGGGTTTGGCTTTGCTGCCCAGAACTAATTTTTTAGCCATTAAGTAGAGGCAAAAGTCCCTCCTGGATTTCTCCGAGCCGCTCATTGCGGAGCCGTTGGAGGTTGGTTGCGTTGCGATGCCTTGTCCCTTCCAGATGCGACGGGCGCGCACGGATGCCGAATCCCACCATTCCTCATCAGCTGGATGCTCCGTAAGGGGAGGAGGAATAATGCACCTGGCTTAAATAATGCACCTGGCTTAAATCACAGGTCTTCTCTTTCTTTCCACCTCCAAGGCTCTGCCGTCATCAGCAGCCGCTGGCGTAGGTGAGTGGGGGCAGCGCCGCCCTGCCAAGCCCGCGTGTCCACAAATGACTAAATCCTGCCTGAAAAGTCAAAGTATGAAAACATTATTTTTGGGGTTTGGCTGAGCCTCGTGGCTTGCTGGGTTCGAGCCAGCTTGGCTACCCGACGGGATAGCAGAGCCGCTGCTCTGGATGCTGCCTGGGGCTCTTGGATGCTGCCCGGAGTTCTGGATGCTGCCTGGGGCTCTGCCCACCTTGGAGCTGGAGAAGGGCTGGTGTGGACGTGTCGGAGGGGGGGCAGACAAGGACCTGGGGTGCAGGGAGGTGCTTGGGGGCTGCCGCTCGCACCAGCACCGCTCGGATCAGCTTTCCAGCCCTGGATCAGCTTACAAAAATTGTTGTGCCCTTTGGCAGAGCGTGTTGGCAGGAGGGCTGAGGGCGGTGCTGCGAGCCCTCGCAGTTCATAAATAACTGTGGGGGCTGTGGAGCTGGGCTGGTGGCTGGCAGAGGAGCTGGCGTGCCAGCCCTTGCGAGGATGCAGCACCTTGCTTGTGGTTTTTAGCTTTCAAGCTGGTTTCTCTCCTATGCGCTTCCCCGGCGAGGGCCTGCGTGCAGCTGGGGTTTCTGTGTGCCATCCTCACGTCCTTGGGGCTCCAACATCCCATGCTGGATGCTTGCAGGAAGCTCTGCCCGCCTGGAGCTGGCTTAGGAGCTTTGTTGAACTGGGTGGTGGGTCCATCGTCCCGTTGCAGCCTGGCCGATCGACTCTGCTTCAGCTCATAGGGAGTAGGTGGATAAGAGCCGGGAGATGCCAGTGGCTGATCAGGCAACGGTTTAGGAAAGGAGAGCTTGGAGCAACTCTATTCTAAAAATCATAGAACGGTTGGGTTGGATGGAGCTTGGAGCCTCCTGATCCAGTGGGACGGGTCCCTGCCCATGGCAGGGGGTTGGAACTGGGTGGGCTTTGAGGTCCCTTCCAACCCAAACTGTTCTGTGATTCTATGACAATGCCGACGCAGGGCTTTGAGTCTCGTCTGCAGCCTGCCCGGCTCTTGGAAGAAGGTGCCCCAGTTCCCAGGTTGTTGGGCTCTCCCAGCTCACACCCATTGGCTGGGTCACTGCCTTGCTGGATCTGCAGGCAGTTTATGCACATGGATCCTGGTTCTCGGTCTTCTGCGTTCATGGCAGCACAATTCCCAGGTACCCAGAGCCGCTGGCACACCGCATCCTGGCTGCCCCATCCCTGGAGGTGCCCAAGGCCAGGTTGGATGGGGCTTGGAGTCCCCTGACCCAGTGGGAGGGGTCCCTGCCCATGGCAGAGGGGTTGGAACCAGATGGACTTTGAGGTCCTTTCCAACCCAACCCATTCCATGATCCTCCTGCGGGTAGGACAGAGCCTGGCAGCCGAGACGCCCCTTCTGCGTGGCCAGGCTCAGTGGTGAGACGCTGGTATGCGAGATGTAAACTCAATACCAAAGTTTAGATTACAGCCCTGTGAAAAACATCAGCTCCCCTAAATGGAGCCCAGATGGTGGCGGAAGCTGTGCAACGCATCGAAGCCCAGGGCCAGGAATTGCAGGAACCTTGTGAGCAAAGGGACGGGGGCTGTGGGGGAGGGAGAGGAAGGGAGGTAGGGTTACAGCTCATGCAGGCTGCAAGGCGAGCAGCTGGTTAACCAGGCTGGTTCATCCACCTCGCCCCCTTAAAATCAACTTGGGACACCGAATGTCTCCTGGGTTGCATCACTTGGAAGTGCAGCGTTCCCAAAGCTGAGGTTTCCCACAGCCCCGCGGCAGCTGAGAGGCCACGGACTCTTGGGCAAATTAGAGGAGACTGAGCAGAGCTGAGGCAACGAATCACAGAATCCTGGGATGGGTTGGGTTGGAAGGGACCTCCAAGCCCATCCAGTTCCAGTTCCATGGGCAGGGACCCTTCCCACTGGGTCAGGGGGCTCCAAGCCCCATCCAACCTGGCCTGGAACACCTGCAGGGATGGGGCAGCCACCACTGCTCTGGGCAACCCGGGCCAGGGCCTCCCCACCCTCATAATGAAGAATTTCTTCCTGATATCCAATCTAAATCTCCCCCTCCCAGTTTAATGCCGTTCCCCCTCGTCCCATCACTCCAGACCCTTGGAAAAAACCCCTCCCCAGCTTTCCTGGAGCCCTTTCAGCACTGGGAGCTGCTCTGAGGTCCCCCCAGAGCCTTCTCCTCTCCAGGCTGAACACCCCCAGCTCTCCCAGCCTGTCCAGAGGTTCTCCAGCCCTTGGATCATCTCCGTGGCCTCCTCTGGCCCCGCTCCACCAGCTCCATCTCCTCCTTCCGTTGGGGATCCCAGAGCTGGACCCAGGGCTCCAGGTGGGGTCTCATGGGAGCTGTGTTGCCAGGAAAGGACTTCCTTGTTTTGGCAGATTCTGAGCAGTAGAGCCCCGGGAAAGGGTCGAGTGTGTGTGGGGAGCCTGGAGACAAAGCCATGTGTTGGGTAAGAGGAGCGCTGACGCGCACCCCAACAGCCGGGCGATTGCACAGGCGAGCGCAGGCTGTGGGGAGGCTGAGTGTGACTCAATATCCTGGTGTTGTGAAAAAGGCAAACGTCCTGGGGCAACACGGAGAGCATCGTCTGGGAGGCTCGGAGCCGTTCTTTCCCCCCGCTGTGCTGCAGGACCCTCTGCTGCAGCTCGTTCCAGGTGTTCTGGAAAGGCTTGGAATGGGTTGGGTTGGAAGGGACCTCAAAGCCCATCCAGTGCCACCCCCTGCCACGGGCAGGGACCCCTCCCACTGGGTCAGGGGGCTTCAAGCCCCATCCAACCTGGCCTTGGGCACCTCCAGGGATGGGGCAGCCACCACAGCTCTGGTGGCCTTGGGCCAGGACGGGTCCAATGGTGGGGATGGGAGGTTTCTCTGAAGGGTTTGGCCACGTTGGATGAACGTTAGGGATGGCCAAGTTGCTTGTCCCCTCTGTGAGGTGGAGAGCTGGGTGAGATGGTAGGAGGTAGGTGTTTACATAGAACTTGGGTCTCTTCTTGAGGTTCTTCTGTCAAGATATGTTGTTGAAAGATCCCAGACACATCCAGATGGGATCACCACTCCTCTGTTAGGAGTTCAGCATCCCTCCATCCTCTTTGGTCTACTCTTCCCACCTTTTCCTTCCTTCCCCTCCTTCTAAGAGCTGCTGCATTTTTCCGTGCTGCCTGCTCGGGGGAGGAGAAAGGGGACTTGGGACTGCACTGGGGAGGGGAGCAAGAGCGCTGGAGAGGAGCAGAATGTGTCCTGTGAGCCGCAGCAGCTCTGCAGGAAGCTGAGGAGGTGAGGCTGGTGCAGGTAAGCTCAGCCACGCGGCGTTCACCTAGGAGGAAGGCCCACGTCCCCTGAGATAACAGTGTGTGCAGGAGCAACACACCCCTTCCCTCCGAGATAGGTTTGTGTGCAGACACGGCCTGGAGATAAGCACCCAGCAAGGCAACCATCCAAGTCGAACACCGGTACGGGCACGGGTGGCACAACTGAGCCAAGTGGGTGTTTGACGCTTGTTACACCGACACCAGCTCTGGTTCTGTGCAAGAAAATCACATACAGGGCTGTGCGGTGCCCCGAAACGTGGGGGTGCTCAGGAAGAAAGACCAGGCAGAGTTTGGTGTCGGCTTTGGAAGCTGCAGCTTCCAAAGATTGAGAGCAGCGCTGCGAAGAAGGACTTGGGGTGCTGGGGGAGGAGAGGCTTGACGTGAGCCAGCAACGTGCGTTCCCAGCCCAAAACCCAACGGTGTCCTGGGCGGCACCCAAAGAGTGGGGGCAGAGGGGGAGGGAGGGGGTTCTGCCCCTCTGTTCCGCTCTGGGCAGCCCCCACCTGGAGCCCTGGGTCCAGCTCTGGGATCCCCAACGTAAGGAGGAGATGGAGCTGTTGGAGCGGGGCCAGAGGAGGCCACACAGATGATCCAAGGGCTGGAGAACCTCTGGCCAGGCTGGGAGAGTTGGGGTTGTTGAGCCTGGAGAGGAGAAGGCTCTGGGGACACCTCAGAGCAGCTCCCAGTGCTGAAAGGGCTCCAGGAAAGCTGGGGAGGGGCTTTTTCCAAGGGTCTGGAGTGATGGGACGAGGGGGAACGGCTTTAAACTGGGAGGGGGGAGACTGAGATTGGACATCAGGGAGAAATTCTTCATGATGAGGGTGGGGAGGCCCTGGCCCAGGTTTTCCAGAGCAGCGGTGGCTGCCCCATCCCTGGAGGTGTCCAAGGACCAGGCTGGATGGGGCTTGGAGCCCCCTGATCCAGTGGGAGGGGTCCCTGCCCATGGCAGGGGGTGGCACTGGATGGGCTCCACTTTGATTCAAGAGAGAGGAGATCCCTGGAGCAGCAGAGCTGCCACTGCTTGGGATCAGCGCATGTTGGGTCCAGCTCCCCAGGTTTTAGGTGTCTGCAGTGATGACGTTTCCATCCGAGCCTGAACCGTGCGCTGCTGCGCTCGGGGCCGGTGGAAGAGCTGCTGGGGCAGACAAAGTGCGTTTCGGGATGTCCGTGGTGGGGTTGTTGCAGCGTCTCTGCAGCCGCTCAGACATCTGCGCTGGAATGTCGACTCTGGCGGATGAAGCCCAGCTGGAGCTGGATCCGACCCTGCAGTCGCGCTCCAGAGGTTTATTTTGCAGGGCTGACTGGGAAATAGTGAGGGCACGGGCACGGAGAGTTCTGGTGATGCTCAGCTTTGCCTGTGCTGTCTGCAGGTACCTCCCGTGCCCTGTGGAGGCTGTTTGTGACCCTCAACTTGCCATGCTCCGAAGAGGGGCTCTAAAGACACTTCGGTCACACCGTGTGGTTACTCTGATTAAAATAAATACTGCTGGTGGGTTGTAACCTAGCAGGGAGCGGTGGTTCTGTGTCTCATCTGCCACTGAGGGGGCTTGCTGCACCCCACCCCCAGGTCTGGGGTGAGCAGCAACACGAGGAACCCTGGTAGGAGCCTTGCAGAGAGTTGGGAGCTGGGTGGACATCAGCTCTGTGCTGGTGTTCTCTTTGTTTGTATGTTCTGCAGGTGAACGTTGGCCTTCTTCCTTGGGAAGATAGACTGGTCTTTAGGCTTTGAAGTTCCGGAGTCGTGTGTTGGTGGTTTGTAGCTACCGGGTGCTCCTGATGTGGCTGCAACTGAGCAGTAAAGATCATAGAATCGTAGAATCACTAAGGTTGGAAGAGACCTCTAAGATCGTCAAGTCCAACCGTCAGCCCAACCCCACTGTGCCTTCTAAACCATGTCCTGAAGTGCCACGGCCACACGTTTTTGGAACCCCTCCAGGGCCGGTGACTCCACCACTGCTCTGGGCAGCCTCTTCCGATGCTTGACGACCCTTTCAGTAAAGAAATTCCTCCTGGTAGCCAACCTAAATCTCCCCTGGCGCATCTTGAGGCCATTTCCCCTTGACCTGTCGCTGGCTACGAGGGGGAAGAGCCCAGCACCCACCTTGCCACAACCTTCTTTTCCGATATTGTAGAGAGCAGCGAGGTCTCAGATGGGCCATCAGGTGGGAGTAAGGAGATGTCATCGCCTCTGCAGCTGATGACTCTTCGTATGCTCTTAATGCTGTGGCCACCACTGCGCTACCGACTGTGACTCAATGGAAAAGACTCAAAACTACAAAAAAAGTAGGATCTGCCTTGCAGGGAGAGGTGATGCTCGGGCTGGTTCTGTGAGCTGAGGAGACGCAAGGCGTGAGCTCCCTTGGCTGATGGACCCTAGCGATGATGTGTTGGAGGCAAGGGTTAGCTTGTGGTTTCTGCATTGGCCCTGTCCATCGCGTGTGAACGTTCCTAACAAAGCCACATCTCATCCCTTCTGGTGTCAGATCAGGGCAGAAGGGAGACCCTGGAGAAATGTCTGGAGTTTCCTCTGGCCAACGATCTACAAGTCTCGCTTGCAGTTCCTGTCAGTTTTATTGGCTGCCTTTCTTGTTTGTGTTTGGAGGTGCGGATTTGTAACGGCGACGCAGACAAACTCTTGAAAGATTTGTCAAGATCAAGGAACTGGGAGGATTTTTGTTTTCTTTTCCTTGGTGGGACCTCGCTGTCGGGGTTGGACGTCTGGTTGGGTCTCGCTTACTCATGAGTAACTGTGCTGGTTGGGTGGAGATTCACGCTGTCTTCTGCAGGAGCCCAGACCGGTTGATGGTCTTTGACGGCGATGGGAGCGAGTGATAGCGCTTGGCTGCTTCCCTGCTGGAAAGGCTGGGATGCTGGCACGGAGAGGCCGTTTCGCACCACACAGACGTGTCTGGGATGATATGCCAAGCGAGCGAAGAAGGTGGAGGGTGTGTCTGAGGAGAAGCCTGGGAGGGGTGCAGGGTGTAGGATGGGGTGCTGGCACATCTGGAGGTGGGACAGGGAATCTTGCAGAAGGATTTGTGGGCTCGGCTTGGTTTGAGCTTGGGTGTGTGCTGATCTGCACAAATCCACGTGTCCTCCCTTCTGTCCTCTTCTCTTCTGGCTCGGGGCAGGATGCCTCCCAACAGTGCTGCCTGCTGGAGGAGATCCTTACAAAAGGCTTTTCGCCTCTGCTCATGCAACTTCCATGTTCACCTCCTTGGAGAAGCTCTTGGCCATTCCTGACCCCAGGAATGACAGAGACTTTGCCAGAGCTCACCCAATCCGCTGACCAATCTGATACCAAGAGCCCAGTTGAGAAGAGGCGTTCCCAGTTGCGTGCCGCTGGTCGCTTTTCCGATGTTAGGTAGCATTAGCAAACAGCTCTCCTGGTTGGAGAGATAAGGGTACCCCAAATAAACATCTCACATCAGATTCTGGCATGAGCAAAGCTCCCAAAGTGACATCTCATTACAAACCCCGGGGGTTTTATTTTGTCAGAATATCTAAATCAGTGGCAAAAAGGCTGTGGCTTTGGTGACTTTGAGGGCAGGACTTGATCACGGGAGAAGAATCTCCACCAGGTTTGAGTTTTCAGAAGCCACCGGAGTGAGGGAGGGGCTTCTGCCCCTCTGCTCCGCTCTGGGGAGACCCCACCTGGAGCCCTGGGTCCAGCTCTGGGATCCCCAATGCAAGGAGGAGATGGAGCTGTTGGAGCGGGGCCAGAGGAGGCCACGGAGATGATCCAAGGGCTGGAGAACCTCTGGCCAGGCTGGGAGAGCTGGGGTTGTTGAGCCTGGAGAGGAGAAGGCTCTGGGGGGACCTTGGAGCAGCTCCCAGTGCTGAAAGGGCTCGAGGAAAGCTGGGGAGGGGCTTTTGGTCAGGGAGTGCAGGGATGGAATCACAGAATGGTTTGGGTTGGGGCCATGAAGGTCATCCAGTCCAACCCCCGGTGAGATGGGGTGAAAGAGGGGAGATTGAAGTGAGATCTTGGGGAGAAATGTTTTGCTGTGAGGGTGGGGAGGCCCTGGCCCAGGGTGCCCAGAGCAGCGGTGGCTGCCCCATCCCTGGAGGTGCCCAAGGCCAGGTTGGATGGGGCTTGGAGCCCCCTGACCCAGTGGGAGGGGTCCCTGCCCATGGCAGGGGATGGCACTGGCTGGGCTTGGAGGTCCCTTTCAACCCAACCCATTCCAGGATTCTATCTTATGTGCAAGGAGTCACAGCAGGACCTTGTGGAGGAGCTGCAGTGCCGCTAAAGGAGGTCAAAACTAAGAAAACCTTGGGCTGTCCCTCTCCGGTGCCGGCTGGGAGCGTGAGGAATCCCTGCAGCACCAGCAGCTCCTCGGTGACGCAAGCGCCGGCGCAGCGGCCCCGTCGGGGTGAGATGCAAACACTCTTCCCACCGCCTGCGCACCAGGGGAGGGGATGAGCTACAGCACCAAAAATGCGCCCTTCCACTTGGGTGACTGCTCCCACTTTGAGCTGAAAACATTTGTTCCTGAAATTGGAGCCGTTCCTGGGATTGCAACACCCAGGCTGTGTTTCCAATTAATCTGCTGAAGTCGTCATGCATTTCCAAGCGCGTTGGCTCAGCGGAGAGAAATCTGGCATTGTCTTCACGTTGCGGTGCCAGCTGGGACGTGCACGGTATTAAATGAGGAGAAAACGGTCCCGGCAGGCTGGGCCACCGGCAAATTGGCATGGGATGACGAAGGGGCACCGGGCAGCTCCGGTACAGGCGGGGATGGATGTGGCAGAGAGCAGAGCAGCCTCCTCTGGGAATGGAAAGGCTTGAAATAGTTGTTGAATTACAGTCGGGTTTTTTCCTGACTGGTTTCCTTCTGGTTTTGGGTGTGTGTTTTGTTTTGGGGAGAAGAGAAGGAGGGGGGTGAAGGGAGTCATGCTTGGTTTATTCCCTGTGGCTGGAGGGTGGCGTTTGCCTTCGTGGTGAGATGTTTGCTGCGCGTTGGGGAGGGTGGTGTGACCTCCCAACCCGCTGAGGTGCTCCTGGTGGAGCTCCTGGTGGCCCTTTTGGGAGTTGAGCGGTCCCTCCGTGGGTCGGGATCCCCCTCTACGGGTCAGCGTCCGGGGACCGCTGGGGTGGTGAGTCCTGGTGGTGCGTCTCCGCGTTGGGCACCTCTCCTGGGAAGCGCTGGAAGGACAGACACCCCCTTGCCGATGGGGTTTCTTATCTCTCCTAGGGCTGCTTTTGCAGAAGCCGTGGTTCCCGCCTGGAGCTGGCCGTGACCTGACACGTTCCTGTCATCTCCCGGGTGATTTTCTGAGGAATGAATTTGGATTGGGAGCTCGGTCCCGCCTGGGTGGGGGCAGCCCAGTGCGTTAGCACAAACACTCATGGAAAGGCCGAGCTTGCGTAGAAACGTTCCCTTTCCAAGAATGAGGTTCAGGCTGAGTTCCCCCTCCCTCAGGAGGCAGCGGGGTTGAGGGACGGGAGTGGGGAATCATAGGATCTATTCTGGAATGGGTTGGGTCGGAAGGGACCTCAAAGCCCATCCAGTGCCACCCCCCGCCGTGGGCAGGGACCCCTCCCACTGGGTCAGGGGGCTCCAAGCTCCATCCAACCTGGCCTTGGGCACCTCCAGGGATGGGGCATCCTGGGACAGGTAACGCAGGAGGAATATGGAGATGTTATCCAAGCAAGTGGAGATGGGGTAGGGAAGACCAAAACCCATCTGGAGTCAAATCTGGCGAGAGATGGGAATTGGAGAATCCTGGAACGGGTTGGGTTGGAAGGGACCTCAAAACCCATCCAGTCCCACCCCTGCCATGGGCAGGGACCCCTCCCACTGGATCGGGGGGCTCCAAGCCCCATCCAACCTGGCCTTGGAAAGGGGGAAGCAGGGCTGGGGAAGCTCAGCAGGTCTCCTGCCACTGCGGCCACCGGTGGCTTCTCCCTTTGGAGGGAACCGTTGGAATTGCTTTGGCCAAAGGAGCCTCCGAACTGCTTCGACCTGTTGGGAACCGGAGCAGGGATGGAGCTTCCATCTCCCTGCTCTGCGGAGCCCGGGCCGCACGGCGTTCCCCGCTTTCCTGCACGACCGCTTCATTTGGGTCTGGAAAGTGTTAAGTGGGGATGGAGACAAAGACCACTCCCAAATTGGATCGCGCTGGCGTTCCCAGCTGCGAGGGCAGCACGGGGGCAGCGTGTTCTTCTGGGGGAGCAGCGTGCGAGGCTGCGCCCAGCGCGGGCAGGCGGCCGGGGGCAGATGCGCAAGAGCCCGAAACCAACCCCTCCCTGGGAAGCAAGAAGGGAGGGGTGGGAAGGCAAATTTACCCCTCGTGTTTAATGCTGCAGCGTATACAAATATATATAAATAAATATATTAAAAATACATAAATATACAAAATATATATTAAAATAAATATATTAAAAATATATAAATATACAAATATATTAAAATAAATATATTAAAAGTATATAAATATATAAATATACAAAATATGCATTAAAATAAATATATTAAAAGTATATAAATATATAAATATACAAAATATGCATTAAAATAAATATATTAAAAACTTATAAATATATAAATGTACAAAATATATTAAAATAAATATATTAAAATATATAAATATATAAGTATATAAAATAGATAAAATAGATAGTATACAAAATATATATTATTATACATAATAATGTATATAAATAGAAAATATTATAATATATGTAATATATATTTGCTCCAGAAATAGAGCTTTTCTGCGTGTCCACGTTGGAATACTCTGTGCCTCGTGGTTTTTTAGTAAGGGGGTTGTAATCTTTCTGTATTTGCTTGCAGGACAATAATTTTCTATTTTTAACGCAGCAGCTGAGCAGAAATGCTCTTGGGGATCTTCAGGGAGCAGAGCAGCTCTGCTCGACTTGGGGCTCCCGTGGGCTCAGAGGAGCCCGTGCTCCGGGGGAACAGGCTTGGGTGGTGACGGGGTGGAACAGGAACGCGTGGCATTGTCCGTCCTTCTCGATGGCGATGGGAGTTTGAGGCGATGGAGATGGTGGGGAGCGCTGGAGGGTTTGTGGGTCCGGCTGAGTCTGTGATGCTCGTTTGGGTGGTGCCAGTCCTGAAACCCCAGCTAAGGGGCTAAAGCATCTCAAGCCTTTTCTGTACATGGAGTCCTGGGATGGGTTGGGTTGGAAGGGACCTCAAAGCCCATCCGGTGCCACCCCCTGCCATGGGCAGGGACCCCTCCCACGGGATCAGGGGTTCTCCAAGCCCCATCCAACCTGGCCTTGGGCACCTCCAGGGATGGAGATTGCGATGGAACGTGGTGGTGGTGACGATACTGAGAATCATGGTGGCACCAGGGATGGTGCTGGTGGTGCTGGAGATCCTGGGATGGGTTGGAAGGGACCTCAAAGCCCAGCCAGTGCCAACCCCATGGGAAGGGACCCCTCCCACTGGGTCAGGGGGCTCCAAGCCCCATCCAACCTGGCCTTGGGCACCTCCAGGGATGGGGCAGCCACCGCTGCTCTGGGCAACCTGGGCCAGGGCCTCCCCACCCTCACAGCAAAACATTTCTCCGTAAGATCTCACCTCACTATTCCCTCTTGCAGCTCAAACCCGTCCCCCCTCATCCCATTCCATCGGGGGTGGCACTGGGTGACCTTCATGGTCCCTTCCAACCCAAACCATTCTGATTCCATCCCTGCACCCCCGATCCAGAGCCCCTCCCCAGCTTTCCTGGAGCCCCTTTCCGTACTGGGAGCTGCTCCAAGGTGTCCCCAGAGCCTTCTCCTCTCCAGGCTGATCAACCCTATCTTAAGAAAAGCAGTTGTCACCACCTTGATGGTGAAAAGGGCCGCACGCGGTCACCCACGAAGCCGTCTGAAATGGGAGTTGAATAACAAAACTGGCACTGAGTCGCAAGTTTGGGGATGGATTCATCGCTCCGAGCGGTGCTGCCCTGGCCAGGTCCTTCTGCCACCCTCATCTGCTCAAGCTGCCGTCAGCAGGCGTGCGTTGGTCCTCGCTGGCTTTTCCGGCTGCTGACGTACGTGCTGGAGGAGCCCAAACATGTGCACCTCCCATTTGGAGTCAAAAATAGGAATTTAGGGTGGAACTTGCTCCCTGGGGGCTTTGTTTCACCCTCTGGGCTGGGTTTGGAGAAAGTGTCTTCTGCCCAATTGGTTTGGGTGGGTTTTTTTTTTTTCCCTGCAGTGGAAAATCCCACCGGTCTTGGGAGAGGATTTGATTGTGGTGGTTGTGACTCCTGGTTTCCAGCCCCTCTGCGGGACCGTGCACGTGACTGCGTTTACACGGCAGCTGGTGGCTGCCAGTGGAGCCGGATTAAACCCAAGACGTGGCCGCTGTGCCTGGGGGTGACGGTGGAGTCTGCGCCTGCCGTCGCCGCTCCCAGGTGGGGCGGCAGGTTGAGCGATCCCAACAGTGGGTCAGGATCCCCCTCCGTGGGTCGGCAACTGGGCGCTGGTGCGGTGGTGGGTCCTGCTGGTGCGTCTCGACGTTGGGTACCTCTTCGAGGAGGCACTGGAAGGACAGACACCCCCTATTGCTGGGAGGACAGACACCTCCTTGCTGATGGGCTGCTTTTGCAGAAGCCGGGGTTCCCACCTGGAGCTGGACGTGACCCAACACAGGGCTGAGAAGCCCCATCAGGGCTGGTCCTTTGAGTCAAACACATGATTTGGGTTTTACCATCCCGTTCGTGCGGCTCCGCGGCGCTCACCCCGCGCTGGGGACAATGGCAGGAAGCCGGGAGCCGCGCGCAGCTCCTCGCCGCTGGCCAAGGCACCGCATCCTCGCGGAGCCGAAGCTGCCTCCACCACCGCTCCTCCCTTGCTATTTCCATCGCATTGTCCGGAGGAGAGGAAGGATGTTTCCAGCCTTCTTCCTTTTTGCCTCAAAGGGATGTGGGGTGGGGAGGGGAGAGGATTCTTCTCGCTGGCGGTTGCGCAATAGGCACAGTTACAGCTTTTCGAAGCCCTCGTCGTGCTCCGCCCAGGTCAAGGAGCTGATGCATCTTGGCCTCAGCCATCCCCGAGGTCTCCCCTCCTCTGCACAGTCTTGGCAGCGGAGATGCATCTCATCCCGTGTCCCCGCTGGCAACCAGTGGCCTCAGGCACGTCCTCCTGCGCAAGGCGGGGGCTTGGCGCTCCGTTGGAGGAGACGCTTCTGCAACGTGGCTTTTAGCAGACACACAGACGTGGCTGGACTCGTGGGGCTCGGCAATGCCAGGGGAGATGCTGCTGCCTCCACGTCCCAGTGGTGGCGCGAGGTTGGCGTGAGGTTGCCGGTGCTCAGCGTAAGGTATTTGGGGGACGCAGAATGGGATCCTAAATGTTATAAACACCCTGAGCACCGTGTCGCGGTCGGGATGTGCACGTGGAGGTGTCGCGGTGGGGACATGCAGGTGGAGATGTCATGGTGGGGACATTGCATGTGGAGATGTCGCGGTGGGGACGTGCAGGTGGAGATGTCACGGTGGGGACATGCAGTTGGAGGTGTCATGGTGGGGACATTGCATGTGGAGATGTCGCGGTGGGGACGTGCAGGTGGAGGTGTCGTGGTGGGGACATTGCATGTGGAGATGTCGCGGTGGGGACGTGCAGGTGGAGGTGTCGCGGAGGGGACATTGCGTGTGGAGGTGTCACGGTGGGGTTGTGCAGGTGGAGGTGTCGTGGTGGGGACATTGCATGTGGAGATGTCGCGGTGGGGACGTGCAGGTGGAGATGTCGCGGAGGGGACATTGCGTGTGGAGGTGTCACGGTGGGCTTGTGCAGGTGGAGGTGTTGCGGTGGAGACGTGCAGGTGGAGGTGTCGCGGTGGGGACATTGCGTGTGGAGATGTCGCGGAGGGGAGGTGCAGGTGGAGGTGTCGCGGTGGGGACATTTGCACGGAGGTGTCGTGGTGGAGATGTGCATATGGCGGTGTCTTGGTGGGGACGTTGTGTGTGGAGACGTCACGGTGGGCATGGTTTCAGGTGCTTCTGAAAGCATTAGAAGAACGGTATGGTGGGGGAAGGTCAACTTTTGCTTTGTGATGGAGAAATACGGCCAGGAAAGGGAGTTCTGGCTTTTTGAGGGAAGATTTTAGTTCTTCATCTTGTGGACAGGGCTCTGATGATGACAAAGAAACGCTGCAAAGTCCTTCCTGATTTTTGCAGAGCTCTGACTGCTGTGGCCGCGCGAAGCTGAGGCTCCTCGCTGCGCCGGGCTCCCACGTGCCAGGAAGTGAAAGCAGAGTTAATTGAGATGGGAAATGATCTTAATTTGCTCTGGCTGAATCCCTTTAGCACCAGTAAACCCCAAAGAGTTGATGCAAAGATCTTGGTTTAGAGCGCGGCCGCACCTCTCCCGGCATTCGGAGGCGGAGAAGTCGCCCGTGACGCATCGCGGGGTTTGACTCTGTGGGAGAGTTCTACCAGTTTTACTGGAGTGATTGGTGCTTCCTGGTAGCGGCCAAACTGGGAAAGGCCCATCTCTTACAGAATTGCATCCCAGCTCAGCTGGGATCACCCTGGGACAGCCAGAAGAGTCCAAATTCCAATCTCACATGCGCTGGTGTTGAGTTCGAGCTGGGACAGCCCCAGGACGCAGCAGCACTGCTGGGTTTTCCATAGCAGAGCAGAAAGCTTTAAGGATCCCTTTTGGCTTTTTCCCTTTCCTTGTCCCAAAGTGGGTTGGGACTCATCACGGCTGTTTTGTCCTCCTCGAACAGCAGGTTTGTCCCGTTCTCAGGGACCTATCCCGTTTGGGAGCCACCAGACCTTTCTGACAAAGAATGGGTTGGGTTGGGTTGGAAGGGACCTTAAAGATCATCTAAGGGACCTTAAAGACCATAAAAAAAGCCCAAGGTTGGAGCCAGCCTGCAGAACATGCCAGGAATCCCAGGAGCTTCCGGATTTCTCTGCTAACGGGAGGTGTCCGGCAGTGCCACGGTGGCGGAGCAATTCCTTGGTGGCCGTTGGAGCCAGATCTGTGCGTGAGCAAAAAATGTGGATGATCTGCAGGTTTGTGAAAGGACTCTTCGTGCCGGCACGTCGGGGTTGGTGACCTCGCCTTGAGTGTCCTTGACAGGTTAAACCTTTACGACACTTGGGCCACGCGTGTCCCGTTGCGTGCGTTGGCGTTGACCGCTCTGCGGTGGGGTGTGTGAGGGAGGAGAGGGGGTGTGGAAGGAGGAGGAGACACGTGGTTCAGTTATCTCCTTCCTCCTCGGTGGTTTTGTGATGAGGGGGAGACTCGGAGCGTGGAGAACGTCAGCTGAAAAGCAAATCCTTCTGTAAAGCAGCTTAGAAACGATGCGGGAGGAGCTGAGCTTTGGGATGGGGCCCTTTGTTAAAGCGTGGGGTGTCAGCTTGGTTATGGTCCAACATCTGATTTCGTATTCGCGTTTGCAAAGCACAACAAGTCTTGTGCTGGGCTCTGGCAGCTGCTGCAGCGGCAGGAGGTGCCGTGGGCACCTGTGGGAGCAGGAGGAGGGATGGCATCATGGACAGGCCAGTCCTTCCTTCCCCAACAAAGATCTCAGCATTTTGAGGAAGCACAGAATGGGTTGGGTTGGAAGGGACCTCAAACCCATCCAGTGCCACCCCCTGCCATGGGCAGGGACCCCTCCCACTGGGTCAGGGGGCTCCAAGTCCCATCCAACCTGGCCTTGGGCACCTCCAGGGATGGGGCAGCCACCGCTGCTCTGGGCACCCTGGGCCAGGGCCTCCCCACCCTCACAGCAAAACATTTCTCCCTAAATCTCACCTCAATCTCCCCTCTTTCAGCTCAAAACCGTTCCCCTTGTCCTCTTCCTGCACCCCCTGATCCAGAGCCCCTCCCCAGCTTTCCTGGAGCCCCTTTCAGATTGCTCTGAGGTCCCCCCAGAGCCTTCTCCTCTCCAGGCTCAACAACCCCAGCTCTCCCAGCCTGTCCAGAGGTTCTCCAGCCCTTGGATCATCTCCGTGGCCTCCTCTGGCCCCGCTCCAACAGCTCCATCTCCTCCTTGCGTTGGGGATCCCAGAGCTGGACCCAGGGCTCCAGGTGGGCTCTGCCCAGAGCGGAGCAGAGGGGCAGAACCCCCTCCCTCCCCCTCTGCCCCCACTCTTTGGGTGCCACCCAGGACCCCGTTGGTCTCCGGGCTCTGAGCACACGTTGAGGCTCACGTTGAGCTTCTCCTCCACCCATCACCCCAAGTTCTCCTCAGGGCTGCTCCCCATCCATTCTCCACCCAGCCTGGATTTGTGCTTGGGTTTGCCCTGACCCAGGTGCAGGACCTTCCACCTGCTGCCACGTGGGGCTTGGGCACCGGCACCTGCCCGAGCCCACGCAAACCTCGCTGTTTATTTTGTCTAAAAGCAACGTCCCCCAAAGCAGGGTTGGGAACGGGGGGGGGGGGGGGGGGGGGGGGGGGGCCGGGGGAAATACCCACTCTGGCTTAATTGCATTTAATGAGGCCGATGGGGCTGGGTGCCAGCAAGCCGAGGGCTTTGCCAAGGTTCGTACTTGCCCATGAGAATGGTGAGGGTGTGGTGCGTGGCCGCGCCTGGCTTTGCAACCCCTGGGAGAAAAGATCTGAGAGGTCCCGGCAGCCTTCGCCGCGGTCGCTGCGCCGCTCGCCCGGTGCCGTCAGCCCAGGCCGCGTTGCAGGGCTGAGCTCCGTGGGCACCCGCAGCCCCGAGGGGCTCGAGGAACACGATGACATCCGTAGGTGAGTGCGCTGGGTGGCTGGGAAATAGGATCATAGGATGGGTTGGGTTGGAAGGGACCTCAAAGCCCATCCAGTTCCAACAGGGACACCTCCCATAGGATCAGGGGGCTCAAAGCAGCATCCAACCTGGCCTGGAACACCCTCATTGTGAAGAATTTCTTCCTAACAACTAATCTAAGTCTTCCCCCTTCCAACTCAAAGCCGTTCCCCCTCGTCCCATCACTCCAAACCCTTGGAAAAAGCCCCTCCCCAGCTTTCCTGGAGCCCTTTCAGCACTGGGAGCTGCTCTGAGGTCCTCCCAGAGCCTTCTCCTCTCCAGGCTCAACAACCCCAGCTCTCCCAGCCTGGCCAGAGGTTCTCCATCCCTTGGATCATCTCCATGGCCTCCTCTGGACTCGCTCCAACAGCTCCAGGTCCTTTTTCCATTGAGGATTCCAGAACTGGACCCAGGAGTCCAGGTGGGGTCTCCCCAGAGCAGATCAGAGGGGGAAATACTCCTTGCAGACATTGCAGAGGGCCTTTACAGTTGGACTTGGTGATCTTAGAGGTCTTTTCCAACCTTAATGATTCCATGATCCTCTAAGATAGGCTTGTATCCAATACGCCATGAGCATCCTTTCATCTGGAGCTGGATCCAACTCTACAACATCCACCCAGCCAGACACCGCTGCTCGTTTGACCGTGGAATGGGTTGTAGGGTCCTGGGTGGGGCCGTGGTTTTGCTGAGTTGAGACCAGATCTGATCTTGAGATGTGCTGAGGGCTCAGACCCCAGCCCGTGCACCCATTCCTCAGTGTCCGAGGTGAACGCTGCTGCGCTGGACTCCACAGGGGTTGCTTGGTTTATTTATTTCCCTTTCTCCCATGCTCAGCAGCAGGATTACCCCCTCCTTTCTGGGTTAACCCCCCCGGGCAGTGTTGCTCCATGAGTGCACACACCCCACCGCACCCTCCGTCCCCGCCAGGTGATTTGGCTGCCGCGGGGCCCCCGCGTTCTGCACCCGTCAGCTGGGACCCGACCTGCATCCGTCCCCGAGGTTTCTCCCTGCCACCTTCTATTTGTTCCTGCTTTTCCTTGGGCCAGCTCCGTGTAGGACATTGGGTCCTGCTTGCATTTCTTCATCCCCAGCTCTCACGGAGAGCCAGAAATCCTGCCTGATGCCTTGGCTGTGCTTCCCTTTGTGCCTCTTCCCCTTGGGATGCGTTTTATTCCCATAGAGCTGAGCCTGCTGGGGTTTCTCCCAGGTCCTTGTTCTAGTTTACAGCATGGCTGGCATTCCCTGCCTTCAACATTTTGGATCTCTTCCCACCATCTGCCCCAACTTTACCCATGGGGTGGCTGTCACTGGTGTCCCCATGACGTGGTAGAAGGGCTTCTTGGCTCCAGGCACGTTGCAGCCTCCTCTGCATTGAAGATGCTCCGCAGATGCCAACGTTGAGCCCAAGGCTGCTCTTCCCAAGCTTCTCCGTGAGCAGCCAGGTATGGAGGCGGCACCAGACCAACCAAGCCCACAGCGAAGGCCACCAAAATGTGTTTGGGCAGGAAACTGAAAATGTTGTGGCTTCCTTCCTCCGACAGAAATAGCTCTCGCCCTAAAACCCGAGGCTTTGCTCCGTGTGCTGGTACCGACTCGAGGGGGCGCCGGGATGGGCAGTGGTGGGGGACCACCACGTGCTGGGTCTCCCCAGCTTGGTCTGAAAGGCTCCTTACTCAAACACCTGCTGGTTGGCACTGGAGCAAGGCTCAGGGTGAGCCCCAGTGGTGCCCTCTGGGTGGTGGTCGAGCAGCTGATCCACACGGGGACTTCCCCTTGTGCCTCTTCCCCTGGGATGCGTCTTATTCCCGTAGAGCTGAGCCTGCTGGGGTTCCTCCCAGCTCCTTGTTCTCCTGCTTTTTGCATTCTGCTGGGTCTGAATTTTTAGCAGATTCCTTTTCATGACCCAATCTGCCTTCCAGCCCAGCCTTGGACCTCAGCCAGCGTTTGCCAAGGGATTTCCTTCTCCGCAGCACGCAGAGAGGCTCCAATTAATGGGCAGGTCCTCTTGAGTAGTCACTTGCTGAGAGTGGGCATCGTGGGAGCCGAGGCTTTTTGTCTCAGCGCTTCCAGATGAAGGGAAGGCACCGCTTCGGAGCCCTGAGCCTTTCCCTGGGGGGTTGTGACTCAAGCTGGGCTCTTGCTGTGTTGCCACGCACCAATTAAAACATAAATATAGAGGCTGAGCTGGTGACAGCAGCCCCCGTCGCAGGTGGCACCGGGGGTGTAGCTTTGAGCCAAGTGGATGGAGCCTTTGCTTCGTGGTGGGATGCTCCAAACAGTGGTTTGGTGCACGAAGGGGGATGACGACGGCGAGGACGTGGTGTCCAAACCGGTTGGGAACGCTCTGCTCCGCTCCTGCAAACGGCTATAATTGAGGAGAGCTTCGGGCAATCGTCTGATCTCTCCTCTGCTTCCCTTGGCACCGAGGCCGCATCCTCTCGTGCTGATGTAATAAAACCTGGAGCGGGAAGACGAGGTGTCCTGTGCTGAGAAGGTGCTCGCCCGCTTCCCAAGGCTGCCGTGTTGGCATCTCCCTGCTTGGAGAGCAGCGACCTGGAGGAGATCTCCTTGCCAAAATCCGTGCCAAAGCCTCTCTCCAAGGAAGATCTGTGTTGGCTGTAGGCAGGGCGGTGATGCTGGGGCTCTAGACCGGGCTGTTGCCTCTTGCCACGAGCCTGGTTGAGGGAGAAGATGGGGCTGTTGGAAGACACTGGGCTGTTCCAGTTCAGGCGGAGCGGGGCTCCTCGCTTACCTGGAGATGCTGCCTGTCATCCACACTCATCTTCACCCGCAGGCCTTGGTGGTGTTTAAGGTTTCGGGAGCACACGGCGAACCCTCACCCCTTCTCCGGCTGCTCCTGGAGCTCTGTCGGCAAGGAGAGGACGTGGGCGGTGAAGATGCGTCGCAGCTCTCCGCAGGGTGTGTTTGCGGGACCGGAGGAGTGGCGGAGCTGGGCTGTGGAGAAGGGCTTTGGGAGAGCACCAGGAGGAGCAGCGCTGCCTCTCCATCGTGTGAGTTGGGAGTGCACGGTGTGTGGGGCTGTGCCAACCCACCCGTGGCCGTTCCTGAGCCGGGAATAGACGCCATCCGGGCTGTGCGACCGGGTGAGGGTGCTTGGAGGGGGAGGAATCCAACGGGGGATGGGCTGCACTGGGCTGTTTCTCTTCTGGAAGGGGAGGACTTCTCCTGAATCTCAGGAGCTGCCATGAGCAGGAGGTGCCAACGCTGTTGCAGGGAGCATGAGGCACCACCAGCCTTGGCTTTCCTTCAACAGAGCCCTTTGGTCATGAATTTCCCTCTGTTTTGGAGGAAGTGGCGGTTGTTGCGAGGTTTCCTGGGGTTACCTTGCCCTCCTCCACACAGCATCCTCCCCCAGGGCCCCTTGTGCTGCTATTTGGGCTGGGGTTTCCGACCGGTGCGGGTGGGAGGATGCAGGAAATGACTGCCAGAGATTTCCAGCTGTGGCAGAGCCGTGGCGAGGATGGAGCCCACTTGCCGTCCCTCTGGTCTCATGTCCAGGCTGCGGCTGCAGGAGATGAGCTCTTCGGTCCCACCTTGCACCTCGTGCTGCCCACGCTCGAACCGTGCGGCGCTGGGACCTGACCCTTCTGCAAAGGAACTGGACAAAACCCTATTTGTTCACTTCCAGGCTCTGGATGCGCCCAAGCACCCATAGACCTGTCTGCGTAGGCAGCACTGATGGTGCCATGTGTGGATGGAAACCTTAGAGCACCTTCCAGTGCTGAAAGGGGCTCCAGGAAAGCTGGGGAGGGGCTCTTGATGGAGGTGGGATGAAGGGAATTGTTTTGAGCTGCAAGAGGTGAGATCTTAGGGAGAAATGTTCTCCTGTGAGGGTGGTGGCCCAGGGTGCCCAGAGCAGCGGTGGCTGCCCCATCCCTGGAGGTGCCCAAGGCCAGGTTGGATGGGCTTGGAGCCCCCTGATCCAGTGGGAGGGGTCCCTGCCCGTGGGGTTGGCACTGGGTGGGCTTTGAGGTCCCTTCCAACCGAACCGTTCCATGATTGTAAGATGTCTCAGGGTGCTCCTGAGCAACGGCCGACAGGGATGGGGATCGTAAGCAGCTTCTTGTGAAACCGCAGCCGCTGTCGCCTGCCTGCGCCGTGGTTCAATCCTGCCTGTGCCCAGCTCTTTCTGTAGCCCAGGACCCGCGTGTCCCTGTGTCCCAGCCTGCTCAGATTTAGACTCTAAGCCTCGCGACGCGGTTTACTGTGCCGGCTTTGCTTCCGCGCGTTCGTGGTTGGGTGCTTTGAAGGTTTCGAAAGCTCCTCCCTGGGAGAGGGGCAGCACCCAGGGAGCTCAGCCCTCGGCATATTTGGAGGTGCTTCAGCTCCTCTGGGAGTTGTAGGTGAGCGTGAAGGAAGTGGTTTGAGAACTTGGGGCTGGGTTTGGGGCTTCGGGGTAGTTTTGTGGGGTGCAGGGTTACCCCGAGTCCTCTTGACCAGCTTTTGCCAAGCAGGCGAAACGCTTTGGAGGCCGATGTGAACATGGGGAGTGGGGAGCAACGAGGAAAACCTGCCTTGAAGCACCTAAACCAGCCCTACGTGTACCTGCTCGCCCCACCGACTGCACCCACGGGGCAGCCCACGCCTGCGTCCTGACCCTGCTGCTCAGGGGGACCACGGGCACCCACGTTTCCACTGCGGGTGCGGCGGGACCGCGTCCATAAATGCTTTTCTTTAGTCCTGAAGGCTTCACTGTGCGTCTTCCCTTGGCCGTGGAGCCCTGCTTCCTGCTCCGTATGGATGCTGTGGGAATGTGTAGTGTGGTCCTGCGTCATCCAGTGAGCCTGGATGGGAACCTGGATGTTGGGGTGTAGGTTGGAACACAGAGCGTTAAACCCAGATCCGGGTACAGAGTTGCTCTGTGTCCCTGTCCCTGAGATTTTTGAGTCCTGGAGTCATGAGTTTCAAAATGCGCATTTGTGGGGACGAAATGCCAGGGAGGACTGTGAAATTGTCTGACTCAAAGGTCATGAGCCACAAATAACCAGCAGGGGTGATCAGGGGAAGTATCTCGCCCTGATCTGCTTCGCGAGGCTGATGTGGATCTCGTTCACAGGCTCCAGCAGAGTTTTCTCTGCTTTATACGCTCGAAATACCTAAATAATGTGCTTTGCTGGCAGGTGGATGCGCGTGCTCTGAGTGGTTCACAGAACATTCTGAGCTGGAAGGGACCTACAAGGACCATGGAGTCCAACTCCTGTCCCACAGCACAACCCCAACATTCACCCCGTGTGCCTGAGGGCGTTGGCCAAATGCCTCTGGAATATTGTCAGGCTGGGGCTGCTTCCCTGGGAGCTGTTCCAGGGCTCCACCACCCTCTGGGTGAAGAACCTCTTCCCAATGTCCAACCTAACCCTGCCCAGCATCTTCCTGCCATTCCCTTGGGTCCCATCATTGGTCACCTGCGAGAAGAGCTCAGCGCCGGCCCCTCCTCCTCCCTTTGTGAGGAAGCAGTGGATGGCTGTGAGGTCTCCCCTCAATCTGCTCTTCTCCAGGCTGAACAGACCAAGTGACTTCAGCTTCTCCTCACACGAATTCCCCTCCAGATCCTTCCCCAGTTTTGTGGCCTCCTCTGGATGCTCTCCAGTAGCTTTAGAGCCTTTCTATCCTGTGGCGCCCGGAATTGCACCCAGTGCTCAAGGTGGGGTTCGCACCGATGTGGAGCAGAGGCGGGACAATCCCCTCCCTTGCCTGGCTGGCGATGCCATGCTTGATGCCCACCAGGACACAGTTGCCCCCTTGGCTACCAGGGCTCATTGCTGGCTCATGTTCAACTTGCCATCAACCAGAACCCCCAGATCCCTTTCTGCAGGGCTGCTCTCCACCCTCTGGCTCCCTGGTCTGTCTGTCTGTCCATCCAGGGTTACCGTGTCCCAGGTGCAAAATCCAGGACTTGCACCTTGGTTTCAGGTGTGTTGCTTTCAGTCTTCCCTGGAGGTGCCCAAGGCCAGGTTGGATGGGGCTTGGAGCCCCTGATCCAGTGGGAGGGGTCCCTGCCCGTGGGGGTGGAACTGGATGGGCTTTGAGGTCCCTTCCAACCCAAACTATTCCTGGATTCCATGATTCTATGTCAACACCAGGACAACTGTGTTGTCCCCATCCCTGGAGGTGCCCAAGGCCAGGTTGGATGGGGCTTGGAGCCCCCTGATCCCGTGGGAGGGGTCCCTTCCCATGGCAGTGGGGTTGGAACCGGGTGACCTTTACGATCCCTTCCAACTCAAACCATTCTATGATTCTGCGATTCTGTCCCGGCTCATGAATTTGGTTGTGGAAAGGGATTTGTGGTGCACGCGTGACTTCGCCAAAATTGACGACAAGAACCGAAGTAGAAAAACATGTTTATTATTAAAAAATATATGTATTTATTATCATGGTTTTACCCTTGTGGAAGAAACTTCTGGAGGCTTCTCACAGCGTAGCATCAGCCTCGTCTTGTTTTGAAGCGGAATTTGATGTCTGGTAGGGAGGAGAGGGATCCACCCACGTCTGGCTGCTTCCTAAAGCCCTTGGAACTCGCCATTAACGCGTCCGTAAAGCGTTATCACGATTTGGCAGCCGCCCCCTCCAAACATCACATCTTCCCTGAGCATTGTTTCTTCTCTTATGGCTCGTGCGGGACGCTGCGTGCGACGTCTCCGCGCGGGCACCACGGTGGTGGAGCAGGGCTTTCCCCGGAGCCGCCCAACCAGGCGAGGAAGGAGGAAAATGCCCCAAAGGCTCCGATTGCGCGGGATCCTGCGAGGAGGCTCCTTGGGGACGCAGGTAAGGGGGAGCAGAGCTGCGCCTGTGTCCCCACTCCTGGTGTCACCAGGAGGGACTGGGGGTGATGCTGGTTTTGTCTTTGCTCATCTTTGAGGGCTGTTGGGTCCTGGAATCCAACCCAACCTCTCGGTGCATCCCCCCCCCGCAGTGCCAGGGTGAGGTCGTGCGAGGTACCCGGACTCTTGGATTTCCTATTTCTCGAGTTCTGGCTTTTGCGATCTCCGTGTTATTTCAACATCGTCCTTTTCGTGTGGTTTCTTCTTGAAGTGTTTTTAATTTGAGCAAATTCCCTCCAGCTAAGTTTTGGTCCTTGTGCGCGGCTCCGGAGAAGACCTTTTTGTTGGGGTTTGGTTTTTTTTCCTTTCCTTTTATTCCAGAGGAATGTTTTTAATCACACGCATTCTTCAACCCAGCTGAACTCTGAACCTTTCGCAGCTCATCACGAGGAGATGGGAAATGGGGTTTGAAAAGCCCTGCCTTTAACTGCTGCTCGGCCTCAGCGCCGCGTGCGAGCTCGGCGTGGGTACCACAAAGCCCAGCATCCTTCGTGGCAGGGCAGGGATGCAGGGAAAGGCGTTTGCTCCTCTACTGATCCACCTGCCCTGGTTTGTTTGCTTCTTGCTCTCTTTCCCTCTTCATACGAGCTCGGCTTTTTGCTGATTTTACCTCTTTTTAAAAAAGAAACCCAACAGGAAATGCCAAAGCAAAGATTTCGCTGCTGCTTTTCTGTCTGTCTGAGAGCAGCGGCGTGACCGGCGATTTCCCCTTTGGGGACCGAGCGCCGCGTTACCCTCGCTGCCACCTCGACGCACCCTGGCCAACAGCTCAGCAGGAGGCTGAGGGGTTGGATTGCAGAGCAGGGAGCCCGTTGCCATCCCCACGCTCGCTCCGTGTCCCTCGCTGCCAAACGCACGGACCCCTTGGCGCTGTTTTGCCTGCGCCGCGCGGCACCAGCAGCCTGGAAAATGCCGGTAACCCGTGCTGGGGTGGTGAGCCCAGAGCTTGCATTCACGCTGGCATCGCCAAAGGCTTTCCCAGGGCACGTCAGGGAGAACCTCCCCGCCGAAGCTCCTCTCGCTGTGTTGCAATAGCCCCTTCCCAGCGAGCAAGGGTGGAGTTGCAACCGCTGACACCTGCCCAGGTGCGGTGGTTTGGGCGATGGGTTCGGCAGCCCCCGGGGAAGTCGCCTTCGCGCAGCAGCAGCGTGGTTCGCCTCGGCTTCCTCCTGTGTTTTCCTCCCGGTGACCTGGCTGCGCAAAGTGACCCAGAAAAACAAGCGCTCGGTGCCGCAGCGACGTGGCGGTGCCTCCGCTTTCCTGCAGCAGCGAGCGGTGCCCGTGGTCACATTCACCCCGTGTCCAGGAGGGGGTGATGCTCCTTGCTTCGCCCCCAAATGCACCCCAAGATGTGTGGGCTGAGTAAGATGAACTTTGCAATCGATGATTTGAATCCTGGGTGGAACCCGAAGAGTGGGGGCAGAGGGGGAGGGAGGGGGTTCTGCCCCCCTGCTCCGCTCTGGGCAGAGCCCACCTGGAGCCCTGGGTCCAGCTCTGGGATCCCCAACGGAAGGAGGAGATGGAGCTGTTGGAGCGGGGCCAGAGGAGGCCACGGAGATGATCCAAGGGCTGGAGAACCTCTGGACAGGCTGGGCGAGCTGGGGGTGTTCAGCCTGGAGAGGAGAAGGCTCTGGGGGGACCTCAGAGCAGCTCCCAGTGCTGAAAGGGCTCCGGGAGAGCTGGGGAGGGGCTCTGGATCGGGGGGTGCAGGGAGAGAACAGGGGCAAAGCTTTTGAGCTGCAAGAGGGGACATTGAGGTGACATCTTGGGGAGAAATTCTTCACGCTGAGGGTGGTGGCCCAGGTTGCCCAGAGCAGCGGTGGCTGCCCCATCCCTGGAGGTGCCCAAGGCCAGGTTGGATGGGGCTTGGAGCCCCCTGACCCAGTGGGAGGGGTCCCTGCCCGTGGCAGGGGGTGGCACTGGGTGGGTTTTGAGGTGCCAACCCAACCCATTCCCTGGTTCTGTTTGTTCAGCACAGACAGGGAGGGCAGGGCTGGTTTTGCGAAGAAGCTGGGTTGGGCTGTGTTTTAGGGGCAGGGTCGTTCACGAAGCTGAGCAAAGGCTCTGGTCCCACCACGCTGCTGAGGGGGACGCGGTGGCTGCTGCGCCCCCACCAGCTCCGGCACTTGTGTGAGGAGAGGAGAGGAGAGGAGAGGAGAGGAGAGGAGAGGAGAGGAGAGGAGAGGAGAGGAGAGGAGAGGAGAGGAGAGGAGAGGAGAGGAGAGGAGAGGAGAGGAGAGGAGAGGAGAGGAGAGGAGAGGAGAGGAGAGGAGAGGAGAGGAGAGAGCAGTGATTGTTTTGGCCCCCTGAGGCTGTGTGGAGACAGTGGAGCATCCTGGTCCCAGTCTGTGCATCCCAATCCCACCCTGTGCCTCCCAATCCCAGACTGTACATCCCAGTCCCACCCTGTGCCTCCCAATCCCAGCCCGTGCATCCCAGTCCCACCCTGTGCCTCCCAATCCCAGACTGTGCATCCCAGTCCCAGCCCCTGCATCCCAATCCCAGCCCGTGCATCCCAGTCCCACCCTGTGCCTCCCAATCCCAGCCTGTACATCCCAGTCCCAGCCCGTGCATCCAATCCCAGGCCCTCTGTGGCCACTTGTCGTGGTGCTGGTGGCCTCTGAGGGTCTACTGGAAGCCAGCAGGACCCGGGCTGGGTTGGGGAGACCCCCAGGAACCATCGCAGGGCTGTGCTTTTGACCTTCTTTGGGTGAGGGGCAGAGCAGGAGCCCCTCGCCCGGCTGCTTGCGCCCTGGATCGTGTGTGAGCGTCGCAGGCAGCCGGGGTGGGGGGTGGGGGTGGGGGTGGGGGATGGGGGTTGTTTACTGTAACTCTTGGCAGAAGTCCCAGCATGAAACCCCAAATGACTTCAAGCTGCCACGGGAGGTCACAGCCGAAACAAACAGCTCCCGGGGTAGGAAAGGCTTTCCAAAGGGGTCCAGAGCTGCTGGAGTCCAGGCTGGAGCAGGAGGGATGCAGAGCATCCCTGGGGAGCGGCCACACGCAGGTGACAGTGCCCGGGACTCCTGCCCAGGGGTTGCTCCTCATCCCTTGCCCCCCTGGCACTTGGCATTTAAAGCATCCTATTTCTAATCTCCGGGGAACCACCCTGAGTTCACAGAATGGCAGAAGGAGCTGCGTTGGAAGGGACGCGAGTTCAGCTCCTCTTCCTGCACAGGACGACCCCAACATCCCTTTAGCTCGCGCTGGCTGGGATGCCCGCCTCACCCAGGATACCCACGTTGCCCAGGGTGCCCACATCACCCAGGATGCCCACATCACTTGGGATGCCCACATCACCCAGGGTGCCAGCAGCATCACCCAGGGTGCCCGCATCACCCAAGGTGCCTGCATCACCCAGGGTGCCCACATTGCCCAGGCTGCCTGCATCACTTGGGATGCCCACGTGGCCTGGGATGCCCACATGGCCCGGGATGCCCGTGTCACCCTGGGGTGCTTCAGGCCAGTCTGTGTTCCCATACTACCATTTTTTCATCCCATCTTCCCTCTCTCCCACCTCCTGAACAGCCTCATTTTGCCAAAACATCCCCAGCAGAGCGAGGTTCTCGGTGCTCCGCGCTGGTCGAGGGACCAGGCAGGAGGAGGGGCTGCGCAGCCTCTGCCGCTCTCCCTGGCTCCGGTGCCTTTTGGCCCTGGGGATGCTCGACAGCCTTTTTCCTGGCTCTGGGTGAGCGAGGAGGAGTTGTTTTTCTGGCTCCTGGCCGCCCGCTTGCCCGTCCTCCCTCTCCCCCAGCACCCGCGTTCCCTCCCGCTTTTCCTCTTCCGCTGCTCCAGAGTTTGTTTTTAAAAGCACTAAAACAAACGAGGTAGAGAGATTCCCAGAGACCCTGCCAGCGCCTCCCCCCTCGGCTCTGCCCCGCTCTCCATCCCAGGAGGTGCCTGTAACACCTGCCCTGAGCCTTCTCACCCCTCTTCACAGAATCACAGAATCCTGGGATGGGTTGGGTTGGAAGGGACCCCAAAGCCCACCCAGTTCCAACTCCATGGGCAGGGACCCCTCCCACTGGGTCAGGGGGCTCCAAGCCCCATCCAACCTGGCCTTGGGCACCTCCAGGGATGGGGCAGCCACCACTGCTCTGGGCAACCTGGGCCACCACCCTCAGTGTGAAGAATTTCTTCCTGGTGTCTAAAATCTCCCCCCTCCCAATTTAAAGCCGTTCCCCCTCGTCCCATCACTTCAAACCCTTGGAAAAAGCCCCTCCCCAGCTTTCCTGGAGCCCTTTCAGCACTGGGAGCTGCTCCAAGGTCCCCCCAGAGCCTTCTCCTCTCCAGGCTCAACAACCCCAGCTCTCCCAGCCTGGCCAGAGGTTCTCCAGCCCTTGGATCATCTCCGTGGCCTCCTCTGGCCCCGCTCCAACAGCTCCATCTCCTCCTTCCGTTGGGGATCCCAGAGCTGGACCCAGGGCTCCAGGTGGGGTCTCCCCAGAGCGGAGCAGGGGGGCAGAACCCCCTCCCCCCCCCGTGCCCCCACTCTTTGGGTGCCACCCAGGAAGCTGTTTTGCCCCAGGAAGGTGCCGGAGGGGCACTGTTGGGCTGAGGGTGCTGCTGACGTGCTGAGCCTTGGCTGGTGGCAGCTCCCCATGGGCATTGTTAGCATCACCAGCTGGAGGTGGCCGTGCCAGCTCTCCTCTGGATGCCATCAGCTCCATGGATGACCTGGGCCCTTCCTCCTCGTAGCTCGGCTTTCCCCTCCAAACGCAGCCCTTCCCGCTGTCTCAAAACTGAGCCCGCGGTGGTCCCTGTGCCACCTGCGTTTCCCAGCTCCTGCCTCCTTTTGGGCTCTCCAGGAGAGGACATTTGGCTGGAGGAGCCCAAGGGATGGCTGAGCTGGGAAGTTCCTGCAGAAAGGCGGCGTCAGCGTCACGTGGCGGGGATTTGGCTCAGCTGGGAGCTGTCAGGAGTCCTCATTTCCCATCCTGAGATTTGCTCGTTACACTCTGTCCTTGTCTGGCTGCCAACAGCCCGACACAACGGGTAACACCGCGCACGCCGTCCTCCGAGCATCCTCGAGGGGCTTGGTCCTCCTGGCATCCTCCTCCTCCTCACTGGGAGGTGGGAAAACACGAAGGAGGAGGTGACAGCCCAGCTCATCGCTTGCATCTTTCCAAATCACTGAGGTTTAGCGAGACCCGAGGCCCTTTGGGGATTTGTGGAGCTGGGAGGTCTCTGGAGCAGAAGGCAGGTACGGCCTCCCGGGGCACCGGCGCTGGCACCAAGGTGGGACCAAGGGCTGGGATGAACTGTCGGCCCCGTGGAGGACATCAGGCTTTTTTGGGACCCCGGCTTCTTGCAGGAGTGGAGAAGACTCGGGGGGGTCTTACTTAGGGTAACTTCACTTGGACTCGTTTGCTCGAAGAGGTGCAGCTGAAATGGGTGCATCTGCTTCTGCTGTGCTTGGCCCAGCCTGGGGCTCATCCTGCCCCAGCTCAGACTCATCCTGCCCCAGCTCAGGGCTCATCCTGCCCATCTCGGGGTTCATCCTGCCCAGCTCAGACTCATCCTGCCCAGCTCGGGGCTCATCCTGCCCAGCTCGGGGCTCATCCTGCCCAGCTCAGGGCTCATCCTGCCCATCTTGGGGCTCATCCTGCCCATCTCGGGGCTCATCCTGCCCAGCTCAGACTCATCCTGCCCCAGCTCAGGGCTCATCCTGCCCATCTCGGGGCTCATCCTGCCCATCTCGGGGCTCATTCTGCCCAGCTCAGAGCTCATTCTGCCCAGCTCAGGATTCATCCTGCCCATCTTGGGGCTCATCCTGCCCAGCTCAGGTCTCATCCTGCCCATCTCTGGGCATCACACCCTGCCCAGCCCATAGGCCTTGGTGGCGACAGAACAGAGGAGCTCAGCACCTTTCAGGTTGCGCCCGTTAATCCTCCTCAACCTCCAGATCCCTGCGGTTACGGTGGGGCAGGCAGGGGGTGGCAATTAGAGCCAATTAGCCAAATTAAACCCCAGGCAGTTACCAGGGAGCTGGAGAGAGAAGGGGATAAACCCTGCAGCGGGGTTTCCTGGGAACATCGGGTCCTTTCCTGCCACAGCCTGAGGTTGGGGCCGTTTCTGTCCTGGAGAGCTGAGCTGGGACAGGAGCGTGCAGGGATTTCTCCGCGATGCTCTCGAGGCTGAGGTTTGAACAGTGCAGGGTGTGGTTCTCTCTCTATAAAACAACGTTTGCAATTGTGGGTTTGGTTGTTGGGTTTTTTTAATTGCAACTGCTTTTGGAAAACAATGAGGCTGAGATGGCTTTGGCCCCGCATCCTGCGAGAGCTTCTCCCCTGCAGCATCAGAAACGGCGCGGCCAGCGGGAGCAGGACAGGGATGGTGCCCTTGGACTTGGCATGGGAGAGCCAAAATCTTGAATCCTGGGTTCAGTTTTGGGCCCCTCACTCCAAGAAGGACATTGAGGGGCTGGAGCGCGTCCGGAGAAGGGAGCGGAGCTGGGGAAGGGGCTGGAGAACAGGGGTTGTGAGGAGCAGCTGAGGGGGTTTGGGCTGGAGAAGAGGAGGCTGAGGGGAGCCCTCATCACTGCCCACAGCTGCCTGAAAGGAGGGGGTGGGAAGGTGGGTGCTGGGCTCTGCTCCCAGGTGACAGCGAGGGGACGAGAGGGAGTGACCTCAGGTCGCACCAGGGCAGGGTCAGGTGGGACATCAGGAAAGATTCCTTCACTGAGAGGGTTCTGGGAGCACCCAGGGAGGTGGCGGAGCCCCCATCCCCGGAGGGGTTTAAGGGTAGGTGAGTTTCTCAGGGACCTGGTTGGACTCGATCTCAAAGGTCTTTTCCAACCAGGTAATTCTGTGATTCTAAATCTCCCCCCTCCCAGTTTAAAGCCGTTCCCCCTCGTCCCATCACTCCAGGCCCTTGGAAAAAGCCCCTCCCCAGCTTTCCTGGAGCCCTTTCAGCACTGGGAGCTGCTCTGAGGTCCCCCCAGAGCCTTCTCCTCTCCAGGCTCAACACCCCCAGCTCTCCCAGCCTGGCCAGAGGTTCTCCAGCCCTTGGATCATCTGCGTGGCCTCCTCTGGCCCCGCTCCACCAGCTCCACCTCTTTTTTATTTTGGGGGTTCTGGAACTCGATGTGGGAGACCAGAACTGGGCCCAGGGCTCCTGCTGGGGTCTCAGGTGATGGAGAAGGCTTTTTGCAGGCAGGAGCTGGCGTGGCGCGTCCCTCACAGCGCCCACTCACGCGTCAGGCACCCACCCTGATGCAGGGTTGTCTGAGCTGGATGAGGATTGAGCTTTGCTTTGCTTTGTGTCTCCACAGCTGCTGTGAACCCGTGCACCTCCCCGCGGGTGCCCCAGACCGCCCCCATGGACCTGCGCATCGGGCAGCGCGTCGTCAAGCCCGGCTCTGACACCACTTTGCTGGCCCTGAAGCACACGCAGCAGCTGCAGCACCAGCTCTTCCTCGCCAGCCTCCACCAGCAGCAAGTGGAGCAGCTCGCCCACCAGCACGTGAGGGTACGGGGGGCAGGGGGGCACCCACACCTGCTTTCACAGAATCGTTCGGTTGGAAAAGACCTCTCAGATCACTGAGTCCAATCCTACCTGGTCACCACTAAACCCGATCCCTGAGAAATTCATCCACCCGTCTTCTCAAGCCCTCCAGGGATGGGGGCTCCACCACCTCCCTGGGTGCTCCCAGAACCCTCTCAGTGAAGGAATCTTTCCTGATGTCCCATCTGACCCTGCCCTGGTGCGACCTGAGATCACTCCCTCTCGTCCCCTCGCTGTCACCTGGGAGCAGAGCCCAGCACCCACCTCCCCACCCCCTCCTTTCAGGCAGCTGTGGGCAGTGATGAGGTCTCACCCTCCTCTCTCTCTAAGCTGATATTTTGCTTTCAGTGAGGTTTGGGTGCTTTGAAGGATTCATTTTGCCCCCCAGAACATGGTTTGCTGCCAATGGAGCCCTGCGTCAGGGCTGGCTTTGTTCAAACTCCCAACCCTGGCAGGGATGGAGAGGAGGAAGGTGGAAATCTCAACATCAAAATAACCTTCCCAGGTGAATTTGTACCATCATGGAGTGGTTTGGGTTGGAAGGGACCTCAAAGCCCACCCAGTTCCAATCCCATGGGCAGGGACCCCTCCCACTGGGTCAGGGGGCTCCAAGCCCCATCCAACCTGGCCTTGGGCACCTCCAGGGATGGGGCAGCCACCGCTGCTCTGGGCACCCTGGGCCACCACCCTCAGCGTGAAGAATTTCTTCCTAAGATCTCATCTCAATCTCCCCCTCCCAACTCAAAGCCGTTCCCCCTCGTCCCATCACTCCAGGCCCTTGGAAAAAAACCCTCCCCAGCTTTCCTGGAGCCCCTTTCAGGTTGCTCCAAGGTCCCCCCAGAGCCTTCTCCTCTCCAGGCTGAACACCCCCAGCTCTCCCAGCCTGTCCAGAGGTTCTCCAGCCCTTGGATCATCTCCGTGGCCTCCTCTGGCCCCGCTCCAACAGCTCCATCTCCTCCTTCCGTTGGGGATCCCAGAGCTGGACCCAGGGTTCCAGGTGGGCTCTGCCCAGAGCGGAGCAGAGGGGCAGAACCCCCTCCCTCCCCCTGCTGCCGTCGCTCCTTCGCTCCCTGGAGCTGCAGAGGCTTCGGTGCTTCCCTGCCAGCGCCGAGACCTCTCTGACGCAGAGAAGCTGGGTAGGGAGGCAGGTGGAGGGGGAGTTGTGTCTTACTTTTGGGCCAAATCTCCCTCCTGCCAAGGCCAGCGGGAGGGCTGGGGCCTCCTGGGATGCTCGAGGCGGGGAAGTGTTTTCAGCTGCATTCCATGTGTGCCGAGCGCGGAGCCAGCGCGACTGGACAGGATGCCTGGTGTCTGTGAGCTGCCACTCCGCTTGGCCACTGCTGTTTCTCTGCCCCAAAGGCACGGCTTACTCACTTTACGAGCTAATTTGCTGTTCTGGGAAGCCTTCACTGAACTTCTCAAAGCGTCAACCCAAAATAAACCCCCCACCCCCCCCTGCCCTGCACGGCCTCGGCGCTGTCGCAAAATGACAACGAGATTTAGAATCATGAAATGGGTTGGGTTGGAAGGGACCTCAAACCCATCCAGTGCCACCCCCTGCCATGGGCAGGGACCCCTCCCACTGGGTCAGGGGGCTCCAAGCCCCATCCAACCTGGCCTTGGACACCTCCAGGGATGGGGCAGCCACCGCTGCTCTGGGCAACCTGGGCCACCACCCTCAGTGTGAAGAATTTCTCCCTGATGTCAAAGCCAAATCTTCTCCCCTTCCAATATGGTTGGGATGGATCCTCAGGAAGCCCCCAGCAAGGGCAGGGCCGGCTTTAGGGCAGGAGGAGACCACGTCCACATGAGTTTGTGGAATCATTGAGGTTGGAAAAGACTTCTGAGAGGTGGAGTTGTTCAGCCTGGAGAGGACGAGGCTCTGGGGAGACCTCAGAGCAGCTCCCAGTGCTGAAAGGGCTCCAGGAAAGCTGGGGAGGGGCTCTGGATCCGGGGGTGCAAAGACAGGACGAGGGGAACGGTTTTGAGCTGGAAGAGGGGAGACTGAGATGAGATCTCAGGGAGAAATGTTTTGCTGTGAGGGTGGGGAGGCCCTGGCCCAGGGTGCCCAGAGCAGCGGTGGCTGCCCCATCCCTGGAGGTGCCCAAGGCCAGGTTGGATGGGGCTCTTGGGGTGGTGGGAGGTGCAGTCGTACCCCCTCACCTCCAGATTAAACAAGCCCAGCCTCATCCTCTTCTCTCTCATCCCGTGAGCACCAGCCCCGCTCTCCAAGGCTGGCACGGGCTCGCTGGTCCCAGTAACCTCATCTGGAAGCCCTCTTGGAATCCCACTGGGACCTTCTGGGAGAGGCTGAGCATCAGCTCGGTCCCCACAAAGAGAGTCTGAGATGCTGCTGCTGCTGCCACGACTGCTGGGTCCTTCAAGGCATTCGTGCTCTCTGACCTCCCCGTCAGATGGGCTCAGCTCTGGAAAACACCACGATCCAACCTTTCAAGACGAGTAGAACAGGGGGTTTTCTTCTCTTTTCCTCTTTTTCGTCGCCCATGGGTTCTATTTTTTGTCGCGTAACAACATCTCCCAGCTACAGAGATGTCAAAACACCACGAGAGGCAGCAAGCTGAAACAAACTGCTTTGAATTTTTATGATGTCCCCAGGGAGGACGTCTCCAGAGACAAAGCTGCATCCGGTTTGCTGTGATGAAACGACTTCACACGTTCTTGTTGGCCAAGGCTGCCCATCAGGTTTCCAAAAATGACCTAACGGACTCTTTCAGGCGCGCTCCGTCACCGTGTCGTGGTGCTTCGGGCTTGGGGAGGGGGAGATCTCCTGGTGCTGATGTGATCTTGTCTCCCAGGTGACCATGGAGTCCCCTCACCGTGAAGCCGAGCCGGGGCAGCAGGAGCAGGAGCTGCGACAGATCCTCAACAAGGACAAAAGCAAGCGAAGTAAGAACCTCCACGTGTCCGCGGGCACCGGGCATCTCTGCCCGAGGATCCCTGTCCCCAAAACCAGGGGACACGGCTGGCAGAGAGAGCGAGCTCACCGTGGCTTTTAGAAGGGGGCTCAGCAGGTGGTTCTGTCCTCATCCTGACCCAGCTCTGCCTTCTCCTGGTCTAAAGGTGTGTGGTAGCCACCAAACCACTGCCACCTCCTGAGCCGCGTGCTGGCACCGCCTGGGGCTGAGAGAGCGGCTTGGTCTCCATGTGGGTGCCCGGTCCCTCTGCGATGCCAGCAGCGATGCCAGCGCGTTGCACTTAGCACCTGGCAGGAGAGTTTTTTGGGGGGACTCCCTGACCTGGCTGGTCCTTCACGTCCTTCCTAGCGATGCCAACCACGTGGTCTCAGTAGACTTTTGCTCGAATATCGCGTTGTGTGGCCACTGTGGTGGTGCCACCTGAGCTGGTGGTGCTCGTGATGGCCCGGTGTGCTGGGCAGGGCAGGGATTTGCTTCTGGAACTTGGCAACCCTGAGCTTGGGCACCCATAGCAGTGGAGAGAGGTTAGGGAGTCCCCCCCGATGCTGGGCAGAAATGGTTGCAAACCCCATCCAGCTGCGATCTCCCTGCGCCATCTAGTGCCAGGCTCTGCAGGGAGCGTGCTGGAGCTTTGGGATGTGCAGAGCCCTGCATCCCCACCCAAGGATGCAGCTGCAGCGTGCATGGGACGCGCCGTGCCCATCCCAGTGTCCCTGCGCCTGCTGGGCACCCTGCGGCTTGGAGAAAAGGGGACCTTGAACCCCACCCAGTGCCACCCCTGCCATGGGCAGGGACTCCTCCCGCTGGGTCAGGGGGCTCCAAGTCCCATCCAACCTGGCCTTGGGCACCTACAGGGATGGAGATTGCAATGGAACGTGGTGGTGGTGATGGTAACAATAATGAGAATGATGGTGGCACCAGTGATGGTGCTGATGGTGCTGGGCGTCATGGAATGGGTTGGGTTGGAAGGGACCTCCAAGCCCAGCCAGTTCCAGTCCCATGGGCAGGGACGCCTCCCACTGGGTCAGGGGGCTCCAAGTCCCATCCAACCTGGCCTTGGGCACCTCCAGGATTGGGGCAGCCACCCTTACAGGAGAACATTTCTCCCCAAGATCTCATCTCAATCTCCCCTCTTTCAGCTCAAAATCGTTTCCCCTCGCCCTCTCCCTGCACCCCCTGATCCAGAGCCCCTCCCCAGCTTTCCTGTAGGCTCCAGCTGACCTTTCTCGCTCGATCTGAGAACCACACCAGGCATCTCCACAGGGTTTTGCCAGTGCTTCTGGCAGTTCCTCAGCCGTGGGGGAACTGTGGGGCCACGCTCGTGTCTGCAGGGGTCCTTAAAGTGCTCCGTGTTGGCTCTCAGCTCGGTGTGGTCACTCCTGGTCCTTCTGCAGGTGCTGTGGCCAGCACGGTGGTGAAGCAGAAGCTGGCTGAGGTCATCCTGAAGAAGCAGCAGGCGGCTTTGGAGAGGACCAGCAACCCCAACCCTTCAGCCGTGCCGTACAGGTAAAACAAGGGCATCCTCTGGCCTGCGCCGAGCAGGACCTTTGTTCAGGACCTTGCAAAGGTGGCTCTTTATTTCGGGCAAGATCTTGCCATAATCATCATCTTCCTCATCTGTAGAGATGTGAGGTGGCTTGGTTCTGTGTTAGGTGTTTCAGGAGGTGGATGAAGCTCCCGCATTGTTTTTCCTGACCTCATTGGACGTGGAGGGCTTGTCCTTCTCTTGACCTAGAAAGTTCTGTCGGTCCTCTTGTCTGTTGTTCCAAGACAAGGCAGAACCAGCAGCTGGGTCCCTTCGGTGTAGGTTCTTGTAGTGGTGTGACTGGACAAGCCTTTCTGGCCACCAGCAGCGCAGCCGTCGCACACCTGGGAAGGGCAGTGCCCCACAGGCCACCCTTGCCTTGGTGGGGGCAGCGTGGGTGGCACTTGGCTGCCAACTGGGAAGGGTCTCTCACACGGTGGCTTCTCCTCGTAGGTCTCTGGAGCCACTGGATCCAGAAGGCCCTTCCCCTCCTGTGCTCAGCACCTTCCTGCCCCCCGTTCCCAACACTTCTCTTGACCCCCCAGAGCATTTTCCGCTGCGGAAGACAGGTAAGAACATCCCCTCCCTCCTGCCAGGGTCCCCTCGCAGGGGTTGGGGGGAGCTGGGAAGAGGGGTGGCTTGGCCCCACGAAGCCAGTCCAGCTTCGCCCCCATCGGCAGCGGGGCCAGGACTGAGCACCTTGTGTCCTGCAGCGTCTGAGCCCAACCTGAAGGTGCGTTGTAAGCCCAGGAAGTGCCTTGACCGACGCAAGAACCCTCTGACGCGGAAGGAGAGCGCTCCCCCCTCGCTGAAGAGGCGGCCGCCCGAGGCCATCGGTGAGAGTCAAGGAGTCATGGGATGGGTTGGGTTGGAAGGGACCTCAAAGCCCATCCAGTGCCACGCCCTGCCATGGGCAGGGACCCCTCCCACTGGGTCAGGGGGCTCCAAGCCCCATCCAACCTGGCCTTGGGCACCTCCAGGGATGGGGCAGCCACCGCTGCTCTGGGCACCCTGGGCCACCACCCTCATCATGAAGAATTTCTCCCTGATGTCCAATCTCAGTCTCCCCCTCCCAATTTAAAGCCGTTCCCCCTCGTCCCATCACTCGAGACCCTTGGAAAAAGCCCCTCCCCAGCTTTCTTGTTGACCCCTTCAGGGACTGGAAGGCCCCTCCAAGGTCTCCCCAGGTATGGTTGGATTTGATGATCTCAAAGATCTTTTCCAACCAGGTGATTCTATGATTCTGGTCTCCGAACACTGGGGTGGGCACTGTTTTCCCCTTCTCTGGGTGCTTGTGCCCATCACCCCCGTTTCTCTTCCCTGCGCAGACTCGTCCCCGAGCAGCAGCAGCACCCCCGTGTCCGGCTGCAGCTCCCCCAACGACAGCCTCCCCGCTGAGCACGGAGCCCTCCCCGCGGCCTCCAGCTTGGCCCACGAGGTGAGTTCTGATGCTTTTATGGGCTGGGGCTCCCTGACCCCAGGCTTGGGGTGCCCTGGTCTCCCACTCCCATCCCAAGCTCAGGTGGAGGCAGCAGCATCTCCACAGGAACCTCAGCCCTGCTGTCCCCACGTGGTGGGATCCCAACGTCGCTCCTGACCTGCTCTGCTCCATCTCAGTGGGCATTTCTTGTCTCTTGGGGCACGTGCTGTCCCCACACGTCCCCGATGCCCCTTGCCCTGCTCCCAGGTGTTCCCCCAGGCAGGTGGGGCTCAGCCACCTTCTTCTGCTGCCCGAACCCAAGCTGCTTGTCCCATGCTGAGCTCCGCTGCTGCTGGAGCGGGAGACTAATGACTACTGGCAGAGAAGGACCTGGGGGTGTTGTTGGCAGCGGCTGAACATGAGCCAGCAGGGGCCCAGGTGGCCAAGAGGGCCAGTGGCATCTTGGCCTGTGTCGGACCCAGCATGGCCAGCGGGAGCAGGGAGGCGATTGTGCCCCTGGATGCTGCATTGGCGAAGCCACACCTCAAATTCTGGGTTCAGTTTTGGGCCCCTCACTCCAAGAAGGACATTGAGGGGCTGGAGCGCGTCCGGAGAAGGGAGCGGAGCTGGGGAAGGGGCTGGGGAACAGGGGTTGTGAGGAGCAGCTGAGGGAGCTGGTGGGGTTTGGGCTGGAGAAGAGGAGGCTGAGGGGGGACCTCATCACTGCCCACAGCTGCCTGAAAGGAGGGGGTGGGGAGGTGGGTGCTGGGCTCTGCTCCCAGGTGACAGCGAGGGGACGAGAGGGAGTGACCTCAGGTCGCACCAGGGCAGGGTCAGATGGGACATCAGGAAAGATTCCTTCACTGAGAGGGTCCTGGGAGCACTCAGGGAGGTGGTGGAGCCCCCATCCCCGGAGGGGTTGAGAAGCCGGGCGGATGCTCGGGGATGGTTGAGCAGTGGGCAATACGGTTGGACTCGAAGATCTCAAAGGTCTTTTCCAACCAAGCGACTCTATGATTCGATGATGGTGACGTGTGTTTGGTGCAGACGCCCCTGGCCCAGCGCCTGATGATGCAGGAGAGCTCCCTGGCCCAGTTTTCCCTGCAGAGCGCAGCCTCCCTTCCGGCCATCACGCTGGGGTTGCCGGCTACCACCAGCGCCAGGGTAGGTAGCCAGGTTGTAGGGAGCCCCAGAACTAGGCAGAAGGTCCACGCGGGGCAGGGGAAGCCCTCTCCTTTGGGCCTGGGGTTCCTGGGGTGATGCCAGGCGTGGGCTGGCTCTGGATATTCCCAAGTGCTGCCCGTGGACATGGGGAGGGTTTAGCATCCTCTCCTCCTGCTGGGTCCTGGTGGGTGGCTGACCCAGCCCCTCCTCCTCTCCGCAGGGAGAAGCGGATCGCCGGCCCCTCTCCAGCCTGGCCCACCGGGTGCCCGTGCTGAACGGCCCTGTCCTCGCGGGCACACACTCACCCATGTTCTTACCAGCTGGCTTGGAGCAGCACGAGGCTGGGAGCCCCTTGTCCCCTCGGCTCCAGCCCGTCATCATCCTCGAGCCCTCGGTCACCCACGCTCCGCTGGTGGCAGGTGAGTGTTGAGCTCGGCGATGGGCACCGAGGTTGCGGCAGCGCTGCCAGGGCTCAATGTGGAGCTTCACTCCGGGCGATCTGGGTTTCTGGGTTCTGGGAAAGCCCAGTAGCCTTGATTTTGTTCCAATCCTCTGTGAGCTGGGGCTGAGGGAATGGCAGATGCAGACCCTGGTTGTGATGAGCAAGTGTGGTGCCACAGGGAGCAATCGGCATAAAAACCCAAACTCTCGAATTCCACATGAAATCAGGATTTACTCAACTCATTTAAACAAGAATCCCCAACGGAAGGAGGAGATGGAGCTGGTGGAGCGGGGCCAGAGGAGGCCACAGAGATGATCCAAGGGCTGGAGAACCTCTGGATAGGCTGGGAGAGTTGGGGTTGTTGAGCCTGGAGAGGAGAAGGCTCTGGGGGGACCTCAGAGCAGCTCCCAGTGCTGAAAGGGCTCCAGGAAAGCTGGGGAGGGGCTTTTTCCAAGGGCCTGGAGTGATGGGACGAGGGGGAACGGCTTTAAACTGGGAGGGGGGAGACTGAGATTGGACATTGGGAAGAAATCCTTCACGCTGAGAGTGGTGGCCCAGGTTTTCCAGAGCAGCGGTGGCTGCCCCATCCCTGGAGGTGCCCAAGGCCAGGTTGGATGGGGCTTGGAGCCCCCTGACCCAGTGGGAGGGGTCCCTGCCCATGGAACTGGACGGGCTTGGAGGTCCCTTCCAACCCAACCCATTCCAGGATTCTGTGAAGAAAGGTGACAAATAATTAGTAGTGATTAACAACAAGTTAATGGCAGGGGGGTGGAACCAGATAGGCTTTGAGGTCCCTTCCAACCCAAACCCTTCTGTGGTAAAGACACAGCTCATCCCTCCTAGCCAAGTGGATTCTGGGCTCCAGGGCTGGATCGGTGGCATTTTCGGGGCTGTTTGGAGCGACACCACGACCCCTTGCCTTGGTGTGGGCTGACAGCTCTGCACGTCATGTCTGCCCAGTGGACAACGCCAACCCCTCACCTCTCCTTCATCTCCTCTGCAGTACCAGGTCTGGGAACGGTCCCCTTCTCCTTCGCCTCCTCACTCATCTCTGCAGAGCGTCTCTCGCTCCCAGGCCACCACAAACCACTGGGCAGGACCCGCTCGGAGCCTCTGCCCCAGAACCCCAAGGCCATCCAGCAGCAACTGGTGTACCAGCAGCATCACACCCAGTTCCTGGAGAGACTCAAGCAGCAGACACATCTGGGCAAGGTAAGGCACAGAATGTCCTCAGTTGGAAGGGACCCAACAAGGGTCATCGAGTCCAACTCCTGTCCCACAGCACAACCCCAACGTTCACCCCGTGTGTCTCATGGTGTTGGCCAAATGTGTCTGGAATATTGTCAGGCTGTGGCTGCTTCCCTGGGGAGCTGTTCCAGGGCTCCACCACTCTCTGGGTGAAGAACCTCTTCCCAATGTCCAACCTAACCCTGCCCTGGCACATCTTCCTGCCATTCACAGTATCACAGTATCATAAGGTTGGAAAAGACCTCTGAGATCATCGAGTCCAACCTATGACCCAACACCTACACCTACTCCTACTCGTCAACTACACCATGTCACTAAGAGCCTCATCCAATCTTTCCTTAAACCCCTCCAGGGACGGTGACTCCACCCCCTCCCCGGGCAGCGCATTCCAATGGCCAATCACCCTCTCAGTAAAGAACTTCTTCCTAATGTCAATCCTAAACCTCCCCTGGCGAAGCTCGAGACCGTGTCCTCTTGTTCTGTCGCCGGTCACCTGAGAGAAGAGACCAACCCCTGCCTGACTACAGCCTCCCTTTAGGTGGTTGTAGAGAGCAATGAGGTCTCCCCTGAGCCTCCTCTTCTTCAGTGAGAGCTTCCCATCGCAGCAGCCCAGGCTGTGGGTGCAGGAGGCACAGGGAGGAAGATGCAGGAAGGGTGTGAGATGGCATCACTTGGTCCTCTGATGTCCAAGGCCAAACTCTGGCCAGGCGGGCGAGATGCCGCCTTGCCCAGACTCGTAGCAGTCAGCTGAGGGCATCTGCCCAGCTTCCTTGGCTCCCACATCCATCGTGCTCCTGCCCCGAGACGATGCCCTGTGACCAACCATGACCTTCTTGGCGTTGCTTGTCCCCTGCCACCTCTCTGTGCTCATTCCCGACCCCTCTGGCTGCAGCGCATGGCGAAATCCAGCGAGAAGCCCCGGCTGCGGCAGATCCCCTCCTCGGAGGACATGGAAGCCGAGGGGACGCTCCCGGAGGCTGGGGCTGAGAGCAGCGACCCAACGGCGAGGGCTCGCGTGGAGCCCACGCGGCCAGGGAGCGGCGTGAAGGAACCTGAGAGGACGCAGAAGATGATGCAGCCTCAAGAGGAGCTTGTCCTGCAGCAGGTCCGGGGGCTGGGGGGGATGGGAGAGCCCTGGGGAGGGGTCTGGGCTGCCAACTGAGAATCCTGGAATGGGTTGGGACCTCCAAGCCCATCCAGTGTCACCTCTTGCCACAGGCAGGGACCCCTCCCACCGGGTCAGGGGGCTCCAAGCCCCATCCAACCTGACCTGGGGCACCTCCAGGAATGGGGCAGCCACCGCTGCTCTGGGCAACCTGGGCCACCACCCTCAGCGTGAAGGATTTCATCCTAATATCCAATCTAAATCTCCCCCTTCCCAATTTAAAGCCGTTCCCCCTCGTCCCATCACTCCAGGTCCTTGGAAAAAGCCCCTCCCCAGCTTTCCTGGAGCCCTTTCAGCACTGGGAGCTGCTCTGAGGTCCCCCCAGAGCCTTCTCCTCTCCAGGCTGAACAACCCCAGCTCTCCCAGCCTGTCCAGAGGTTCTCCAGCCCCTGGATCATCTCCGTGGCCTCCTCTGGTCTCAGACCTGAAGCAGCTCTTTCCCTGCTGGGCACAAGGAGCCCATGGGGACGAGGGGCAGTGACCTCTCTGAGTGTCCCAAGCTGCATCGAGCCCTTGGGGTGGTTTGAAGCCTTCGTAACAGCCTCAGGAGTGTAAAAGGTGGAGTTCCCAGCCTTGTCCCTCTCTCCAGTTGTGGCTTCATGGCTTTGAGCGTTGCGTCCTGTGCAGGCGGCGGGCGGAGATCCCTGCCCTGTGGTTTGGAGCAGGTTTTGCTTCATCCCTTGGTGTCTCCTATGGGAGGTTTTGCCCAAACCCAGCAAAGCTGGTGACATCCTGACCCCTGGGAACATTCAGATCAGACCCTGGGAGACACCTGTCTAAAGGGGTGCTGGGCACAGGCACCACCTCTGCACCTTCCTCGAGCCCAGGCCAGTTTGCCAGGACAGAGCTGAGAGCTGCAGCCACCCCTGGTGTCACCAAGGCCCCAAATTGCTGGGCATCGTACCCAGAATCGCCGTTCCTCGCGCGGGGCTGCCCAGCACTGCGGGGCTGAGCCAGCAGAGAGCAGCACATCATAAAATCCTGGGATGGGTTGGGTTGGAAGGGATCTCCAAGCCCATCCAGTTCCAATCCCATGGGCAGGGACCCCTCCCACCGGGTCAGGGGGCTCCAAGCCCCATCCAACCTGGCCTTGGGCACCTCCAGGGATGGGGCAGCCACCGCTGCTCTGGGCACCCTGGGCCACCACCCTCATGGTGAAGAATTTCTCCCTCCCATCTCACCTCAATGTCCCCTCTTGCAGCTCAAACCCGTCCCCCCTCGTCCCATCCCACCGGGGGTGGCACTGGGTGACCTTCATGGTCCCTTCCAACCCAACCCATTCTGATTCCGTCCCTGCACCCCCTGATCCAGAGCCCCTCCCCAGCTTTCCTGGAGCCCCTTTCAGGTTGCTCCAAGGTGTCCCCAGAGCCTTCTCCTCTCCAGGCTGAACAACCCCAGCTCTCAGATGCTTCCTGATGTGTCCCCAGCTCCCACAAAGCAGCTCTGAGCCCTGCAGTGTGGAGGGAGCTGTTGCATCCACACCTTTGGAACGTGCACGGTGCTGGGTGATGCTGCTCTTGCCACCCTGGCACCTTGCTCCGCAGTTCCTTGCTCACCGCCAGCTCTCTCCACCAGGCTTATCTCTGGGATTCCTACCAGCGCGTGCAGCAGCAGCTCCTCAAGCGACAGCCCTTGGCCGACTCTCCCATGGTCCCCACCATCCACGCGGGGCACAGGCCCCTCTCCAGGGCTCAGTCATCTCCTGCCACCGCCACCGTCTCCCTTCCTGCCCAGGACACGGGCTCCAAGACGCTCTCGCTGCCTGTGCAGGAGCAGCCGGCCAAGCCACACTTCACCACAGGTGAGTCCCGGCTCCAGTGTGGGGATGTCACAGCAGCTGGGGACAAGAGCTGCGAGGGTCGTGGGGATGCCCAGCATCCTGGTCACTCCTGCACCCATAAATGCTTGGGAGTGCGCTGGCTGGTGGCAAAAAGAGCAGAGCAAGCCGCGAGGTGCCCCTTCTCCTTATCTAAGGTGGCTTTTCCAAGCAGGACTTGCCCATCTGGCCCCTTGGCTGCCATCCTGGTCCAGCCGTGCTGGCAAGGGTCAGCTCTGTTTCATATCCAAGGCAGGATTTGCTTCAAGCATGGTGGGACAGGGGCTCCTGTGGTTTGAGGGAGGTGTTTCAGTCAAACCAGTTATCAGAGTCATGGAAAGGGTTGGGTTGGAAGGGACCTCAAAGCCCATCCAGTGCCACCCCCTGCCATGGGCAGGGACCCCTCCCACTGGGTCAGGGGGCTCCAAGCCCCATCCAACCTGGCCTGGGGCACCTCCAGGGATGGGGCAGCCACCGCTGCTCTGGGCAACCTGGGCCACCACCCTCATGGTGAAGAATTTCTCCCTGATATCCAATCTCAGTCTCCCCCTCCCGACTCAAAGCCGTTCCCCCTCGTCCCATCACTCGAGACCCTTGGAAAAAGCCCCTCCCCAGCTTTCCTGGAGCCCTTTCAGCACTGGGAGCTGCTCTGAGGTCCCCCCAGAGCCTTCTCCTCTCCAGGCTCAACAACCCCAGCTCTCCCAGCCTGTCCAGAGGTTCTCCAGCCCTTGGATCATCTCCGTGGCCTCCTCTGGCCCCGCTCCAACAGCTCTATCTCCTCCTTACGCTGGGGCTGTAGTTACGCGTGTTTAGGGTCTCGGCTGGGTTAGGGTGAGCCCCGTCAAAGCCTGGGTGTGCAGTCCAGGCTCGGGGCAGCAGCTCTCCGCTGCCTTTCAGGACTGGTTTACGACTCGGTGATGCTCAAACACCAGTGCTCCTGCGGCGACAACAGCAACCACCCCGAGCACGCGGGCAGGATCCAGAGCATCTGGTCCCGTCTGCAGGAGAGAGGACTGCGCAGCCAGTGCGAGGTGAGCACGAGCGGCACGGTGGGACCCGAGTGCCTGGCTGAGAGGGAGACGCTGGTAGCAGCAGCTGCGGTGCCACCGGTGTGTGCGACAGGGTTTAGAGATCATTGAGTCCAGGCATGGATCCAGCCCTGCTGCCAAGTGTGGCGTCTACTCCATCCCTCCAGGGATGGGGACTCAACCACCTCCCTGAGCAGCCTCTTCCAAAATTCCTCCCAATATCCAACCTAAATCTCCCCTGGTGCATCTTGAGGCCGTTTCCCCATGTCCTGTCACTCGCCACGAGGGAGAAGGACCAGCACCCACCTCACCACACCCTCTTTACAGGTAGTTGTGGAGAGCCATGAGGTCTCCTCTCAGTCTCCTCCTCTCCAGACTGAACAACCCCAGGTCCCTCAGCTGCACCTCATAAAGCTTGTGCTCTAAACCCTTCGCCAGCCTCGTCGTCCTCCTCTGGATGCGCTCCAGGATCTCAAAGTCCTTCTTGTAGTGAGGGACCCAAAGCTGAACACGATATTCGAGTTGCTCCCACTTCCATCCCTTTTATTCCCAGATCTTCTCAGCCCCTTGCCACCGTTATCCAGGCAACCAAGACCTTGGGAGAGGGCTTGGGCTTGCCAAGTCAGAGCATGGTGTGACCATCTCTGGCTCCAGATGGCAGGAGAATTCTGCTCTGCTGGAAGATGGGCATAGGGAGAGGTGTGATCCTACTGAAACGATGTTTTGCCAACTTGAGGAACGTCAGTGTCGGTTTGAGTCCATCAGAAACCTTGCCCTGGTCCAGCTGGGCTGATGGCTCCACACGGGGCTTTGTGGTTGTAGGAAGGTGGTGCTGGCACCTCCTGCCTGGTCTCTGCCCGCAAACAGGGGGTGCTCAAGGTCAAATCCAATGCGAGAAGCGCACAGCAAGTGCCTGCCCAGCTGTGGCGATGGGAGGTGTGGTCATGCTGATCCATCAGGATGTGCCACCTCCACCCTGGGAGGTCGGTGCACGTGGGTGGGAGAGCCCGCGTCGCCCACCTGGAGCCGCTTGGTCACAGCCCCTTGTCTGCCACAGTGTCTGCGGGGCCGCAAGGCCACCCTGGAAGAGCTGCAGTGTGTCCACACCGAGCGCCACGTCTTCCTCTACGGCACCAACCCCCTCAACCGCCTGAAACTGGACAACGGGAAGCTGGCAGGTGGGTCCACGTCCACACCTCTCCCTTGGACAGCCGTGCCCTCACCTTCTGCCCGTCCCTTCCTGCACATCCACTCCGAGTGTCGGAGCATCCTCAAGGACCACGCCAAGCAGCTCCAGCTGGTCCTAATTCTGGCCAAGCAGTTGGGTCAAAGCTCCCTCCTTGGTACCCCCGTGCCGTCCACCTTGTCCCTCACCGTTCCCCAACTCTGAAGTCCTCTCTGTGCCCTCTCTCTGCAGGGATCCTGTCCCAGCGGATGTTTGTCATGCTGCCCTGCGGAGGGGTGGGGGTAAGTGCACCATCTCTGCTCTGGCCAGTTTGGGTTGGGGTTCTTCCTTTCTTCTGTCCCCACCGAGGGCTTCCTCATGGGCTTGAGTAGAGATGGAGCTCCCAGAGTCTTTGGGATGGGGTTCTTCCTTTCATCTATCCCCACCAAGGGCCTCCTCTCCAGGAGATGGAGTTCCCAGAGTCTTTGGGATGGGGTTCTTCCTTCCACCTGTCCCCACCAAGGGCTTCCTCGTGGGCTTTCATGGAGAAGGAGCTCCCAAAGTCTTTGGGCTGCCAAGGCTGGGCAGCCTCAGGTGGCAGCACTCCATCTGTGGACAAGATGTTGTTGTAGCAGAGCTTCCCCTTGTCCTCAGGATGGTCCTAAGCGTCCCGTCCTTGAAAGGGAAACCTTTCCACCCCTTAATCCAGGGAACCCAGTGACCAGAAGCCCCTCAGAGTCCTTTCTAAGAGCCTGGGGTGGTAGAAGCGAGCGTGCTGGTGGGGTGGCCGGTGGCAGGGGGATGGTGTCGTGGGGACAACAGCTCGCACTTCTGTCCGGACACCTCCGTGACCTCTCCTCTCACAGCTTGCTGCCCTGGTTTCTCTCCATTCATTGCGTTCTCCTCTCTTCCTCTCTCCCCGTCCCGTCTCTGTCCTTCTCTCTCTCTTTCAGGAAGGGTCTCCCTCCATGCCTTCCTGCTGCCTCTTCTGGTTCTTCTCCTCTCCTTGCCCCTGCTGCTGGGCACCAGCTCTTCTCAGCTCCGTTTGCATCTACTTTCCCTCCTCTGCCTCCTCCTCCCTGCCCTCCTCTGTGCCCCGAAGGCTGGGGTTGGGGGGGGGGGGGTGGGGGAGGCTGGAGCTGCCCCTCTCCGTGGGCAAAGGGAAGCCTTTGAGGTTGCACACATGGAGTTGATCAGAAGAGACTTGAGTTTTCCGGCTCTGGCTCGGCCCTTGACGCGCTCCTGATCAAACCAAGATGTTTGGTTAAACAATAAAATAAGATAAAGAAGGTAACGAGCGTTTTCGCAGTCACTCCTTCCAGCCCCAACCCCCCCCCCCGCCCCCCGCACCCACCACCGCCGCCACGAGGTGATCCGGTTCCACGGAGCCTCACAGGACTTCAACCCCTGGCCCCAAGCAGAGCGTGGGTCCCATGAGGTCTCCTCCACCGGTGCCGTGGCGCCGTCTGATGGATCTCCTTGCTTGCAGGTGGACAGCGATACCATCTGGAATGAGCTGCATTCCTCCAACGCCGCCCGCTGGGCCGCGGGCAGCGTCACCGAGCTGGCCTTCAAGGTGGCCACCAGGGAGCTGAAGGTAGGTTGGCTTCAGGTGGAGATCCCAGAGCTGCCCATCACCCTGGAGCTGGGCAAGACGGGGGCTGGAGGGGTCTCACCAGCCGGCACCGGGCACTCCTAGGTGCCACGGTCCTCGTTCCTGGTTGTCCCCAGGAGCTGGAGGGGTTGGGTGACGCTGGGGGCAGCAGCTCTGATGGCTCCACCTTTGTTTTGTCCCCAGAACGGCTTTGCTGTGGTGCGACCGCCTGGACACCACGCGGATCCTTCCACTGCCATGTAAGAGCCCCTTCCCAAGTGGCACAACTTGGGGTGGGCATGTGGGAAGCCCCCAAAACCCAGTTCCTTGGCTCAAAATCACTCCAGCCTGACCTCCTGTGGGACCCAACCATGCCCAGGGGGAGACGGGAGGGCGAGCCCACCCTGCAGGGAGCGCGCGGGCCAGGAGGGATGGGTGCTCGGGAAGGGCTCCGGGGCGTTAACTGCGTCCCACTCCCTCTTTGCAGGGGATTCTGCTTCTTTAACTCGGTGGCCATCGCCGCCAGGCAGCTGCAGCAGAAAGGGAAGCTCGGCAAGATCCTCATTGTGGACTGGGTGAGTCCCCTCCGTCCCCCCTGACGAGTCCCTGCTGCTCCCCAGGACGTCCCTGGCAGCAGGGGGTCTGCATCTCCTCCTGCTTCGCAGCTGGAGCGGAGAGCGGGCAAACCTCCTCGTTCGGGGCATCGCGGCCGGGGTTGTGGCTGGGGAGTCCCTGGTGGGTCAGGATGGGAGAGCAGGAGGAGATCCTGGGGATGGGATGGGATGGGATGGGATGGGATGGGATGGGATGGGATGGGATGGGGTGGGATGGGATGGGATGGGATGGGATGGGATGGGATGGGATGGGATGGGGGAGCCCTGGAGCAGGGTAGACATCCACAGAATGTCCTGAGTTGGAAAGGACCCATAAGGACCATGGAGTCCAACTCCTGTCCCACAGCACAACCCCAACGTTCACCCCGTGGGGCTGAGGGCGTTGGCCAAATGCCTCTGGAATATTGTCAGGCTGGGGCTGCTTCCCTGGGAGCTGTTCCAGGGCTCCACCACCCTCTGGGTGAAGAACCTCTTCCCAATGTCCAACCTAACCCTCCCCAGCATCTTCCTGCCATTCCCTTGGGTCCCATCATTGGTCACCTGCAAGAAGAGCTCAGCGCCTGCTCCTCCTCCTCCCCTTGTGAGGAAGCTGTAGAGCACGATGAGGTCTCCCGTCAATCTCCTCCAGGCTGAACAGACCGAGTGACTTCGGCTGCTCCTCACACGATGTCTCCTCCAGACCCTTCCCCAGTTGCTCTCAGCTCTGTTAGGCAACTGGACTGCCCTCAAGGCTGGAAAAACGAGCGCTCTCCCCATCTCTTGTCTCCCTTTAGGACGTTCACCATGGCAACGGGACTCAGCAGATCTTCTACCGAGACCCTGATGTTCTCTACATCTCTCTGCATCGTCACGATGACGGCAACTTCTTCCCCGGGAGCGGCGCTGCCGACGAGGTAAGAAGCACCAAGAGGCTGCCAAGTCCACGTGGGGATGGCAGCGCCAAGGGGAACACCCAGAAGAAGTGGGCACTGCTGGGTTTGACCAGAGGGGAGCTGGGTGTCCGTGCCTCATCCTGCCTGGTTCACCCAGTTGGCCGCGGAGCCGAAGCTTCATCCCAGCTTTGTGTGGCACAGAGGTGGGACTGGTGGCTCTGGGAAGGCTCTGGGAAGCATCAGGAAGCCACCACAGCTTCTGCTGCTCTTCTGCCAGCTTTACCAACCCACCCAGCCCTGGTGGCACAGGGCAGGGAGCCCAGGGCACCCAGTCCTGCCTCCTGGAGCCCCCTCACCATCTCTGCAGGCCACATCCAGGCTTTCCCTGCTGTCCTTGCTCTCTCCCAGGTCGGTGCTGGTCCTGGTGAGGGATTTAACGTCAACGTAGCCTGGACTGGAGGACTTGACCCCCCGATGGGTGACGCTGAGTACCTGGCTGCTTTCAGGTAGGGCTCCTCGTGTTTCTCTCTGCTCCTCTTGCCCTCGGCGTTGGGCTTGAGCCAACGCTTCACACCTCGGATTTGTTTTCCACCCACGCAGGACGGTGGTGATGCCAATAGCGCACGAATTCTCCCCCGACGTGGTCCTGGTGTCGGCCGGCTTCGACGCGGCCGATGGCCACCCAGCACCCTTGGGTGGCTACAAAGTCTCTGCTAAATGTAAGGAGGTGGAAGCAGCGCCGCCGGCTCAGGGCGGGTTGTTCTCTGGGGGCAGCATCTCTCCAGGGAGCTGGAGAAGTTCTTTGGGGTTGTTCCAGTCCAGCAAGGGCCAGGACCCCAGTGTTTCAGAGAAGGAGGCTGGTGACCACCCTTTGGCTTTCTCCTCCAGGCTTTGGCTACATGACGAAGCAGCTGATGAGCTTGGCTGATGGAGCCATCGTCCTCGTGCTAGAAGGTGGCCATGACCTTACGGCCATCTGCGACGCGTCCGAGGCCTGCGTGTCAGCCTTGCTGGGCAACGAGGTGAGAGCTGGGCTCAGTGGGTCATGGCTCTGGGACTCAACCGGTGCTGCAAGACGAGCCCTGGGCACAGCTCCCCCCCGGTGACCCTCTCTGTCTTCCTTCCGCAGCTGGACCCTCTTCCAGAAGAAAGCATGAGGCAGAAACCAAACCCCAACGCCGTGCGCTCCTTGGAAACGGTGATCCAGGTCCAGAGTGAGTGTCCCAAGCTCAGGTGGCCTCCATGGAAGGGCCACGTGTTGGCATTTCCATGTGATCCTTTCCAGTGATCCCCTTGACCTCCAATGGGTCACTTGGCATCAAAGACCCCAGTGGAACCTTCTATCCTCCTCCTCCTCCTCATGGGAGGGCGATGCCCCGTGTGTGCCTGGAGACCTGGGGCACCACTATCCTGACATCTCCTCCTCATTTCTGCTCCTCCTGCAGGTAAATACTGGGTGGCCGTGCAGCGCTTTGCCTCCAAGCTGGGCTGCTCCTTCCTGGAGGCGCAGCACCACGAGGCGGAAGAGGTGGAGACGGTCACAGCCTTGGCCTCCCTCTCGGTGGCCGTGATGGTGGAGAAGAGGTGACGCTCTTAATTCATCCTGGGAGATGTGGGTGCCCCATCCCTCCCTGTGTGCCTGGGTCCGAGCCTTGTTGTCACCAGAGGTGGCAGCAGAGAAGAGATGTGTCCCACAGCCAGAGGAGCTTCTGGGAGGTCAAGCCATGGTTGACTCTAAGGAGATCTTGGGCTGTGGGAGACAAAATTTACAGGTGTCCTCTGCCCTGAGAGCTCTGATCCTGCAGCCCTCACGTCCTGGCAGGTGCACGGTGGGGTGAGATCCTGCACCCACGTGGTCAGGACCTGGTTTGGCTTCTGGAAGGATTCAGGGCTGCAAGAGCAAAACAAGACCAAATCCCCTTCCTTGGAAGCTGCAGGTGTGGGGATGCGTCACCTCCTTTCCGCAGGGTCCCCACCTGCCCGCCCGCCGTTTCTCATCCTCGCAAGATCTCAGCCAGGGTCTGCGCAGGTCTTGGTGGAGCAGGAAGCACTGGGAGGCGGCTTCTGTAGTTTCAGAAGTTGCCAGAAGGTCCCTTTGATGCTGAGAGGGTTGTGCTGTGTGACACGGGTCTCCTCATGTCTCGTTTCTCCCTTTCAGGCCACAAGACGAGCCGATGGAAGAAGAGGAGCCCATGAATCAGTGATGAGCGGCGACGTTCTCTGCTCCCCTGCTTCCGGGATGTGTCTGGACTCTCCTGAGCCCAGCGCTCGCTCTTCACTGCTGGCTTCCCGTTTGCCACGTCATCCTCACTCCTTGAGTCAAGGTCCTGACATGGCCTGGACCTTTGGCTGCCACCTCTGCAGGTCTCCCAGAAAGGTCGCTCCTTGCAGCCACCTGGAAGACGTCCTCCTGCTTGGGACCGATGGACAACCACAACCTCCCTCTGCACGAGGTGGCCTTGCAAACCTTGCAAACTGCACTCAGTTCCCAACTTTTGGGACCTGAAACCCCTCTGGGGACATGGGAGAGGCCACGGTGGCAGCCGGACGCAGACCTGCCCTTCTCCTGGGATCTTCCTCACCCCTGGGGCAAGGGGTGGGTGTTGGGATGGATGGTGTGGTCAGAGCCACCTTTGGGGCTGCACCCAGAGCTCCTCTCTGGCCGGGACGATGTCTTTGAGAAGCAGCCTTGGGTTTTGCTTGGGAGGATGAGGCTCTCTGTGTCTTCCTGGCTCCTCTTCCTCCGCTGGAGGACAAGGAGGGAGCGAACGTGACAGTGGGACGGGGTCTGACCTCCTTGGACGCTGTGCACGACGCGCTGCTCACCTTGTGGCCGGGAAGAACGAGGGCTGGAGCATCCGCAGTGCCCGGGACTGCACCCATGGGACATCCTAACCACTAACCGGAGCGGGGACCCCTCTGGTGCCGGGGCTCTGATTTGCACTATTGTACAATTGCCGTGTGCTAATGTGAACCTGACGGACTCTTCTTTCCATGGGAATTACGGGAACCTCTTTGTGTGGACATTTCCAAGGTGCCTCGAGCCCTTTCCAGCAACCCTGAGGATCTCTTAGCAACGTTGACCCCTGGAATCCCCAAAGCGGGGGCAGCCCAGCCGTCTTCCAGTCACCCCAGTGCCTTGATGGGCTCCTCTCCTCCAGCTGAGGTCAAACCAAGTCCTGTCACCCTCTTCTTGGTCCTCAGCTCCCTCAGGAATGCCCAGAGCCCCAACAATACATTGCCTGTCACTATCCAGGCCCTCTTGGGGTGGCAGAGGCAGGATCAGCCCCCCCCCCCCCCCCCAAAAAATGCGGTGTCCATCTCGATTTGCCTTCTTCCCACCTTCTACTGCAAGAGGGCAGCGTGAGGCTCATCACCTCCTGAGCCTTCCTCACGTCTTCCCTGCGTTGCCCCACGAGGACGGGTCCCCACGGGGGCGTCGCGGTGCTGGGCTGCAGCGGGGTTTGGGGACCACTGGGGGTGGAGGGGATGGATGGGGACACCAAGACCTGGCTGAGCGTGGGAGGCGGCCGGGTCTGCAGGCACAGGGAGGAGATTTTGTATAAAAAAACCCCCTCAAAAATAACAAAGAAGGAGAAATTAAAAAAAAAAAAAAAGAAAAGAAAAGACCTTGGAAGAAGAAACCATTTCTGTGTCTCCCAGTGCCCAGAGCTGGGGCCAAGTGTGGAGATCGGGGAGGGTGTGAGGTCCCTCACAGCTGGGTGACACGCAGAGAAATCATTGTGGTCATGTTGCCCAGACAACCCCATGGCTGCATCCGTGCTGCCAGGTGCAAGGGTACCTGCACACGCCCTGCAAGGTGGTCCTGGGGTGGGCACCATCCACAGCATCTTCTGGCTGGACAGGAGAGAGGGTTAGGCTCCCGTTGCATCAGGCCATTTTGGGCAGGAAGGGGTTAAAAAGCACCCCAAAACTCTCTCTTTTTCTTCTCCAGAGCTTGTGGATCGTGTTCTGGGGGTCTGTGCCCCCCAGGTGAGCTGTGGGGTGGTGGGAAGCACCTGTTGGTTCCCCAGCCTTGGGGCACTGAGGCGATGCCGGTGTCCCTTTCCCCAGCGCCAACCACTGTGGTTCCTCCGCTCCATCCCCTCGACTGAGCCGGGCACCTCACAGCCCTCACCCCGTGACTTCTCCGGTGCCACCCCTTCTCCCTCCGTTGGCCTCGGTTTCCCTTCCCTGCTCATGCCAACCTTACTCCCGTTTCTCCCGATGGTCTCGTGCCCCCGTAGGAGCAGTCCTGATGCACCCGTGGATGCTCCTCAACTCCAAGGAAGCCCCAAAGCTCAACATTCAAGGAGAGTTGGTGCCTCAGTTTCCCCCAGAAGGAAGCTGTGGGTGCCCCCGCGTGAGCTCGGCTGCCGCAGAGGGAAATGCCCCACGCAAGCGGCCTCTTTCCTCACTCGGCTGCTTTAGCGTTTAACGCCTTCAGGTTTCCTCTGGGTCTTCCAGGGCAAACGACCAATGGAAAAAAAGCTGTGATTAATTAAGCTGATGAACTCAAGCGTTGGCCCTTCCCATCCTCCACCCTGGCAGGTCCAACCAGGAGCACCCAGCAAGCCCTTCGTGAGCATCACCCAACCTGGGCTGGCGTGGGTCACCCCCAAACCGGAGCCAAAACCCTGAGCAGCCCCTCTGGGTTGGCTTTGCCGTGGCGTCGCCCCAACCGACGCGCCGAACGGCTCACGGGAAGCACCAGGTCCGTCTGTCAAGTGGTTGCAACCCCGAAGATGGGGCCAAACCACGCGTGGCGTTCGTGTGAGCGCATTTTGTTCCTAGCAGAGTTAGGTGCTTGCTTGGATAGGTCCCCCCTCCATGTGGGGTGGCACCTCCTCATCCCCAGGTGCCCCCTGAACACCCTTTCCCTTGGTGTTCGCGGAGCACAGAGGCCGGAGGAGGTGATGGGGTCCCATGGGTGGAGATCTCCTTGTGGTGACGCTGAAGCCGAGCTCTGGGTGGGTGCATCCCTGCCTGGGAATCTCAGTTACTGAGGGAGGGTCTTCACCAAGGTCCCACCTGCCTGATTTTAACAGAGGAACATCAGGCAGAGGAGTCCCACCATGAAGCTGGTGGTGGACGTCTCCTCTGGCTCCAGGGAGGAGATCCCCTCTGCAGCCTCCCCCGTGCACCCCAGAAGACACCACCCCACTGAAAAAGGAGACCGGAACCTCCAAACCGGGCACTGGGTCCCACAGAGGCCACTCCCCATCCCAGAGGTTTGCTGGGGTGGCAAGGAGAGCCACGCAACGTCACGACCACCAAGGATGCTGTGGGACCTCCAGTGTGGTGCTGGGGTGGCCAAGCCTCACCCATAGGGTTTATTGGGGCTCTTCCTCCGAGCCTCGTGGAGATGCTGAGGACCAGAACATCTCTGGCTCCATCTCTTCTTGCCCCAACCCCCTTCCCACCCCCCTGGCTTTCTGTGTCTTTGGGAAAAACCACTGTAAAGAACCCCAGGAGAGACCCCAGGAGGGGCTCTTGGTGAGGGAGTGCAGGGACAGGAGGAAGGGGACAGTTTTGAGCTGAAAAAGGAGAGACTGAGATCTTAAGGAGAAATGTTTTGCTGTGAGGGTGGGGAGGCCCTGGCCCAGGGTGCCCAGAGCAGCGGTGGCTGCCCCATCCCTGGAGGTGCCCAAGGCCAGGTTGGATGGGGCTTGGAGCCCCCTGACCCAGTGGGAGGGGTCCCTGCCCATGGCAGGGGGTGGCACTGGGTGGGCTTTGAGGTCCCTTCCAACCCAACCCATTCCATGATGATCCACAACCCTACTTTTAACGGCATTTTTATTTTTTTTAAGCACATTCCGAACTCTTTAAAGGCTGCTGACAACTCCCCGGAGCAGGGAATCCGCTCCTGGTGCACCAAAAAAATTGAGGATTATACAGAACAAGATAGGCTGAGCCTTGCTGTCGCTTCACGTTGGGTTCTCCAGTGCGTAATAAAGCGTGATCACTAATTAAAAGGCTGACGCTGCTCTCCCGTGTGGATTGGGTTGAGTTGCAGCCTCACTTGCAGGGACTTTCCAACCCCCTCCCCCCGTTTTCTTTGCTATAACGAGCAAAAATTCCTTATCTTTGGCCCAATCTCACCAAAACCAAGTCAAGCCCCAGCGCTGAGGGAGGGGGCAGGGCTGGGTGCACGGCCCCGTGCTGACGACAACACCATTTCCTTAGGAAATGCAAGCGTTGAACCCTGGAAAATTCCCCCCGGACTTTATTGGGATCATCTGGAAATCCTGATGCCCCTCCATCACCCTGGACTTTACTGGGATCATCTTGAAACCTTGATGCCCCTCCATCACCCTTGGACTTTATTGGGATCAACGTCAAAATCTGATGTCCCTCCATCATGCTTGGACTTTATTGGGATCATCTTGAAACCCCAAAGCCCCTCGATTACCCTGGATTTTATTGGGATCAATATCAAAATCCAATGTCCCTCCATCACCCTGGACTTTACTGGGATCATCTTGAAGCCCCAAAGCCCCTCCATCACCCCCTCCAGCATCTCCACAGCCCCCCAGAAGGGCTGAGTCCTGCGGGGGCGGCGCTGCTCCCGCGATGGCTGGGATGGAAGGGCCACGTGGGACCTGTTTTCCATAATGTCGAAGAAACTGATCGTTCTACCGGAACGATTGAGCCTCTTCCATGAGTTCTGAGTGAGCAGAGGGCGTCGTCAGCCTTGGGGTTCATTGAGGGTCCCCCAAACCATCTCGGGGGTGTCATTGCACAGCACACCTCCAGAGTAGGACAGCAATGGGAGGGGTCCATGCTCCATCCTTGGTTGAACCCTTGGCCGTTGTGTTCTCTGATTCCTGGAGGACTTCAGGAAGCAACGCAGACCGGAGCAGCGAGCGCGAGCCCTTCTCGTCATCCCGAGAGGAGCTGTCCTGCCTGGTCCTGTCTACACATCCCGGGCTGGTGGAGGGTGGTGAGGAGATACAGGGAGGACCAAACCCAATAAGCTGGGGACATCGCCTTCCCTGCAGGCTTGGGAAGCCGGCGGGTGGTACCGGAGTGGACAACTCAACTATTCCTTCCCCGCGAGTCAAAAATAAATTACACCCTGAAGAGTCGCCCACACAGCATCCAACCAAGCTCATCCCGAGAAAAACCACCTGGGTCCTGATTTGGGTCCTTCTGCCCCAACCCTGGGCTTCGGAGGGGTCAGCGAGGGAGCTGGTGGGGTGGGATGGGGGTCACGGTCTCCTGGTGGGTTCCAGGTGCTGGAGGAGGGTGGGGTGATGGGTGTGGGTGCCCCGGCGTTGGCGAGCTGCTGGTTCCCATCAAGGTGGAGGCGTAAGACCTGCAAGGAGAAGCAGGGTCAGCATGGCTGCCAAGACACCGAGGTTTTGGCACGGCACGGCCAGCCGAGGCTTCCCAAACTCCTGCGAAATCCAGCTGGCGGCTGGGAACCCAGCGGGGAGAAGAGTTGGGTTTGGTCGTTGGCTCCCAAGCTTTCATGCTTCGCATTCGCAGACTTCCCTGTAGCCGCAAGCGCTCGTGTGGGGCGCGCTGGGAAACGTCCCCACACCTGAAGCCCAGACAGGGATCCAGGAAATCACAGCTTTTAGCCCAAAATACGCTTCTCTGGGGAGACGGAGAAGGAATGTGGCCAAATGCTCCTCTCTCCTTCCCTCCCCTCCATGGGGAGCACCAGCTTTATCCCATGATGAACTGTGCCCTCTCCAACCCTGAGGACACCAGGCTGTCCCCCAGGGTAGGTGACGCTGGGCTATCCCCAGGGTGGGTGACGCCAGGGGGGGGACTCTGTGGAGTTACCAGACCCCCTCCAGTTGACACCAGGCGCCAGCCTGGAGCCAGGGGCCATGGTGGGGGTGAAACGAGCGCACGAGCAGGGCAAGCCATGCCATGGCCTGATCCAAACCCTGGGCAGGGGGAAACATCTCCAGCAAGGGCTGAACAAGCTTAGAAACATCTCCAACAGCTCTTGAGGACCTGGGGGTGAGGGCAGTGGCTCCGTTTTGTTGGTCCTGGAACTCCTTGGGCTTCCTCTCCATCATCCTCAGGTCTGTGGTTTTATTTCATCCCCCCCATTCTGCTTTGCCTCCTGCTTTTTTGCCTCCTTGCGCAAGAGCTGAGACCTTTAACTCTCTGGAGAGGAGCCTGGAGAGGAATAAATCAAACCCTCCAGTAATTCACCGCTGGGCACGGCTGAGGTAATGCAGACAGGGAGGTTGTGGGCTGGCAAGGACAGAAAACATCCCCAAAGCCCAGCGCATCCCCTTGCTGACCTTCAGGAACGTGGTCCGAAAGATCTGGGATGGGCGCTGTGCACGCCCAGCGGTGCTCGGTGGCAACAATGCCTGTCACAATGGGCAACCAGAAAGGCTGGTGGCCAACTGGCACGGCACAGGGATCTCCTGGGTTGGGGAAGTGCCACCACAGGCGTCTCAACCCAGCCCATAGAGTTCATAACCCACCCTTTGCCTCATGGCGTGGCCACATGCCAAGCCAACGCCAACACCAAGTGGGAACACCTTGACCAGTTTAACCAGCAGCGAGCGACTGGACCCACTTCTCCCTGCTTTTAAAGGGCCGATCCAGGGGTTGAAGCCAGCTCAGCTGGATAGGACGGTGCTTTCTTGCCAGGCTGCAAAGGGCTCTCACCTTCCTGAAGCAGATGCTGCTGTAAATGAGCAGCTCTGAATAGGGGAGGGGGCTCTCCCCAAGCTCCTTCAACGTCCTGGTGCTTTACAACACTAAATAACGCGCTCTTGGCACCATTTTGAAGGCTGTGGGAGCCTCCAGAGGAGACCAGCCCTGCTCCGGGCTGGGGCATTGGACGTGGACCTTCTTGTGGCTGGTGTGGACCAGCCCATGGAGCTGGGGAGATCCATCGCCCTGCAAACCCTTCCTCAGCGCTGCCCTTCCCTCCCTCTGCCGCATCCGCGCCCTCATCCACGCTCAGGTACAGCCCTAGAAAAGGAAATGAAATGCAAAGCCCATCTCGTTAACGCAATCTCGTCCGTTCCCCCCGCCGATCCCAGGTGCATTTCCCGCGACATGAAATACGGGCTCGTTTCAAAGACATTCCTCTGGGCTAAGCGAACGCAGCCGGGAGCCAACGAGCCCGGCTCCGCGCAGGGATCGTAAACCAGCAGACGTTTCAATGCTCGCGATGGCTGGCTCTGTCTTTTTAGCTCTATTTTAATTTTAACTAATCCTGAGTTGAGCTGAGAACCTGCCTTCCCACCGTGGAGGAGAGCCTGGTCCACGCCGGCAGGTTCGACGTTGAGTTCTTCCGTATTTCATAGAAAAGGGGAAGATTTGAGGGGGGGGGGAAAAAAGAGGTTTCTAACAATGAAATGAAAGGCGGCTCCAGATGCCCTGGACACGGCCTCGTGAGGGATGTTCTCATCGTGAGGGACCTGGAGAGCCCGCAGCCCTCACTTCTCCGGGCTGGGCTCCAGGGTTGTGGCAGAGCAGCTCTGGGACATCGAGGTGATGCCACCCCTTGCTCCCCGACAGCCCCAGCACAGCTGCTTGTGGTTGGCCCGGGCACCCTCAGACCCATCTGGTCCTGCATCCTTACCCAGAGCCAGTGTGGGAGATCGGCCCTGGGACTGGAGGGATGTGGAAACCTGGAAAGGGTTGGGTTGGGAACCCTCCCACTGGGTCGGGGGCCCCATCCAACCTGGCCTTGGGCACCTCCAGCCACCGCTGCTCTGGGCACCCTGGGCCACCACCCTCAGCGTGAAGAATTTCTCCCTGATGTCCAATTTCAGTCTCCCCCCTCCCAATTTAAAGCCGTTCCCCCTCGTCCCATCACTCCAGACCCTTGGAAGCCTGGAGGCCTTTCAGCACTGGGAGCTGCTCTGAGGTCTCCTGCATCCCTCATCTAAGGCAGCTCCTCTGGCCCCGAGGGCACCACCAAGGCACCAAACATCTCTTTTTCTCCCTGCCCTCCCTCCGGGCGGTGCGGGAGGTGCTACTCCAACTCGTGAGGGAAGGGCAGCAGCCTTTGGAGGAAACTTCTGGTGTCTAAGCCTGCTCCAGACCAGAGCAAGGAGCAAACTCAGGAGCGCAGGGCCGGGAGCACGGCTGGTGCTTAAGAGAGAACCCAAAAGGAAAAGCACCCGGGCACAGATTTCCCAGGATTTGGGCAACTCCGCGTCTCTTCTGGGAGCTCGAACCAGATGTAGAAGCAAGGTGGCTCCTGCCGGCGCAACTCCTGACCCAGCTGAGGAGGAACCCAGCACCCGGGCTTGCTCTGACCCAGCCCGAGGGTCCTGGGCCACCTTGACCAGTTTAACCAGCAGCGAGCGACTGGACCCACTTCTCCCTGCTTTTAAAGGGCCGATCCAGGGGTTGAAGCCAGCTCAGCCGGACAGGACGGTGCTTTCTTACCAGGCTGCAAAGGGCTCTCAGCTTCCTGAAGCAGATGCTGCTTCAAACGCATTTTCTGAGCGGTTTTGAAGAGGGGAGGGAGCTCTCCCCAAGCTCCTTTAACGCCCTGGTGCTTTAATACCGCGCAGCGAGACGTATTTATAAATAAGGGAAAATGAAACATCCACCCGACAAAGCAGACTCCAAGCAAGAGCAACAGTCCCCAAAGGGAAGATTTATCCAAGGTCTTTCAGGATAGACAATTAAGGGAGGGTAACGCGGGGAAGACAATAAATCCAGGGAGACAAATGAAGGGCACGATATCACCCCTTACAACTCCACCAGCCTTCCCCCCCCCCCCCCCCCCAGCAATTCCAGCCTCATTTTCTCCTCCAGCAGAAAAAAGAAACCATTTTAATGTGCTCAAGCCTGTGCTGAAAAACCATGAGCTTGGGGGACTTCAAACATCATTTTGCTCGCCTGAGGGCTCAATCCCTCTTTCCCCGGATGATGTCTCCTGGTTAACAAGGGCATAGCCACATCCAGCTATTCCAGTGCCCTTTGATATTTAATAGGCTGAGTTCCAGTGGAGCCCAGCGCGCCGGCGCTCGCAGCAGCCGTTTTAGCTGCTTTACATTATAAAATTACAGCCCCGTTGCAAGCACCGGGTTAATTCACTTAAAGGAGAGAGAGAGATGCAGCCTTTCCAACTCTCTTCCCCCTGTGGCTTTTCCTTCTTCTTGGGCTTAGCTTAGCAAATCCTCCTCCCATCACTTCCCTGCCCAACTGGGAGATGCTAATTGGGACCCGAAGAGGCTGCATCTTGGCACAAAGCAGATTATTATCTATTCAGCTGGAAGATGCTTTGCCTCAAGGCAAGCACAGGAGCTCCTTGGGATGAATATTAACCAGCAAGGATGGGGGTACCAGGCTCACGGGACGTGAGGGGGTTTGCACAGAGATGTTTTCATTTAGCAGAGAGGTCTTTAAGATCGCTAAGGGTCTTTAATTCCTCTGCTTGTCATGGGAACGCAATTCCTGCCAAGCACTCAGCTTAAATAAACAGGTCTACAAGTCAATGACCGGACGCAGAGCCGAGCGCCAGCCCACACACGCAACCAGGAGCATCCATGCGCGCGCCGAGAGCGACGGCTCCGAGTGCAGGGGTGATGGCGAGGGGACCCAAGCTCCCCCACGCCTCCCCAAGGCACAAACGCCTGTAGGTGGGCTTTAACGAAGTGCACGGCTCATCAGTGTGGACTTGTCAGCACAGTGTTGGAGCGCTTAAAAACCATCCACCGCGTTCCCACCAGGCTGTTCCCACCTCTCTTGTAAACCCAGGAGTGGGGCAGAGCCGTGCTGAGCAGCTCTGGCCTTTTGGGGAGCACGCATGGAGCATCCCATGTCTTTTGGGAGCATGCATGGAGCATCCCATGTCTTTTGGGAACATGCATGGAGCATCCCATGTCTTTTGGGGAGCAGGCATGGAGCATCCCATGTCTTTTGGGAACATGCATGGAGCATCCCATGTCTTTTGGGAGCAGGCATGGAGCATCCCTTGTATTTTGAGAGCATGCATTGAGCATCCCCTGTATTTTGGGAGCATGCACAGGGTATTCTCTATCTTTTGGGAGCATGCACGGAACATCCCACATCTTTTGGGAGACTGCATGGAGCACCCCATGTCTTTTGGGAGCACTCACAGAGCATCCCACGTCCCCCAGACCGGGATAACCCACCTGTAACCTGCAAAACTCACAGGGCTGCAACGATGTGACGCGCAGAAGCGGTTGAGGGAGGCTCTGGAGGGGGGAATATGGGCTTCTTCTGCACAGAGGGCTCAGCATTCCAGCTGTCCCTGGTAGCTTTTTGGCTTCTTGAAGTGAGAACGAGTAGCCACACGCTTTGCGTCTGGCGACTCCGAAGGGGCAGCAGTGCTGCTGGCACCACGGGCTCTTCCTCATTAGTTTTTAAACAACTGGTTCTGCCCCAAATAATTGCAATCTAGACATGGATTTAGAAAACTGGCACGTTTTCTGTTGGTTAAGAGGGATCTTAGCAAGGTTTGCAGGAAAACAAGAGCTTAAATGCGGCGCATCCTTAAACGAAATCCCACTGGGAGCTGCTCAACATCTTTAGTCGGCGGCTGCACCAACGTCTGCAGATCTGGCCTGAAATTCAAGGCTCTTAAGTGGCAAAACCCAAAGGCAGGAGAGTCCGCGATGCCCATGGGGAAGCTCCAACCACAGCACGGGGTCCCTGTTTGCCCGGGCATCGCTTGGGCCACTTTGCAGGAATTTGCTATGATTTATTTTGCATCAGAATGGCCATTTTCCTCCTTTTCCTGCTCCCTCTGGCCTTTCCAACCTGAGACCAGGGTGAAAAGCAGATTATTTTGCTGCGCCGTAGCTTCCTCCAAACGTACCCTAAAGGCACGGGGAGCTGGCGGTCCTCGTCACGCTGCGCCCATGACAAGGTGGGCACCAACCTTTTCGGTTGCCCGTTGTGCCAGCTCACATCGAGCTGCAGCGTGGCAGCAGCCCCAGCGGGTGGTCAGGATGGCTTAAATCAGGGTCTTGCACCCCCCCACAGCACGGGGTCGGGATTGTCTCACGTTACAAATACGCTGCTTCTGCTTGCAGGGAGACCATGAGCACGCGGGTCCCTGCACTGAATCGGAACTCGAGTGGCACTGGCCAGGAGGAAAAAATGGCACCTAAGGAGGATTCATGGGGCTGACCCAAATAACTGGCAGAAAATAAGAAGACAAGGGTTTTCCACGTGCGATGGGTGCAAGAGAAACGAGAGCCTTTCTGCATTGGCTTCCCTGGTAGACACGGTGGTCTCCAACCCTGGCGCTGAAGCCAACACGAGGCAGGGCTTGAGAAAAACCGGAGTCCCCTGTCCTATTTACAGGACAACGTGGAGCTTGGCTGGGCTTCCACAAAGTGTCCCCAAAGTCCATGGCTTGGGAATGTCCTCCAGAGCTTTCTGCTCCGGCTCATGGGTTGCAGGAAAGGTTTGCACGTAGCTGCCCCTTCTCCCCCTTTCTCCCAACCCAACGAGACCTAAAGCACTGCCAACAGGATTAGACTCCTCTCCTCTTTGCCAGTGATGGAAAGGATGCTCAGATGGCAGCTGGACGGTGCTGAGCACGTTGGCCAAGGGGTGCTCTGGTGTCCTCGCTCAACATTTTGTTTCCTGTGGTGTCAGACACCTGCGGATCCGAAGGTATTATGGATCCCATCTTATCTGCAGCGCTTTGGAAGAGAGATAGGAGGAAGCCTAGAAGGCTGGTGGCCTCAGGGCCACCCAACGGCTTTGGGACACGGATGCCGAGCTGCCCCCAGGGTGGTGAGGACCAGGCTGGGCTCTTTGCATGGTGGGACCAGCAGCCAGCGTTGGGCGACGGCCGCGAGGCTGCCGCCGGTCTCTGGTTTTGACACCTCAAGCGGATTCAGGAGGGTGTTTGTTGATTTACACCTCTCCTGGGCCGCCGTGGGAGGATAAATCAGATTTGTGAGCTCTTGTTTTCAACCTTCCCCTCGTCTGCCCCAGCCCAGACTCTGCTAAATGAGATCAGTCGCTGTAGGGCGACCTACGAGGTCCTACCGGCCCCGGCGAGGCTGGGAATCGCCACCTCCTCCGACCGCCGGCCTTGGCGGCGTCTGGGGTTCGTTAAAGCAAATCGTTTGCACGTTGAGCATAAGGAGGGGGTGGCTGCTGTGTCTTTCCCCCCCCCCTTCCAGGACCGAGTTGGGGAGACGCATGGAGGATGCAGGAGGTGTTGGCGGGGAGGTGGCGATACGTACCCCGGCTCAGTGGGATGCGGACATGGACCAAGCCCCTTCCATCCTCCAGACGGAGAAGGCGTAGCTGAGCCTCTCATGGGCCAGGTAGTTGCAGCTGGTGATCTTGTGGTCCAGCTCATCGCTCTGCAGGACCTGGTACAAGAAGTCTATGTAGCGGGCGGCCAGCTTGAGGGTTTGGATCTTGCTCAGCTTGTCAGAAGGCAGCGTCGGGATGATCTTCCGCAGCTCCGCAAAGGCATCGTTGAGCGATTGGGTCCGTTGGCGTTCCCGCACGTTGGCGATCACGCGTTGCGTGTGCACGTCCTCGAAGGACTGCGGGACGGGGCTGCGCTTGCTCCGCTTGCCCTGCGGCGAGGGGACACCACAGTCCTCCGCCGTCTTGGCCCCCTGGCCACGCTTGCGGTGGCATTTCTTGTGCAGCCGCTCGCCTTCCTCCTCGCTGGTGACCAGGCTGCCTTCCGGGGAGTCCGGGCACATGCTTTCCTCTTTCATCTTCTTGGCACCTTGCGTACGAAGGGCTCTGGAGGCTCACAAGACGTGGTGGCCACAGCACATTGGCAAGGTTGCCTGGAGAGGAGCCAGCGCCCACTCAAGAGGTGCAGCCCGGAGCATCCACCCTTCCGCCTCCCCAAATTTCCCAAGCCTTGCGGAGCTCTCCAAGGAGCTCGGTTGGTTTTTCCTTTGGGCTATGGAGAGGAGGGTGTTCGAATAACTTTGGGGAATGGCTCTTGCTGATAGGGCGAGGAGGACCGTGGGCGGACCAGGCACAGACCAATGCAGCCGTGCAAGGTAACGCAAACATCAGTGGAGCTTATGGGTTCCAGATTTCCTCCTTCCCTCCTCAACCAACACCCCCAAGCCCTCCGGCACAGATGCTCCCGCCTGCCGCCCGGATGTCAGGGGACATTGCCTATGCTAGTGTGAGCACCAACCATGGAGTTCAGGCAAGGCTTTTTGGGGGGGTTTTAGTCTTTTTCATCATTTTTTTTTAAGCCCAGTTGACCCTGCAAAAGCTGGTGAGAAAAATTCACATGTCCAGTTGGGAAGAGGAGACTCATCTTGGAGAAATTCAAGTGGAAATGTGGAGCAATGGATGTTTCAATGAGCAACACTCGGAGTTCAAAGAGAGAAGCAACAGTGAGGGGTACCCATGTTGCTCTTCAGAAATGGTATCATTCAAAATGAACTTGAGTTTGCATCCATCCATCCATCCATCCATCCATCCATCCATCCATCCATCCATCCATCTTTTCTCCCCGGTCTACATTTCCAGCAGTTTCCTGTAGCCCTGATTACAGAGATGGAAGATGATACTCATCCACTACCACGTTCTTCTCAAAAGCCAAGGTTGGAGGTCCAGGCTCAGACTACCAAGACATAAAACATTCTACACAGGTCCCTCCTCATATTAAATAGTTTTCTACCCTCTGTTATCACATCAATAGCATCAACGCATGGAACTGGAGCCCACTGGTGGCTCACCATCCTCGCACATCCAGCCACCCAGCACCTCTGGGAACCCCTTTAACCCTCCCATCTCCTGCCTGTGCCCTCTCTGCCTCTCCAAGGGGTTTCATCTCCAACATTTCTTGACCTCATCCAAGCTGTCTCCGCTCATCGTGCTCTCCTGGTGTTGCTCCTTGCTCTTGGTCACTGGGAGCTCTCACCTTGATGCTCTTTGGAGGGACGCTGAAGTCCTGGCGCAGCGCTCCTTGGAGCTCCAAAACCCTGGCTAAAATCCTCCTTTGTTATCCTGTCTTCGAATCGTGGAATCACTCGGTTGGAACCAACTTGAGATCGTCGAGTCCAACCATACCCGTCCACCACTAAACCACCCCTGAGCACAAAGGGGTGTTATGGGAACCATAGAGACCAGAAACCAAATCAGTAATTCATCAGAATAATTAAAATAATAGCAATAAAACCTAAACTGTTGAGTTGATGGGGACCTCTCTCTGGACAGATATTTTAAATCAGGTCCTTTTTAAAGCATCTAACGAGTTCCCACCTGTAATAAATGTTACTAACAGAAATATCTAATATCTAAATATCCCACCCCGATGAGGGTTCCTCTCAAACGTCCTTCACGCTGAATGAGGGCCCAAGTTGAGACAGTAACCTCAAAGTGCCACCTCTGCCCCCGTCCCAGGGAGACCTGACTGGTGCAGGGTGATGATTTTGGATACAGAAGCGCAGAACTGTGAAATGATTAAGGTTGGAAAAGACCCCCCATGTCATCCAGTCCAACCGTCAGCCCTACCCCAACGTGCCCAATGCACCACGTCCCATAATGCCACGTCTACACATTGTCTGAATCTTTCCAGGGATGGGCACTCCCCTGGGCAGCCTCTGCCAGGGCTTCACCACTCTTTTGGTAAAGAGATGTTTTCCAATATCCAATCTAAACCTCCCCTGTCAAGAGGACTTGGCTCAGCCCCATCCTCCCTGGGCTCGTGTCAACGTGTCAAGGTGGGAGCAGATAAAACAGAGCAGTGGTGGCTGCCCCATCCCTGGAGGTGCCCAAGGCCAGGTTGGATGGGGCTTGGAGTCCCTTGATCCAGTGGGAGGGGTCCCTGCCCGTGGCAGGGGGTGGCACTGGATGGGCTTTGAGGTCCCTGCGAACCCAACCCAACGTGTGAAACCCACTCAATATTGCTTAAGGAAATCAAAGATGCTCACAAAGCGTTGGATGCTCGGACCTGCCGGGCTCAAGCCCAAGGGATTTTGCTTCTTCCTTCCCACCGAAGCCCGCGCTGCCGGCAGGGCATCGGCTCAACGCATGACTCACACGCGAGCGTTGTCAAGACAGCGCGTCCTGTCAGATGTTCGTAATGCTGAGAGACAATAGATCACAGGGGCCTGGGAAAGCGAGAGAAAACAAAGGGCGAGGAAAAAATACCCCAGGGAGGGCAGGATTTAAGCAGGATCCAGGGTCCTCTCATCCCGCTCTTGAAGGAGCTGCCAAGGGTTGGGGAGCGGCCGATGAGCCCCAGCTGGGGCACGGGCTCAGGCCTGGCTTTTATTTTATTTATTAATTTTTTTTTTTTTTTATTGTTTTCCTTGTTAAAAAAGAAAGGTTTCATTGAATTTCACTGGTTTGGGACGAGGGAAGTGCATTTCGGTATTGCTGCTGCTATCCTTGAGCAAAAGGAGAAACACAATGAGCTTTGATCTGCGGGAAGGAGCAGCAAAGCGCCCCGAACCGCGCGAGCAGGCTTTTTTTTTTTTTACACAGATTTGGATGTTTTGTGGCAAGAGTGTTTTTTTATTATTTTTTTTTTCCTCCCTTTAAACATTTCAGTTTGTTCTTTCAGTGAGTGCTTTTTTGGAAGAATATTAATGTAAACTTCTCATGGAAAGGTCATGAGTCACTGAACTGGTTTCAATAACTTTGCTTTTCCAGCCAGCTGGGGGTTTTGTACCGCTCGTTTTAGTAGAATGGGTTGGAAGGGACCTCCAAGCCCAGCCAGTTCCAATCCCATGGGCAGGGACCCCTCCCACTGGGTCAGGGGGCTCCAAGCCCCATCCAACCTGGCCTGGGGCACCTCCAGGGATGGGGCAGCTGTGACTTTTCTGTTTTGACCCATCAGCAAAAATTTCAGACCTGAGGAAAAAAACCCCAAAAGCCTAGTGAGAAGCCACCAGATGGAAGATTTCAATTCCCACCATGTCCCGGTTCTCCTGTGAGGGTGGGGATGTCTCGGTCCTGGTCCAGCTTTCCCAGAGCAGAGGTGGCTGCCCCATCCCTGGAGGTGCCCAAGGCCAGGTTGGATGGAGCTTGGAAACCCCTGATCCAGTGGGAGGGGTCCCTGCCCATGGCAGGGGGTGGGCTTTGAGGTTCCTTCCAACTCAACCCATTCCATTATTCCATAACTCCATAATTCCATGATTCAATGGGAGGTGATGCCCACCCTGACCCAGCGGGAGGTGTCCTTGCCCATGGGGTTGGAACTGGATGGGCTTTAAAGTCCCTTTCAACCCAAACCAAGGAGTCCGTGCCCGTGGCAGGAGGTTGGAATTGGATGGGCTTGGAGGTCCCTTCCAACCCAACCCATTCCATAATTCTGTTAACTCGGATTGTTCTTGCGTTGTGTGGCCCCAAACCACGGCTGCTTCTGCTTTGACAGCACAAAGAGGAGTGGCCGAGAGAGCTGGGCTCAACCCCCAGAGCCACCCTGACCTGCCCTTGGTGGGCAGAGCAGGGCTGGGACGGGACATCCAGCACAAAAGCTGACGAGGTGCCACCCCCAGCTCCACCCTTGGGTCTCGGGTCGGTAAAAACCAGGCTGCAAACCCTGCCAGTGCTGCCAAGAGTGGGGAATAACCCAGTCCACGTGTGAACCCGTTGCTGTCGATAGCATCGCTTTGATGGCCAAGGACCCGATTACGCCTGCAAACGATCCCGGGCACAAAATCAGAGGCTGGGTTTCAATACAGGGTTGGTTTGGTTTTTTTTTCCTTTGTGTGAGCTCCTTTTCTTTGTTAAAGAGGACAAAAATAATCTCTGTTTTATCCTGCGTGAAATAAAAAAAAGACCCCAAAAGCGAGGATAACGCTAATAAATCGAGAACATTAAAGGGAGCCAGGAATAACCGCTGCCCCTGGAGGCTGGGGAAGCAGCTTTGGTTTCGCAGGTTTTTTCAGTTATTGCGGTGTTAGAGTGGAAACATGTGTGGTGCGAATAAAAATGCGAAGCATCCGCCGTAGCGTGCTGTTGCTGCGGCAACCGCAGGGAATATGGGCGAGGGGGGGATCGTGCAGGGCTCTGGCTGTAAAAGGGAACCGGAGCACCACGGGGTCCTTTGATCCGCGCGCCTGCAGCTTTGATTGATGGCCTCGCGATTCATTTCCTTGTCAAAGTGACATAATGGGCTTGGAACTCGCTGAACTCTTTAAGAACTAAAAGATGTTCCGCACCAAAACGCAGCTCTTCAAGCCCCCCCCCCCACGCTGGGGGGCAGAAGGGATGGAGTGGTGGGTGGGGGTCTGGCCAGTGGTGTTGCTGGTGGGAGCGGGTGGGAGCTGCGGGGCTTTCCTGCCTTGCTCTGCCCCTTCCCTGGGAGCAGAGCAGGGGGATGGGGGGGTGGAATGAGCCTCAGCCCCAGGGACAAGCGAGGGGGGTGGTGTCCCACAGGCGTCCTCTCTGTTGGGAACGGGGTGATGGGATGGGGCGACGGGGTGAGCTGCAGCTCCAGGGCCAGGTGACGGAGAGATGCCCCGTGTGCATCCTCTCTGCTGGGAATGGAGTGATGCCGTGCGGCAATGGGATGAGCGATGCAGGGATGCCCCGTGTCCAGGGATGCAGGGATGGGATGAGAGATGCAGGGATGCAGGGATGCAGCAATGGGATGAGAGATGCAGGGATGCCCCACATGTCCAGGGATGCAGGGATGGGATGGGAGATGCAGGGATGCCCCACATGTCCAGGGATGCAGGGATGGGATGAGAGATGCAGGGATGCCCCACATGTCCAGGGATGCAGGGATGGGATGAGAGATGCAGGGATGCCCCATGTCCAGGGATGCAGCATTGGGATGCGCAATGCAGGGATGCCCCGTGTCCAGGGATGCAGGGATGGGACGAGAGATGCAGGGATGCCCCGTGTCCAGGGATGCAGGGATGGGATGGGAGATGCAGGGATGCAGGAATGGGATGAGAGATGCAGGGATGCCCCCCATGTCCAGGGATGCAGGAATGTGATGAGAGATGCAGGGACACTCCATGTCCAAGAATGCAGGAATGGGATGAGTGACACAGGGATGCCCTATGTCCAAGGATGCAGGAATGGGATGGGAGATGCAGGGATGCAGGAATGGGACGAGAGATGCAGGGATGCAGGAATGGGATGAGAGACGCAGGGATGCCCCCCATGTCCAGGGATGCAGGAATGGGATGCGCAATGCAGGGATGCCCCATGTCCAAGAATGCAGGAATGGGATAAGCGATGCAGGGATGCCCCATGTCCATCGTCTCTAATGGGATTGGAGCAGCAGGATGGGGCACTGGGATGAGCTGAAGCCCAGGGCTGAGTGATGCAGGGATGCCCCACGTGCATCCTCTCCGGTGGGAATGGAGTGGTGGGATGATGCGATGGCATGAGCTGCAGCCCCAGGGACAAGCGATGCAGGGGTGTCCCATGTGCCGGCCACCGCCCCGCGCTGCTGACCATCCTGTTCCAGTTAATTTTTATGCTTGAAGGTTTGGGGTGGGTTATTTTTCCCCCTCCTTTTTCCCCATCTGCTTCCATCCGGCCATCAAAGGAGCACATCACCACGTTCTGGGTCTTGCTGCCAAGAGCCTCCTCGCTCGCTGAATAATTGCCACCAAAGCAGCCTCCAGCCCAGCCCTGGTGCCACGTGAGCCGAGGCTGGGGGGAAGCCGAGCGTGATGGGCTCCCACCAGGGCAGAGAAGCCGAGCTGAGCCCTTCTCCAGCCACCAACAAAGACGTTTGGGCAGGCTTGGCTGGGAGATGAAGCGCTGCCTGTGCTTGCAACCTTGCTCTGCCCTTGAATTTGCATCAGCCGCAGGCAGCGCCCAAGCGGCTCAACCCCCTTGGCTCTGCTTTCCTGCTGGTCATAAAAGATCGTCACAAGCAGTTGCTCTTCCCATTTACTCCAGCTTTCTCCTCCAAAGGGCCCAGCTGCTTTTGCAAACCCCGTGCAACGCCTCGCGGGCACGAAGCCACCTCGGGAGGGCACCCCAGATGATGGAGGAGGACGGGGTGTGCCTGCTGTGGTCAGTAGGTATCTGCACAAGCATCCTCCAGGGGGTGGATCGAGAGGACAAATGCAGGCAAAGAAACTCCTTAGGAGGAGGGAAGGAGAGCCCTGCAGCTCAGGTTCTCCTTCCTGTTGGGTAGCAAACACACTCCAGCCTGGTGAGCAACCTAACCCTGAGTCTGCTTCACCCCTGCAGCAAGTATTTCTTGGACCACCTCCCCTGCCCAGATCCGAGGGGTTTTATTCACCCCTGGTTCTATCAGCCAACACTCCCCAAACCAGTTTGGCTCCACCATCTCTGCAGTTTACGTGTGGTTGTGCTTATCCCTGCTGTTGTCTTGCACCTCAGGAGCAAATAAGAACCTCTGTCGTTCTTGCTTTTGATTTCTTGCCCTGGGTTTAAACACCAGGTAGAGAAGCACCTTGTGAGGTGCCCGTCCCTGTTTACCACAGCTCCTCAAATCCAGCCGCAGGACCCAACCCTGGTGAACCCACCTCTGCCTTGTCACCTCTACGTGCTTCACCCCACACATCTGGCTGAGGAGAACCTCCTCCTGGCTCCCTCTGGCTGGAGACACGGAGGTTTGTGCCACCTGGGCAGGTCTGGGTGATGACCCGGGTGCTGTGGTGCCACAGGTCTGCTCGACGCATCCAGGGCGAAGGAAACAAGAGGGACTGTGGGCACGTTGTGGGTGAGGGCTTGACCAGGAGCTCTGCATTTCATCCCAGGGTTTTCCAGCCCCCTGGGGCAGCACCAGGAACCCAAGGATGCCCGTGATTCACTGTCAGATGGAGCAAGGATCCTGATGGCTGTGGCTGGCTTAGCGGGAAGCGTCTTCCCATCACGCTGTGCATCAGCTCAGCGACTCCTGCAATGAGTCACTTCCAGCCAGGAGACGCTCCAGCCTCCCGTCTGCTCTGTGGGAAGGGAAGCCAAGGGGTTGTCTTCTGCTCCGAGGGAGCTGCACGGCTTAATCCTCTCCGAATGTACAAAAGCTGCCTCACCCCCCTGCTCCAGGTGTGCTTCCGCCCTTTAGAGGCATCAAAGCCGCCTCTTGCAGCTCTGAACCCCCCAAAAGCAGAATTTCTGAAGTGTGGGAGCTCATGAGAGGAAACCCAGTCCCTCTGATTTTGGCGAGCAGGGCCCCTGGACCCCAGCCCAGCCCGTTTCTGCCTTCTCCTGACCCTTAGGATGCATTAGGTCCACCCTGTGCCCATCCCTATGTCTGAGCTCAGATATTCCAGCATCCAACTTTTGGCCGCCTCTTGCAGCTGTAATTCCCTGTCTCCACACGTCTGGCTGCTCCTCCACCCTTCACACACCTTTCCCCTGTAGCTTCCATGGCCATGGACTGTCCCTCCCTTCTCGCCTCCACACGAGCTTGAAATCCCAACAAAGCCAACACCGTCGAACTCTCTCTTTCCTCCTCCGGAGCCCGGAACCTGGTCTCTTCCTTTAAAAGGAATTTATTGGAAGCCAAAACCTATTTGGGTGTGCAGTCACCTCTCCCTGCACACGACTGGAGAGGATCCAGTCAGCCAAAGCCGTCCTCGACCTCCACCCGCCCCACGCGGAGCCACGCAATGCTCCAACGGCGGCTCGAGTATTTGTGGGAAAGCAAAGTTCAAAACTGCTCTTAGCAACAAGACAGACATTTCTGGCAGGGTTTGTTTAACCAGAGAGTAAAACAGGCTCTGGAGACGTCTGTGCTCTGAGGTGTTAGAAGGGCAGGAGGTTGAAATTGGCTGAGAGGGTCTCTGCCCAAGAGCATCTTTCCCAGATGGGAGGAGAAGTTCCGCTTGGCGTCAGTCCTAAGTGGCAGCCAAGCTGTCCTGGTCCTTTGTGGACCTTGTCCATAAGGCCAGGCTGGGAGAGCTGGGGTTGTTCAGCCTGGAGAGGAGAAGGCTCTGGGGGGACCTCAGAGCAGCTCCCAGTGCTGAAAGGGCTCCAGGAAAGCTGGGGAGGGGCTTTTTCCAAGGGCCTGGAGTGATGGGACGAGGGGGAATGGCTTTAAACTGGGAGGGGGGAGATGTATATGAGACATCAGGGAGAAATTCTTCACGCTGAGGGTGGTGGCCCAGGGTGCCCAGAGCAGCGGTGGCTGCCCCATCCCTGGAGGTGCCCAAGGCCAGGTTGGATGGGGCTTGGAGCCCCCTGACCCAGTGGGAGGGGTCCCTGCCCATGGCAGGGGGTGGCACTGGATGGGCTTTGAGGTCCCTTCCAACCCAACCCATGCCAGGATTCCATGAAATTGGCCAGAGATTCAGGATTAGGAACGAGGATGGAGTGAAAAGAGAGGAAGGAAACCTGTAGGGTGTTTGCCCTGGGGCAACCAGAGCTGGGCCAGCGCCATCCAGGGGGGCAAACAAGGAAGAGGTTGGTGGGCACACATAAAATAACAGTTTTCCTTGGGCTGTTGTCTAAACACCACAAAGCAGGAGGAGGCCACAAAGCACCAAGCAGACAGACAGACGGATGGTACCGATGACGCACATCCCAAAGAATGCCGAGTTATTTTTTACGTGAGCACTTTGCGAGCGCTCGAAGCTGACTCAGAGTTCTGCATCTCCTCCCTTCGAGCCGAACTGGAGCCCCACCAACCCCAGGGATGGAGGAAAAAGGGGTCTCGGAGAAGCCAATGCGCCCGGGTCTTCTTCACATGGGTGAGAGTCCGTGCTCCTGCAAATCACGAGCGTCTTGGAGCTCACGTTCGTAGCCTGGTGGCTTCTCAAAAGCTCCCAGCTGGCCCGTGGTGGGTGGAGAACAACGAGGAGCAACATCTTAGCACGCGTTTGGGTGGGATGGAAGAGGAGAGGATGTGCCCTCTCCCCTCCCCAACCTTCAGACCCTCCACCACCATCACCCCATGCCCTGGTCTGTTGCCACACAAAGACACCGAGGGTCTGAAAGAGGAGGAAGGATTTTGGAAAAGGGGGATTGAGGGAGCGCTGGAGCAGGGGGTGGTGGAGAGCTTGGTTCTTCCCCGCGTCACTGACAGTTTGCTGCCAGTGAGGACCAAACTCCATCTCTACAACCTCTATAAACCCCAGTTGCTCTCCCCGTGGCACAGCCTTGGGTAGAAAGCTGACCCACCAAACACGAAGACCCTCCAAAAGCCCGGTAAAGCGGAGGGCAGCATCTCTGCCTCCCTCCCCAAGAGCTCCGAAACCTTTGACACCGCCTGGGGAAGAGACTTTGCAGAAGTTGGACTCGATGATCCTTGTGGGACCCTTCCAACTCAGGTCATTCTGTGATTCGAAGTTCAAAGCCACCCATGGGACGGCACATGCCGCAGTGCTCCAGCTGCGGATGTCCCCAGCCTATGGACACCCCCTTGGTCTTCGTGACCACCCGTGGTGGAAGTGGTTTGTAGGAACCCCTCCAGTCGCTGGGCATCTCCCAAAGGGAAGAACGCTTTCCTCCCGTGCTGCTTTTCACTCTCTCCTCCCTCCCGCTCCTTGAGTTGACACCACTCCCAGCCCCAGCAGCACATGTGGGAGGACCCTGCAAGCCTTCAAAGCCCCGTCTGGGGAGAGACGAAAGGCCGGTTAAACTCCTGGCTGGAGATGAAAGGAAACTCTCCTCTCCACGGCTGGAACGAGTTGCTGGTGCTTTGGAGTCGGGTTTGAGGCCCATTTCCTGAGCCCCATGGCAGGAGCTTTCATTTGCAGAAGGACTTTGCTACGGGGCTCCCGCGAGAGCAGATGTCCCAGACATCCACGGCGCTTTGGCATCTCCCCATCTCCAAGCTCACCGGGAGGATCCACGGGAGGAGAAGCCTGGATGCTCCAACATCTCCACAGGGAAGAGGTCCCAGCACAACCCCGTTGTCCCTTGGGGGTGACAAAGCCGTCGGTTGGCAGAAGGACCAGGGTGGGGGCAGAAAGGCGAGATATCAGCCCCTCCACCAAGAGCCCGGGGCTGAGGAGCAGCCGGCTGGGCGGATGCGAGCGACAGATTTTACTCATTTGGTGAAAGGAAATTCTATTCTGATTAAAACCCGTTTGATCTCGATGGAGAAGGGGGGGTCGGCTGGGGGTAGGATTGGGTTTCTCTCCAATTGCTGGCCGTTATTGGGCGAATGCATCAGCTAAAAGCTTCCAAGGAAGATTTAAAGGAGGGAAAGGCAAGGGCACGAGCTGCAAAATCTGGAGATGACTTCAAGGGGTTTATTAAAAAAAAAGGGGGGGGGGGGGCAGTGCTGCGCAGTACGGAGCAGGAAGGGATCAAGATGCTCCTCCAGGGCCACGTGGGCAGGTGGGCTGCAGAGCCAGGTGCTCTGATACCTTCAAACACGGAAGGGACCGTGAAGGTCACCCAATCCAACCCCCCTGCAGCGAGCAGGGACGACTTCAACCAGATCAGGTTGCTCAGAGCCCCATCCAACCTGACCTTGAAGACCTCCAGGGATGGAGCATCTCCCACCTCTCTGGGCAACCACCCTCAGCGTGAAAAATTTCTTCCTAATACCCAGACTAAATTCCTTGTCTTTCAGTTTAAAACCACCCCCCTCCCCTTGTCCTGTTGCTACAGGACCTGCTTAAAGGTCCCCATCTTTCTTATCAGCCCCCTTTAAGTATTGAAATGAGGTCTCCTTGGAGCCTTCTCCAAGCTGAAAGATAATTCAGGCACCTCCTCAAATGACTCCACGATTCAGTGAGGAGGATGGGGATGCAAGAAGTGTGCGTCACCAGGAGGAGTTCACGGAGCAAGCACCGTGGAGACAACGGTGAACCTCTGCGGGCACTGTGCGCTGGGGCACAGAAACCCCGATCTGTCCCCAAAATCGCGGTGGGAAATAAAATCAAGTTAGCAAAGATGGAGCTTGTAAGGTCAGAAGGGCACGGGAGGCAAATGAGTGCGATCCAAGCCGTGGGCAGGGCTTGGAGGAGATCTGGAAGGCAAAAGCTATCCAAGATAGGGAGGTAATTGGATAAAAATGGCACGGAATGAGCTCCCCTCGGGCTCACTCGATAAGGGTCTTTGATCAAAATTGATTTTCAGAACCAAATCCGTGCGGTCGAGCTCCTCTGTCTGGACTTTATTAAAGCACGTGATGAATTGCTCCGTAGGTGCTGGAGAAAAGGGGGGGGGTTCGACTGCACAAGGGATGGGCTGAACGGGAGACACGGGGTTCTCGGGGAGGAGGAGCCACCATCAGCTCGGTGCCCCTCAAGGACTGGTGGGCTCAGGTTTCGTAGCGTTTGCTTTGGCCCGCGAGCCAGGAGGAAGGGGAAAAGCAAATGGCAAGCCACGCAAAGTCATCGCCACGCAAAGAGGAGGCTCCGAGGATGCGAGTGAAGACCCCGATGTATTAAAAGAGTAACAAAAAAAAATGGACCGAGACGAAATGGAAATTCAGCATTTGGAAAGAGAAAACCCTTGGCAACGTCTTCTTGCAAAGCAATGTGGACATCCCGTGTTTGCCAGTCCCTTTCCTGGGTGGAGGTGCCTCCCAACCAGGATGTGGCTGATCCCACCCCGCCAAGAGTATCTTCCCCAGGGTGGGAAAACAAAAAGAATCCAGTTTGGAAAGGAAGAGGAGGATGCGCTGGGCTTTGGGGTGTCCATCCCAAACCAACTCTCTTCTCCGGGCAGGGAGGTGACGAGGGCTGACAGCCCGGTGGGACACACGCCTGGGACCACCACGTGAGCCCTTCCCGGGACGACTCCTGGGGGCATTTCTCCTGCCAGCCCTGTCCCCTCAATCAGGTCCAGGGGCTGCGCTCAGAGCCACAGCGGGTCCAGCACCGCGTCGCCAGCAGCTCAGGTGTCCCCTGGGCTGGGGACCACGTGGAGGCCACCAGGGAGCTCAGCACGAGGCATGCACGGACGCTCCAGTCTGGCTCTGCCATCGCGGGATGCTCGGGGGTGCAGGTCCCCACTGGGCATCACCAACGCTGCTCCTGGGCGCCAGCACAGCCGTGCTGGGTGTCACGCGATGCTCTCCGGTCCCACCACTTTCCTTGGTGGCTTCGGAGCCACAAAGCCGCCTCTCGGGGTGGCTGCAAGGGCCCGAGCAGAGCAGGGACGAGGGAGAGGGATGTCCCTTCTCCACGTGGTTTGCGGTGGGGAAGCTGGGGACCCCTGAGGGACAGAATCGCCTCACCCTGGGCTGCAGGGTGAGGTTTGTAGCTCGGTGGAGCCGGGCACCAGCCCTTGGGTGCCTCAATGGGTGGGGGAAAAGCCTTCTCCTGCCCCTGGGGAAAGGTCTCCAGCCCCTGCGTTGAACCAGGCAGGGCAGCACCCAAATGCCACCCTTGTCCCTCTGCCAGCGGGACACGAGGGCAGCAGAGGTCCCAGAGCCACCGCCTGTGCTGACCGAGTCCATCACCGTGCCATGAGAGCCATCCTTGTCCTGCAGGGCCCCCAAAGTCTGGGTGAGCCCAGCCCCGTTCCCAGGGCAGAGCAGGCTTCACCGGCCAACAGGAACCTTCCCCACGCACTTCCCAGCTTTGGCCTGGTTGGAGAATCCCCCCACCTTGGCCAGATAAGGGAGAACTATTAAGTGTTGAGGGTTGATTTTTAGCTTTGGAGCCCTCAGCGCTGGGATGCTGCTACCAACCCGCAAGAGTTTGAAAATCATTATTCCCGGAATAATAAATTCTCCCCCACCAGGCTTTTAAAACCACTGAACTGTGAGAAGGAGCTGTGGGCCAGGAGACACGTCCTGGCACGGCGCTGGCTTGGCGAGATGTTTCCAGCCCCATCAGGCGTGGAGTAAACAGGATCTGGTGGAGGATCTCACGCAGGAGAGGGGGAAGAGCACCCATTTCATCGCTTGCTTCTCGGTTTGCAGTCGGGTTTTACTCTGCCCTGGTTCTTTCAGTTCATTCTTGGCTTTTTTAGCCCTTAATTCATTTCTTGACTCTTTCACTCCTGGCTTAGGAGGAAGATAAGCAACGACTCTTCCATGGGAAGTTGCTGCCAACCCAGCTCAGCTCCAAGTCTGCAGCTTGGGCTGTCCCAGGAGAGGACCAGAGCCCTCCAGCCAGCTCCAAAGTGCAGAGAAAACTCCGTGGAGGTGCCAGGACCATCCCATAACCTCTTTGCAAAGCTGTGGTTTGGCTCCTTTTGCCTGCGCACCATTGCTCTCCATAAATATTGTCTCAAAGGCTCTTCCTCGATTCTCTGCTTCCACGCAGCGATTTTCAGCCTCCTTGTCCAATATTGGAACCATATTGAACCTTGGTCGCTTTCCAAAATGAAAGACGTTCTAAAAATAACTATTCCCAGTTCTGTGTGTGATGTTCAACCCCCTCCTCAGATCGTGGCTGCTTCCCAGCTCCGTCTGCGCTTCGGTTTGCTTATCCCAACCCTAAATCAGCTCAGTTGGAAACTTCTAATCCCACTGCTGGTTTTTACCCAAAACCTCCCACCTCTGCCTGCTGGCACAAGGCAGGACCATAAATTCCCTTGGGAAGAGCATCAGGACCTGGCGCTGAAGATGATGACCAGGAGGACCTGGCTTGGGTTGGTGTCCACGAGTCCAGTATCCACCCAGTTTGAGATACGGCAATCGGGAGCAAGGAGACACCTTGAGGTTTGCAAAGAGGCCTTAGGCAGGGACTCTTCCTTGCTGTGCTCCCCTTGGGCACGTTGTCCTGCCCTCTCCGCCTTTCCCGACCTGGACTCACAGCCAGCAAAGGGGTTGCATGCAGGGCTACGCAGCGAGACCGTGCGGTTGTCCCTTGCAGTCACAGAATCACAAGGTTGGAAGAGACCTCTGAGATCATCGAGTCCAACCGTGCCCGTCTCCCTGCTAAACCGTAGCCCCGAGAAACTTGCCCTGAAGAAGATGCCAGCCCAAATTCTGCCACCAGGTCCCTTCCAGCCTCATCTTCTGCTTCTAACCCGCACCGAAACATCTCCCTGCCTACCATACCCGAGGTCACCCCACCTTTCCTCTACCCATCGCTGCTCCAATCTCAGCGCCGCGTTGGCCTCATCCAGAGCTGCTCCCCAGCACCTCACTCGCATCCCAACCCCACCGCGTGCCCGCCACGTCTCGTTGCAGCAGCACACGATGCACGCGGCTCCCTCCTGCTCCCAGCAGGACATCGCGTGCGAGGGCTGCACTTATTCAAATGGTATTTGGGGGATTTTCTGGGTTGTGTGTGTGTGGGGGGGGGTTGGTTTTTTTTTTTACAAGCAACAGGCAGTAAACAAAGAGCAAATATGTGCTGAGTCGGCACCTTCCTCGCAGGGCGGGCCGGCTCCGCTGCAAGGCTGGGGACTGTGCTTGCAGCAAAGCATGCGTGAAGGTGGATCCGTGCAACCAAGCATGGCCAAAGTCTCCCTTTCTGGGCAGGAAAGGTCTGTAAAAAGGTCCCCTCTCGCTTGTTCTGCTCTGCGTTGCAAACAGGTTCCCCTTGTCAGCACCCAGGCTGCCAGGCAAGGGGTCCTGCAGGCAGAGCTGTGGGCAATGTGGCACCACGAGACCCAGTGTGGCACCACGAGACGCAATGTGGCACCATGAGACCCAAAGCGGCCCAGGGTGCCCAGAGCAGCGGTGGCTGCCCCATCCCTGGAGGTGCCCAAGGCCAGGCTGGATGGGGCTTGGAGCCCCCTGACCTAGCGGGAGGGGTCCCTGCCCATGGGGTTGGAGCTGGCTGGGCTTTGAGGTCCCTTCCAACCCAACCCAACCCATGAATTTATGACCATCAAGCTGGACTGGTGGACTGGGGATCAAGGCTCTGGGCAGCCGCCTTGGGGAGAATTTGTCTCTCCTGCTTCCTCAGCTCGTCCATCCCAGCCCTGTGGTGTTTGGGACCATTCATGGCCACCTCAAGGATGGCTGAAGTCCTCTTTGTCCCCGATGCGTGGAGCTCCAGGCTCTGTCCCACACCTTAGAGTGGCCGGACACTCCTAAGCGTGGCCCCAAAGCCCACTTAGAGGACACACAGCCAAGATTTAGGGACACAACACAGCAAGGACATTGCCACCATGGCCAGCAGGCACCACGAATCCTTCTCCTCCTAAACCCACCTTTGAAGGTCCACGTTCAGCAGCTCCAGCAAGGCTGATCTGTAGAAGCTTCCAAGTCTGGCGGGGCTGCGGCGCTCCAAGCCTTTGAAACGCCGCTTCCGCCCTCCCCACATCTTGAAAGCAGATTGCTAAAATGCAAAAAACCTGTTGTTTTTGTTCATGTTGCTTTGAATATCCTCAAGCTCCGCTCAAGCAGGAAGGTGGGACCAGGGCCACCGAGGCGGGCAAGCAAGGGCACCTCCTAGGTGGGTGCTGAGATCCTGGTGGCTGAGGACCTGCACGGGTGGTGACAGCGCGCTGCAGGTAGAGCTGTGCTTCACAGCTTCTTCCAAGCTCAGCAGGCTCCTTCCAACACCAGAGGTCCTCTGCGAGCCCCAACACGTGTGCCAAATCCAGCAGCTGCTGCCCAGTTGCTGAAGACCTCCTTCTGGAGCCAAGTGTGGGGTGACGGGAACGTGGCACAACCAGGCCAAAGCTGGGAAGTGCGTGGGGAAGGTTCCTGTTGGCCGGTGAAGCCTGCTCTGCCCTGGGAACGGGGCTGGGCTCACCCAGACTTTGGGGGCCCTGCAGGACAAGGATGGCTCTCATGGCACGGTGATGGACTTGGTCAGCACAGGCGGTGGCTCTGGGACCTCTGCTGCCCTCGTGTCCCGCTGGCAGAGGGACAAGGGTGGCATTTGGGTGCTGCCCTGCCTGGTTCAACGCAGGGGCTGGAGACCTTTCCCCAGGGGCAGGAGAAGGCTTTTCCCCCACCCATTGAGGCACCCAAGGGCTGGTGCCCGGCTCCACCGAGCTACAAACCTCACCCTGCAGCCCAGGGTGGGGCGATTCTGTCCCTCAGGGGTCCCCAGCTTCCCCACCGCAAACCACGTGGAGAAGGGACATCCCTCCCCCTCGTCCCTGCTCTGCTCGGGCCCTTGCAGCCACCCCGAGAGGCAGCTTTGTGGCTCTGAAGCCACCAAGGGAGGTGGTGGGACCAGAGAGCATCGCGTGACGCCCAGCACGGCTGTGCTGGCGCCCAGGAGCAGCGTTGGTGATGCCCAGTGGGGACCTGCACCCCCGAGCATCCCGCGATGGCAGAGCCAGACTGGAGCGTCCGTGCATGCCTCGTGCTGAGCTCCCTGGTGGCCTCCACGTGGTCCCCAGCCCAGGGGACACCTGAGCTGCTGGCGACGCGGTGCTGGACCCGCTGTGGCTCTGAGCGCAGCCCCTGGACCTGATTGAGGGGACAGGGCTGGCAGGAGAAATGCCCCCAGGAGTCGTCCCGGGAAGGGCTCACGTGGTGGTCCCAGGCGTGTGTCCCACCGGGCTGTCAGCCCTCGTCACCTCCCTGCCTGGAGAAGAGAGTTGGTTTGGGATGGAGGCTCGGTGGCTCCTCAGCAGAACAAAACCAGCTGGGATTTCGGCATGAATGAGGCTGGAGAGATGCCAGGAGGGACCTCCCAGTGCAGGAGCTGCTCCCAGAGCCACCAGTGAGACCCCAAGGAGGGAAGGAGAACCCTGAACTGGCCTGTGGTGACCGCTGGCCACTGATCATTGCCCTTCCAGACCCTCCCATCACCCTGGGATGGGGTGGAGGTGTGAAACGAGGACTTCTGCCAACCCCAGCCGGCAAGGAAACGCCCCTCACGCGGAGCCGGTGCCCGAGATCAGCCCTGGGGTTTGGGGGATACAAAATCCTGGGGTGGTTGGGTTGGAAGGGACCTCAAAGCCCATCCAGTTCCAATTCCATGGGCAGGGACCCCTCTCACTGGCTCAGGGGGCTCCAAGCCCCCATCCAGCCTGGCCTTGGGCACCTCCAGGGATGGAGCAGCCACCACTGCTCTGGGCAACCTGGGCCACCACCCTCAGCGTGAAGAATTTCTTCCTCAGGTTGTATCTAAATCTCAACTTTCAGCTCAAATCCTCAACCCATCCCTGCATTCCCTGACCAAGAGCCCCTCCCCAGCTTTCCTGGAGCCCCTTTCCGTACTGGTGGGGGGTCCCCAAAGGTGTCCAGCCATGTCCCCCCCACTGCAACCCTAGGGAGCCCTCAACTGGACTCAAGTCCCTAAATGTTGGGGTTGGGGATGAAGAGTTTCCTGCAGGGGTGGGGGGTCCCCAGCTCCTCCCAGCCATGGCCAGGCCATTGCTGCCCCCCACTGGCCACTGCCCACCCTGCACCCTTGGGTGCTCCCAGCCAAGCTGCGACGCTCAATTCCATCTTCCCAAAGGCTTTAAATTGGGAAGGAGAAGATTAGGAAGAAATTCTTCACGCTGAGGGTGGTGGCCCAGGTTGCCCAGAGCAGCGGTGGCTGCCCCATCCCTGGAGGTGCCCAAGGCCAGGTTGGATGGGGCTTGGAGCCCCCTGATCCAGTGGGAGGGGTCCCTGCTGGTGGGATTGGAACTGGATGGGCTTGGAGGTCCCTTCCAACCCAACCCATTCTATGAACACCCCAAAACACCCCTCACAGCTGACCCCCGTCTGGAGAGAGCCGGAACTGAAAGGGAAAATCACTCCCGACACCGGTTTAGTGAGAAAGACGGTTGTATTTCTGCTCTTACTGTGGTGTCACGTACAGGTTAGAGTGTAGTTTAGTACAAGGAGACACTGGGACACACACAAACGCCCCCCACCGTGAATCACACCATCCCACCGCAGGGCCAAACCTCACACCGAGCGTGCGAACGATGCAGTAAACGATGTAAAAATAGATTATATATTTACATACACCATCTTTTTAAAAAGCTGAGATGCGAGTAGAAATTCCAGAGCTAAAACACACCGCGGGGAGAAAACGGGGGGGGTAGGGGGTGGTGGTGGTGGATTCAGTGAGCTGTTTCGAAGGCAAATTTTACAGTCGCAAAAATAAACTTCTAAAATCTCCAAGGTGAGTCGATGGGAATTTGGCCACCAGGCCAAGCAAGGAGCCCCTGCTGCGGTGCCAAGAGGTGCCAGAGCGGCCAGGAGGATGCTGGCATTTAGGGAGACTCAGGGACAATGCCAACAGAGCTCCTCAGCGTGCCCGGTGTCGGGATTCCTGCATGCCAAGGCCACCACGGCTTGGACACCAGCGCTGGGGCTCGCGGTGGCACAGCAAACGCGTGGGCAGTGGTGGCGAAAGGCGGGGTGAGAAGTGGTTGAAGTGAAACAGGTGACATTCAAACCACCTGCAAACTCCACGGTGGGCACCACGGCTTTGGGCAGAGAAGCCAGCGAGATATTCCAGCCCCGGCCAAGCGCGTCGGCAAGCCTGGCATCGGCAGCGAGGGAGATTTTAGGATTTAAAAGCCTGAGTATTAAGGTCAAAAGTAAGCGCATTTCACATTCACAGCCTTTGTCGGGGGGCAGTGACTCCCCTGGCAAGAGCTGGCGACAACCTCTGCTCACAAGGTGACCCACAGGCGTTCCTCGATCCGGTTACGGCACTTGAGGCTCTTCCTACCCAAGAAACCAGGGAATGCTTATCAACCAGGGGCTGTCAGACGCTTCCCAACGCCCCTCGGCAGCTCAAATGAATGACTGTGTGCCAAGCACTCATGTGCCAAAGCAAAACACGGAGCAGCGAAGGCGTGGATGGAGCCACCAAGCGTGGAGAGGGATGTGATCCCACCTAAGTCAGAGCACACGGCGAGAAGGTGACCGAAAGGACAACTCCCAAGACACTTGCACAAACACGGAGTGGGAGCTGTGTGTGGCACGAGAGAAAGCTGGGCCGACGTGAGAGCACACAGAGCCTTCCACTCCTTGGTGACAGAACCCTGAGCAGGTCCCACCACCCATCCTCTGCCGCCGGGAAGGCACTTCAGCACCTGGAGAAGCGATGGGACAACCTCCAAACTCCTGCCTTGCTCAGTTTCCATCGGTCGGCAAGGGAAAGGGGCTTCTCCTGCCTCTCTTCTCACCCACCTGCGGAATTACTCATGGAAGTTGCCATCTCGGGTTTGTAGTAGCCAACACCTTCAGCCCAACACAGCTAAACACCAGAGTGAAGGCTTGAGCTGGCCCAAAGCGCCAACACCCAACAAGGAAAGGTGCGAGTGCTTGAAGGTTTCCAAGCTGCTGGCAGCGAGGAAGAGCCAGGGATTAGAGAGGTCACTAAACCCTCTCAGGGTTTAGGTTTGAGAGACCACGTGGTGCCCAGATTAAACGCAGGGAGAAGCCTCAGCCGTGCCAGCCCAGCCATTCCCAGCACCCCAACCCATGCGTGCACACCTGTTGTCACCCCAATCCCTGCACAAGCGAATTTATCCAGGGTTGTGAATGTATCCGCTCGTTCGAGAGGCTGGAAGCTGACTTTGGATCCCTTTCTTATTTTGGAGTCCCACGTCTCCTCCCCTCCTCCCCTCTCTCATCCCGCCGAGCGCAAAGCGAAGGAACCACAGCACTGCCTACAAAAAGACCCCCTGTTTCTTACAAGAACGGCCTTCACGTTCCTCTCGAGGTTCAGGGAACGTTCGCCCAGTGAATGTTTCACCCAGACACCCGACTCTACACGTTACAAATCCCAGCGTTAAACGCGGCGTGAAGTTCCTTTCTAAAACGAGGCTGGAGAGCGGCCAGAGCCGGCGTTCTCCACCTCTGACAGAGCTGTGAGGTGACTCGTGCTTCTCCGCTGCCGGCCCATCCCTTGGGGGCTCCTCCAACGGGAGAGCGTTGACCTTGCCTACAGCGCGTCAGAAGGAAACATGCGGGGAACTGGCTTGGAAGAGCTGTAGAACTTCCTGCCACCAGGAACGGTTCATCCCTCCCCACTTCTTTCGAGGAGCGGAGCAGGGCAAGAGGAGCCAGGTTCCACCCAGCAGGACTCTGCCACCCACACCTGGTGATGCACTCGTGAGGACGAGATCTCAAGGTGCTCCTGGAGGGTCCGGAACCTCCTCCCCTACTTGAAAGCTCCCCTGGACTCGGCGGCAACGCGAAGAGCGGATCTAGACCTGCTGTAGGCAGGCGGAGTCTTTCACCTCGCTATGAGACACGGGGACTCCCAGGGAAGTTACAGACAGACGAGGATCGACATCGTTAGCCAAACTTTAAATGGTTGAGTAAAAGCAATTAGGAAAAACCCCTACTGCAGACAGACAAACCAAGCAGCACTGGGTGGGTTCCTTCTCCGCTTCTCGTACGTCTCTCGCGTGTACCTCGCCTTTTAGGGGCAGCGCAGACATCCAGCACCTTTGGACAGGATTGAGGTCCAAGCGTTAGAAGTCACTGAGGATACTGATGTCTGCAAACTCATTCCGGTACCGGTACGCGTACAAACTGAGCAGGAAGGCCCATTTCAAGGAGATGAAACTCCAGACGCACGACAGGTAGTAGCTTCTGGGATCAGTCAGGGCTAGGAGAGAAAAAGGAGACAGATCCATCTCAAAATCCCATTTATCCCTCACCGAGTCCCACCAGGATGAACTCAACGCAGTTCCTGGGAGCTTTTCAGGCTGCTTTTATAAAGAACATGGTCTTATCAGTGCTTTTTTCTCAGCTTAGCTTGTGAACTTCCCTCATTCCTGGGACAGAAGAGGACTGAAGGTTGTCATCACCTCTCCAGAAGATCCAAGCCCACCCCATCAGCCACCCAAATTAGGGCCCAAAGGATGGAGTTTGTGTGAATTCCTGGATGGCAGAAACACGTGGCTTGAGGAATCAGCCTCAGCCTGTGGTTCTTCATCTCTCCCACCCTGCCTCACCGCTACCTCCTTGTTCCCCACCACAGCAGGGAGAGAGAAAAACACGTATCTAGGGGAAAAAGAGAGGAAATCAAACCTATTCTCCTTCTAAAAATGCTTTTACCAAGGGGGAACCTCATCGCCATCTACTTTTTCCTCACAAGGGGAGGAGGAGGAGCAGGCAATGAGCTCTTCTCGCAGGTGACCAATGATGGGACCCGAGGGAATGGCAGGAAGATGCTGGGGAGGGTTAGGTTGGACATTGGGAAGAGGTTCTTCACCCAGAGGGTGGTGGAGCCCTGGAACAGCTCCCAGGGAAGCAGCCCCAGCCTGACAATATTCCAGAGGCATTTGGCCAACGCCCTCAGGCACACGGGGTGAACGTTGGGGTTGTGCTGTGGGACAGGAGTTGGACTCCATGGTCCTTATGAGTCCTTTCCAGCTCAGGTCACTCCATGATTCTATGATTTTAATTGTTGGGACCAACATTTAATATACAAGACCGATGCCCTTCAACCTGCACCGCCAGGGCTTCAATCCAGCGTCGTTGACAACCACACGTTAGCAAACGGTCTCTGTCGAGAGCCTTTGCAAACAAACACGTTCCTTCTTTTATCTGTTCTAAACTTGCCTCTGGTTTAGGCTCATTCTGAACTCAGGGGGTACAGTTCTGCCTTTCGAGCTCATCCCAGCGGCCGTCGTGTTTATTCTCAGTGTTTAGGGGATCTTTTGGTTCCAGAGATGTCAGTAATTTTCAAACAGAATCATAGCCTCATGGAATGGGTTGGGTTGGAAGGGACCTCAAAGCCCAGCCAGTTCCAGTTCCATGGGCAGGGACCCCTCCCACTGGGTCAGGGGGCTCCAAGCCCCATCCAACCTGGCCTTGGACACCTCCAGGGATGGGGCAGCCACCGCTGCTCTGGGCACCCTGGGCCACCACCCTCAGCGTGAAGAATTTCTCCCTGATGTCCAATCTCAGTCTCCCCCCTCCCAGTTTAAAGCCGTTCCCCCTCGTCCCATCGCTCCAGACCACCCGTTACATGTGTCATTCCTAAACTTTCCATACATAAATAACTACTGCAGATGTTCTGCTTTCCTCCCAGGTTCGGGCTTTCCCTAAAAATACCTCCGTTTCCGTAAAACAAAAACCCCAAATGTTCCCCAAACCAATTTTTCCTCCTTTCTCCAAAAAGGAGGTGCTGGAAAACATTTGGTTTTCTTTTTCTATTTGCATTTCTAAGGATCGCGTACGAGTATTTTCATGCCCTTCCCTGGGCCGAAGCACTCGAATCTCCCCGGGAACACGTTGAGGTCAAGCCAAGGGCTTTTGGGGCGCGATGACCCCAGCACAGCTTGCCCACCACCACGCGTACGACGCCGATAGGACACTTTGTGGCTCTCAGCCCAAATGCAGCAAGCAACAAACACAAACGACTTCAACCAAAACAACCCCCAGTCCCTCTCTCTGTGGTCTTTTGCCAAGCAAATACTGGGAGGAATCGCGTGAAACCTCCTTTGACAACGTTAAATATTTGACAGCAACACAGCTTTCCGTGCTGACTAAGTTTAGAAGGCATTTTCACCCTGCTGACTCGTGTTTGGATTTCAGCATCCTCACCCACCTGCTTTACGAGTGCTGAAGAGACAACATTTAAGAGCACTCGCTTTATTTGTCGTAGAAATAAGTAAATTCCAGGTCCTACAGGAAACAATTCTGGAAAACACGGACTCCCTGCCAGCAGATCTACAACCTCAGCTATCAGGCAGGAGAAGATGTCCCCAAGGGGGTGGCTCTCAGCTGGCAGCAGAATTCCTCTTGTGTCAGCAGCATTCTTGCAGCCCTTCCTTCCCCAAAAGTCTCTCAGCTACTCTCAGAAGGGATGGAAGGAGAACCCCCAGATCCAGAGGAGGCCACGGAGATGATCCGAGGGCTGGAGAACCTCTGGACAGGCTGGGAGAGTTGGGGTTGTTCAGCCTGGAGAGGAGAAGGCTCTGGGGGGACCTCAGAGCAGCTCCCAGTGCTGAAAGGGCTCCAGGAAAGCTGGGGAGGGGCTCTGGGTCAGGGGGTGCAGGGACAGGATGAGGGGAACGGTCTTGAGCTGAAAGAGGGGAGATTGAGGTGAGATCTTGGGGAGAAATGTTCTCCTGGGAGGGTGGGGAGGCCCTGGCCCAGGGTGCCCAGAGCAGCGGTGGCTGCCCCATCCCTGGAGGTGCCCAAGGCCAGGTTGGATGGGGCTTGGAGCCCCCTGTTCCAGTGGGAGGGGTCCCTGCCCATGGAATTGGAACTGGATGGGTTTTGAGGTCCCTTCCAACCCAACCATTCCATGAGTCCACGATCCACACCCCAGCTCTGCTCCTCCTTCAAACCCAACCCCAGGAATCCCAGCATCGCTAAGCCTTTCTCCCAGTTGCCCTACCGCAACACAAGTACTTACACTGGTGCTTGGTGATGGCCAGGACGAGGAATGTGCAGAATCCCACCACGGAGAGAGCTGAGAAGAGGATCCCGATGAAGAGGAAGAACCTCAGACCTTTTAACCAGGTCCTCCAGTAATCCTGCACATACATCACATGCGTGATTAGGGCCCAGAGCGCCAGAACACCTGCTCGATCAGACAGCAAGGGCAGTCAGTACCGTGCACCGCACCGCAACGCAGAAAGGTGTCTAATAAACACACATCCCACCCAAACCCCAGCCCAAAATCGTCCCCCCCGGGGAGAGGGGATACAGCAGAACCATGACCACCCCACCCTTCCGCTTCTGCACAGGCTTTAAGACACAGATTTGGATTCCAGGCTGGCACGGAAAGGGGTTTGTTCACTGAGTGGATCCATTCTCGTGGAGTCCTCTGCCCAGTTCTGGAAGCCCCAACATAAGAAGGAGGTGGAGCTTTTGGAGCGGGTCCAGAGGAGGCCACGGAGATGATCCGAGGGCTGGAGAACCTCTGCTGTGAGGACAGGCTGGGAGAATGGAGGATGCCCCATCCCTGGAAACATTCAAGGTCAGGTTGGATGGGGCTCTGAGCAACCTGATCGGGTTGGAGATGTCCCTGCTCACTGCAGAGGGGGTTGGATTGGATGACCTTCACGGACCCTTTGGATCCAAAGCATCCCATGATTCTATGAAATCACAGTTTCTTATAGAGGGAAAACCAACGCATCCTTCCCCAATCTTGTCTAAAACCTGTCATCACCTTTCCACCACACCTTGGGAAAAAACTGGAAGAGCCACTCAACACAAGAACCGTCCGTTCCCACGCTCAAAGCCTGTCGGTGTTTCTATAACCGGCCGGAACGAGGCTGCCTGTCATTGCCCATTATCCAATCCCAACTCCCAAACAACATCACCAACTCCAATTAGAGCAAACCACTCCCGTTGAAGTCTCGGCGCCGACTAAACCTCATTAAGCCGCTCGCTTAGAGCCTCTTCCCAGCCGTAAAACATTTGACTCATTTTGGCCAAGACCTCAGCGGCGCTTCTGAAAGTTGAACCTCCAGTGGTGCAACTCAACCGGTTGGGTTTCTCCTTCACTGCCACCTCCTTTCTACGTCTTATTTTAAGGGCAGCGGGGAAAAAATAATAATAACTTAACGACATCACTGCTCAAATACCAAGAGGCTTCAGCAGGAACACAGACCTCCCTTGGTGGCTGCTTCTTGACATCAAAGGCAGCGAACATCAACCGTGCCCACTGCAAGATAAACATTTTAATGCTAAGTACAGCCACGAGTCTTGCCAGAGCGCATTTGTTATTGGATACGGTCATTATACACAAAGCTTCCCGAGGCTTAAAAGAACGTATTATAGCAGAGAGGAAAACAACTGCATCAAAGCCAAGAGTCGTCCTACAAACCCGCTGGACTTTGCTTTTTGGATCTCCAGCAGCTTTCAGCGCGTTTCTGACCTCGCGCACGTCAAATGACGTGGAACGTGCACAGTTCCAGGGTAGATAAGAGATCTGAGGCAACGCTTGTTGCCTCTTCCATGTCTTGGGATGGGGCAAAGCAAGTTAAAATAGGTCAGAAACGCGCTGAAAGCCGCTGGAGATCCAAAAAGCAAAGTCCAGTGGGTTTGTAGGGCGACTCTTCCATGTCTTGGGATGGGGCAAAGCAAGTTAAAATAGCCACAGCCGTGGCCCACAAGTAGGAGGGTGGAAAAGGGACAACCTTCCAAAGAAAAAAGCCATAAAAGCAAAAGAACTCGAGGTGAAGCAGAAACCCAAGGGTGAGGCAATGGTAGCCCGGACTGATGGAGCTCATGGACTCTTTATGCCAGCAAACAGGAAATGCAGAATCCAGCAGGACCCTCTGCCATGGGCAGGGACACCTTGGTTTGGCTTAGAAGGGACCTCAAGGTCCTTCCAGTTCCAACCCCCTGCCATGGGCAGGGACGCCGTGGTTTGAGTCAGAAGGGACCTTAAAGCCCATCCAGCTCCATCTCCCATCTAAGCACGTTTTCCAGCTCCAGGCAGTCACAGTTTTCATTCTGAGACTCTCATCAAGTCACCTGCAGGTTCTGCTTTTCCATCACTGATTCCACGCAGGCTACAACCACGCTAAAGATGGCAAAGCTGGTGGAAGATACCTCCGAGCTCTGCAGATGACCACGCTGGGAAGGCTTTTGGACCAGCCTGCCATGGGATTTGATGGAAAAGCCTATTGCTCGGCTTGCTAAACCACTTCCTCAACTTCACCTCACATTTATACTCGTGCTCCAGCGAGTTCAGCCCATGGTTTTTAAAAACAGAAATGGGGAAGTGGTGTTTTTTTGGTCAACGAAACAAGTTGCTTCCCCCCCCGCCCCCCTTCCGCGCTCTCAGGTGACTCAGCACAATTTATTTGAAATGCTGAGTCAAGCTGCTGGTGTTTCCACCCCAAAAGGTCTCGGTGAGGAGAGCAGAGGCAGCATGTGAGCTGTCACTTGATCTTCCCACCCGTCACCAGACCTCACCCCGCACCTTCTCCTGACCCTTCAGCCTGACGCAGCACTTGCAAGGGTGCAAACTGCTGCGTTGGGTTAATTCTGAACATCTCCAGTAACCTCCACACACATGACTAAGCAAAACCAGCCCCAGGACAGCTTCACCCCGTGCTGAAGGACTGAGTTTGGTCACACGATCGCTGAAGACAGGGCATCCCCTTACAGGCAGCTCAGCCAACGTCACAGAATCATGGAATGGGTTGGGTTGGGTTGGAAAGGACCTCAAAGCCCATCCAGTTCCAATCCCATGGGCAGGGACCCCTCCCACTGGATCAGGGGGCTCCAAGCCCCATCCTACCTGGCCTTGGGCACCTCCAGGGATGGAGATGGCAATGGAACGTGGTGGTGGCGATGGTGACGATAATGAGAATGATGTTGGCACCAGTGATGATGCTGATGGTGATGGGGATCGCGGAATGGTTATGTGGGAAGAGACCTCAAAGCCCACCCAGTTCCAACCCCCCGATATGGGCAGGGACCCCTTGTTTTGGGTCTGAAGGGATCTCAAAGCCCATGCAGCTCCCACACCCTGCCAGGGACACAGAAAGGACCTTAAAGCCCATCCAGCTCCAATCCAGGAGGGATCAGGGGGCTCCAAGCCCCATCCAGCCTGGCCTTGGACATCTCCAGGGATGGAGCATCCACGACCGCAGCGGTGGTGGCCGTCAGCTGCCGTTACACCCCCAGCTGAAAATAACACCAACAACTCCGCACCCGTTCCAGAGAAACGTTTCTCTTGGTGGATTTACCCTGCACCGCGTGGTGGGAATGACTCTAAAATAAGACCCAACGAAGGGATTTCTGGCGCAGAGCAATGGGGAAATTGCCTCTAAACCAAACCCGAATTATCTTAAGCACACAAAGCTCCAGGAAAAGGAAACCGGGCCATCAAACAACCACGAGTTCTTCTGAAACAAAGGCAGCAGAAGCAGGTTTCTCCAACAGGAGTTCAGAGCTATTTTGACAAGATAAATCCATAAATACAAAACCTGACGGCATACTTGGAACAACTTGAAATAGATTCTAAAAGGCAACTTCAAAAGCAGGCTCTGGAACCTGGTAGAGAAAAACACCAGCACCAAAATGTTTTGCTAAGCCCTTTGGAGAGCCTGGTGTCCTTCAGCTCAAGTGCTGAAGCTTTTCCCTTTCTCCATCCATAAAAAAAACCAACCCCAAACCCTGACAAACAAAAGGTTTGCTCATCGCTGCCCGGTTCTTCAGCTCCAGCAAAACAAGCTGCATTGTTGGCAGGGAGGAACAGCACAGCTGCCTCCTCCAAGCAGCCAGAGGCCAAAACACGGCCGGTCACGGTGGGACACGGCGTTCGGCACTGCTGGGCAGCAGGGATTCCAGGAAAAAACAACTCGTGCGCAACGGAGGCCAAAAGAAACCAAGGAAACGCAAACACACGGAAGGTGTTCGGCCAGGAGCGTTCTGACTGCAGCCGTAGGAAGCTCAACGGGCGTGTTGGTGATGGGAGAGGTGAGGACAGCATGGGAGGGTTGGGGTTGTTCAGCCTGGAGAGGAGAAGGCTCTGGGGGGACCTCAGAGCAGCTCCCAGTGCTGAAAGGGCTCCAGGAAAGCTGGGGAGGGGCTCTGGATCAGGGGGTGCAGGGAGAGGACGAGGGGGAACGGTTTTGAGCTGCAAGAGGGGAGATTGAGGTGAGATCTTGGGGAGAAATGTTTTGCTGTGAGGGTGGGGAGGCCCTGGCCCAGGGTGCCCAGAGCAGCGGTGGCTGCCCCATCCCTGGAGGTGTCCAAGGCCAGGTTGGATGGGGCTTGAAGCCCCCTGATCCAGTGGGAGGTGTCCCTGCCCATGGCAGGGGGTGGAATTGGATGGTCTTTAACATCACTTCCAACCCAAACCATTCCATAGTTCCATGATTCTAACTTGCCATCAACCGGTACCCCCAGATCCCAGCCCTGGAGGTGTCCAAGGCCAGGCTGGATGGGGCTTGGAGCCCCCTGACCCAGTGGGAGGGGTCCCTGCCCATGGCAGGGGGGGTGGAACTGGATGGGCTTTGAGGTCCCTTCCAACCCATTCCACGATTCTATGGTTTTACCAGGGCTTTATTGCTACGCAAGCCAACCAGAAAGACTGGAAAGGTGGTTTGCTCAGCACCTTCAATCACACGCTTCCGGTTTCGTAACTGGAGGCAACTGAGGGTTCCAACTCCAGACCCAGCAGCGTGTGGCAATCCTCCCCCTAAAAAGAACTTTAAACACTGCAACCGGGAGTAAATAAATACCCAGGTCTTTACTTTCAATCATAGGAAAGGGATCAGAGGGAACGAAAGTCGGCGCAAGGGGCAGGAAGGGTTCTCTAGGAGATAAGGACAAGATAAATAAACTGATTACAAAGGGAAAGATTAAGGTTCCTAACGAGATGGGAATCAGCAGGAGTCCTTACGGAGAGGAAGGACGTGGATAAACATCTTAAACCACCAAAGGCACCTCAAGAAAAGCTGCGGCGAGCTGCAATCCGTCTCCAGCAAGGGAAACGCAGCAACAAACGCCCGAGAGGTGGTGGGAACCCAAGAGTTAAAACCAGATAAACACGTACAAACAGACTCGTTGAGAAGGCTGGCGGGCAAAGCCTTGGCTTAATCAGGGGCTTCTTAACGAGGAACCGCTGTGACGCTGCCAAGAGCACCAGCCTAAACAATCTCCTGCCCCACGCACGGCGTCGGAGCTCGCGGCTCCTTCCCAGGTGCTCAGGGGGCTTTGGGAAGGTTGTGTGGGGCAAAAAGTCAACTCGTGCTACGGCCAAGGAACCCCCTGAAGTGTGAGGGCTTGCTCAACGGGGCTGAACCAAAAGAGACGACTCACGGATGATCGCGTTGTTGCATGTCCTGTTCAATCGGTAACTTCTAACCTAGAGGAGGTTGAGGGGAGACCTCCCCACTGTCTACAACTACCTGAGATGAGGTTGTAGTGAGGTGGGTGTTGGTGTCTTCTCGCAGGCGATAGGTGTAATGGCATCAGGTGGTGCCAGGGTTGGTTCAGATTAGACATCAGGAAAAATTTCTTTACTCAAAGGGTCAACAAGCAACAGAGGCACCCAGGGAGGTGGTGGAGTCCCCATCCCTGGAGATGTTTAAAAGCCACGGTAGATGAGGTGCTCGGGGATTGTTCAACAGTGGACAGGTAGGGTTGGATTCACTGATCTCAAAGGTCGTTTCCGACCAAGCGATTCTATGATTCTCTTGATTCCCACAGAGAAAAACTCATCAGTGGAACTGGGTTGTAGCACCTCAACTGTAGCTTCACAGCATGAACACCGTGAGAGGGAGAAAGGGCTGCACTTTAAAGAGAATCCTTCGTTTAAAGATCAGAGAAACTCCAGCTGCCTTCTTTCCCACCTTGCTGTAGTCTCGGCCACACTATGGGGGGTGGGAGAATGAAGTAGTTGAGACCAGAGTTCCCGTGTTTTAAGGGTGACGTGAGTTGTTATTTAATGATATAAAAGCTGGGCCGTCTTGTAACGAGCTCTGGAGACCTCGTCTACAGGTGGACGTGCCACGTAGGACCAGGGAGACCTTAGAGCAGCCTCCCAGTACTGGAAGGGGCTCCAGGAAAGCTGGGGAGGGGCTTTTTCCAAGGGCCTGGAATGATGGAACGGGGGAGATGGGAGAAGATTTAGATGAGACATCAGGAAGAAATTCTTCACGACGAGGGTGGGGAGGCCCTGGCCCAGGGTGCCCAGAGCAGCGGTGGCTGCCCCATCCCTGGGGGTGCCCAAGGCCAGGTTGGATGGGGCTTGGAGCCCCCTGACCCAGTGGGAGGGGTCCCTGCCCATGGCAGAGGGGTTGGAATTGGATGATCTTTAAGGTCCCTTCCAACCCGAAGTGTTCTATGACAGGTTGCCAGACCTAAACTCTTCTAGGAAAGTCAGCAGCGCTTCCGACTGTAGGTCTGAAACCCTCTTTTCAGTAACAACGCTGGCTCCCTCTGACAGCCACACACGACTGAACCCTCAACCATTTAGGTTTCCCACCACAACATCGTGAATTAAAAAGTCGCTCCACCACAAACAGCAGCTTTGTCAAATATTGTTGAAAAAAACCCCCTTCCCGGGACCAAGGAGAAGACCAGGACGCTTCCATCTCCACTGGCAGCGGGGTTATAAAAATACATAAACTCATTTCCTTTCTCCTAAGGAAAGGAACAGATGTGTCCCACAAACCACGGGTTTGCATTTCAACTCGCAAAGCACAGACTCATTTCGGTTGGAAAAGACCTTCAACGTCATCGAGTCCAACCCTTCACCCAGCTCTGCCAGCTCCACCACTAAACCCCGTCCCCAAGTGCCACATCCCCACGGCTTTTCCAACCCCTCCAGGGATGGCGACTCCACCACCGCCCTGGGCAGCCTCTGCCAGGGCTTGGCAACCCATTCCGTGAAGGAATTGTTCCCAATATCCAATCTAAACCTCACCTGGCACAACTTGAAGCCACTTCCTTGTCCCATCCCTGTTTTCTTGGGAGCAGAGCCCGACCCTGTTGGGCTCCAACCTTTCTGGGAGCGATGAGGGCTCCTCTCAGCCTCCTCTTCTCCAGACCAAACCCCTCCAGGTCCCTCAGCTGCTCCAAGAACCCCTGGGCTCCAGACCCTTCTCCAGCTCCATTCTCTTCTCCGGATGCGCTCCAGCCCCTCAAGGTCTGACCTGAGCCCCCAACCACGCGTCACCCCCTCACGAGCGCAACAAGCCCCTCCAGGAATCACAAAATCCTTTGGTTGGAGAAGACCTTTGAGCCCATCGAGTCCAACCGTACCTGCCCACTAACCCCCCCCGAGCACTTCATCCACCTTTTCAACCCCTCCAGGGATGATGGGGTCTCCACCACCGCCCGGGCCAAAGGAGCTCCTGGGAAGCTTGAAAAGTCCCACCAAAGTCCCCAAGCACACCCTAAAGTCCCCTTACGCAGAGCTTTGTCCCCCCCCCATCCCACCAGTTGAGGTTCCCCAGCTCCACCACCGCCGACATCCCAAGGAAACCATGGAAGCGCGGGCATCGCCGTGTGCCAGCGCCCTGGCGCCAACGCTGTCCCCGTTGCTTCCCTCCATTTCCAGGTGGTTTGGTGACCTGGGATGAGGTCAGAGCGGGGACCCAGGCAGGATGGGGGGGTCTTGGGTTCCTGGGTGCTTACAGAGGGGTCTGCACCCCCTGGGTCCTGTCGTCCCCGTCCCCATCCCCCCCCGCTGCCCAAGGGAAGGAGCTGCCCAGCCTCACCACCACCCTCAGCACCCACCAGGGCCCATGGGACATGGGGGGGACACGGGGGGGACCTGGGGATGGGGACACAGGGATGGGGACACGGGGGGAGTGGGGACACGGGGATGGGGACACGGGGATGGGGACACAGGGGGAGTGGGGACACGGGGGGAGTTGGGACACGGGGATGGGGACACGGGAGGGAGTGGGGACATGGGGATGGGGACTCGGGGATGGGGACACGGGGGGAGTGGGGACACGGGGGGAGTTGGGACACGGGGATGGGGACACGGGGGGAGTTGGGACACGGGGATGGGGACATAGGGGACACGGGGGGAGTGGGGACACGGGGATGGGGACACGGGGATGGGGACACAGGGGGAGTGGGGACACGGGGGGAGTTGGGACACGGGGATGGGGACACGGGGGGAGTTGGGACACGGGGATGGGGACATAGGGGACACGGGGGGGAGTGGGGATACGGGGATGGGGACTCAGGGATGGGGACACGGGGGGAGTTGGGACACGGGGATGGGGACACGGGAGGGAGTGGGGACATGGGGATGGGGACTCGGGGATGGGGACACGGGGGGACTGGGGTCACGGGGGGACTGGGGACATGGGAATGGGGACATGGGGGACATGGGGGGAGTGGGGACACGGGGGAGTGGGGACGCAGGGAGAGTGGGGACATGGGGGACATGGGGGGAGTGGGGACGCAGGGGCAACACAGGGATGGGGACACAGGGGACATGGGGGCATGGGGAGATATGAGGTCACAGGGGACACGAGTGGGCATGGGGGGCGGCATGGGGGGACATGGGGAGACGAGGGAATGGGGACACAGGGATGGGGACATGGGGGACATGGGGGGTGGGCAGTGGGGACATGGTGGGTTTTGGGAGATGGAGAGGGGGACACGGGGGGGGCAGTGGGAACAGGGGGATGGGGACACGGGGGGAGGACATGGGGGGACACGGGGCAGGGACGTGGGAAGGTGGGGACACGGGAGGGGCGGGGGGAACAGGGGGAGGGGGACACGGGGGGAGTGGGGAGATGGGGGCAGGTCATGAGGAGGGGGGGACATGGGGAGGTGGGGACACGGGGGGTAGTGGGGACACAGGGGGAGGGCATGGGGGGACACGGGGCAGGGGGTACACGGGGGGAGTGAGGACACGGGGGGGGGACATGGGGGGACACGAGGTGGAACATGGGGAGGTAGGGACACAGGGGGAGTGGGGACACGGGGGGAGGACACGGGGGGACACGGGGGGGAGTGGGGACACGGGGGGAGGGCATGGGGGGACACGGGGCAGGGGGTACACGGAGGGGAGTGAGGACACGGGGGGGAACATGGGGAGGTAGGGACACGGGGGAGTGGGGAGACAGGGGGAGGACATGGGGGGACACGGGGGGACACGGGGGGGAGTGGGGACACGGGGAGAGGGCATGGGGGGATACGGGGGGACATGGGGAGGTGGGGCCCCGGGGGAATGGGGACACCGGGGGGGTCACGGGAAATGGAGGGGCCCGGGGGAGGAGCCGGGGGGTGCAGAGCGTACCCGAGAGCCCCCCCGCCGCCGCCGTGGCGGGCTGCCGGAAGGCGGGCGCCAGGCTCCACGCGAAGAAGGCCGAGAGCCCCATGAGGGCGCCGCCCGCCGCGTAGGCCAAGCGGAGCGCGAGCGAGCGGCTCAGCGCCATCGCAGCGGGCCCCGCGCCAGCACCGCCGCCGCCGCCACCGGGACCGGGACCGGCACCGAGACCGCCCCGCAGGGCCAGGCCACGCCCACCGCCAGGCCACGCCCACCGCCAGCGCTACCGCGGCCGGGCCCGCCCCGCAGAGCCTGGTCCCGCCCATCACCAGGCCACGCCCACCGCCAGGCCACGCCCACCGCCAGCGCTGCCACTGCCGGGACCGCCCCGCCGCTCCGGGCCACGCCCACCCCGCCAAGCCACGCCCACAGACGCAGCGCCCTGCTCACCGCTACCGCCGCGCTAAGCCCCGCCCACCGCGCCAGGCCCCGCCCATGCCCCAGCGCCCCCTGTCGGCCCGGAGGACCAAGGGGGGGGAGGGGCGGGGGGAGACGGGGGGGGCACATGAGGAGGGGAGGGAGGGGCACGGGGGGCTTGGGGAGGGTGGGGAGATGCGGGGGCACGGGTGGGCACGAGGGATGGGGGGGCGTGGAGGGAGTGGGGAGCGTGGGGACACAGGGGAGGGGACAGGGGACATGGGGAGTGGGGGGCGGGGGCGACACAGGAGTGAGGACTTGGGGGGCCATGAGGGTATGGGGGGGTTGGGGACACGGGAGATGGGGGGCGGGAGCACGGGGGACACGGGGACACGGAGGGGGGCTCGGGGGTGGGGACACAGGGAGGGGACATGGGGGGGCACGGAGTGGAGGGCACGGAGGGAGTGGGGGGCACGGAGGGAGTGGGGGGCGTGGGGACCTGGAAACTCGAGGGGGGGGGAGATGGAGGGGGAGAGGGGGGACATGGGAACATGGGGGGTTGGGGGGGTGGGGACACAGGAGCGGGGACACGGGGGGGGGCACGGGGAGGGACACAGGGGACATCGGGGCCGTGGGGACATGAGAGGGGTGTTGGGGGGCCATGGGGACACAAGGGATGGGTGGACATGGGGGGAGCGGGGTGCATGGGGACACGGGGGGCGTGGGGAGACAAGAGTGGGGACACGGGGCGGGGGACAAGTGGGAGACACAGGAGCAGGGACACAGGGAGGGCCCTGGGGAGGTGGGGGTGTGGACAGGGGTCGTGGCATTCCGTGAGGGGACACGGGGACGCTGGGAGCTGGGGTTGGGGACCTTCTCTGGGAGGCTCTTCCTCTCCTGAGGACTTTTCTGTGGTGACCAGCACCGTCCTGCTCGGTCTGGGGTTGTGGCTTTGGGGACACCCCCTCAACCTTCTGAGAGAAGACTTTGGGGGCTTTTCCGTTCTCTTTTTTTTCCACGTTCAGGGCTTTTCCGTTCTCTCTTTTTTTTTTTTCCACCTTCGCAGCTGCCGGTTGGGTTTGGCTCCGCTTAAACCCCGGAGGTAAAAACTTGGGATGAGGATGGAGACAAGAAGGGGCTTTTTCCACCTATCCCCAATCAATTATTAATTGCGTTTTATGTAAGCGACGCCGCTCAAGGACGGCGGCTCTGCCCGGAGCCTGGGAATCCATTCCGTGCTCTCTTCCGCCTCGTCATGGTCTTTCTTTAATTTTCCAGGTTTAGATGATCTTTCCAGGCCTGGGAAAGCACAACTTGGCTGCTGGGACTGCACGCAGAGGAGTCCCTGCTCTAGATGGCAGCAACCTCCTTCCCTTTCAGCGCGAGACATCCCTGAAAGAACATCTCCCCTTGGCTCCTTTTATCCAACGAGGACCTGAAAACCCCCAAGGATGGACGTGTTCCATAAATCCCATGTGAACCTCTCTGGTCCTGCATCTGGGTCAGGGCAACTCCAAGCGCAAGTCCAAGGTGGGAGGAGAATGGATGGGGAGCAGCACTAAGGAGAAGGACTTGGGGTGTTGGGGGAGGAGGAGCTCAACGTGAGCCTCAACGTGTGCTCAGAGCCAACGGTGACCTGGGTGGCACCCAAAGAGTGGGGGCAGAGGGGGAGGGAGGGGGTTCTGCCCCTCTGCTCCGCTCTGGGCAGACCCCACCTGGAGCCCTGGGTCCAGCTCTGGGATCCCCAACGGAAGGAGGAGATGGAGCTGTTGGAGCGGGGCCAGAGGAGGCCACGCAGATGATCCAAGGGCTGGAGAACCTCTGGCCAGGCTGGGAGAGCTGGGGTTGTTGAGCCTGGAGAGGAGAAGGCTCTGGGGGGACCTCAGAGCAGCTCCCAGTGCTGAAAGGGCTCCAGGAAAGCTGGGGAGGGGCTTTTTCCAAGGGTTTGGAGTGACGGGACGAGGGGGAACGGCATTAAACTGGGAGGGGGGAGACTGAGATGAGATTTTAGGAAGAAATTCTTCACGCTGAGGGTGGTGGCCCAGGGTGCCCAGAGCAGCGGTGGCTGCCCCATCCCTGGAGGTGCCCAAGGCCAGGTTGGATGGGGCTTGGAGCCCCCTGACCCAGAGGGAGGGGTCCCTGCCCATGGCAGGGGGTGGGACTGGATGGGCTTGGAGGTCCCTTCCAACCCAAACCATTCCATGGTTCTTTGATTTCGGCCCCCTGCTGTGAACCACCATGGAGAACCTGTCTCCATCTTCCCCGTAACCTCCTTGCAGGTGCTTAAAGCTGCTGTCACGTGTCCCCAAGGCTTTCCTCTTCTTTATGTTGAACAAGCCCCATTTCCTCAGCCTCTCCTCATGGAGAAGCTCCAACTTCCAACCATCTTGGTTGCCTTCTACCGAATTCGCGCCAGTTCGATGTTGTCTTTATCACATCGGTGGCCCCAAAACTGGACACAGCACCCAGATGTGATGCAACGAGTGGAAAGGAACAAGTGCCAGGCCGTCAGAGACCATGGGAGGATGTGGAAGATGCTTGTTTTTTTGGAGGGCAATCACTGCCTGTCTGTAAAATTTGCCGTTCATCAGCGCTGAGAGATGTGGCTGGGGATGCAGCTCCACCGGTTCAAGAACAGGTCATGGGATTGTAGAGCAGAGAAAATGTTTATGCAGTGCGAGCAACCCGTGAAGCCTTATCACATTCTTGGCTGAAGAAGCGGAAAATTCACGGCAGAGCTCACCGCAGGGCACGGCGTTCCTCGGACCACACCGTGGGACGTTATTCCGTGCACACCTCACGCCCGAGATGCTGAACACGCACCCGTCACGGTCACTGGTGACAACACGGATAATCTTGCCGCTCGTTTGGTTCAGCAACGCTGAAGCCGAGCCTGGTGCATCCTGGGGCTGAGCAGAGCCCTCAAAGAGTTGGTGACATGAATAAAACACCAGGTGTCCCTTGAGGTGGCAGCTTGCAAAGCCCTGCTTAGAATTATCAAATCACAGAATCGCTTGGTTGGAAAAGACCTTTGAGATCATGGAGTCCAACCATACCAGTCCGGTACCAGTTGCTTGTCCTGGGTGCCTTTGGCTGGGGGAGGGACACACTGTGAGGGGGGGGTTTAGCTTAAAAGTCTTGAGATCTACCAAAAAAAAACCCCCCCCCTTCTCTTTCCCGACGCCTCCTGCAGCGATCGCTGGAATTCGGCCGCTGCGTGCTCGCACCTGAAAGCACAACGAGCGGCGTCAGCAAATGCTCTTCTTGTGTCAAAACAGGTCAAATCAGCTCCATCTCCGTTTCTCTCTGCCCAGGCTGCTCTCACACCTACTTTCCGCCAATTACCCAGCAGAAATTTGGAGACGACTTCTGGAACGTCAGCGCGGCTCTGCTGAGTCTGCCCCAACGCCCGGTGCCGAAGACAAAAAGGGGTTTATGGAGTAATATTTTTTTACAGGTAGAAAGCCCTCTCTGAGCTGAGGAGAAACGAGAAGGTCTGGTTTTTAGAGATGATTAAGGTTCCAACGGGTCATTTAGGGAAGAACAGGACGCAGCAGAAAGTCAGCCAGAAGGATGTGGGGAGATGTGGTTGAAGGTGTCCCTGCTCACCATAGGGGAGTTGGACTGGGTGACCCCTAAAGGTCCCTTCCAACCCAAACCCATCTGTGATTCGATGGTTGTGGAGAGCAGGTCTTTCTCTTAGACCGACCTTTGAAATGGTCAAATGTGGCTTTTAAAAGGCTGTGGGAAGGATCTGGAGATCTGTGGGCAGATCTGTCTCCAGGCTGGGTGAGGGATTCAGGAGACCTTGGGGTGACTTGACAGAAAACGGGACAGGGATGTTCGTAAGTGCTGGGCAAGACTAAAAGCTGCTTTGGAAAGTGGCTGAAGTGGCCTCATGGATGTAATGTACATCGATTTCTAAAGTGCTCCTTCGCTCTCCTGCATTAATGATGATCCACCAGCCGAGGATTCAGAGCTTCAGGGAGGTCCCCCCGGGCGCTCAAGTCTCTCGTCCTAACTCAGCACCAGGCACCAGGAGACGGGAGGAGATCATGGAGAGCTGCTGAGAGAAGGGGGGAGCTTTGGAGGATGTTGAGGCGCTCGGCTCAAGGGTGCAGGTACCAGCTTGGATGTGGGATAGGAGCCAAGAGCCAGGACTGCTCTGGTGACACCTCACCCGGAGCCCCGCGTCCAGTTCTGGAGACCTCAGCACTGGAAGGATGTGGGGGTGTTGGAGCAAGTCCAGAGGAGGCCACGGAGATGATCTAAGGGTTGGAGCATCCCTGGAGGTGCCCAAGGCCAGGCTGGATGGGGCTTGGAGCCCCCTGATCCAGTGGGAGGGGTCCCTGCCCATGGCAGAGGGGTTGGAACTGAATGGGCTTTGAGGTCCCTTCCAAGCCAAACCATTTGTGATTCCATGAAATAAGTCGGGCTGCAGCTGACACCAACCAAAAACCGATGGAGAGCATCATCTGCATCAGAAACAGGATGAGAGTGGTGATGCTGTTCGTGATAGGAGCCCAGGAAGGGTTGACGTCACCTCGCACCGTGCAGACGTGCGTGTCTGGGCCAGCCAGCGGGCAGAGAAACGGGCACTTCGGGGCATGAGTCACCTCATCCCAAGGTAAAGATCTCAGCCAGCTCAGGAGAATCACATCCAAGAAGCGATTGCACCGTAGATCGCTGCCAGCACCGGGAAGGTGGGTCTGGCAGCTGGCATGAGCACAATGCCCGAAGAGTCTGGATTGGAGCAGCAATCAGCGTTTTGATGAGTCTGGTGTTGCAATGCAAAAGGAGGTTGGTTCCCAGGTGGAAAGGCAGCGTCACTTGGATTAGCATCCCCCCAACACCCCCTCAGCAAACGGGACTCTCTTCATCCCTGGAGATCATCTTCGTGGCCTCCTGTGGATCTGTTCCAACAGATCCATATCCTTCTTATTCACAGAAACATGGGATGGGTTGGGTTGGAAGGGACCTCAAAGCCCACCCAGTGCCACCCCCTGCCATGGGCAGGGACCCCTCCCACTGGGTCAGGGGGCTCCAAGCCCCATCCAACCTGGCCTTGGGCACCTCCAGGGATGGGGCAGCCACCGCTGCTCTGGGCAACCTGGGCCAGGGCCTCCCCACCCTCATTGTGAAGAATTTCTTCCTAATGTTGCATCTCAATCTCCCCCTCCCAATTTAAAGCCGTTCCCCCTCATCCCATCACTCCAGGCCCTTGGAAAAAGCCCCTCCCCACCTTTCCTGGACCCTTTCAGCACTGGGAGCTGCTCTGAGGTCCCCCCAGAGCCTTCTCCTCTCCAGGATGAACAACCCCAGCTCTCCCAGCCTGTCCAGAGGTTCTCCAGCCCTTGGATCATCTCCGTGGCCTCCTCTGGCCCCGCTCCAACAGCTCCATCTCCTCCTTGCGTTGGGGATCCCAGAGCTGGACCCAGGGCTCCAGGTGGGGTCTGCCCAGAGCGGAGCAGAGGGGCAGAACCCCCTCCCTGCTGACCACGCGTGTATCTATATTCTTAGACATACGACTTATTTATATTTTGCGGAGGTTTGGACCTTGCCCCTTTTCTCCACCACCGGCTCCGGGTTGCCTGGAGCAGAATCTTTCTCCTGGTTATCAATCCTGCCTACAAAGTCACAGCAACAGCTGGGAAACAGCCGGATTTACCGGATGAGGGATCGCCTTCCTCCTCCTCCTCCCTCCGCCCCGCGTGCACCGTAGGTGGGAAAGCTTGGCTGGTGGCTGGAGCTGGGAACAAAAGGAGGAAAACCCTTTGAGATGGGGGTAGCCCTGTTGTTTTCAGAGAGCTGGAAGCGGGTTGGTGTTTTATCTCGCTCAGTTCTTGAGGATTCGTCCTTGAGGCATTTTTATTTTTTCCTCCTTTAAAGAAGCATCTCAGATATGAGAAAAAGTGGGGAGAAAAGAAGGATTGAGACTCAAAAGGCTCAAAGGCAAAAGGAAGAAGGAAAAGTTAAGGAAACGGGGAGGTCCCAGCCCTTCCTGGTTCGAAGGAGGGGTTACAAATGCTGCTTTAAGATGGCCCTTTGGGAAAAAACTATTGTTGTTGCTGCTCCTCTCGTTAATCTTCCTTTAACTCTCCCCGCAGCCGCCTGCAGGTTCCTCGTGGGCTCCTCGTGGGCTCCTCGTGGGCTCCTCATGGGCTCCCACCCAACTCTGTTCACCGTGAAACCCGTAGCGGTCTGTAATTCAGATCGATGGGCGACCTGGCCCTTCAGATGCCACCACATCGCCGTGTGGCCCTTCAGATGCCACCAAGTTGCCGTATCTTGGTGTCTTCCTGGGCTGGGCACTGCGTTGTCCTGGTGATCCCGTGTCTCGGTGACTCGGTATCTCCGTGCTTCAATGTCTCCTCTGTAGCTCTAAAGGACTTTGTAAGGGAAAGTCTCTTAATGTGGACATTTCCGAGGGGCTGCAGCCTTCGTGGGCTGAGCCGTGATGGAGCAGTGCATTTGCACCATGGAAAACTGGTCCTGAGCCTGGTTTGCTTCCTTAGGTTGGTCCATGTCCATGAATTAAACCTGACTGGAACCCAAGATGTTGGGTGCTGACATCCAGGCGTGAGGGACTGGCTTAGGATCAGGATTAGGGTTGGGTTTAGGAATTAGGAGGTGCCTCCAGCACCCACCCACCCTCAAAACACCCTGAACTTCCCTTCATCCTGCTTTTCCCAAGTGGATTCTGTCACTTCTAGACCAACCAGAACAGAAATGGTTGATGTAGAGGTATTTTGTCTGCGAAAGGAGGTGAAAGCCGTCCTTTTCTGGAGGGCTGATGATAAACCCTGGCTGGATTCAGATCTGAAGTGTTTACGGCTCTTCGGAGACGCAAATCTGGGAACTGTGTTTCAGGAAGAATTGGAAGTAGCAAACAGGGTATGGAAATACCGGGAGAACAAGATGCATCACGCTCACCGCATGATAATTAAAGGTGTATGAAATGCAACCACCTGGGAGGCTGAAACCTTCCTCAAAGAGCTGAGTCCCTTCCGTGGCAGCATAAAATCGTGGAATCGTGGGATTGTTAACTGTTAATTGTTAAACAGCCTCCAAAATCATCAACCCCACCGTGCCTACTAAACCCTGTCCCCAAGTGCCACGGCCACGTGGTTTTTGAACCCCACCAGGGAAGGAGATTCCACCACTGCCCTGGGCAGCCTCATCCAGTGCTTCCCACGCTGCCAGTAAAGATATTTTCCCCGCTATTTAATCTAAACCTCCCCTGGTGCAACTTGAGGCCATTTCTTCTCGTCCCATCCCTTGTTACTTGGTTGAAGAGCCCAGCACCCACCTCACCACAACCTCCTTCCAGATAGAGAGCGATGAGGTCTCGCTCTCCTCTCCTCCAGATCAAACCTCCCCAGGTCCCTCAGCCGCTCCCACAACCCCTGTTCTCCAGCCCCTTCCTCAGCTCCGTTCCTTTCTCCAGACGTGCTCCAGCCCCTCAAGATCCTTCCTGGAATGAGGGGCCCAAAAATGAACCCAGGATTTGATGTGCGGCCTCACCAGCGCCGAGTGCAGGGGGACAATCCCTGCCACACTCCTGCTTCCACCCCATGGCTGAGCCAAGCCAAGTGCTGGTGGACTTCTTGGCCATCTGGGCCACCCCTGGCTCATGTTGAGCCACTGTTGACCAGTACCCCAGGTCCTTTCCCACCGGGCAGCTCTCCAGCCGCTCTTCCCCCAGCCTGGAGCTTCCATGAGGTTGTTGTGTCCCAAGGACAGGACCTGGCACTTGGCCTTGTGGAATCTCATCCCCTTGGCCTCAGCCCACGGATCCAGCCTGGCCAGGTCCCTCTGCAGAGCCTTCCTGCCCTCCAGCAGATCATCGCTCCTCCTTGACCTGGTATCATCTGCCAACTTGAAGGAGCACTCAATCCCCTCATCAAGATCATGGATGGGAACACCGCTTCTCAGCAGCATCCAATTGGATTGAACTCCATTCCCCACAACTTATTCCTTCTCCAGTTCCAATCCCATCGGTGATCCAAAAATGGCCAACACGGCTCTAGTTACGGCTAAAACCACTACGGTTAAAATAATACCTATAACTGTTTTCTTTTCAACAAAAATAAAGTGTATGATAGCTTGCGTTAATTCCAGAAGAGCTGCTAATTCCGCACCAATTAGGAGATAAAACGCAGGAGCGGAAGCACTTATTAAATTACAAATCATGCCGCCTAAATCCGAAGATTATTTAACGTCGAGCGTTTCGGTAAGGCACTCGCAAAACTGCGTCGGAATAATAATGTCGCGCTGGAAGGAGTATTAATCAAAGTAATGAAAATATAAATTAGGAAAGGCTTAGCCAATAAAAAGGAAATATATATAGTTTGAGGAAAAGAAATGCATAAAGTAGCTACATTAAAGGATAAAACAACCTGCTTAGAGTGCAGTAATTTAAAGCCATTTTCCCCAGAATCATATTTTCAACACCGATTTGTTAGCGTGTCCTGGTAAACAAAAGAGGTGATAAATAGAAAAGGTTTCTTCTCTAACCATCTGCCGCCAAATGCGTCCGTCAGGAACACAAAGAGCTCGGCCATTTCTTCTTGAGTTTCTGCGGTGCAAATGTGCTGAAGTCTACTGTGGGTTTTCATGAAACGATGCCAAAATAGGTGGTGTAATGGAAATATTGGCATTTAACTCGTCCCAACTTCGTAGAATCCTGGAATGGGTTGGTTGGAAGGGACCTCCAAGCCCAGCCAGTTCCATGGGCAGGGACCCCTCCCACTGGGTCAGGGGGCTCCAAGCCCCATCCAACCTGGCCTTGGGCACCTCCAGGGATGGGATCCAGGGGTTCAGGTTGATGGCAAGTTAGAATCCTGGAACCATGGATGGGTTTGGAAGGGACCTCAAAGCCCATCCAATTCCAGTCCCCTGCCGTGGGCAGGGACACCTCCCACTGGATCAGGGGCACCCAAGCCCCATCCAACCTGGCTTTTGTGGGTGATGGTTTGCTGCACAACAGCCCATCACACCGGGCACGGAGGCAAAGGGAGTCTGCAAAGAGACCAAACCAGCAGCTCTAGAAGCTTGTGTCCATCATTTCAGGGGGGACATGAGAGCGATGCTGAGCTCTTCACAGAATCGTAGAATCACAGAATGTCCTGAGTTGGAAGGGGCTCATAGGGACCATCGACTCCAACTCCTGTCCCACAGCACAACCCCAACGTTCACCCCGTGTGCCTGAGGGTGTTGGCCAAATGTTTCTGGAATATTGTCAGGCTGGGACTGCTCCCCTGGGAGCTGTTCCAGGGCTCCACCACCCTCTGGGTGAAGAACCTCTTCCCAATGCCCAACCTAACCCTGCCCTGGCACAGACATCTCCTCCGTCAAGTGCACAGCAAGGAGCTCTGGTTCAAAGGGAGAAAAACAACCAGTGGCTCCACTGTGACCCCAGTTTGCATCACTGAAACGCCTGTAATTAAATGATTTGGGGAGGAGCATCGCTATTTAATTCCATAAGCACTTCTGGGCGTGTGGCTTTGCCCCTCGTGGGTTCACAATTCATTTCTGTTCATCAGCCAACACAAAGCTGTGTCCGAAAGGCAAGGACAGGGGTTCCTGCCATCCCGTGTGCGCTCGGAGGCAGCAGGAGGGAGCTTGATGGCTCCTCCATCCACGGTTGCCCAAGGGATGGTGGAGGATGCAGGGATGGAGGAGACGTGCAGCACAGTCAGGAAATCCAACCTAAACCCACAAGTGCTTTTTCATCCAGGGAAACAAACCCCGTCCTTGCGCGGCCAACGAGCAGCGGAGTCAACTGCTCAACCCAAACCTGCAGCACCAGCTCACGGAGCTTGCAGCACACCCGGCTCACAGCTCTCTGCCCACCTATCACCCCATCACCACCAAACCCATCACCCTGGTCCTGCAAACACCTGCACCCCAACAGCCGCCGGCCGTGGGGAGTCTCCTGGGAGCTGCCAGCCGGCGCAGGTCCCCGTTCCTCGGTGGGAAAGGCCAGCCCTGGAGCTATAAAGAGCATTTTTCTGCCATCTCACGAGCTTTATTGAGTGCTGACACTCTGCCTTTGCTCCTTTTCCCACAGAAAGCCGGCCCGCTGAGTTCCTGGAATGCTATTTTATCCCCGATTTGATTTACGGAAGAACCCGAGAGGAGCCTGGAGGTGGACGAGGGCTTTCAATTGGCCTCGTAGGTCCTGCAGGCGTAGGGGAAAAGCTGGGAAAACACCCCAGCAAATGCTTGGAGAGGCCTTTTAGGTTGGGTTGGAAGGGCCAGAGCTCCCACCAAGGCAGCAGCCTCCGGTGCCGGCACCCCAACCCCACCAATTTTACTCCCTGCCCGTTGCTTTCACCCCACGCTCCTCGTCCTCAGCGTCGCCCCGGGATAGACTATTTCTGCCGCCGCCTTTATTTAGGCTCAGCTATTTAAAGCTTCGGGCAGTAGGCAGCGTCTGGGCACTCCCCCTGGGAACGCCGAGTCCCTCAACCACGGAGAAGACCACAAAATGCGGCGGCTGTCCCCGGCCCCGCTGCCGTCTCCGCCACCGAGGTGGCTTTACCGTGCGCTTGGAGATGGGAAAGCAAGGCTGTGATGAGCCCTGCAGAGCAACCATCAGCCTCGAGGGTCACCCTGCAAGCCCTGCTCTGATTTACAGCCCTTGGGAAGGGGCCAGGAAGGGTTTCCCAATCCCACTGGTGGGGTTTAATCTAAAGACGCCGAGCGGGAGCACCGGCCACAGCTCCCACACCTTGGGGGGTTTCTCATCTCCCAAGGAACTGGCACGTCTTGCTGGAGACTCGGCTCCGGGGAGCTGCCACCGCGGTCCCTCGGTGATCGGGGGCGGTGGGCGCCTGTCGGAGCAGCCCTGAAATTAGTGATTTGTGCTAACGAACGCTGGGGAGGTGACGGGCAGCAGCGAACCCTTGGCTCCGGCGTCGCAAGGGGGGACTCAGCCTGTCCATAGGGTCTGAGTTACCCCAAGCCGGGGCAGTAAATCACAGCGAGACGAGAGGTGACAAAGCACCACCAAGTCGTAGAATCACAGAATCATCTGGTTGGAAAAGACCTCCGAGATCATCGAGGCCAACCGTACCTGTCCCCTCACTAAACCGGTTGTGCCTCGAATCCCCCTGAAAATCATAGAACGCGTTGGGTTGGAAGGGACCTTAAAGGCCACCCAGTTCCAACCCCTCTGCCCTGGGCAGGGACACAAATTGGGAATGTATTTTAATTGGGGGGTTTTTTTTTGCCAAAAGAGCTGTTTTTATGAATTATCTGAGACCTGAAACCTCGGAGGGTTTTGTTACGGGACGTGCACCACCCCCCAACCCGGCAGCGTGGAAGGTCTGAGCACTGGTGGGGTTTAAGGGGTCAAAGAGCCCTTTGCACCCACACCAACACCACCCGGAAAGACCTGGGAGCAGCAGCTGAAAACGCTCCCTCTGCAAAGTCACCCGATTGCAGCGGGTCCCCCGAGCCAAACGTGCTCTGCGCGGAAGGTGCGTTTCCACGGGGCGCAGCCTCCCTGCTCTGGGAGATTAATTATTATTCGAGAGCAGATAAAATGAGCGAGTTAAATACGGCGATAAGGAGTCAGATAACGCAGAGCTGCGCCGGTTGCGTTTTATGGCAAGGCAGGAGCTCCCTGCTCGAAGCCAACCAGGCTTGGGCAGCTGGTGCAGCCCATTGGAAACGCGTCCCTGCGGCCAGAGTTGGTGACCCGGCACGCTGGCTGGGCACGCGGCCATGGCACGGGAGCAGCGCTGAGGAGCAGGACTTGGGGTGCTGGGGGAGGAGGAGCTCAACGTGAGCCTCAACGTGTGCTCAGAGACAATGGGGTCCTGGGTGGCACCCGAAGAGTGGGGGCAGAGGGGGAGGGAGGGGGTTCTGCCCCTCTGCTCCACTCTGGGCAGACCCCACCTGGAGCCCTGGGTCCAGCTCTGGGATCCCCAACGGAAGGAGGAGATGGAGCTGTTGGAGCGGGGCCAGAGGAGGCCACGGAGATGATCCAAGGGCTGGAGAACCTCTGGCCAGGCTGGGAGAGCTGGGGTTGTTCATCCTGGAGAGGAGAAGGCTCTGGGGGGACCTCAGAGCAACAATGGGATGGGATGGGATGGGATGGGATGGGATGGGATGGGATGGGATGGGATGGGATGGGATGGGATGGGATGGGATGGGATGGGAAGGTGGGATGGGATGGGAAGGGATGGGATGGAGTGAGGTGAGATGGAGTGGGATGAAGTGGGGAGGAATGGGATGTGATCAGGTGGAGTCGGATGGATGGGACAGTGGAAGCACCAGCCAAGACGCGGAGAAAAGGAGAGGAACCGCCCGTGGTCCTTGGTGGGGCCAATGCAGATGTCCCATCCTTGGTGCAGGGTGGGGTGGGGATTCCCCAGGGAAACCCTGCTCCAAGAGCCTCCCTCCTTCCTCAGACCTCTTCCTCCTTCTCTTAATTGGCTCTAATTTGCATGGGGGGGGAGGGGGGAAATGTCTGTGCAAGGCAGGGATCCCTCCCCCCTGTCAGCAGAGACCCAGGGGGCTGTTGAAGGTGAGCAGATCCTTGATGTGCAAAGCACGAGGCAGCCCAGAGCACTTTCCATTGGGCTGGAGAACTTTCCAAAGGTTCCTCCCTGCAGCGGCCGAGCCAACATCCTCCCTCGGCGCTGGGGCCGGATCCTGGCCCGCTGCCCCCGGAGCGTTTCCATCGCAGCAAGAAGGCTCTGGGGACACCTCAGAGCAGCTCCCAGTGCTGAAAGGGCTCCAGGAAAGCTGGGGAGGGGCTTTTTCCAAGGGCCTGGAGTGATGGGACGAGGGGGAACGGCTTTAAATTGGGAGGGGGAGATTTAGATTGGATATCAGGAGGAAATTCTTCATGCTGAGGGTGGTGGCCCAGGGTGCCCAGAGCAGCGGTGGCTGCCCCATCCCTGGAGGTGCCCAAGGCCAGGTTGGATGGGGCTTGGAGCCCCCTGACCCAGTGGGAGGGGTCCCTGCCCATGGCAGGGGGTGGAACTCGATGGGTTTTGAGGTCCCTTCCAACCCAACCCATCCCAGGATTCTCTGACACGGTGGAAGCGGTGACAGAGCTCGGAGCGAGACTCGAGTGCCCTAATCCCATGGGGGTGGGGGTTGTGATCCCGCTCGCAGCACCCGGAGCACCAGAGCCTTCCAGAAAATCCCTTCCCTGCCTCGGAGCACTCGCTGGGACCAAGGGTTGGTGTCCCCGTCCCGCACGGCTGCGCAGGCTGGGAGACCCTGGAGATGCCACTTGGGGTGGCCCTGGGGGCGGGGGCGTGGGGGGGGGGGGGGGGCAGTGCTGGGGAGCCTGGTGTGACCCCTAAATTCCCTGAGGTACCTGAGCAGGAGAGGAAGCAGGAGAACATCAAGGATGCTTGTTGGGTCCAGCTGAGGTTTCTCCTCGCTTTGCTGGTTGGGGTGGGGGCTGTTTGAAATATCTACGTATTTTAACCTTATTCTGTTATTATTATTTTAAAAAATCAGCTTTCTTTCAAAACTTAAAAGCTCCTTTTGGCAGAAAATGCTTTCTTTTCAGCCAAAAGCCCCAGCGCAAGCACTCCCAGGACCTCTGGGCCGCTCTCCAAGTCTGCTCCTCTGTCCTCCCCCAGTGCAGGGCTCGGGGCCCCCTCCCCAGTACGAATCGCCTCCCGCTTCCCAGCACCAGTGTAACCAGTTCACCACCCCCCCAACCCCCCACACCTGGCCCTGGGGGACTGGGCAAGGCGGTCCCTGTGGTTCCTCGATCCCTGGGGACTCGTTGGGGTGTTCAGGGGTTCCTGGAGACCCCCCAGTTCCTGGGGTCTCGGTGGGGAGCTGAAGGGAAGGGGAGGGGGTCCTGGAGACCCCCCAGTCCCTGGGGTCTCAGTTGGGAGCTCAGAGGAATGGGAGGGGGGTTCTGGAGTCACCCCAATCCCTGGAATCTTGGTGGGGGGCTCAGGGGAAGGGGAGGGGGTCCTGGAGTCACCCAGTCCCTGGGGTCTCGGTGGGGGTCTCAGGGGAAGGGGAGGGGGTCCTGGAGACCCCCCAATTCCTGGGGTCTCAGTTGGGAGCTCAGAGGAAGGGAAGGGGGGTCCTGGAGTCACCCAATCCCTGGGGTCTCAGTGGGGGTCTCAGGGGAAGGGGAGGGGCTCCTGGAGACCCCCCAGTTCCTGGGGTCTTGGTGGGGGTCTCAGGGGAAGGGAAGGGGTCCTGGAGACGCCCCAATCCCTGGGGCCACAGGGGGATGCTCATGGCTTGGGCTGGATGGGGGGGGTCCTGTGGGTGGGGGTCTGGGCTGCCCCCCTCCCTTTCCCCAGGATGGTCAGGTGGGTCAGGGGGTCCCCAAAAGGATGGTGGGGTCCCCAGAAGGACGGAGTGGCCCCAATAGGACGGGGGTGGGGACACAAAAGGACCGGGGCGGGGGGCCCCAACAGGACGGGGTCGGGGTTTCACCGTGTCGTCCCCCCCCCCCGGGATGGTCGGAACGGGGCGGGGGGGTCCCCAAAAGGGTGGAGGCGGGGGGGGTGGGTTGGACCGTGGGACCCCGGGGAGGGGCTGCGGGCGGGGTTCCCCGCTCGGGGCGGGGCGCTCCCAGCCCGTCCCGTCCCGTGGAGCCTCCGCCGCCCCGGCGGGAGCACCGGGAACACCGGGAGCACCGGGAACACCGGGAAAATCAGGAGCACCGAGAGCTCCAGGAGTACCGGGAACACCGGGAAAATCAGGAACACCAGCAGCACCGGGAACACCGGGAAAATCAGGAGCACCGAGAGCTCCGGGAGTACCGGGAAAATCAGGAACACCGGGAGCACCGGGAACACCGGGAAACTCGGGAACACCAGCAGCACCGGGAACACCGGGAAAATCAGGAGCACCGGGAGCTCCGGGAGTACCGGGAAAATCAGGAGCACCGGGATCACCGGCTGCACCGGGAGCAAAGGAAGCGCCGAGAATACCGGGAGCCTCGGGAACACCCGGAGCAAAGGGGGCACCGGGAGCAAAGGAGGCACCGAGAATACCGGGAGCACCGGGAAAATCGGGAGCAGCGGGAGCAGGGCTGGAGCCGGGGGTCGAGGCTGCTCCCCCTGCGCCGCCGCCGCCCCCCGGGGCTGCCGGGCCCCGGCTCTCGGTGCTGCTCAGGAAGATGCACTTGTTCCGCAGCTGCAGCTACGAGATCCGGCTGGAGGGCGAGGGGCGCAGCCTGCCCCGCATCCAGGGCATCCGCTGGGTGAGTGGGGCCGCGAGGGAGGGGGGCAAAACCGTCCCATCACCACCACCAAGAGTGACCCCATGCCAAGGACCCCCCCACTGACCCCAACCTAATGACCCCACCGCCACCAAGAGTGACCCCATGCCAAGGACCCCCCCACTGACCCCAACCTAATGACCTCACCACCACCAAGAGTGACCCCATGCCAAGGACCCCCCCACTGACCCCAACCTAATGACCCCACCACCACCAAGAGTGACCCCATGCCAAGGACCCCCCCACTGACCCCAACCTAATGACCCCACCACCAAGAGTGACCCCAAGCCAAGGACCTCCCCACTGACCCCAAGCCAATGACCACACCCCCCCCAAGAGTGACCCCAAGCCAAGGACCCCCCCACTGACCCCACCGCCACCAAGAGTGACCCCAAGCCAAGGACGCCCCCACTGACCCCAAACCAATGACACCACCACCACCAAGAGTGACCCCAAGCCAAGGACCCCCCCACTGACCCCAACCCAATGACCCCACCACCACCAAGAGTGACCCCAAGCCAAGGACCCCCCCACTGACCCCAACCCAGTGACACCACCACCACCAAGAGTGACTCCAAGCCAAGGACCCCCCTACTGGCCCCAACCCAGTGACCCCATCACCACCAAGAGTGACCTCAAACCAATGACCACCCCGCCCCCAAGACTGGCCCCAAGCCAAGGACCCCCCCATTGACCCCAACCCAGTGACACCACCACCACCAAGAGTGACTCCAGGCCAAAGACTCCCCATATTGGCCCCAACCCAATGACCACCCCCCCCCACAAGAGTGACCCCAAGCCAAGGACCCCCCTTCGCTGCCGCCTCTCCCCGATGCCCCTCTCAGCACCCCCCCTTGAAGGGGGCTGTGCTTGGCCGGGCACAGGGTGCGGTGAAGCCACTCCAAGAGCCAAGCGGGGTTCCCCAAGGCTTCTCATCACCTCCAGCCCAGCTTTCCAAAGCTCCTCACCACCTCCAGCCCCACTTCCCGAGGCTTCTGGCCACCTCCAGCCCCACATTCCGAGGTTCTTGCCTTCTCCAGCCCCACATTCCGAGGCTCCTCACCACCTCCAGCCCCACATTCCGAGGCTCTCGTCTTCTCCGGCCCCACATTCCGAGGCTCTCGCCTTCTCCAGCCCCACTTCCCAAGGCTCCTCACCACCTCCAACCCCTCCTTCCGAGCAGGACTTTGCACGGCAGCTCTGGCCCTTCCCTGCGCTCCCCGCTGGCCTGGCAGCGGGCTGTGATGTGTGACCCGTGCCCTTCTTGCCCGTCGGCTCTGCTGGCAGCGAGGCGTGCACGGAGCACATTTCTGCAGCCACCTGCCCGAAGCCCTTCTCCAGGTGGAGCCGGCAGCCAGGCGTGAAACGAGCCTTGGTGCTATTGTGCTCCGGCGCGCGGCGGCACGGGCAGCGCACCCCAACCTCGAGCGTGTGAACGGGAAAGCCCTTCCCCACGGGGTTCAAGGTGTTCCTTCCCCACCAGCTCGGGTTGTTGCTTGGCAGCAGGATGATGCTCGACATCACATCCTCCCTCCTTGGGTCCAGTGCTGGCCCCTGGCCAGGAGCTGCTGGGGGGTCCTCGGTCCCCACCCGGTCCCCACTCTCGGTCTCCTCTCTTTCCCCTCTTGGAGCTGGGAGCCTTCTCCTTGCCCCACTTGAGCTCTGGGACCTTGCCCTGCTCGATCCAAGAAAACATTTTTAAGGCAAAAAGTGGATTTACTTGAAGAGCACGACCCCCCCCGTTCACGCTTCTACGCAGCGTCCGCACTCCTTCACCCCTTTCCTTTCTTTTCCCACCTCTTCCTGATTGTTTCTCCCCACCCCGCCGAGAACTTTTAGGAACTTCACTTTCTGAGCGGTAGAAAGGCAGGAAAGCAGCGGGCGGAGCGTTCCTGTGCTCAACTGCCGAGCTGGGATCAAGCTGACAAAGCCTGGTGGCACCTGGTGGCATGTGGCAGCAGTGTCCCCTCCTTGAGTGGCTCCGTCGTGCATGGGGGCAACCACCCGCCTGCTTGAGGGGAAGGGGGGTGACCTTTGGTGGGAAAGGAACCAGAAAGTGGGTCCTGGGTGGCACCCGAAGAGTGGGGGCAGAGGGGGAGGGAGGGGGTTCTGCCCCTCTGCTCCGCTCTGGGCAGAGCCCACCTGGAGCCCTGGGTCCAGCTCTGGGATCCCCAACGCAAGGAGGAGATGGAGCTGTTGGAGCGGGGCCAGAGGAGGCCACGGAGATGATCCAAGGGCTGGAGAACCTCTGGCCAGGCTGGGAGAGCTGGGGTTGTTGAGCCTGGAGAGGAGAAGGCTCTGGGGGGACCTCAGAGCAGCTCCCAGTGCTGAAAGGGCTCCAGGAAAGCTGGGGAGGGGCTTTTTCCAAGGGCCTGGAGTGATGGGACGAGGGGGAACGGCTTTAAATTGGGAGGGGGAGACCGAGATTGGACATTGGGAAGGAATTCCTCACGCTGAGGGTGGGGAGGCCCTGGTCCAGGTTGCCCAGAGCAGCGGTGGCTGCCCCATCCCTGGAGGTGCCCAAGGCCAGGTTGGATGGGGCTTGGAGCCCCCTGATCCAGTGGGAGGGGTCCCTGCCCATGGCAGGGGGTGGCACTGGGTGGGCTTGGAGGTCCCTTCCAACCCAACCCAACCCAGGAGTCTATGATTCTCCCCAGTTTTTGCAGGTAGGAGGGTGCTCCCGGAGCACCCGTTCCTTAGGGCAGGCACAGGAGGGGTGGACAGCAGGGAACCGTCTGGCTCTGCCTTGGAGCAGCGATGTTGTCCCTTGGCCCCGATGTTGTCCCTTGGCCCCGTTGCTGCAAGCCCACAACTCCTGGAAACTCCTCCTTGCATTGTGGCTCCGTTTCATCCCTCCTGGGGACCTGTTTGCCAGCAAACCCCCTCCAGCTCTGCTCCGCGCCACGTGGCTCCTGTTCCCTGGCATCACCAGGATGTCCCCATCGGCCCAGCATCCCCAAGCAGCTCCATCCTTCCCCCTTTCCCGAGGACAAATGCCATCGTGCCAGCTCTCACCGCATCCCTGGAGAGGACAGAGGGGACAGAGCAGATCCCCTCCTGGCCAAGGGGACGGCAAAGCCCTGGCTGCCTGCCGTCCCTTTTGAGGCTGCGGATGGGCGAGGACTTTCTCCGGAGCCGTAAAGCCTGAAATAACTCTTTTTGTTTTTCCTTGGGATCCCAAACAAAAGCGGCGCGCGAGCACGGAACGGGTCGCTCCTGGCCTTGGCCAGCTGCCCACCGCTGCCGGATTTCTGGAGACAGGCAGGATCTCGGCACCCGGCACGTCCTGTGAGCAGGAAGATGGAAAGAGGCAACTCCTTAGGAAGCTGTTAGGAGCCGGCGGCCACGGTGCTGCGACAATTAGGCAGGGGGTGAGGATGGGGAGGGCATCCTGTGGGGCTGGGAGCAAGGAGCCTTCAAGAAGGGGTTTTGGGAGCCCATGGCCACGGTGCTGAGACAATTAGGCAAGAGGTGAGGATGGGGAGGGCATCCTACAGGTCTGGGAGCAAGGATCCTTCAGGAAGGGGTTTTGGGAGCCCATGGCCATGGTGCTGAGACAATTAGGCAGGGGGTGAGGATGGGGAGGGCATCCTGTGGGGCTGGGAGCAAGGAGCCTTCAAGAAGGGGATTTGGAGCTGGTGGCCACGATGCTGAGACAGTAAGGAGGTGAGGATGGAGAGGGCATCCTATGGGGCTGGGAGCAAGGAGCCTTCAAGAAGGGGATTTGGGAGCCCATGGCCACGGTGCTGAGACAATTAGGCAAGAGGTGAGGATGGGGAGGGCATCCTACAGGTCTGGGAGCAAGGATCCTTCAGGAAGGGTTTTTGGGAGCCCATGGCCATGATGCCATGGTGCTGAGACAATAAGGAGGTGAGGATGGAGAGACCATCCTATGGGTCTGGGAGCAAGGATGCTTTGGGAAGGGGTTTTGGGAGCCCATGGCCACGGTGCTGAGACAATTAGGCAGGAGGTGAGGATGGGGAGGGCATCCTACAGGTCTGGGAGCAAGGATCCTTCAGGAAGGGTTTTTTGGGGCCATCCATGATGTTGCGCACGTGTTTCAGAGCTGCTCTGGCAACGAGAAAACCCCAGGAGGTAGAAATTGCTCCGAGCACTCATCCTTGGGCAGGGATTTTCTCAGTCTCCTTCGGTGTCCTTGTGAGCACAGCTTGGAGCAGGACCGTGACGCATCTTGGCTCCTTGCCTCAAGGACAGACCTCGCTTGTGGGGTGACGGCAAAGGCTCTTTGGGAACGAGAGGAGCGCTCGCTTGCACCCGAGGGGGTGACATCGGCCTCCAGCTCCCACGGGTGGCAGCTCCACGCTCGGGTGACATCAGCCTCCAGCTCCCACGGGTGGCAGCTCCACGCTCGGGTGACATCAGCCTCCAGCTCCCACGGGTGGCAGCTCCACGCTCGGGTGACATCGGCCTCCACCTCCCACGGGTGGCAGCTCCACGCTCGGGTGACATCGGCCTCCACCTCCCACGGGTGGCAGCTCCAAGCTCGGCTCCTGTTTGCAAACATTTGCTCTTGCAATTGCCGGCGCGTTTCCTGTTCCATGGGGCGGTCACGAGGCTCAGGAAAGTTTGCAGAGTGAGTAAGTCACCCTGTCCCCAACCTCAGGAGGAGCGTGGCCAGGTCGGGAGCGTCCCCAGGGACCTGCTCTGTTTGTGGAGCCGCTGGTTTGCCGTCTGTTCTGTTCCCCGAAGCTCTCCTAAGCTTGATGCAAACTGCTGGGGGCAGCTTGGCAGCTCGAGCCATCCACGTTGTCCAGAAGAGGATGGGAAAGCCCTGAGGGTGTGGAAAAGGCTGGAAGAAATGTGGGAGCAGCCTGAGCTGGGCAGGGTTTGGGACAGGCAGTGCGGGACAGAGCACCCATCTGAGCACCCATGGGGCATCCACCAGGGTCCCAGGGCTGTTTGGTTGCCCCTCAGCTCCTGAATTAATTTGCAAAGGAGGCTCCTGCTGCTAATTACTCATGCCCTTGGCATCCTTAATTGAGGCTTTCATCCCGCTGTCCCTCTTACTGGAGTTGCTCAGAGCTTCCCAACCAGCCCCGAGCCAGCAGATCTAGGAAGGATCCAGCCCAGAAGATGCCAAGTTTTCAGTGCCCACCACCTCCACCTGCAGCCTGGAGCTCTGCAGAGCCAGAAATAAATGGAAGGGGACCACAAACCCCTTCCTCAAAGGTGAAGACACCCCGAGGAAGGACAGTCCTCACCCTGTCTGGGGGTTAATGCTCAGAGTGCCTTGACAGCCTCAGCCAGGGCAGCGCGTGGAGAACAGGTCTGACGGGTGCTGGGTGCTCTCGGCTTCCCCCAGCCCCCATGGTTTGTGCAGCACAAGCAGCCGAGATGAAAGTTTGTTTATTCAGGGCTGGGGCCGTGGGGGAGCCCTCATCCCTCTGGGCAGCACCTGGATGGGAGCGTGGCCACCGTCGTGCCGGGATCAGGGCTGCAGCTGGGGTGGGCGATGGCTCAGCCCTTCCTTGCACTGCTTTTCCCTGGAGAATCCCCTCCCTGAGTGGAGAAACCTGAAAGGAAGAGTCCTTGCAGAGAAGGACTTGGGGTGCTGATGGAGGAGAAGCTGAACATGAAGCCCAGAAAGCCAAACCCAAAGGCTGCACCCGAAGAGTGGGGGCAAAGGGGGAGGGAGGGGGTTCTGCCCCTCTGCTCCGCTCTGGGCAGAGCCCACCTGGAGCCCTGGGTCCAGCTCTGGGATCCCCAACGGAAGGAGGAGATGGAGCTGTTGGAGCGGGGCCAGAGGAGGCCACGGAGATGATCCAAGGGCTGGAGAACCTCTGGCCAGGCTGGGAGAGCTGGGGGTGTTGAGCCTGGAGAGGAGAAGGCTCTGGGGAGACCTCAGAGAAACCTGAAAGGGGCTCCAGGAAAGCTGGGGAGGGGCTCTGGATCAGGGGGTGCAGGGAGAGGATGAGGGGGAAGGGTTTTGAGCTGCAAGAGGGGAAATTGAGATGAGATTTAGGGAGAAATGTTTTGCTGTGAGGGTGGTGGCCCAGGTTGCCCAGAGCAGCGGTGGCTGCCCCATCCCTGGAGGTGCCCAGGCCAGGTTGGATGGGGCTTGGAGCCCCCTGACCCAGTAGGAGGGGTCCCTGCCCGTGGGATTGGAACTGGGTGGGCTTTGAGGACCTTTCCAACCCAACCCATTCCAGGATTCTATGAAAATAAGCACAAAGAGAAAACCAAACACCTCCTGGTGGGTGTTATCCGACGGGATGAGTGGCTGTGGAGAAGCTGAGGACTCAGGCGTGGCCTGGCAGGGATCAGCGTCGCTCCCATGGGAGCTGAACCTGGCCTGGGGTTGTGTCGGTGCATCCGATCCGTCCCGAACAACAAGGACCCAACTCTGGAACCACAGCTCAGTCCTAGGCTGCTCCCGACGCTGTGATGAGACATCGCTCCAGGAGGGACTCCCTGAGCTGTTTTAGGATCCCTGAGCTTTTTTAGGATCAGGAATTGGCACCGACATTAAAGAGGAACCAGTTTGGAAAACAACATCGGATCAACTCCTCGCATGCGGATTTACGTTAAATAGAGCAAAATCCCAGTGGGTGCCTGGGCTTTTCCAACCCCAAAGGGCACAATTTTCTCCTTTAGGCTCAGGAAGCACCAAATTGCTGATGAACCGGGTGTGCTGGGATCGTTTTGCTCTCTTCCTAATGATGCCCATTCCGCTATTTGCAACAGTTGTCAAGTTCCAACGTTCACATTTTCGGTCACTGCCGTGGGCTCCTGCTTGAGCTCAGAACCTCTGACCATGAGGGGGGACAACTTGGCTTGTTTTCTTTTGATATGGCTTTATTTTTTAAAGTTTGCTGGTGACACCAAGCTATGCGGTGCGGTTGACACACTGGAAGGAAGGGTTGGATCCCGAGGGACCCGGGCAGGCTGGAAAGGAGGAGCTGTGCAATCCTCATGGAGTTCAACAAGGCCAAGTGCAAGGTCCTGCACCTGGGTCAGGGCAATCCCAAGCAGGGTGGGCAGAGAATGGAGTGTGAGCTGGAGTGGGAACTTGGGGTGCTGGGGGAGGAGAAGCTCAACGTGAGCCTCGATGTGTGCTCAGAGCCCGGAGACCAATGGTGACCTGGGTGGCACCCAAAGAGTGGGGGCAAAGGGGGAGGGAGGGGGTTCTGCCCCTCTGCTCTGCTCTGGGCAGACCCCACCTGGAGCCCTGGGTCCAGCTCTGGGATCCCCAATGGAAGGAGGAGATGGAGCTGGTGGAGCAGGGCCAGAGGAGGCCACGGAGATGATCCAAGGGCTGGAGAACCTCTGGCCAGGCTGGGAGAGCTGGGGTTGTTGAGCCTGGAGAGGAGAAGGCTCTGGGGGGACCTCAGAGCAGCTCCCAGTGCTGAAAGGGCTCCAGGAAAGCTGGGGAGGGGCTTTTTCCAAGGGTCTGGAGTGATGGGATGAGGGGGAACGGTTTTAAATTGGGAGGGGGGAGACCAAGATTGGACATTAGGATGAAATTCTTCATGCTGAGGGTGGTGGCCCAGGGTGCCCAGAGCAGTGGTGGCTGCCCCATCCCTGGAGGTGCCCAAGGCCAGGTTGGATGGGGCTTGGAGCCCCCCTGACCCAGTGGGAGTGGTCCCTGCCCATGGCAGGGGGTGGCACTGGGTGGGCTCTGAGGTCCCTTCCAACCCAACCCATGCCAGGATTCGATGATTTTCGTTCTGTGTTGGGTTTCACCCTCTGCGCGGTTTCCCCACACCCAGCACGTGCTCGGTGATCTTCTGCCTCGCTGCTCCATCGTTGCCAAGATCTCTCTTAAAATCCTTTGGAGAAACCGTTTCCCCTTTGTCCTCTCCTTGGCTCCAAGGGAATCATGAGGTTCCACACCCCCCTGAGCAGGTGCTGAGCTCCTCACACCCCCACGGCCCCGTGGTCCCTTGGAGCTGATCTTTGAGGATTTATTGCATCAGTTTTTCCCGCTGTGCTGTGATTCGGGAGCGATTGATCCCTCAAGACTTTGCCTGCAGGGAATGCTTTGAGCTCCTCGTGGCTCTCTGCTCCCCTCATCCTCCACGAGAGCTCTTGCTGCCCATCCCCTGCCATGGGACAGGCTGGCCACATCCTTAGCATCCTCTGAAAGCTGATCCACCACCTCTCCAAGGCTTTCTCCGACCATTCCCGTTATCCACCAGAGTTTGAGATCTTCTCTGTCCTCTGTTCACATCTGGCTTCAAAGCTGGAGGAACCCACAACCCCCCCCCCCAGGCTTTGGACACCACCCCCTCCCTTGGGGCTGTGCCGGCTTCCCCAGGTCTTTCTGAAGTTGCTCTCTTCCAAGCTCCAAGCCCCGTGTCTCAAATCCGATGGCTTTGATCCCTATTTGCAAAGATCTTCCTTTTAACTTCCTTCTTTTATGTCCCAGCTCCATCCTTTGAATGCGTTTCCCTTTCTGAAGTTAAAGATAACCATGGGGGGGGGAGGAGGGGGGGTTGGTTCTGGGGGTTCGGTCCCCGCTGCCCACGTCGGTTTTCATCAAGGATGGGGCAGAGTGAAGGCTTTGCCTTGTTTTTAGGAGGTGGGGGGGGGTGGGGATGGGGGGGGGGGATGCTCACATCCACACCTGGTGCAGAGCAGATGAGGCTGAGCTGTGCCTTGGGGGAGGCAGGAGCCCTCCTGGGGTGCGTGGGGTGAAGGGGGACACGGCAGAGCCCCCACATCCACCAACCGCCTCCTTTTTTGGTCTTACAGACCCCACTTCTGGACGCTGAATCCACCTTGGATTATGGACACAGCCTTACCCAGGTGGGTGGGCTGGGACAACCCCCACGGGCGTGAATTTGGGGAGGAGGGGAGATGGACAAACATCTTGAAGGCTTTGAGGGGTGGTGGGGCTGGAGCTCCACCGTACCCTGAGGTCCTCGGCTCGGCTCTGGGATGCTCGATCCCTTGGGCTTGACCGTTCCTGGAGGTGGGTGATGGAGATGCTGGGGGTTGGGTGTGGAGGTGTTGGGCAGGGTGTTGGGGCACAGTTGAGTGGGCGAGGGGTCAGCGTCCTCCTCGCTTCCTTTGCACGACGTGGGATCTCGCTCTGCTCTTCACTGGGGCAGCCCCACCTCGAGCACGGGGTGCGGTTTGGGGCACTGCGGGATAAAAAGGATCTAAAGCTACTGGAGAGCATCCAGAGGAGGCCACGAAGCTGGTGAAGGGTTTAGAGGAGAAAACATTTGAGGAGAGGCTGAAGACACTTGGTCTGTTCAGCCTGGAGGAGACTGAGGGGGGACCTCATGGCAGTTTGCTGCTTCCTCACAAGGGGAGGAGGAGGAGCAGGCGCTGAGCTCTTCTCGCAGGTGACCAATGATGGGACCCAAGGGAATGGCAGGAAGATGTGCCAGGGCAGGGTTAGGTTGGACATTGGGAAGAGGTTCTTCACCCAGAGGGTGGTGGAGCCCTGGAACAGCTCCCAGGGAAGCAGCCCCAGCCTGACAATATTCCAGAAACATTTGGCCAACGCCCTCAGGCACACGGGGTGAACGTTGGGGTTGTGCTGTGGGACAGGAGTCGGAGTCGATGGTCCTTGTGGGTCCCTTCCAACTCAGGCCCTTCTGTGGTTCTGTGATCTGCTTCCACCCCCAGGTGTCCTCGGAGAAGATCTGGCGAGCGGGAAAGCTCCTCTTCACCCACCTCACCAGCACCCGCCCCGGCCTCATCCGGGACCACAAGCATCACCTGCGGCACCACAGGTGGGGTTCCCAACACCCCTGCTGTGCCAGGGCTCCTCGAGGAGGAGCAGGACTTCTGCTGCCTATCCCAGGCAGGGATGGTGGCCGCCCCAGCCCCGTTTTGGGGACAATTCTCACCCCGTGTCCCGTTGCAGGCAGTGCTGCTCTGGGAAGGAGCTGGTGGACTGGCTGCTGAGCGCCGGGCTCGCCGTCCAGACGCGCAGCCAAGCCATCGGCGTCTGCCAGGTGCTGGTGGACGGAGGGGTCCTGATGCACGGTGAGGGCGGGCGGTGGCAGCAAGGCGAGACTGGGTGCGCTGGGGGCTGTTGGGGATCTCCCATGGATGCACATGGTACCCCTGGTGCCTTACATGGGTGCCATGGATACACGTGGTACTCCAGGGGTCTCCCGTGGGTGCACATGGAAACTCTGAGGTCTCTTATGGGTGCACATGGTACCCCATAGGTCTCCTGTGGGTGCACATGTTACCCCTGGGGTCTCCCATGGGCGCACCTGGTACCTCAGGGGTCTCCCATGGTACCCCTGGGATCTACCTTGGATGCACCTGGTACCTTAGAGGTCTCCCATGGTACCCCTGGGATCTACCTTGGGTGCACCTGGTACCTTAGAGGTCTCCCATGGTACCCCTGGGGTCTCCCCTGGGCACACCTGGTACCTTAGAGGTCTCCCATGGATGCACCTGGTACCTCAGGGGTCTCCCATGGGCGCACCTGGTACCTCAGGGGTCTCCCATGGATGCTCATGGTACCCCTGGGGTCTCCCTTGGGTGCACCTGGTACCTTAGAGGTCTCCCATGGTACACCTGGGGTCTCCCTTGGGTGCACCTGCTACCCCATGGTTCTCCCTTGGGTGCGTGTGGTACCCCTGAGGTCTCCCATGGGTGCTCGTGGTACCCCATGGGTCTCCCGCGGGTGCACGACCAAACTCAAGGTGCTCTCCCCGTGCAGTGAAGCAGGAGTGGCATTTCCAGGACAAGGACACCCAGTTTTACCGCTTTGCCGAGCTGGAGCTGAGCCCCGAGCCGGGTGCCGGGCTCCGCGATGCAGAGGAGCTGCTGGAGGCTCTGACCTTCCTGGCCCAGCTGGGACCCGACGCGCTGCTCACCATGGCCCTGCGCAAGCCGTGAGTGCCCAGGAGCTCCCCAGGGGCCAGGGATGGGGCTGGGGGCTCCTTTTGACCCCGCTCCGTGGGGGTCTGGGGTACCAGAAGGACCTGGTGTGGATGGGGTGACCTGAGCTTCTTTCCCATGGGGAGGAGAAAGCCACTGCCCGGCCAGGACAGGGGTGTCTGTGCCCCACGAGGGGCGTCTGTGCCCCCAGACTTGGTGGGAAGAGGGGACACTGATTCCTGCCCCCCTCCCAGCCCAGCCCAGCGCACGGAGGACGAGCTGGAGCTCATCTTTGAGGAGCTCCTCCACATCAAAGCTGTGGCTCATCTCTCCCACGCGGTGAGTGTGGCTTCACCCGTGTGTCCCCAAAGTGCTCCTCATCCCCAAATCCTCCTCCATCCTAACTTTTCCCGTCTGGGAATCTTCCCCTGGCCCTCTCCAAGCATCCCTGGACTCCCTTTCCTACGCGTGTCCCCTCCTCGCTCGGCTCCAGGCTGGGGTGACCCGAAGGGTGGGTTCCTCTCGCTGCAGGTGAAGCGGGAGCTGGCGTCCGTGCTGATGTTCGAGTCCCACCAGAGAGCAGGCACCGTGCGTGAGTGTGGGGGACCCCAAGAGCCGGGCAGGGCTGGGCAGGACCCCAGGGAAGGGTCCCCAGCCCAGGAAGGACAACTGGAGCCATTGTCATCCATGTGGATGCTCCTGTTGGCTCTTGGTGGACCATGGATGGAGGGGACCAGAGCTGGGCTGGGGTCTCGGGATCGGGGGGGGCTGAAGGGGGGATGCTTGGGGAGATCCCCCTCTTTGACTGCTGGATGGCACCGCTTTCCCCCCAGTGTTCAGCCAAGGAGATAAAGGCACGTCCTGGTACATCATCTGGAAGGGCTCGGTCAACGTGGTCACCCACGGCAAGGTGGGTGCGTCCCGGCAGCCACAGGGTTCCCCAAACACCCCATGTCACCAGATCATGGAGTCATGGGATGGGTTGGGTCGGAAGGGACCTCAAAGCCCAGCCAGTGAGTGCCACCTCCTTCCATGAACAGGGACCCCTCCCACTGGGTCAGGGGGCTCCAAGCCCCATCCAACTTGGCCTTCAACACCTCCAGGGATGGGGCAGCCACCGCTGCTCTGGGCACCCTGGGCCAGGGCCTCCCCACCCTCACAGGAGAACATTTTCCCCAAGATCTCACCTCAATCTCCCCTCTTTCAGCTCAAAACTGTCCCCCTTCGTCCCATCCCATTGGGGGTTGGACTGGGTGACCTTCATGGTCCCTTCCAACTCAACCCAACCCAACCCATTCTGTGATTCCATCCCTGCACCCCCTGATCCAGAGCTCCTCCCCAGCTTTCCTGGAGCCCCTTTCCATGCTGGAAAGGTCTCAGGTCTCCCTGGAGCCTTCTCTTCTCCTCGCTGAGGAATCCCTTGCTGTCACCGTGTGGACAACACGAAGCTCCTCACCCTTCGTGTTGTCCCCTTAGGGTCTGGTGGCCACCTTGCACGAGGGGGATGACTTTGGGCAACTGGCGCTGGTGAACGACGCGCCCCGCGCGGCCACCATCATCCTGCGGGAGGACAACTGCCACTTCCTCCGCGTGGACAAGCAGGACTTCAACCGCATCCTCAAGGTGGGCAGGGGGGCTCGCAGGGTGCTGGGGCTGAGTCGGGGAGCACCGTGCGTGGTGTTCGCAGGGCAGGACACTTCTCCACATGCCACCATGGGAGTTTGGGGTGCAACCAGGCAGCCTGGTGGACCCAAACTGGGCTGGTGTCTCTCCCTAGGACGTGGAGGCCAACACCATGAGGTTGAAGGAGCACGGGAAGGTGGTGCTTGTCCTGCAGAAGAACCTGCAGGGTGGCAGCAGCCAGCCAGCTGCAACACGGAGCAGCAGGTGACAGCAACCTGTCCCCATCCCTCCTCGCAGCCTCCTCTGATGCTTTCTTGCCTCTCTTGGTGGGAGGACCATGTCCCCAAGGTGGGAACAAGGGTGCCAGGGCACGCTGACCCCCTGTGCCAGGTGACCCTGTGGCCTGGCATGGTGGCCCTGCCCACAGCTGGGGTGGCACGTCGTTCCCTGATGTGCCTGGTGCTCTGCCCATCAGGTACTTGGTGATGGCCGGGACACCAGAGAAGATCCTGGAGCATCTTTTGGAGTTCATGAGGCTCGATGCAACTCTCTACGACCCCACGGGTAGGTTTGGGGGGCGCCCCCTTGGGCTGGGGACCACATCCTGGAGCCACCCCAAGCTGAGGAGGGGGCAGGAGGGCCAGCACTGAGCGGGACTGCCTTCTTCTCGCTCTTCCACCCCAAAAGCTGCTCCTTTCACCCCAAAATTCCCATTGGGGCCGGGAGAGGGAGGCAGCTTCAGGGCTGGGAGCATCTCCTCCTTCCTCTCCCACGTCCCTCCACCTCCCTCTGCCTTTGGAGAGGAGAAGCCGGGTGAGAGGGGACCCAGGACGTGTCCCCGGTGGGTAGAAAGTCCCAGCTGACATCATCAGTGGCTTCCTCGGAGCCAACTTGGAGCGCTGCACTTGTAGTGCAACCTTTGACTTTCCTTTCGTCCCCCAACATTTCCAACCCTACCAGCCCTTCCCAGGGTAGTCAGGAGCGAAGAGGGACCCCCAGTGAGCGTGGTCACCATGGGGGGCAACCAGAAGCCAGCGCCACTCAGGGTGTGGGTGATCCTGTCTCTCTTGTCAGTGACCACCCATGGGTGACCCTTCTTCCCCCCACCGTGTCCCCAAGCTGCTGGACACCATGAAGGGTGACTTGATGGTGGCCTGGCCTCTTGCAGATACCCTGCTGGGGGATTTCCTGCTGACCTACACCGTGTTCATGCCGACCTCGCAGCTCTGCAGAGCTCTGCTGCACCAGTATCCTTCTGCAACTGGAACTGGGAGGGAACTGGGCTTCATCCCACATCCCAGCAGGGACCGGCAAGCTCAGCTTGGTCCCTTTCATCCCAGTGGGACCACGGGGATTGGGTGGGGGACCCCTAAATTCTCCAGGCTGTTGGGCACGGGGCCAGTCTCCCGTGCTGTGGTGGGTACGTGCGTATGGGGATCCCTCGCCACCACCTGTGCTGGTGCCCTTGACTGGTCCCAGTTTCCGCGCGGAGCCGTTGGAGGGATCGGAGCAGGAGAAGGCCACCTACTCCCTGCACAAGCGCCGCAAGATCCTGCGGCTGGTGAGCCAGTGGGTGCTGCTCTACGGGTGGCTGCTGCAGGGCGACCGCAGCACCACGGCTCTGCTCCAGGTACCGGGAGCAAGGGGAAGGGGGATGTCCCCGAGGAGGTCTGGTTGTCACCACCCTGCGCTGACCGCTCGGCATCTTCTTCTTGCAGAACCTCGCGGACCTGGCGAGCCGGGACCCCCGGCTGGGGGGGCTGAGCCAGGAGCAAGCGCAGGACCGGCGGCGGCCCCGAGCGTGAGTGTCCTCATCCCAAACGGGGGCTGGTCCTGTCCCCACCGCCGTGGCACCACTGATGTTCGCGTCCCCACATCCTGCACCCCTCAGAGAATCTTAGAATCGTAGAATGGCTTCGGTTGGAAAAGACCTTTATGATCATCGAGTCCCACCGTGGATCCAGCCCTGCGAAGTCCATGTCCCCAAGAACAACATCTTCTCATTTTTTAACCCCTCCAGGGCTGGGCATTCAACCACCCCCCTGGGCAGCCTCTCCCAATGCTTGGACAACCCTTTAAGTAGAGAAATTCCTCCCAATATCAAACCTAAACCTCCCCTGGTGCATCTTGGGGCCATTTCTCCTTGTCCTGTTATCACTACGACCGAGAAGATACCAACCCCCACCTTGCCGCCACCTCCTTTTGTGCAGTTGTGGAGAGCCATGAGGTCTCTCCTTCAGTCTCCTTTTCTCCAGACTAAGCCACCCCAGGTCCCTCAGTTGCTCCTCATGGATTGCCCTTCTCATGGGGCTGAGCTTCCAGCCAGCAGAACAACCCTGGGGAGATGCCAGCAGCTCTCAGGACACCTCATCCCCAGCCACAGCGAGGGTGCAAACACCACCAGGACTCCCCGGAGCCCGGCGGGGCAGGGATGCTTGAGGAGCTTGGTGGTGGCGTTGATCCTGGGGGCTGCGGGATGTGGTTCTATCTCCAGCACAAGGTGTGAGCTCCAAAAACCACCTTTCCCTTCTCTCTGCAGGCTGGAGAACGGAGACGGCAGTGTTTCTCCCCAACCCAAGGTAGGGATGGAGAGCTGGGTCGCTCTTTGGGGACCCTGGTAGGAGGGGTGGCCGAGGGGTTGGCATCCTCCCTGCTCTTTCCTTTCCCACAGGCTCGGAGCTCGGGGCACTGGCTCGCGGGTCACGAGGAGGGGATTTTGAACACCAGCTGTGCCTTGAGAGCCCAGGACAAAGGTACGGCCGTACGTAGAATCACCTGGTTGGAAAAGACCTCTGAGATCGTTGAGTCCAACCAGACCTGTCCACTCACTGAACCACATCCCTGAGAAAGTCATCCCTGAGACCAGGTGGAGATGGGTGCAGGTGACCGGGGCTCTAAAGCTCTTTTTCTACCCCAAAGTGCCCTACGAGCTCTACAGACCCGACCACTCGTGCCTGGTGACGGTGCTGCCCGTCAACGCCTCGGTGCGGGACGTCCTGCGTTCCCTCACCCCCCGGCTCGGCCGGGATGGGGAGCACGTCCTAGTGAAGGTGAATTCGGCTGGAGGTGAGCGGGCTCTCCCAGAGATGCCACCAAACATGAGCTGCCACCAAGGCGCGGTGGCGATTACTTCGTGCTCAGCCAGGATTTGACCCCTTCTCCATCCTGGCACCAATTGTCCTCTGTCCTGCAGATAAAGTGGGGCTGCAGCTGGACGCCGTGGGGGTCTTCACGGCGCTGGGACTCAACGAGAGGCTCTTTGTCGTGACCGTGGAGGAGCTGGGCAGCCTGGTGAGCGTGGCGGGGTTGGTTTGGGGATGGGCAGCACCAGGCTGGCCCCCTGAGAAACCTCTGAGCCTGGAGATGAGAAGGCTTCAGGGAGACCTCAGAGATGGGAAAAAACCTACGGATGAGAAGGCTCTGGGGACACCTTAGAAGGCTTCAGGGAGACCTTAGAACAGCCTTCCAGTATGGAAAGGGGCTCCAGGAAAGCTGGGGAGGGGCTCTCAATCGGGGAATGTAGGAATGGAATCATAGAATGGGTTGGGTTGGGTTGGAAGGGACCATGAAGGTCACCCAGTCCAACCCCCAATGGGATGGGACGAAGGGGGACAGTTTTGAGCTGAAAGAGAGGAGATTGAGATGAGATCTTAGGCAGAAATGTTTTGCTGTGAGGGTGGTGGCCCAGGTTGCCCAGAGCAGCGGTGGCTGCCCCATCCCTGGAGGTGTCCAAGGCCAGGCTGGATGGGGCTTGGAGCCCCCTGACCCAGTGGGAGGAGGTGGAACTGGCTGGGCTTTGAGGTCCCTTCCAACCCAACCCATTCCAGGATTCCATGATCTGGGGCTCCAGCACCTCCACAGCAGTTCAGGGTTGGGGGTGTCCATCCCTCCCTGCCCCTCTTCCCCCGTGAAAGGGGTTGGTGTTGCCTTCCCTGCTGTGGCTTCTAACGGCAGGAGGGGTTGGGTGTCCTCTCCTGTGCACAGACCCCCCACCCCGAGCAGCTGGGCCCCCACGTGGGCTCCTCAGAGACCTTGGACCTCATCAGCTCTAAGGACCTGGCCAGCCACCTCACCGACTACGACTGGAACCTCTTCAAGAGCATCCATCCGGTAGGGCCAGCACTTGGACCGGAGCAGGAATCACCTCAGGGGTGGCTTTTTGGGGCTACCCCTCAGCAGCCACATTGGGTTTGGCAGGTGGAAATGATCCACTACATCGTTGGGCCGCAGAAGTTTCACGACGTGACCACGGCCAACCTGGAGCGGGTCATGCGGCGCTTCAACGAGCTGCAGTACTGGGTGGCCACCGAGCTTTGCCTCTGCCCCGAGGTGGGCAAGCGAGCCCAGCTCCTCCGCAAGTTCATCAAGCTGGCAGCGCAGTGAGTGCCCCACCACCCATCTCCTGGTCCTGCAAGGATGGGACTGGTGGTGGCCTCCCTGCTTGACTCTGTCCTGGCCTGCAGCCTCAAGGAGCAGAAGAACCTGAATTCCTTCTTTGCGGTGATGTTTGGTGTGAGCAACACGGCCGTCAGCCGCCTGGCCAAGACCTGGGAGGTAACAGCCTCGGGGTTGCTGCGAGGTCCCTCGGGGTCTGCGGTGATGGAGCTGAGTCCCTTGGCTTGGGCCAAGGGTGGCCTGGGTGCTGGGGTCCAGGCAGAGCCTGAACATGTAAGCGCTGAGCAGGGGAGGTGCTAAGGGCAGGGAGCACCTTTGCCCCAGGGCAGGGGACCACGTTCAGCCCCTGAGTCTGATGAGACCCTGCCAGGGGGCAAAAGGATGAGCAGGGTGAGGGAAGGGGTTCTGCCCCTCTGCTCCGCTCTGGGGAGACCCCACCTGGAGCCCTGGGTCCAGCTCTGGGATCCCCAACGCAAGGAGGAGATGGAGCTGTTGGAGCGGGGCCAGAGGAGGCCACGGAGATGATCCAAGGGCTGGAGAACCTCTGGCCAGGCTGGGAGAGCTGGGGGTGTTGAGCGTGGAGAGGAGAAGGTTCTGGGGGGACCTCAGAGCAGCTCCCAGTGCTGAAAGGGCTCCAGGAAAGCTGGGGAGGGGCTTTTTCCAAGGGCCTGGAGTGGTGGGACGAGGGGGAACGGCTTTAAATTGGGAGGGGGAGATGTATATGAGACATCAGGGAGAAATTCTTCACGCTGAGGGTGGTGGCCCAGATTGCCCGGAGCAGCGGTGGCTGCCCCATCCCTGGGGGTGCCCAAGGCCAGGTTGGATGGGGCTTGGAGCCCCCTGATCCAGTGGGAGGGGTCCCTGCCCATGGCAGGGGTTGTCACTGGGTGGCTTTTGAGGTCCCTTCCAACCCAACCCATCCCAGGATTCCATGAACATCCCCCCTACCGGAGGGCACCGAGCTCTGAGCCTGTTGCTCATGAGCCCCCTTGAGCAGGCGGTGCTGCAGAGCCCACAGAGGTTCAGTGGGGTGGGTGGAGAGCGGGAGGTGCTGGCACATCTGGAGGTCTCTGGAGGGTGGGAAAGCCGGGGTGCCAGTGCCGGTGCCCCTCTCTCCGCACAGAGGTTGCCCCACAAGATCCGAAAGCTGCACTCGGCGCTGGAGCGGATGCTGGTGAGCACAGCCCCTTCCCCCTCCCTGCATCCCCCCTCCCAGTAGGGTTTGTCCCTGCTTCCCAAAAGGTGCAAGATGCCACCTGGGTGGCACGGAGATGTTGCCCCCATTTCTGCCCTGCCTGCCCCACGCTGAGGTCCCTCTGCGTTCCCAGGACCCGTCGTGGAACCACAGGGTCTATCGCCTCGCCGTCGCCAAGCTGAGCCCCCCCATCATCCCCTTCGTGCCCCTGCTCCTCAAAGGTGGGTACCTCAGCTTGGGACCTGCAGGGCTTCTGCTGGGGTGGGAATGGGTTGTGCTGGGGATCCCTTTGCAACCTTCTCCGGGCTCCAGGAAGCCCAAGCTGATCCCCAAATCTCCCCTCCCACCCCAGATATGACGTTCATCCATGAAGGCAATCGCACGCTGGCTGAGAACCTCATCAACTTCGAGAAGATGGTGAGTGGGGTGGGCTGGCTCCCCCTGGACCCCCACCTTGGGGGACCTGCTGTGTTCCCCATCCCCTGGGGTGCAGATCCAGAGCATCCTCGCAGCATTTGGGCAGACCCCACCCCCCCGGCCATTCCAGAGAGGGGGTCCAGGGCAGCTGCAGCTTCTTGTCCCCAACATGAGAAGGAGATGGAGCTGTTGGAGCGGGGCCAGAGGAGGCCACGGAGATGATCCAAGGGCTGGAGAACCTCTGGACAGGCTGGGAGAGCTGGGGATGTTGAGCCTGGAGAGGAGAAGGCTCTGGGGGGACCTCAGAGCAGCTCCCAGTGCTGAAAGGGCTCCAGGAAAGCTGGGAAGGGGCTTTTTCCAAGGGCCTGGAGTGATGGGACGAGGGGGAACGGCTTTAAATTGGGAGGGGGGAGACTGAGATGAGATCTTAGGAAGAAATTCTTCACACTGAGGGTGGTGGCCCAGGGTGCCCAGAGCAGCAGTGGCTGCCCCATCCCTGAAGGTGCCCAAGGCCAGGTTGGATGGGGCTTGAAGCCCCCTGACCCAGTGGGAGGGGTCCCTGCCCATGGCAGGGGGTGGCACTGGCTGGGCTTTGGGGCCCCTTCCAACCCAACCCATCCCAGGGTTCTGTGAGGTCAGAGGGGGCTGGTTTACCCACCTGGGAGCAAAGTGGGGGCAGGTGGCAGCCAGTGACCTTTGTGCCTTGCCCACAGCACATGATGGCAAAGACCGTGCGCGTCCTGCAGCGCTGCCGGGGCCACGCGCATGGTGAGTGCTCCAGGGTGGGGGCCAGGACGGGGCTGGGGACCCCCACTCCTTTGGGGGTGGGGCTGAGCTCCTACTTTCTCTTTGCACCCAGCTCCGCTCTCCCCGCTGCGAAATCGCTCTCCGCACCGGCCGGAGGATCCCAAAGCCGTCAGGATCTCCACGTGTACGTCTGGGGCTCACCCATCTGCTCCCCCCTCCCTGCAATGGGGGTCTCCAACCCCTCACAGCCAGCCTGGGGGAGCGTGCACCCACTATTCTTGGCTGGGGGGGGGGGGTCCCACGGGGATGTGCCAAGGGCATCAACCCAGCTGCAATGAGCGAAAGCTGCTCCAGATGCCGTTGATGTCTCGGAATACCCAGGGGTGGAGGCTGAGCACCATCTCCTGAGCCTCTGGGTCACACCATGCTGGTTGGAGGCACCAGTCAGCAGCTCCAGGTGCTGAGGAGTCCTGGAGCGCTCCCAGCGTGTCTGACGCACCCAGGCTTCAGGCTGGGGCATCGCTTGGCCCCATGGAGCTTGCGCCTGCTCCTTCAGCTTCAGTGGGGGGCTGGGGGGGACCTGGGAGATGAGGGAGAGGTGATGGAGAGGGACCTGGGAGATGAGGTGGGGGTGATGGAGAGGGACCTGGGAGATGAGGGAGAGGTGATGGAGGGGGACCTGGGAGATGAGTGACAGGTGATGGAGGGGGACCTGGGAGATGAGGGAGAGGTGATGGAGGGGATCTGGGAGATCAGGTGGGGGTGATGGAAAGGGACCTGGGAGATGAGGTGGGGTGATGGGGAGGGACGTGGGAGATGAGGGAGAGGTGGTGGAGGGGGACCTGGGAGATGAGGTGGGGGTGATGGAGAGAAACCTGGGAGATGAGTGACAGGTGATGGAGAGGCACCTGGGAGATGAGGGAGAGGTGATGGAGGGGACCTGGGAGATGAGGTGGGGTGATGGGGAGGGACGTGGGAGATGAGTGACAGGTGATGGAGAGGGACCTGGGAGATGAGGGAGAGGAGATGGAGGGGGATCCATGAGCCAAGAGAAAGGCAATAGAAGGGATCCATGAGCTGAGGGAGAAGTGATGGAATGGAATTCAATGAGCTGACCAAGAGGCGACAGAGAGGGACCCATGAGCCAAGGCAGAGGTGACAGAAAGGTTGATGAGCTGAGCTAGAGGTGGAGAAGGGGATCAGTGGGCCAAGCCAGCAGCAGGGGAAGGAAACCAGTGAATCAGGCGAGAGGTGGTGATGGGGGATCCGTGAGATGAGCCAGAGGTGTTGGAGCAGGCTGCAAGGAGCAGCATCAGTGAGCCCAGGTGGAAGGATGAGCCCAGCGGTGATCTCAGCTCTCCCCGGCAGGCTCGGAGCAGTCCCTGAGCGTGCGGAGCCCTGTCTCCACCTGGGCATACCTGCAGCACCTGAAAGCCATCGACAGCCAGAAGGAGCTGCTGCGGCTCTCGCGTGACCTGGAGTCCTGATGGGGCTGGAGAGCTCAGGGGTCCTGGAACGGGGATGTGGCAACCTGGCTGCCGGCAGTGAGGGAAGCCCCATGGCTCTGCTCCCAGTAGCACTGGTCTATACTGGGGCCGGCCAAGAGATGTCTCTGCTCGGCCGTGCTGATGGCAGCGGGCACCAAATCTGGTACCACGAGGCAGCCGGGAGCCCACGTGGCAGGCGAGGGCCATGGACAGTGGGATGAGAAATAGAGGTATTTTTGTACACAAGGCTTCACTCCCCTTTCTTGTCCGTGCGCAGCCTGGAGTCACTCCCTGCACCGGACGGGGAGGGGGGAAGGAGCCCTGGGTGCCCCCCGATGCTGCCCACCCTGGAGGTGCCAGGCTGGAAGATGCTCCTTCCTCCCTGTGAGCAGGGAACGCCGGGTCTGAACCCACCAAGGTGCAGAAGCCCAGGCTGAGCTCAGGGTCTGGCTCTGCTGCCCCACGGAGCCCCAGAGGGGCTGTGCCCTTCTCTGTGCCCTGTGTGACCCACGGGAGGTGCTGGCTGCATCGCCTGTCCCCGACCCTGGGAGCTGCACGGCTGCAGCAACCCCACGAGGAGCATCCGGACCATTCCCAGGACCGTCAGGGCTGAAATCAACAAGAAGGTGGAGCGTGCAAGGTCCACGCCACCAAGAGAAGAAGCCAAACCTTGGGTTAATCACAGCCTTCTCTGTGCCTCAGTTTCCCCACACGGATGGGGCAAGAAGAGCCGTGTGCACCCGTGGCACGGAGGCAGGACAGCATCCGTCGTCGAAGGAAGCTGTGGTGGCCTCGTGATGGAGACGGTGCTCTGCTCTGGCCATTCCCAGTCCAGGCTTGGCCATGAGCAGGAATTTGGGGGGGAGGTCTCTTAGAAGGAGGCCGAGCTGAAGGACAGCAGAGTTGGGGACCCCCATCCTTTCCCCCAGAGCATCTCTGTGGGCGCGCAGAGCACTTTGAGCAATGACCTTCCCAACGCTCTGAGCAGCCCTGGATGAAGCTACGGGGTTCGGGGGAGATCGCAGCCCCTACAAACTCCCCTGTTTGCAGCTTTCCAGCCTGGAGGAGGCTCGTAGCCCATGGTAGCCACAAGCCAAAGCCCCCCAGCCTTGCCCCAAGGGCTAGAGGGAACCAGAGCGCTGCTGCATTAATTGCTCTCTCCAGTCTCGCGATGCGAATGAACGAGTTGCTTAAAATAAAACGTCCCCATCCCACCTAAAGAACGTTTGCAGCGATGCAGCCAGCTTCGAGGTGGGACGTGGGCTCCTCACGGCCCCCAGCACCACTTCCATCCCAAGACCCTTGGGTTCCCTCAGCTGCAAAGCTTGGCTTTGTGGTTCTCTGTAAGGCCACGGGTGGCCGTGCTCAATGGGGACCAGGTTTTGACACCCGTCATCTCCCAGGATTCGACACCCATCATCTCCCACTTTTCTGGTCCCAGCAGTGCTCGTGTCCAGGCAAACCAGGGCAAAGCAGGAAGGTAATGGTGCTTCTTTGGCATCTGGACAGCCCAGACCTCCCGCAGTGACCTTTGCCAGGGTGTTTGCCCTACAGGAGCCGTGAAATGAAAGAGCTCGTGTGTGGGGAAGGAAGGGTTAAACCAGAGTTGCACATTTTTCCGGACCTGCAGATAACCTTCACTCTGCGGAGTGGCCGGATGGGTCCATAGTTGGGGCTTTCCCTTCCTCAGCTGCAGGAGGGGTCCTGGCCAGGTTGGCAGCCTTGGATGAAGAAACCTCCCCTTGAGTGGAAAAGTTGACCCTTGCCCCTTTTTCCCGGCGCAGCCCATGAAGAGCATCCCCTTGGGGAGCTCCGTGCGGTCCAGTCCGTGCACCTCCACAACCCAGTGCCCTCCACCAGCTGGTTTTAACCCTTGGAGCACGAGAGGGAAGGTCCAGCCCCAGCAGCAATTCCCATGGAGCTGCAGAAGCCCAGGAGGGGAAACCCTGAGGAACGTTCTGGGAAAGGGAAAAGTCCAAGGGGATGCGGAGAGGAGGATGGTGGGAAGGGATGGGGACGCAGCTCGGTGTTGGGCAGCCCTAGAGAACACTGGACCAGGCAAAAATCTGGATGCTTCCATTCTGCAAGGCCATGGGGAAAGCGAGGGGCTGGCTGAGGCTGAACGGGGTGAGTGGGGTCGGTGAGAGCCAGCGACGCTGTCCTGTCACCAACGACTCTGGACCACGACCCCCCCACACACCTCATCCCTGGACCTGAGAGTGGGTGAGGAGAAGCACGTTGTCTCCAGGAGCTCAGAGGGCTTCAGGGCCAGCACTGGAACCCTACCTGGAGGTGGGAATGAGATGTGCTGGACCATGGGGGTGTGCATGCATGGCAAGTGGGGAGTGCTTACACCTGACCACCACCTTCTGGAAGGTGTGGCCAAGGAACAGGGACAAACACACTGTTCCCACATCTTTGCTGATGGAGCCCACGTTCCCAGTTAAGCCCAAGGTAAAAGCTGCCATCCTCCACAGTGAGGCTGGGAAAGCAACTTGCTGTGAGAAGAGATGGGCTCCACCTCCATCCTCCTCCGTGGTGGGCACCCAGCCCCATCTCCAGGTGCTTCATCTCCAGGTGCTGCAGCTCCTGCTCTTCCTGAGCTTCTCAGTGGGGCAAGAGGCACAACCCAGAGTTAGGGAAGGGTTGGCTTGCGTGTGAGCCAGGTGATGGACTCATAGAGCAAGCTCAGCACAGGGTGACACAAAGGTGTCAGAGAAAACAAGGGAGGACAGGTCAGCAGGGTCACCAAGCCAGGGCAGAAGGTAGGAAATGACTGAGGGGTGAGAAAGAAGCCAAACCTGGTCCTTACTACACCAAACGCCGCTCCTCTGTGCCAGCTAACGCACCCCGGGGGGGTTGACGCTGTTGCAATGGTGCTGTGTTGGCAGGAGGAATCGCGGGCAGCTGGTGGAGGTGAGGAGTTGCCTCACCTTGTCTCGGGTGGTGCTTGGAGGTCACTTATCACCTGCCCAGGTGGAGATGCAGAGGAAGCGGTCCCTTCCTTGGTGGGGACACCCTGCCTGTCCTGGACCTGCTGCTTCTGGTGATGAAAACATTGTGAGTGTGGTGGTTTGGCAGCCAGATGGGAGAGCCCAGGGCTGTTTGCAGAAGCTCCAGGAGCTTCTGGTTGGGGAATCGTCCCAGCATTTCATCAAGCAAATGCCTGGCCAAACCAGAAGGACGTTGACCACAAGGGGCCGGCCAATGTTGGGCCGTGCCTGGCTCTGTCACAGCGCGCAGCGAGGGCGTAGAGAAGCAGCTGATGTAAATCATTCAGACTTTGGGCACGGCTTGTGATGAGGCTTCCTGAGAAACCACATTGCTGGGTGAGGAGAAGGCAGAAACCAGCTGGTGCCTGCGATGGACCCTCAAGAGCAACACCAACACGTGCTCTTGGTCTCCCTGGAAGGACAAGGAAGGGTGATGCTGGTGGACAACACAACCTTGCTCACTGATGGATGAGTCGACCTCAGCCCATGCCTGACCTTGAGGGACCACAGCTGGGAAGAGCTGAGCTTCCAGCAGCAAAAGGAGTTGAGGAGGTTCCTTCCTGCTCACCTGGGGGCATGGGATCTCCAAACCAGAATGGGAAACGAGCAATTTTTTAACCCAGCCTCCAGAAGGACGGTGAGTGAGTTCGGTCTGGATTGTTCTCCTGATGTGGTTTTGAGTGCAGCCCCACGAGCAGCTGAGCTGGGCTGAGGAGGGATGGGGGTGGAGAAGAGCTCAGGGATGAGGGCATTGCCGTCGCTCAGTGGCGGCGTGAATCATAGAACTGTAAGGTTGGAAGAGAACTCTGAGATCACCGAGTCCAACCGTGCCTGTGTCCCCACTAAACCATAGCCCTAAGGAACTCATCCGCCCATCTTTTAAACACCCCCAGGGATGGCGACTCCACCACCTTGAAGTCACCTTTGGAGGCAGGAGGGATGCTGACCTATTCCACTCCAGTCACTCCCACGCCTCCAGGAACCAGTGGAGACCCCCAAAGCTGTAGGAGCACGGAAAGCCACCTCTGCTGTCCAAGACACCGAAACATCCACCATCTGGGGACATCTTCTACTGGGATGCACTGAACTGAGCCCGGAAGAGGCTGGTGACTACACCAGACCTGGGCTGGGCTCCCTCTCAGCATGACCTGGGGCTGTGGAGGCTCCATAGGGAAGGAGAGCCCCACGCAGGGTGGGGAAGGACCAGCTCTGGGCTTGCCTTGAGAGCAAGACCACACTGGGACAACCCACAAAACCTACACCCTGAGCAGCCTCGGCGCTGAAGCTTGGCTTGTGGTTGTGTCTCTGGGTTTCCTTGTGCTGCTGGAGGAGCTGGAGGCTTCAACCAGAGCTGGTCTTGTGCCGTGGGGGGGGGCACAGCCTCCAGAGAGAGCAGCTGAGGGAGGAGAGATCGTTACCTCCAATTAACCGGGGGAGCAGGGAGTTGCTCCCAGTTAGCACCAGTTGCCTGGAGGCACGTGGCCCATCAAGGGACCAAGCTGCGGCACTGATCGCCAGCTCCCGGCTCTAATGAACCTCTTGGGCTCTGGGTGGGCAAAGACCCCGCCGAGAAGCTTTCCCTGTGCTCCTCATTTGCCCCCAGGGGTCACGCGCGTGAGGAGTGGAGCAATACCAGGATACTGGATTTACCAGCCCTCCTCCCACCCTGCGAAGCCTATAATTAAGACGTGCATATATAATGAGTTTTGGCAAAGTTTGGGTGCAGCCTCACCGTGAAGTCCTCGGTGGCACCGGCTCCTCCTTCCTAGGGCCTCCACATATAACTGGGAGCATCAGGAAGCGCCGTCATTCCCAACCTGTTCTCCGGGACGTTCCGAAACACCCAAACCTGCCTTCCAAGGGGTGATGAAGACCTGGATCCTCCTTGTTGGGGCAGGAATCGCCCTGGGCTGCGTGTCTGGCAGTGAGTATTGGAGTCTTGCCTTGGCAGAGGGGCTCAACCACATGGTGCATCCGATGGGAAGGGGCCAACGATGGGTTGAAAGCAGGTGGTGCTGAGGGATCACACCAGGAGCTCGGCTCTCCTGGAGCAGCTGGTGCCGTGCAAGGTTGGATCCAGCAGAGCTTCACAGGGGTGAGGGGTGTTTTCATGCTGGAGGGCTTCCTTGAGTGGTGATGAAGGTGGCTTGTCCTTCTCTTCAGCGGGTTGAGACGTCCCCTGGTCTTGAGCGTCATCCACCAGGTGCTTCCTGGTCCTCCTTGCTGTGCTTTTATCATGTAAACTCACCTTCCTCTGGATCCTCCCACTCCGGGGCAGAACAATGGGACACGTTCTTCTAATGCCTCACCACAATCTCCCCTTGGCCGCTGGAAGATCCAGCCAGGTGCAACGGACGACGCAGTGCGCACTCAGGTGTTTGGTCCTTCACGACTGCTGAGGTGATTGAGAGGAGACAGCTTGGGGAGATGATCGAGAAGAGCTCTGGCTTTAAGGCAGATGTTGCACCAAGGAGAGGCTTGTGGGCATCAGCTGGTGGGCGAGGACCCCGCGTGTGACTTGGTGCCCTCCTTGCCATCTTCTTGCACAAAATGTGAGCTGGGCTCTATTTGCAAACGCGGACTTTTGTAGCCTCTGACGCCTCCTGATGTTTCAAAAGTGGATGAGTCCCCTTGGGATTAATGGTGAGGAGTTTTGCAAGGCCAGGGCGGAAGAGGAGCTTCTGCTGCTGCAAACCAGGTGTTGGGTGGCCCTGAAAGCAGGAGGACTCGCCGTGGTCTCACCTTGTTTAGTGCAGGTGCTGGGTTATTCTTGCTTGAAGGAATAACTGGGTTTATTGGCACTGGGAAGCCGGGCGGCTTCACTGGTTTGGGTCGTGGTCTACCCTTGGTAGAGAGAGCTATGGGAGCACCACCCTGATGGACCTGTCTGAGCTGGAACCCCTCCCCCCACGTAATAACTTCACTTATCCTCACCTGGGCAGGACAGGTGGAGGGAGGTGCTGCCTGATTATCTCACAGCCAGCTCTTACCCAGGGTGGTTTTAAGGGCCAGGAGCACGGAACGAAGCATTTGAGGAGCTCAGACCACCGGTAGCTCCTCTGTGGCAAATCTGTCCTTCGAGTGGGCCCTTTTAGAGGCACCGTTGTTCTTCGGTGTTTGCACAGCAAGGTTTCGAGTCAGGCCAGGGACTCTTGGCCGCGGCTCCAACACGAGCTGTGACTCTTTTTCACGGACTGAACCGAGCTGTGAGCTACTGGGAAGGCTCCGTCATCTTTCAGACATCTCCCCACACCCCGGCGAAGGGAGCTGCTCAGGAAACGGCCACGTTTTCTTGGTCGAAACTCTTCTGGCAAAAGTGAAAATGAGTTTATTCTTGTCCAAAAAGCTGCGTTTGGGGAGGGATGGATCCGGCTGCAGGGCTAAAAATAAGAAAGAATCATTTTTCTTTGGCTTTGTGCAGCTAGAAAATATCGGACTGAGCCAAATATTGAGTGAGGAGCTGAGTGTGGATGTGCTGTGCCACGTCCTTCAGCTCCAGTCACCGTCCCTTGGCTGCAGCATCGCCAGATCTACCAGAAACCCTCATAGAATCATGGAATGGAAGGACCTTTACAGGTCATCCAGTCCAACTCTTCTCCCATGAGCAGGGACACCGGGGGTTGGGTTGGAAGGGACCTTTACAAGCCATCCTGTCCACCCCCTCCCATCCATCTTTAATCAGATGAGGTTGCTCAGAGCTCCATCCAACCTCTTCTCTCCCCAAAAGGTCCAGCAACCTCTCTAAACTTGACCATCACAAGTGGCCAACGGCTCTGCAGCCAATGGCTTTAGACTGGAAGAGGGAAGATTTAGATTAGACATTGGGAAGGAATTCTTTGTGATGGCCTGGGTTGCCCAGAGCTGCCCCATCCCTGGAGGTGTCCCAGACCAGGTTGGATGGGGCTTGGAGCCCCCTGACCCAGTAGGAGGGGGTGGGACTGGATCGACTTTGAGGTCCCTTCCAACACAACCCATCCCATGAGTCCATGATTTAGGGTCCTGCCTGGGCAAGGGGCAGCAAACACCGTCCTGCACCCGTTCCTCTTGCCGTGCTCACGCTCCCCATGCGAGGAGAAACCTCAGCACCCCAAAGCTGAGCCCCACGGGAAGCGGGGCGATGCTGAGCTTGCTGTGAATCACCGTGCACCCCGGTATCGGTGCTTTGCTGCGACACGCTTGGACAGCACGTGCGTGGGGCGCGGGACGTCCCAGCGGTGACTGATGTGTGGGCAGCTCCTGCCTTGCACAATCCCACCGGGACTGCTGCTGGAAAACGAGCCTGGATGTGTGATTCAGGCTGACTTATCCCAACTGCCGCCCTCGGAGCAAGAAGGATGCAGTCCTGGGCACAGGGATCTCCACACCTGGTTGCTTCACTACGTCACCTGGTGAGACCAGGGTGGCACCATGACCGTCACTTGCCACCCAAGCCATGGGTGCCCCTTCCCTCTGCAGCCTCTTTCCAGTTCTCCCAAAGGTAGGAATCAAGTAGCAGCAACTCCAGGAGAACCTCAAGCAACCCCTTCCTACCAACTCCACTCCTGCTGCAGGATGGATTTGTGGAACAGGACCTGGTGGTGAGAAGCCAAAGAGGAGTCATCAAGATGTCCTTGCAGCACGGTGAGCGAGCCCGGGCTGCGTTCGCTGGTGGGACCAAGACGTTCTTCCTCTCTCATCAGCACTATGGGACCTTGATTCCGTGATTCCGAAGAGCACAAAGGATTTGGGTGAAATGCAAGAGAGCAGAGAAACGTGGGTGAAGAGAGAAGGCAGCAAGCGCGACACTTGGAGGTTGCTCTCTTCTCTCCTGTGTCAGGATTTGCCCTCAGGACACGTTTCAGCTGCTGGAGCTCAAGGCAGGCAACGATGCAGAGAGGTTTAAGGTGTTGTGTGATTGCAGGTTTGCAGGGAAAAGCGCCACCCTTTTCCTTCAGGGATCGCTGGCAGCTTGGTTGGGACTTGGCTTCTCAGCACGTCCTTGGAGGTGGGGACCTTCCTGGCTGGAGCAAAGGGATCCTGGAATGGGTTGGGTTGAAAGGAAATTCAAAGCCCATCCAGTGCCACCCCCTGCCATGGGCAGGGACCCCTCCCACTGGGTCAGGGGGCTCCAAGCCCCATCCAACCTGGCCTTGAGCACCTCCAGGGATGGGGCAGCCACCGCTGCTCTGGGCACCCTGGGCCAGGGTCTCCCCACTCTCACAGGAGAACATTTGTGCCTAAGATCTCACCTCAATCTCCCTTCTTTCAGCTCAAAACCGTTCCCCCTCGTCCCATCTCACTGGGGGTTGGATTGGATGACCTTCACATTCCCTTCCAACCCAACCCATTCTATGATTCCATCCCTGCACCCCCTGATCCAGAGCCCCTCCCCAGCTTTCCTGGAGCTCCTTTCAGCACTGGGAGCTGCTCTGAGGTCTCCCCAGAGCCTTCTCCTCTCCAGGATGCTGAGAAAGCCATGCCCAGGCTGACTGCTGTCCCGTTCCTCCCATGAGGAGCTGATGGGCAGCACAGAGGAAAAGACACCTTCCCAAAAGACGTGACCTCTAAGTACCAACCCATCTCTTTGGTCCCCTACAGCCTTTCTTTCCTTGATGGCAATGGACCGTTGTCCTCCTGAGACGCGGCACATGCCCCGTTCGGAGCTCAGCTTGAGCTGTTGGGTTGGGTTTATCTCCGCTGCCGTGTGAAATAAAGCACACGTTCGATGACACCTTTATATAAATAGCTCGGGATTGAGCTCCCAGTTTTCCCAGACCTGCAGAAAGAGCGATGGTGGGGTTGCAAATCCAGGTGTCTGGATTGTGGTGCTCCTCCTCCAGCCAGGAGACAGCTGGACCTGGGGCATTCCTGCCAAGCCTGGCAGTCAAAGGGTGAATCAGAAGGGTCAATTAGTGATGGGGAGCCAAGAACGTGTTTCCTGGTGTGAACTGGCCCCGATGTGGTGGACACACGCGGCCGAAGAGGAATTACCCGTGGCAGCTTCATCCTGAGGATTCAGCAGGTGGAAATGCCAGCCCTAAACCCTGACGGAGGATCCCGAATAGCTCCAGGGTAGGAGCCTGGTCCTTCAGGTTCTCCCAGGAGGGCAGAAGGAAGGATGCTCCCAGGTTGTGGGCTGGTTGGGGCAAGGTGTTTGGTTCCCCCTGAGGACCGCGCTGTTGTTTCTCTCTCCCAAAGACCTGTACACGGCCCTTGACTCCTGCGAGGGACGCTGCCACGAGCCCTACAACGAGGAGGACGAGTGCCACTGCCACCCCGAGTGCGAGAGGTCCCACAGCTGCTGCGAGGACTACTATAGGCACTGCCAACCTGGTGAGCATCCTTGGGACATGGAGGGCTTGAGGGGCTGCTGCCCCACCTGAGGCTTCCAGAGCCCACCTGTGGGGTGCAAGGGGCTTGGTTGCAAGCGTGTGTCCACCTGTGCTGATGGGCATTGGTGAGGGTGGTCCTGGGCAGTGCCCAGCCCACGTCTCTATCACCTTGAGCTTCCTTTCCTTTCATGCAGGTGGAGAGTGGGCAGAGGAGGCAGCGCACGCTCGCGGTGAGTAGCTCCTCTTCTGAACAAGGGGGGATCATCCACCACCCTGGGTTCACCCCGCGAGCCTTCGGGGCGGCTCCCCTGCCTGTGCCTCTGGGGAGCCAATGGAATCATAGAATCATGGGATGGAAGGGACCTCAAAGCCCAGCCAGTTCCAATCCCATGGGCAGGGACACCTCCCAATGGATCAGGGGGCTCCAAGCCCCATCCAACCTGGCCTTGGGCACCTCCAGGGATGGGACAGCCACTGCTTCTCTTGGCCACCACCCTCATTGTGAAGAATTTCTTCCTAATGTTTAATCTAAATCTCCCTCCTTCCAATTTAAAGCCGTTCCCCTTCATCCTGTCACCCCGTGCCCTTGGAAAAATTCCCTCCCCGGCTTTCTTGCAGTCCCCTCAGGTTCTGGAAGGCCTCTGTAAGGTCTCCCCGGGGTGTCACACTGCTTTCTGGCCGTGTCCGTGCTCTTTCTGCCACATCGCTGGCTGCTCCGAGCCACTGCGTGTCGTTGCTGAGCAGATGGTGCAGCCAGAGCCCCAGCATCGCCCGTTTGCTCACCGGCAGCATCACCTCCCTCCTCCAGAGCTGGGTGAAGCAGGCACAGAGCAGCCAGAGGCAAAGGTCAAGGTCACCACGCACCTACAGTGTAGGAGATGAAGCAGGTGTCGGTCCCGGTCGAGGTGTTGCAAGGAGCAATGTCTGGGAGGTGGGACTGGTGCTTCCCAGCTCACCCAGTGCTCAAAGAAAAGGTCCCCTCCCTGCAGCCCTGTGGGCAGCGCTTGTCCCCTGGGTGTGGGGTCGGTGCAAGTCGGTACCCCCCTGCCACCCCTCTCTGCCAAGCACCCAACCCTTCCTGGTGTCCCAGGGTGGTGGCACCCACACACCAACCCTTCCTGGTGTCCCAGGGTTGGGACACCCACACACCAACACTTCCCGGTGTCCCAGGGTTGGGACACCCATGCACCAACCCTCCCGGTGTCCCAGGGTTGGGACACCCATGCACCAACCCTCCCGGTGTCCCAGGGTGGTGGCACCCACGCACCAACACTTCCCGGTGTCCCAGGGTTGGAACACCCATGCACCAACCCTTCCGGTGTCCCAGGGTTGGAACACCCATGCACCAACCCTTCCGGTGTCCCAGGGTTGGGACACCCATGCACCAACCCTCCCGGTGTCCCAGGGTTGGGACACCCATGCACCAACCCTCCCGGTGTCCCAGGGTTGGGACACCCATGCACCAACCCTCCCGGTGTCCCAGGGTGGTGGCACCCACACACCAACCCATCCCGGTGTCCCAGGGTGGTGGCACCCACACACCAACCCATCCCGGTGTCCCAGGGTTGGGACACCCACACACCAACCCTTCCCGGTGTCCCAGGGTTGGGACAGCCATGCACCAACCCTTCCCGGTGTCCCAGGGTGGTGGCACCCACACACCAACATTTCCCAGTGTCCCAGGGTGGGGGCACCCACGCAGCTGCCCGCTCTCGCCAACCTCCTGCCCCTCCTTGCAGATGGCTTCTCCAGCAGCCACGATGCCATCACCGATGAGGAGCTCCTCCAGGTTTCGGAGCAGCTTTACAAGGCAGATCACAACAAAGCCCGGCCAACCGACATCGTCATCAACACCCAGTACCAGGCGTCCCCCGACGAGACAGGTGACCAGGAGGACCGCTCCCCGCAGCCGTGAGTGCGCACCAGCATCCTCAGGAGGTGGCCAAAGACCACCGTGGCAGAGATCAACCAGCCAGGCGGGGTTGCAGGGCTGGTTTTGGAGGGTTCCTCTGCCTCCCCACTGAGTGCAGGACCTGCTTTCTCCTAGGCTCTACAAATATGTCAATGAGGAGCTCTTCTCCAAACCCACCTACGCCAGCTTCATGAAGCTGCTGGACAACTACCAGAGGGAGACCGGCAGGGAGGAGGATGTGACAGCGGAGGAGCTGAGGGAGCAGGACAACTTCCTCAAAGAGGTGATGAAAACGGAGCTCATGAAGAAACTCTTCGCCTTCCTCCACAAAAAAAGTGAGTTTGGACCAGGGATAACGGGGTCCCGGGGTGTTGGGGACCCAACTGGAAAGCTCTGGATGTGTGGGAGGATGGGGGCCTGGACCAGGGATAACGGGGTCCCGGGGTGTTGGGGACCCAACTGGAAAGCTCTGGATGTGTGGGAGGATGGGGACCTGGACCAGGGATAACGGGGTCCCGGGGTGTTGGGGACCCAACTGGAAAGCTCTGGATGTGTGGGAGGAGGGGGACCTGGAGCAGGCTGGTCTAGCAGAAGGTGTCCCTGCCCACGGCAGGGGGTCGGAACTGGATGGTCCCTTCCAAACCAATCTGTGATGCAGACTGGAGGAGCACAGGAAGGGGCTCTCCAGAGCTGCCAGGACACGGGGGGACTGAGCAGGGCAAAGCTCAGATGTTCCTGAGGGAAAGAACCCTCTAAAGATGAGGAGAGCCCTGGCTCTGCCACTCCCAGTGCTCCCAGCCGGGGACACGGGTCCCACCTCTCCGTGCCACCTTGCCTGCAGATCGCTACGGCTCCGAGCAGGAGTTCATCGCTGATTTGAAGGAGATGTGGTTCGGCCTCTACTCCAGAGGAGACGGCAAGCAGGACTCCAGCGGCTTCGAGCACGTCTTCTCAGGTAGAGCCCGTACCGGTGCGACGGGGGATGTTGGGCAGTGCCAGGCTGGACGCTCACCCCAAGGTCTCGCTTGTGTTTAGGAGAGGTGAAAAAGGGGAAAGTGTCTGGATTTCACAACTGGATTCGCTTCTACCTCCTGGAAAAGAAAGGCATCGTCAACTACTTCAGCCACAACTTCAACGGGCCGGTGAGCGACCCCGCGGGGGCTGAGCCCCAACTTGCCACAACCCAAAGGGGGCAAATGGGAAGCACTGGAGATGCTCCCCCTGCCACATCCCCTCTGCCCCCCTTTGTGGAGCCTGGGAGGGTGGGAAGGTCCAGGAAAGACAACTCGGTGTGCGCTCGCAGCCCAGAAATCCCAACATAGCCTGGGCTGCATCGAAAGAAGCGCGGTCAGCAGGACAAGGGAGGGGGTTCTGCCCCCCTGCTCTGCTCTGGGCAGCCCCCACCTGGAGCCCTGGGTCCAGCTCTGGGATCCCCAACGCAAGGAGGAGATGGAGCTGTTGGAGCGGGGCCAGAGGAGGCCATGGAGATGATCCAAGGGCTGGAGAACCTCTGGACAGGCTGGGAGAGCTGGGGGTGTTGAGCGTGGAGAGGAGAAGGTTCTGGGGGGACCTCAGAGCAGCTCCCAGTGCTGAAAGGGCTCCAGGAAAGCTGGGGAGGGGCTTTTTCCAAGTGATAGGGTGGAGGGGGAATGGCTTTAAATTGGAAGGGAGAAAATTTAGATAAGGTATTAGAAGGAAATTCTTCACGCTGAGGGTGGGGAGGCCCAGGTTGCCCAGAGCAGCAGTGGCTGCCTCATCCCTGGAGGTGCCCAAGGCCAGGTTGGATGGGACTTGGAGCCCCCTGACCCAGTGGGAGGGGTCCCTGCCCATGGGATTGGAACTGAATGGGCTTGGAGGTCCCTTCCAACTCAAGCCATCCCATGGTTCCACGAACAAGGGCTCCCAAACCACAAGCAAGAGATTTGTGGTGGGGTTGCTCTGTCTGGTGGCGCCTCAAACCAGCTGCAATCTGCTCAGGAGGACCTCAGATCTGGTGTGAGGGTGCCTGGCTTCGTAAGTAGATGGGATTTGCTTGAATTCCCTGCCCTGCTGCACCTGGAGCCAAGGATCTGACCCTTGACCCCCCCTTTCCCTAGTGGGACTCCTACCCGGACGTGCTGGGGCTGCAGTTCAGCTGGGATGGCTTTTACAAAGAGGTGGGCTCTGCCTTCATCGGCTCCAGCCCCGAGTTTGAGTTTGGCCTTTACACGCTGTGCTTCATCGCGCGGCCTGGGAGGGCGTAAGTACTGTACCTGTCCGTCCCTCTGTCTGTCTGTCCTTGGAGCCAGCAGTGCCCTCCTGAGCCCCATCAGCAGCTGGGTGGGTCCTTGAGCCCAACGCAGCTCTGGGGCATCAGGGTGGGGAGGGATGGGGATGGAGCAGGGCTGGTGTGGGGTCACGGAGAGCATCCTGGAGGTGCAACTGTGGGGCTCAGGATGGAGAAGGAGGAGTGTGGGGACACAAAGAGCATCCTGGAGATGTGAGTGTGGGGCTCAGGATGGAGAAGGAGGAGTGTGGGGACACAAAGAGCACCTTGGAGATGTGATTGTGGGGCTCAGGAAGGAGCAGGGCTACAACACAAACTCTGTGCCTGCAGATGCCACCTGAGCCTGGGTGGCTACAGCCTCAGTATCCAGACCTACACCTGGACCAAGTCCACCTACGGCAATGGCAAGAAGTACATCGCCACCGCCTACGTGATCTCATCCTGAGGTTGGGAGAAGGGGGGGGTCACTACAGCCCCACATGAGGACTCTGGGCACGACCGATCCTGCTGTGGGAGACAGATGGTTGTGCTGAAGGACCAGCACAGGGTTCCAGATGGAGCTGGGCAGGACGGGGTGGCTGTGCCCTGCGTGGAGGCAGCCAGAGGATGGAGGTAGCGAGGGGATGGAGGCAGCAGCCTCACCACCCCCCAGTCCCAACGAGTGTGGTGGTCACTGGTCACGGCAGAAGAGCGGAGGGAAGGGAAGGACTTGCAGAAGAAGGTGAAACCCCCGAGTGAAATAAATCTTGACCCTGGATGGAGATGTCTTTATTTCCTTGGTGCAGGAGCTCCGGCCTGCCAGCCCACCAGCAGCTCCCACCACTTCTGCGTGAGGGCCAAGGCAGGTACTGGCCCAGCGTGGGTGTTGGGGTCCCCCAGGACCACACCCAGGCCATGGGGTGCAGCAGGATGGGCTGTAGCTCCTCAGTAAGGCTGATGCAGTGGGGACAGGGAGCAAACCGGTGCCTGTGGTGATGATCCCACCTCCAGTCCAGGAACCCTGCTCAGGGTGGGGAGCAGGTGGGGTGGGCGGCAGCATTCCATGCTCTCATGAGACCCCACCTGGAGCCCTGGGTCCAGATCTGGGATCCCCAACGGAAGGAGGAGATGGAGCTGTTGGAGCGGGGCCAGAGGAGGCCACGGAGATGATCCAAGGGCTGGAGAACCTCTGGCCAGGCTGGGAGAGCTGGGGGTGTTGAGCCTGGAGAGGAGAAGGCTCTGGGGGACCTCAGAGCAGCTCCCAGTGCTGAAAGGGCTCCAGGAAAGCTGGGGAGGGGCTTTTTCCAAGGGTTTGGAGTGATGGGATGAGGGGGAACAGCTTTGAGTCAGGAGGGGGGAGACCGAGATTGGACATCAGGGAGAAATTCTTCACACTGAGGGTGGTGGCCCAGGTTGCCCAGAGCAGCGGTGGCTGCCCCATCCCTGGAGGTGCCCAAGGCCAGGTTGGATGGGGCTTGGAGCCCCCTGACCCAGTGGGAGGGGTCCCTGCCCATGGGATTGGAACTGGCTGGGCTTTGAGGTCCCTTCCAACCCAACCCAATCCATCCCAGGAGCCTGTGACGGTCCCGCTGCCCCAGGGACTCTGGATTTGTCCCCCAGAGCGCGGTGCTGGGAAAAGCACCTGGAGTCCTGAGCAGCTCCAGCTCTGGGTGTGAGTTTGGGGGGGACCTCCGGGGATCGGCAGCCCCTGAGGAGGCCACAGCTGGGTGAGGATGGAGCACGCGCTTCCTGCAGCCCCGAATTTCTTCACGATGGTCCCCTGGGAGACGCTGCCTCTGGGACCTTCTCTTCTCCAGTCTGAACAACCCCAACTCTCTCAGCCCCAGGATGACCCCCCACCACCACCATTCACTCCCCCCATCAGAGCTCCGGGGGGGTCCAGGGAAACGATGCCCCACGCTCAGGAGATGACAAAGACCCCTGCAAACCCCATTTCAGCCCTACTCGAGCTCCTCCAAGACAAAGGGGGACCCCAGAATCCCCCCAGACTCAGCTTTCTTTCCACTTTAACCCCCCTCAGATCTGGGTGGGCAGAGGGCAGGAGAGCAACCAGCTCTGCTCACACACACACACACACACCCCTTCTTCCCTGCACCCCCCAGTTTGCAGGGCAGCCCCATCCCCGTCTGACGTTTCCAGTCCCACCCAAAACCTCCCCCGAGGCAAAGGGGACCTCAAAATCCCCCCCAAACTCAGCTTTCTTTCCACCTTAACCCCCCCAGATCTGGGTGGGCAGAGGGCAGGAGAACCACCAGCTCTGCTTGGCCCCCCCTTTCTGCTTCCAGATGCCCCCCCCAACACACACCCACCTCTGTTTGCAGGGCAGGCAGCAGCCCTGCTCCCAGGGTGGGGATGCTCCACAGCAGCTCCCAGGCAGGAGCAGGAGATTTGAGCTGCCTGACAGATGGCGGCTGCAACAGTTCCTGGGGAAGGGTTGGGAGTCCCCACACCATCTGCCAGGGGTCACAGGTGACCCCCAAACCCCGCTGGCAGGGGAGGGAGGGAGGGGGTGGGGATGCCAGAGCTTGATTTATAGAAAGGCACTGGGAAACTGGGGAAGGGGTGGTTTGGGGGGGACCCAGGATGGGTGCAGGTTGGCTCCTCACCCTTCCCAGCAGCGTGGGCATCGCTCCTCTCCCACACCCCAGAGCTGGGGTGCAGCAGGGGTTGATTGTAGGGAGCCATGGAGGGGGTTAAACTGTGGGTTCAAGCACTGTGGGGCAGCTTGGTGCCCTGGCCAGGCTGGCAGAGTCTCTCGGGCAGAGCCTGGCTGTGGGATGAGGATGCCCAAGCACCTTCATCCTTGCTGGAGCCCATCCTGAAGGTTTGCACCAGTGCTAATCGAGGCGGCGGGTGGCTGCCGCTCGCAGCAGGGCTGCCCTGGCACAGGACCCAGTTCCTCCTCCTGGTTCTGCATCCCTCAGCACCCTCCCATTCCTGCCCACCTCACCACCAGCCTCCTTGATGCCAAACATCTCCATCCAGGAGGACCCTGGTGTGCCCAGGCGTCGCAGGCATTGTGCCAGGCCCGTGCCCACGTGTCCCTTGCACCCAGGGCTGGGAAAGTGCTAATCCAGCACCCATTTCTGGGGTGAATCGAGGGAAAACCTCATGGGGAAAGGTCACCCACCTTGCCGTGGTGGTGGGTGCAGCACTGGGCACCGCCCAGAGCTTGGAGATGCTCAGGTGATGCTGGGGAGCTGCTCTGCACCTTGTCCCCACCCAGAAGAAACCCCTCTGGTTGCCCCAAGCCGCGACGGAGCAAGGTGGTACTTTTGGGGGCATCTGCTGGTCTGCTGGAGCCCCTGCCCGCAGCAGTCCAAGCTGTAGGATGCGAGGCAGCTCCATGCCAGGAGGCTCCAGGTCACTCCCAGGTGGAGCAAAGGAAAGCCAGCAGGGCTCCCGTACCCCAACACCCCCAGCACCCTCTGAACCATCAACCCCCCTACACCTGAAGGACCCCCTGGAGCCAGCAGGTCCCTTTGTGTCCTCCTTCCCTCGGGTCCATCCGAGCTCTCCTCAGCCAAGGGGAGCAGCAGGATGGGACCCTCCAGCTTCACCCCAAGTGTCGGGAACTCCGACAAAACCAACGGAGGAGAAAGACACGAGGGCAGGAGAGGAGGGGCAGGTGTCAGCAAGCTGCCTCCAGCCATCTGTTGCCAGCTCGGGGACTCTGGGTGTCCCCCCCGTCCCCCCCCAGCTCTCTGCCTGATGGGGACAACGTTGGCTCTCGAGGGGGGGGGACACGTTGCGTGGTCGCATCCCCCACCTGAGCGCGTTGGGGGCTTTCGGAGGGGGCTCAGGGGGGACCCTGGGTGCCTTCGGCGCAGCTGAGCTCGTGAGGAGGCTCGGGCGAGCGTTGCCTCCTATTCCATGGGTGGAGGGGGGGGGGGGCCCTCGGGACCCCCAAAACAGTGTGGCCAGAGGTGCCCCCTCCTTGCACAGGGGAGGGGTGGGTGCAGCACCTGCTGCAAACCAGGGCTTGGGTTCCTCCACTTGAGCTGGAGGATCAGGTCCAAAAACCTCCAGGCAGCAGCATTTTGGCCCTGCAGTGGGGTTACTCCTGATTTACACCAATATTGGAGCAACACCACTTTGGCCCTGCAGTGGGGATACTCCTGATTTACACCAATATTGGAGCAACACCACTTTGGCCCTGCAGAGGGGTTACTCCTGATTTACACCAATATCGGAGTAGCACCGCCTTGGCCCTGCAGTGGGATTACTCCTGATTTACACCAATATGAGGCCAACCAGCCCCAGGCACAGCTCTCTGGGTTTGATCTTGGCCCGCTGGCACATCCCTGGGGTCCTGGGACACATCCCTAGGGATTGCCGACCCAGGCTCCTCTGGAGAGGCTGCTGGAGGCCAGGTGGGACACCCCAAACCTCTCCCAGGACACCTGGGACTCACACCTGTGTGTGCCTGAGTCACAGAGTTGTGGCGCAGAACCACCTGGTTGGAAAAGACCTTTGGGATCATCAAGTCCCACCAGGTCCACTGCTAAACCAGCCCTGAGAAACTCATCCACCCGTCTTCTCAACCCCTCCGGGGATGGGGGCTCCACCACCTCCCTGAGTGCTCCCAGGACCCTCTCAGTGAAGGAATCTTTCCTGATGTCCCATCTGACCCTGCCCTGGTGCGACCTGAGGTCACTCCCTCTCGTCCCCTCGCTGTCACCTGGGAGCAGAGCCCAGCACTCACCTCCCCACCCCCTCCTTTCAGGCAGTTGTGGGCAGTGATGAGGTCCCCCCTCAGCCTCCTCTTCTCCACCTCAACCCCCCCCCCCCCCCAGGTCCCTCGGCACCCCTGTTCTCCAGCCCCTTCCCCAGCTCTGCTCCCTTCTCCGGTCCCTTCTCCAACCCCTCAAGGTCCTCCTTGTCCTGAGGGGCCCAAAACTGAACCCAAGATTTGAGGTGTGACCTCAGTTCCCCTCTCCCTGGCCAGGGTGAAGCTGCCCTGGGTGGGGGGGAAGCAGGAGAGGACACACACACACACACACCCCGCCCATGGTTTGAAGGAGATGCTGACAACTCCAGGTCCTGGATGGAGGGATGCTCTGGCACCAGCAGCTCCTCCGCTGGGTCTCACCTTCTTCTCCCCCTTGGAAACTGCTGGGCTTTCTGCAGAGATGACTCCAGGCTTTCTCCTGGCACAAACCACCCCAGCCCAGTGCCCTGGGTACCCCTACCAGCCGTTACAACTGTTACAACCACCACCCTGGCTACACCCCCCCCCCCCCCTCCCCACCTCCCTCAACCTCCTGGCCATTAGAGCTGTTGCAAAGTGAGGCCGAAGAGGGTTACGGCTCCATCTGAGCCCCCGCAAGGCAAAGCCTTCTGCGTTACATCCTAATCCGAGGGGCCTTGGGGACCGCGACTCTAAGTGGAGGCTCCCTAATCCCTTCCCGTAAACGATACGGCGCTAACTACCCCGATGGGACTCCGGCCACATCTGGTAGGAGATGCTGCCGGGAGTGCCCGGCGATACCTTTTGCTAAGAGGATGAGGATGCAGAGGGGAATACGCTAAACCATTTATGCCCTGGGCACTATATTTTTTTCATCCGCCGCGACCAGATGTCGGGGCTGGCAGGACCTTCCTTCGCCCTCCAAGGAAAGAAACGCGACTCCTGGAAATCTCTCGCTAGAATGTAAGTTCAGCGCGTTTCATTTTCGTTCTAAAAACCTGGCCGAGGAATTTCTCTGCCTGCAGGTAGGAGGTAAAAAAAAAAAGGTCCCTCCGAGCGTCCTCCCGCTGCAACGCCGGGGAGGAAGAGTTTGTATAAAAATGAGCGCGTGATCCGTCTGAGTTGGCTTTGGTTGGTGGTTTTTTAAAGAAGACCCTTCCTCTACCTTGCTTTTTCCTTAATTAAAGCTCCCCTAGGAGATGTCCCTTTGTTCTCCACGGGACCTTGGGAAAGTTGGTGGTTTTCTGGCTTCAGAGGAATCTCTGAGGATTTGGGGAATCTCCAGCTGGATGTCCGAGCTCAGCCCTCAGCTTGCTCCCGCATCCTGGGCAGCATCGTCGCTCGCAGGAGAAGCAAAGTTGGGTTCCTACAAAAAAAGTCCAGTGTGGATACGACCGCCTCCCTTTGCCCAGGGTTCGGTTCTTTAAGAGGGCACAGAAAAGCCCCCCGAGGATGAACCCCGTGCTCTGCCCCATCCCCTGCGTGGCTCGACGCGATGCTCAGCTGTTCAGGGAGGGAGGTGTCCTGTGCATGGGAAACTCTGAGGTGGCTCAGAACCCTCTGTCCCAGCCTTGAGCACGAGTTAGCTGAGAAAATGACCCCAAATGACCCAAAACGACCCAAAACGACCCAACCTGTGCTTGCATGGAGGGTTCACATGCAACCGGTTGGAAGGGACCCCAGGGAATGGTTCCCCTTCTCACCAGGGATGCAGCAGAGAGGGTTTGAGTCCTGCTGTGGCCGCGGGGTTGGTACGGTAAATCAGCCTTTTATAGTGATTCACCCTGAGGGTGAAAGCGATGGGGGAGAGCAGAGGCCCCCCCAAACCCACCGAGCAGCCAGGGAGGGGGCACAGGGCAGCACTGGGTGAGGGTCCATCCCCAGAGCCAGCGGGGCCACGAGCCACCGTGGCCGTTAGCCCATACGGCCACGTGAGTGGTGGCTTCAGGGGAGGATCGGCACGTGCCGGCGTCCTGGCCCGTGTTGGGGTGGCAGAGACACCCCACCCCCCTCCACTGGCGCTGCCACACCGAGATGCTCGGTTAAGGCACTGGTGGCCCAATCCAGAGCTGGTGCCCCCATCTCTCCCACCCCAGGGATGCGCTTCCTGTCCTCAAAGACCATCGGGGAAATGGAGGACCACAAGGTTAGGGCATTGATGCTCCAATCCAGAGTTGGTCCCCGCATCCCTCCCACAAGGCTCCCATCCCAGGGATGCCCTTCCTATCCTCAAAGATCACCAGGAAAACCAAGACCTGATCCCACTGGATCAGAGCGCTCCAGACCAGGGGCGATGCCCCCATCTCCAAGGATGCTCTTCCTATGATCAATCAAAGACCACCGGGGGAAACCAGGACCACAACGTTTCACCTGGGCGCTCCAACACGCCACAGAGCAGAGGGTGGGGGCACGGCAAGGACCACGTATCCACCGCCCATGATGCCTTCAACCCCGGCCGTGGCACAGGGAACGCATAGGGATGCCCGTGCTGCCGGACCACAGCTGGGTGCGGCCGTTGGAGAACCAAGCCAAGGTCGCTTCCGTTGCCCCCGGCTTCAACCAACGGCCAGGAGCCCCCTCTGCACCTTTCTCCTGCTCCCTGCGGGGACGCGGAGCAGCCAACTGTTCCCCACCGAGGCTGGCGGAGCTGCAGCCCAAGCTAATCCAATCCATCAGGGGGGTAATGAGCTATGAAAGTGCGGATTCAATTAAGGGGGATTGCGACGGAAGGCAGAGCCCGGCGGCAGACGGAGAAAGGAGCCCCGCTCGCCTCTGAAAGGGTCCATCTGTGCCGTCGTGTCCCGTCTTTGTGCTCCCTGAAAGAGCCAGGACTGCACAAAAGCAGCCGCGTCCCTGGCGCTGAACAAGGGTCCAACGATCCCAGCAGCCCTGGGAGGAGGGGGGTGGGAAACTGAGGCACTGAGCGGTTAAGGGAGCAGCTTATGGCACCCATGGCAGGGTTTGGAGGGCAAAAGCGTGTGCCCAGCTCTGCCAGTGCTGGTTGCAACCTTGAATCATAGAATCCTGAGGTTGGAAGAGACCTCTGAGATCATCGAGTCCAACCGTGCCTGTCTCCCCACTAAACCCTGTCCCTAAGGAACTCATCCACCCATTTTTAAACCCCTCCAGGGATGGCGACTCCACCCCCTCCCTGGGCAGCTGTGCCCATCCCTGACCACCCTTTCAGGGAAGAAACTCTTCCCAATGTCCGGTCTGAACCTCCCCTGGCACAACTTGCGGCCGTTTCCTCTCGTCCCATCGCTGTCACCTGCGAGAAGAGCCCAGCACCCACCTCACAGCCTCCTTCCAGGTGGTTGTGGACAGGGATGGGGTCTCCTCTCAGCCTCCCCTTCTCCAGGCTGAACAACCCCAACACCCTTGGTTGTAGTTGATCTAATTTGGGTTTGTGAGTTGGGTGGGGGTCGTACAGGGCTGTTGGTCCAGGAGGGCTTCCAAGAGCCCAACGTGGCCGCTTGCTCGGGGCAAGGAGAGGACAGCGGGGCTGTGGGAGGCAGGATGAGCCCCAAGCTTTGGGTCAGTGCTTGGGGCTGGTCCAGGTGCCACCAGCCCAGCCCATCACCCTGGGGAGCTCCACGCTTTCCTGGGCAGGTGACATCGCCATCCCTGGAGGTGTTTAAAAGGCAGGTAGATGAGTTTCTGAGGGATGTGGTTTAGTAGGTGGACAGGTATGGCTGGACTCGATCTCAGAGGTCTTTTCCAACCGGATGAGTCAATGATTCCATGATCTCAAATGTCCTGCCCGGCCTCCAGAGCCAATGTTGGCATCTCACGGGCACGTGGCCAAATCCAGAGAGCTTAATCCTTAGCAGAATCTTGTCTTGAGTCTCTACGCGGGTCGAGAGAGAACCTCAGGGCTCAGTGGGGTCCGTGCCTCAGTTTCCCCTTCCAGGCATGGCTGGAGGAGGTGACAGCCCAGGGTCTTCAGCACCTGCCTGCCCTTGGCTCACGGCTCTGGAACTGCTCCCCCTGCATCGTTTAGGCTGAAAAAAATACCCACCCCCCCCCACCCCCCCGAAGCCTCTTCGTCTGAGAGGCTCCCGCCTGATTACAACTTGGGAGGGATTGGGCGGGGGACGAGTTGATAGACGGGATTATTCCTGTACAAATTCTGATTAAAGCGTCCCCAAACCCTCCTGCCACAAGATTAAGCCGAGCTCTAATCTCGCCCGAGCAGCAAGACTTCGTCAATAACTCCCAATCTCTCCGCTGTTAGTTTATCTGCTGGGGATTAAGCCGGGAGGTTCCTGAACTTGTATTATAATATAAAAACGCTGCCCACCCCCTGTGTGTGTGCCCGGTGCCAGGCAGCTGCCACCTCCCACATCTCAGCCAGCGATGGGGCTGAGAAAACTCCCCGTGCCACCCAGATCCTGGGATGGGTTGGGTTGGAAGGGGCCTCCAAACCCATTCAGTTCCAATCCCATGGGCAGGGACCCCTCCCACCGGGTCAGGGGGCTCCAAGCCCCATCCAACCTGGCCTTGGGCACCTCCAGGGATGGGGCAGCCACCGCTGCTCTGGGCAACCTGGGCCACCACCCTCAGCGTGAAGAATTTCTTCCCAGTGTCCAATCTCAGTCTCCCCCCTCCCAACTCAAAGCTGTTTCCCCTCGTCCCATCACTCCAAACCCTTGGAAAAAGCCCCTCCCCAGCTTTCCTGGAGCCCTTTCAGCACTGGGAGCTGCTCTGAGGTCTCCCTGGAGCCTTCTCTTCTCCAGGCTCAACAGCAGGAGGACACAACAGCACCTTTGGGAGCCAGGAGGACCCACAACAGTATCTTTTGAGCCAGCACACTCCCTGGACCCCATGGCAGGGTGGGGATGGAGAAGGCTGGGAGAGCCAGGATTGCTCTCCGAGGGCAGGGATGCTCCGACGCTGGCCGAGCCTGGACCGAGCAGATGCCGGGGCAGCGTCCCCCCTAATCCCCTGGACCGGTCCCCGCTGCGTAAACACTCTGTACAGCTTTGCAAACAGATTGAAGCGCGGCTGATCTGGAGCGCGGCAAAGAGCTTAGGGGCTCGGTGGAGCCGGCGCTGGGATTTGAGTGAATTACCCAGCCCACACAGTCAGGAGGCCCCAGAGGAGCCCCAGAGACGGGCAGCCTGGTCCCATCTCCACCAGGCTGGATGTGGGAAGGGGACCTTGCCCTCCTCTGGGTGCAGGGGGTGCAGTGGGGTGGTGGGGTGGGCGAAGGATCACCGGTTGGGTGAGGTGAAGCCTTTGGAAGCTCAAAGGACACCACGGGTCAGGATGTTCAGAGAATCCTGGGATGGGTTGGGTTGGAAGGGACCTCAAAACCCAGCCAGTGCCACCCCCTGCCATGGGCAGGGACCCCTCCCACTGGGTCAGGGGGCTCCAAGCCCCATCCAACCTGGCCTTGGGCACCTCCAGGGATGGGGCAGCCACTACTGCTCTGGGCACCCTGGGCCACCACCCTCAGTGTGAAGAATTTATCCCTGATGTCCAATCTCAGTCTCCCCCCTCCCAACTCAAAGCCGTTCCCCCTCGTCCCATCACTCCAGATCCTTGGAGAAAGGCCCTCCTCAGCTTTCCTGGAGCCCTTTCAGCACTGGGAGCTGCTCTGAGGTCTCCCCAGAGCCTTCTCCTCCCCAGGGTGAACAACCCCAACTCTCCCAGCCTGTCCAGAGGTTCTCCAGCCCTTGGATCATCTCCGTGGCCTCCTCTGGCCCCGCTCCAACAGCTCCATCTCCTCCTTCCGTTGGGGATCCCAGAGCTGGACCCAGGGCTCCAGGTGGGGTCTCCCCAGGGTGGAGCAGAGGAGCAGAACTGTGTTGCTTTTGATGCAGCCCAGTCAAGGCTGACCAAGCTCTTCCCATGGTTCTCCAGCCCCACAACACATCCAGGGGGATCCATCCGTGCTGCAACGTTGCCCAGTCCCACGCTCCAAGGACCTGGGTGGCCGGAGCTGCACAAACGCCACTCGAGGACTTGGTGGGAAGCTGGGTGGATGGACTGGAGGATCCTGGATGATGCAGGGTGGGGAGAAACCATGCTGAGGAGTCACCCACCTGCACAACCGCCGTGTCCAGGAGCAACAGCCCGGACTCAGCGGAAGAGGTTGATCCTGAAGGCTGCAAACACAAATGATGGGTTGGTTTGCAACAAAAGCCCGAGGACCAGGGCTTTGCACGAGCCCTCGATGCCCGGTGGGTGCAGACGAGCTGTGTCCTGGCTCATCCCAGTTTCCCCAGGATTAAGCGTGGTGCCACCACGTTGATCCTCTTGGGACCGCGCGTGGCTCCTCTCCCAGCAGCCCACACTAATCAGCAAGAAAGTTAGTTGCCAAAATCTGATGTCCCCAAGGGGGGGGGGGAAAGACGATTAACTCAAGAATCAACAGTCTGACATTTCAGCTTAGTGGGAAAATCCTCATGGTTTCCCAAGCTGGGCACATTAGGAGCTCAGTGGCTCACGGCGTTATCAGATTACAAACAATATCAGAATTACAGCTTTTAAATCTGGGGTTTAAAAAGACTTAGCAAATTATACAGCTCCGGGCGCTCCCACCCCGCTGCGGAAACCGGGGCGACTTGGGAACCAGGACCCTCGGAGCAAAGGGTTGCTCCCAACTGTGGCTTTTCCAGGGATGCCACCACCAGTGAGCAAGCCAGGTGGTGCTGGACACCCTGCCTGCTGCTGTGGGAATGTCCTGTATGGGCTGAGGGGCAAAGAATCCCTGCCTTGGGGTGTCCTCCACCTGCCCAGGGAAGGATGGTGGAGGAGGTTGGTCCTAGTTCTGGTGATCGTCCTTCACCTTGCAGACTTCCCAGCTGGATTTCTCCTTCCAGTATCCTTTAAAGGAGAGACCTGGTTTCCAGCAGCTCCTCCAAGGATGGTGCTGGTTGCTGGGATGCCAAGCAGGGGTTGGAAGGGTTGCTTTGCCACCCACGTGGGCTTGGATGGAGACCTTGGTGGAGTTAAAGCAGAGCTTCTCCAGCCTCCCTTGGAGCCCCCTGACCCAGTGGGAGGGCTCCCTGCCCATGGCAGGGGGTGGCACTGGGTGGGCTTTGAGGTCCCTTCCAACCCAACCCATCCCAGGATTCTCTGATACTGTTTCCTCACCAGGGTCCAGCTGTGCCCTCACACACCCACCCACACACACACACACACGGGGGGGGGGGGGGGGGTGGGCAGCATTTGCCCCAGCCTGGCACGGCTCCCTGCCCTCTTGGCACAGGCTGGGGGTGCTGGAAGAGGATGATTCCCCTGCTGTCGGGCTCCCAGGCGCCCGGGGGACCTGGCATGGAGTAGAGCTTGGCCACCGGCCAGCGAGCGAAGGGCTGGGGAGAAGGAGGGGGGACTCAGGGACACAGCTGGACCCTGGGCACCAGCGGGCAGCCAGCCCTTGTCCTCACGCCGCTGTGCCCGGAGCATCGTTTTGGCAGGGGGGGTGGGGTGTGACGCTGCCATCGGGTGCGTGTGTGCACACATGGGTGTGGATTTGTGGGCACATTTGTGTGCACAGCCTTGGGTAGGCAGCCCAGAGCTGTGCAGGAGGGTTGTGAGTCTAGGTGTGCGTGCACAGGTGTTGTACCTGCGTGTTCGCGCACCTGTGTGCGCGCGTGTGTAAGAGTCGGCGTGTTTTCGATGCGTGTGTGCGTGTATTTGTTGGGTGCACACACCGGGGTCTCCCTGCTTCCACAGGCTGCAATAAACCCCGACCAGGTAGGTACATTCCCAGGTAGGTGCATCCCCAGGTAGGTGCATCTCTAGGTAGGTGCATCCCCAGGTAGGTGAATTTCCAAGTAGTTGCATCTTTAGGTAAGTGGATCTCCAGGTAAGTGTATCTCTAGATAGGTGCATCCCCAGGTAGGTGCATCCCTGGGTAGGTGCATCCCTGGGTAGATGCGTCTCCGGGTAGATGCGTCTCCAGGTAGATGCATCCCCAGGTAAGTGCATCCCCAGGTAGGTGCATCTCTAGGTAGGTGCATCTCCAGGTAAGTGAATTTCCAGGTAGATGCATTTCCAGGTAAGTGCATCCCCAGGTAGGTGCATCCCTAGGTAGTTACATCTCTAGGTAGGTGCATCTCCAGGTAGGTGCATGCCCAGGTAAGTTGACCCCAGCCCACTCCCCGCAGCAGATGGTCTCAGCCTGCTCGAGGGCCACACGAGGTCCCCTCTCCTGCCTCACCTCACGCCTCCTGCTCCCCTCAGCCCCGGCCCCGCAGCGTCTCCCCCAGCCCTTGGCAGCGCGGCTGCAGCTGCGGGTGCCCCCAGAGAGCCCCCCGCTCTCGCCTGGCATGGGGCAGCCACGTGCCTGGCACAGCTTGCGGGGACCAAGATCCCACCGGGGCCGCGGCAGCAGCCGGCGCGTGGGGCTGGGGGACGGCGAGGCGCTGAGCTGTGCGAGGACACGTGGAACGGGGGGTCCCCACGCGGGGGGGGGGGGGGGCCGTGGGGAGAAGAAGCCTCCAGAGCAGCCAGAAGCTGCAGCGCAGCTGGGAAGTGGGGACGCGTGGGTCACGCGTGACCCTGCTCTCGGCGCAGGCAGGACGCGTCCCGGTGTCTCTGCACGGTCACGGGTGCAGAGCTGAGCCACACGCGTGTGCGCTCGCACGGGGACGTCTCCATGGGTGGGTTCACGCAGAGCTCATGGGAGTTTGGGCACACGCAGACCTGCACGGGACTGCACATGTGGTATCTGTGTGTGCACGCTTGTACGGGCACATCCATGTAGGTGCACACGCGTGTGTGTGTCTCTGTGTGTGATATCTCTGTGTGCCCGCTTGTACGGGCACATCCATGTAGGTGCACACACGTGTGTGAGTCTGTGCATGCGTGTTCATGCCTGTACAGGCACATCCAAATAGGTGCACACGCGTGTGCATGTCTGGGGCACCGTGTGTGTCATGACGTGCACGCCTACACACGTGTGAGCGTGTGTTTGTGACGTGCATCCATGACCGTGTGGGCAGAGCATGTTCAACACCCCCACCCTTGCCCTGCAGCCAAGCTCACCAGCACCCACACACACACACCTGGAGACGACCTTCCCAAGGAGACCCTTCCAAAGAAGACCCTTCGCAAGGAGGCCCTTCCCAAGGAGACCCTTCACAAGGAGGCCCTTCCCAAGGAGCCCATTCCCATGGAGACCCTTCCCAAGGAGGCCCTTCCCATGGAGACCCTTCCCAAGAAGACGCTTCCCAAGGAGGCCCTTCCCATGGAGACTCTTCCCAAGGAGATCCTTCCTAAGAAGACCCTTCCCAAGGAGGACCTTCCCATGGAGACCCTTCCCAAGAAGACCCTTCCCAAGAAGACGCTTCCCATGGAGATCCTTCCCAAGAAGACTCTTCCCAAGGAGACCCTTCCCAAGGAGGCCCTTCCCATGGAGACCCTTCCCAAGAAGACCCTTCCCAAGGAGATCCTTCCCAAGAAGACCCTTCCCAAGAAGACCCTTCCCATGGAGACCCTTCCCAAGGAGGCCCTTCCCAAGGAGGCCCTTCCCATGGAGACACTTCCCATGGAGACCCTTCCCAAGAAGACCCTTCGCAAGGAGGCCCTTCCCAAGGAGGCCCTTCCCATGGAGACACTTCCCATGGAGACCCTTCCCAAGAAGACCCTTCCCAAGGAGGCCCTTCCCATGGAGACCCTTCCCAAGAAGACCCTTCCCATGGAGACCCTTCCCAAGAAGACCCTTCCCTTGAAGACTCTTCCCAAGGAGATCCTTCCCAAGAAGACCCTTCCCAAGGAGACCCTTCCCAAGGAGGCCCTTACCAAGGAGATCCTTCCCAAGAAGACCCTTCCCAAGGAGACCCTTCCCAAGAAGACCCTTCCCATGCCCAGCGCCGGTCCCATGGCCACCACCGGCCACCAGCAGCAGCTCAGGGATCCCAGCTGGATCCCAGCAGAGAGCGGGTCAGGTCCTCTTCTTCCCCACCCCCACCACTGCATCGAAGTCCACAGAAACCGAGACAGCAGCCAAGACCACGACTTTATTTGAGCTACAAACCCCAACTCCGCTTTCTTTTACAAACGGAATAAACGTTTCGCTCTCGGTACAAAAGGGAAGGAAGCCCCGGAACCCACGGGGCTGAGCGGGGACCTCAAATCATCTCCCAATTCCCAACTCTACACAAAACCGGGAGGTTTGGCCGGTGGGACATCAAAAATAGTCACCTGGATTCTCTTGCCACCCAAAATAGTTGCATAGCCTTTCAAAATTATTGCTAATATCGAAACACAACACGAGTCGGGAGCCGCCCAAAAGCCAAGGAACGGTGGCCTTCAAGACGTCGTTGGACATTAAATATGTGACATCCATCCCCCCCCCCCCCGATGATCTCAAAGATCTTTTCCAACCTTGGGATAAGGTGAAATAATTGGTTCCATCGCCGGAAAATAGGGGCAGGGAGTAAATAAATTAAATAAATAATGGCTAATAAATAAATCCTGGAGCAATAATAATAATAATAATAATAATAATAATAATAATAATAAAGCCACACGTCTCCACAAAGCTAACTCCAACGAAGGGCTTGGAGGGCAACGGGGAAACGAGGAGGGGATTTAGCACGTCCCACGTTTTACGGAAAATGGAAGGGAAATAAATTAGACACACAACCCCCTCCCCTCCCCCCCCCCCTCCAGTAATTAATAAATAAAAGAGGAAATTAAGACACGCTTCTTTTGGCCGGATGTCGTCAGGACATGGGTCGTGATAAATAACGCTACGAACCGTTAGGAAGACGTGGCCCTCAAGGGTTGAGGTGGGAGTTCCTCTTCCAACCGGGATATTTGTGCTCGGAAAGCTCCAAGGTCCCGTAAGGAAGTTTTGAGCATCTCGTGCTGGTTGGAGGTCACAGGCGAGGTCTGAGGTTTGGAAGAGGACGGGCAGCGCGGTGAAAGGACCGTCAAGGAGAAGCTCGGAGCTTGGCTGGACCGTGCCGTCCCTGGGAGATACGGTGGCAGCAAAGATAAGGTTCTCCCACTCCGTTGGGTGGAAAGCTTCAAGGAAGGGAAACCATGGTGAGATCATTCCCATCTCTGCCAGCTTCTCCGACGGTGGCTGGACCGGGAGAACCAGAGCGCGTGGAAGGGTGCAGGAGGGGCTCGTCTCCACCTGATGTGAGACCAAGGTGTGCCCACCCACCACCACCCCAAGGAGGGTGGAAAAGGAGCCTTGCCTTGGCAATGGACAATCCCCAAGTGCTGGAGTGCGTTCAGGCAGAAAGTCCTGCAGGGTGAAGCCACCACCTTCATGAGCATCTCTGGGGGAGGAGGAACGGGAGGCGACGGCTCAGCTTTCGGAGGTGGCTGCTCAGAGTTCAGCTGTCAGGAAGGGTCCACGTGGCTCGTGGGGACAGCTCGGACATCAACGAGGTGGCACCAGTGCAGTTGGGAGAGGACAGGAGGGCCAGCTGAACCTTCCTCGGCGACGTCCTGCAGAGATGCTCACAAGTCCCTCGCCCCGTAGCAGCGATCTCCTCGCTCCAGTTGTGTCCGTTCCTAAAAACCTGCCCCACGACGCGGCCGAACTTCTCTCTGCGTCAAGAATTTGGGTTGCTACTCGTTGAAGAGCGCGTTGAGCTGGGGCCCGGCCACGTGGTGGGGGTAGGACTCGTAGCTCACGTCTATGGGGATCTCGTAGCGGGGCACCGTGTTTTGGAAGTGAGAGGCGTGTCCATGGGCTCCTGCCAGGTTGACCGAGGGGTAGTGGGCCATGAAGGTGTAGGATTTATCCAGGTCTGGAGACCCATCTTGCTTCAAGGAGAAGTTCCCGCTGATGCTCAGCGGTGGCGTCAGGGGACCCTCGTAGGGGGGAGTGGCGCAGTCAGAGGGGTGGTTTCCAAAGGAAGCATCCACCAAGCTCTTGAAGGACGGAGGCTTTAAGTGCAGCAGATGTGTCTCCATGGTGCCGTAGGGTGGGCTTGGGAGCCCCGGTGACTGGTAGGTGAACGAGTGGCTGGATATGGCCGATTCACACACCGGGGACTTCTCTTCGTGCTTCTCCAAGAACAAGGTCTGGGGGCCCAGCTGCAGACAGCCAGCCACCAGGTTGCTGGTGGGCTGGGACAAACCCTTGCAGAGCATCTCCACAAAGCTCTTCCCTTCAGGAGTCTGTCCCGTCTCCAGCACCTCCGACAGAGCCCAGATGTAGTTCCTCGCAAGCCTCAGCGTCTCAATTTTGGACAATTTCTGAGTCTTGGAGTAGCAGGGCATCACCCTCCTCAGGTTGTCAAGAGCATCGTTCAAGCCGTGCATCCTTGTGCGTTCCCGGGCGTTGGCCTTCACCCGCCGGGCCCTGAACCGCTCCAGCCTTGCCTTGGTCATTTTCTTCTTCTTTGGTCCTCTTCTCTTCGGCTTTTCCCCGTCATCCTCTTCCTCCTCTTCTTCCTCAATGCTGTCATGCTCTTCATTCAAGCCAGACAGCAACCCAAAAGGACCTTGCCTGCCGTCCTCCTCCTTCAGCTCGTCTTTGGAGCTCAGCGTTTCGTCCATCCAGGCTTGGGTGCTCACCAGCTCTGCCATCTCTTTGGGCTTGGCGTACGTCTTGGTCATCTCTGATCTCTGCAACAAAAGGAGAAGGAGGTGTTAACGAATTCCAGCAGAAGAGACGCTCAACGCGTTGAGGGCGTTAGGAACTGAGCTCAAAATCATCTTCTAGAGACATCAACCGCTTTCTGGCCACTAATGGTACCTCCAGAACCTATTTATCCACCGTCTATCTACAACAACTTCTGGTGGAGCCTCTCCATGGGATCCAGCACCTCTTTTCCAGGGCTGAAGGCTTCCAACAATTCAACTTTGCAGTTATTCCCACTCAGGAGCCCTTCTCTTCACGGCTCCGACCCCGACAGTCGCACGGGTTGCAAAACCCGAGCCTAAAGCGGAGTAAAGCTGCCTCCAGGGCTTTTCCTGCCTGAGCTCTTCTAACCCGAGCGCGTTTGCTTGAACCTTCGTTTCCCTCTGCCCTAACGAACGCGGTCGCGCCCGCACACGCGCCCGCGCTTGGGTCTCCCGTTAATCAGCCCCTCCCTCCCCAAATCCTGTCATCGTGCCTGACTCATTTAATAAAGCTTAGCATCTAAGCGGCTTTGCTGAAAGTGCGCTGCCCAAGCCCCGGCCCCACCACCCCTGCCCACCCCACGTGGAAAATCCCACTTTTAATATGCGTGATGGGGGCTTGCGGGGCTGGATTAGGGTGTTAATTGCTTCGAGCAGCCCTGGTATCCCCAGAGGACCATGTGGCCCCAATTAACTCTTCGGCAGAGCGGGAAGGGTCTTTCGGATGCCGCGGTGGGAGAAGGTGGTGAAGGACCGTCTTTGGGATGAACGGATGGGTCTGGCTGAGCTGGGATGGAGTTGGTCTCAATACTTTCCGTGGTGGGACCACAAGGTTGAACCTGTGGGGACAGCAGCCCAGCTGCTCCCACAGCCACCCAGGCTGCGCCCCGGGGGTTCCTTTCACTCCATCCTTGGGGATCCATCCCAAACGCAGCATCCCTGCCTGCCCCTCACTGCTCCTCTGCACCAGAATCCATCCCAGAAGAACACAACCAGGTTTGGAGCTCCATTCAAGTGGAGAACCCAGTGTCTTCCCCCATTCCCTGCACTCCCAAAGCCGTTTGGTTGGAAATCGAATTTGATTTTTTAGGGGGTTTGCACCCTTTCTCCAAAATCTTGAGGAAAAGTAAACCAAGAGGGAATTCGCTGATGAAGTCGCTTCGGTCGTTCCCCCGTTTCTCAAGTAAGAAGATGGTGGGAACCCACTGTGAAATAGGGAAGACTCTCCAACCCCTTATTTTGAACCATCTCCTGCAGTTCGGTGCTGGTGGCTCCATCCCATCCTTTGTCCTGCACCCCCTTACATCCCCCCCACCTCGGAGGGCACAGACCCACCCCCCAGAATGGGGTCCCACTGCTTTGACATTTCATCTCCTCCATCATCTCCACCACCTCCACCACCTCCACCACCTCCACCACCTCCATCACCTCCATCATCTCCACCACCTCCACCACCTGCATCTCCTCCACCACCTCTATCACTTCCATCTCCTTCACCACCTTCATCATTTCCATCACCTTCATCACCTCCATCACCTTCACCACCTCCATCACCTCCACCACCTCCATCACCTCCACCACCTTCATCACCTCCACCACCTCCATCACCTCCATCACCTCCATCACTTCCACCACCTCCATCATCTCCATCACCTCCATCATTTCCACCACCTCCATCATTTCCACCACCTCCACCACCTCCATCTCCTCCACCACCTCTATCACTTCCATCTCCTTCACCACCTTCATCATTTCCACCACCTCCATCACCTTCATCACCTCCATCACTTCCACCACCTCCGTCACCTTCATCACCTCCATCACCTCCATCACTTCCACCACCTTCATCACCTCCATCACCTCCATCACTTCCACCACCTCCATCATCTCCATCACCTCCATCATTTCCACCACCTCCATCATTTCCATCACCTCCACCACCTCCTCCACCTCCATCACCTCCATCACCTCCATCAGCTCCATCACCTCCACCCCCAGCAAACCCCCAGCCCCGACGTGTCTGGAGGTGTTGGACCCCCTGCCAGCCGGTGTCTGTGCCCCAGACCCCCCCAGCACGGGGGTTCCCATGGTCCCCACAGGTTCTCCTGTGGGGGCAGAGCCCTCCCCCGCCCCATCCGGAGTAACGAGGGGGCAGCGAGCGGCCACGGAGCCCCCCGTCGGAGGGGCTGCCCGGTGCCTTGGGGTGCCCCCTGGGGTCCCGATCCCCCTTACCTGGGCACCGGAGGGAGTCCCCGCTGTCACTTGCCAGGGGACATGGTGGCTCCAGCCCCGGGAGCGGCCCCGGTCCCGGTAGCTCCGCTCTCAGGCGGTTTTGAGAGCTCGGAGCTGCCGGGGGCTCCTGCCCGGTCCAGGATCCCCTCTGGCTCCGCCCACACGGGGGAGGTGGCCGAGCCCAGCTCCTCCCACCGGGCCCCACATGGCAACCCCGGGCATCCCTGGTGGGACCAGCATCGTCGGGAGGTCCCCTGGGTGGGCATCCCTGGATGGGCACACCTGGACCAGGATCCTCGGGGGGTCCCCTGGATGGGCACCCCTGGACCAGCATCCTCGGGGGGGGTCCCTGGGTGAGCATCTTTGGATGGGCACACCTGGACCAGCATTCTTGGGGGGTCCTCTGAATGGGCACCCCTGGACCAATATCCTCGGGGGGTCCCCTGGGTGGGCACCCCTGGACCAGCATCCTCGGGGGCGTCCCCTGGGTGGGCATCCCTGGATGGGCACACCTGGATGGGCACACCTGGACCAGCATCCTCGGGGGCGTCCCCTGGGTGGGCACCCCTGGACCAGCATCCTCAGGGGCATCCCCTGGGTGGGCATCCCTGGATGGGCACACCTGGACCAGCATTCTCGGGGGCGTCCCCTGGGTGGGCATCCCTGGATGGGCACACCTGGACCAGCATCCTCGGGGGGTCCCTGGGTGGGCATCCTTGGATGGGCACCCCTGGACCAGCATCCTCGGGGAGTCCCCTGGGTGGGCATCCTTGGATGGGCACCCCTGGACCAGCATCCTCGGGGAGTCCCCTGGGTGGGCACCCCTGGATGGGCACCCCTTGATGGACATCCCTGGACCAGTGCCCTTGGAAAAACACCCTGTGATTAACACCCTGGGATGGGCACCCCTGGATGGGGACCCCTAAATGGGCATCCCTGGATGAGCATCCCTAGATGGGCACCCCTTCATCTATGGGCATCTATGGATGGGGACCCCTGGATGGGCACCCATGGATGGGCATCCTTGGACCCGTCTGCTCGGAAGAGCATTTTAGGATGAACACCTTTGGGATGGGCATCCCTAGATGAACACCCCTCAATGGGCACCCCTAGACGGGCACCCCGGATGAGCATCACTACACGGACATTCCTAGACTGGCACTCATGGATGGGCAACCCTGTGTTGGGACCCTCGAATGCACATTCCTAGATGGGCACTCATGGGTGGGCACCCCTAGATGAGCCACCCCTGTGTGGGCACCTCCAGGTGGGCACCCCAGGGAGTCCCCATCCGACTGGGAACGGGCCGAGGTGCCCGTGACACGGGGCTGCTGGGCTCTCAGCCTCAGGTGTCACCACCACCCACTCCTCACCTTGGCCAGGTGCTGCCACGGTGCTGCAGGTGTTGGGGACACCCAGGGGAGGCAGGGGTGGGGGTGGGGGTGGGCAGGCGGTGGGTGCCACTGGCTCCAACCCAGGTGCTGGGGGTGGGCACAGGGGGCCGTTACTGGGAGCACTAATGAGGGAGCAAAGGGGGATTAATTAGCGGCGGGGCCGGCCAGAAGGGGCCCGGCTGAGCTCAGACAAGAGAAGGGGCCCCAACCAGCAAGAGGGGGCGATGGATAAAGACACACCCCCCCCCCATTAATTGAGACGTGCGTTATGGGTCCCCTCTTGGACCTGGAGCTCGGCTTCTCCAACCATGGGAGGCTTCAACCACCTGGTCCTGCTGGGAGTGGGGCTGGAATCAGGTTTGAGGTGGGGGGGGGCACCTCAACATCATCTCCCCCTACTTCCAGCTCCATCCATACTCCGGTCCCAGCACCATCGCGTGGCCTCGAGATGCCCCGGCGGAGATTTAGGTTGGATATTGGGAAGAAATTCCTCACCGGAAGGGTTGTCCAAGCATTGGAAGAGGTTGCCCGGGGGAGGGGTGGGGGTGGGGGTGGGGGGTTGAGTGCCCATCCCTGGGAGGACTTTAAAGATGGAGAAGATGTTGTTCTTGATCTTAAAGGCTTGGATCCATGGTTGGACTTGAGGATGGTAAAGACCTTTTCCAACCGCAAGCGCCCTACGTTGGCCGCGTGGGAGCCTCCCCGCACGCGCCAGACCCTCGGCGTTGGTTTCCAGCGCATGCAACCCCAACCCCCCCCCCCCCCCCCCCCCCCCCGGCTTTGGCAGCCTGGGATTACAGGGAATCCTAATTAATTCATTAGTGGATTCATGGCTTCCTTCCCAGCGCCAGGCCGGGACTCGGAGCCGGGCGAGCGGGAACAGATTGCGGCCAATAAATCTGCCTGTTGCCACATCGCGCCCGGCGCGGCGACGGCTTCGTCCCCTCCCTGACAGATGGCTCCAACAGGTCCAGGCACCCACACAAAGGGCTCGGTGGGCGCCTGGGGCAGAAGGGGGGGGGGGGGAGGTGGGGGGCCCGTGGCAAACCCACCTCACCCCACCCCCCACTCCACCTCCTCAGGATCCACCACTGGGTTCGGGGTAGCAGGAGGGACCCCCGGGGTGGTGGGGAGGGGGGTGCATTGTCTGCAGCCCCCGCCGCCTTTCAGGGCCCCTCCACGTGCCGCTCGCTAATCCCATTGTGGTGGGACTTGGCATCTGTTGGGGTTATGGTGGATCTGGTCCCACACACCCCTCCCCACCCCCACCCCTCCAACTCCTCCCCCCGGGAACGCTCTCGCAAGATGTTCAACCTTCCTGCTCCCCCGGGTTGGGGATGGGCATCCCAACCCCATGGATGGGCATCACAGCCCCAGGGTGGGGACCTCAGCCCATGGATGGGCATCACAACCCATGGATGGGGACCACAGCCTCAGGATGGGCATCACAACCCATGGATGGGGACCTCAGCCCATGGATGGGCATCACAACCCCAGGATGGGGACCACAGCCCCAAGATGGGCATCACAGCCTGTGGATGGGCACCTCAGCCCCAGGGATGCTCCCCCTTGATGCTCCAACCTGGGATGCTCCAGCTCAGTGCTCCATCCTGGAATGTTCCACCTTGATGTTCCACCTCAACGCTCCACTTTGGAATGCCCCGCCTTGATGCTGAATCCTGAGAAGCTCCACCTTGATGGTGCTCCACCCTGGGATGCCCCACCTTGATGCTCCACCCTGGGATGCCCCACCTTGACGATGTTCCACCTGGAAAGGGATGAAGCCACCACTCAGGTCCCAAACCTGAGCGTACAAGGGCCAAATTTGAGGGATGACGAGTGGAGAAACTCATCCAACCCCCATCCCCGTGTCCCACCAGCACCTCCAGCCGCCGTTTCCTACCCCAGAGTTCCTCTCCATCCCCTGATCCCCTCGGCAGCCCCTGGAAGGGCCAGTAATTGCCAGAGTAAATATTGTGCGAGGCGAGCGATGCCCGCTGCCCCCGCGCCCGGGCTGGAATTCCTGGGCCTGTGCGGAACCGTAATTACCGCGTATTAACGGGGTCTCATTTAATCCCGGCAGCTGCGCCAGGGCTGCCTCATTTGCATAACACTGGGGAATGCAATTAAAAAGAAATCAGGGGTTGGGGGGCCCGGTGGGGCGGCGGGGGCTGCGGCCAACGAGCGTTGACCCGTGTTTGTCAATTTGAGCCATGGTGGCACCGGGGGGAGGTGACAAAGGGGCTCCGTCCCTGGGGTTCCCCAGTAGGTTGAGTTTTGGGGGAAGTTCTCAAGTCCCACGATCACCATCCTGGTGGTCCAGCCCTTGGCTCCATTCTGAGGTGGAGCATCCCAGGTGGAGCATCCTCAAGGTGGAGCATCCTCAAGGTGGAGCATCCCAAGTGGAGCATCCTCAAGGTGGAGCATCCCAGGGTTGAGCATCAAGGTGGAGCATCCCAGGTGGAGCATCCCAGGTGGAGCATCCTCAAGGTGGAGCATCCCAGGGTTGAGCATCAAAGTGGTTCATCCCAGATGGAGCATCCCAGGTGGAGCATCCCAGATGGAGCATCCCAGGTGGAGCATCCTCAAGGTGGAGCATCCTCAAGGTGGAGCATCTCAGGCTGCACCCTGATGGCTTTTGGGGCTTCGGAAGGGACACAGCAGGGTCTGGGGACACTCTGAGGGGCCAGCCACATCCCCTAGCCCTCGCTGTAGCTCTCCTCCTGTCCCCCAGCCACCTCCTGCCCCCCAAAACCCCCAGGTGTGGGACACCAGGTGTGTCCCGATGCTAAGGGATGCTCTGGAGATGGACAGGGCTGAGCTTCTCACATGGTTCCCTGCCTCAGTTTCCCCTGCCCAGCAAGGATTCAGGCAGGGTTGGGATGCTGGAGGACCCAGGTGGACCAGGAAGACCAGATGGGCTCAAACACCCCCAGAGAGCAGGAAGGAAGGGCCACAACCTCAGTGTCCCCCAGGACCAAGCCCCCCGTTCGGCACAGGAGCCGTTCCCAGCGTGACTGCTGGGCTCCTGGCAGCTCGCAGGGCACAGCGGCTGCGGGCACAGCTGGGAAAGCCAAGGCTCACTCCCAGTCGCCTCCAGCCTGGCAGAGCTGGCAGCGATGCCCAGGCATCCTCCTCCTGAGAGAAGAGCTGGGGACATCCTGAAGGTGGGGGATGCTGGGAATGGTCCTTGTTTGGGGGGGGGTGGGGGTGGCATCTCCATCACACAGAGGGGACAGCGAGTGCCACCTCAGCCCTGCTGCAGCCTGGTGTGACCCAACTCAGCACCAGAGCTCATGAAGCCAGGATGTCCCCATGGCTCGGTGGGGACCCCATTGCCAGTGCCCTCTGGAAAGGAGAGGGGTGCAATGCCCAGCATCCTCTCCAAAAACAAAGAGGGGGCGGGGGCACCAGGGCAGGGAGAGACCCCCTTTGCCCAGCCCTGCTCTGTTAGGAACCCCCTGAGGCTCAGCCCCCAGGAGGAGCTTCTCCTGCTGGGGGTGGGGGCACACCATGAATGTGGGTGCTGAGGAGCAGAATCCAACCCTCCATATGCCAGTTCCCCTGCCCCACGCACACCCGTGCCAGGGCAGGGTCCTGGGGTCCCCACGCTGAGCACAGCAAGGGTGGCACAGCCACTCCTGGCACAGAGCAACCCCCTAAAATTAGGGGTGCAGGCGAAGCACCTCGACCCGGGTGCGGGTGTCTGGGATGAGCTGTTGGCTGTGGTCCCCAACCCCTGCTTTGCCTCTCAGCGAAGGCTTCCAGGTTGGGGTTGCTGGGCACACCTGGGCTCAGGTGGCATCTGCTCGTGGTCCGGGGCTGATCATGGTCTGGGGGCTCCTCATGGTCTGGGGGCTCCTCGTGGTCTGGGGGCTTCTCGTGGTCTGGGGGCTCCTCGTGGTCTGGGGTCTTCTCATGGTCCAGGGGTTTCTCATGGTCTGGGGGCTTCTTGTGGTCTGGGGGCTCCTCGTGGTCTGGGGGTGCCGGGGGTCCCTCTCCATCCTCTCCCCCCCCCCCCCCCCCCCCCAAGCAGCCCTGGACGAGCCCAGGCTTTGCAGCTCCTGCAGGAAGAGCCCCAAAGTGTCCCAGGTTGGGGACAGTGACACACCCACCCCCCCCAGGGCTGGGCACCCCCCCGGGCAAGGTGGCACCCAACCCCACGCGTGTGCCAGGGTGCAGAGCCACGAAGTGAGCTGGGGGAGCTCTGGTTGAGCATCCCCGGGTGGGAGCTGACACCTGCTGGTAAGAAACCTCAGCAGCTGCCAGGGCTCGGGGGGTGCCCAGCATCCTGCTCGGGGTGCCCAGCGTCCTTCTTGGGGTGCCCAGCATCCTGCTCGGGGTGCCCAGCGTCACCGCAGATCTGAGGAGTGAGACTCGTGCCCGTGCAGAGGTCCTCGAGCAAAGCTGTGTGTCCTCTGCCACCTGGGCATGGAGGTGGCACTGTCACAGGGCTGGGGGACCAGGACAGGGGGTGCAGCACAGCCCTGGGGGGCACAGGGTGGTTGGGGGGGGGGCAGGACAAGGGGTACAGCACAGCCCTGGGGGCACAGGGTGGTTTTGGGGGGGCAGAACAAGGGGTACAACACAGCCCTAGGGGGCACAGGGTGGGTTTGGGGGGGGCAAGGCACAGCCCTGGGGGGCACAGGGTGGTTTGGGGGGAGCAGGACACAGCCCTGGGGGGCACAGGGTGGGTTTGGGGGGGGCAAGGCACAGCCCTGGGGGGCACAGGGTGGTTTGGGGGGGCAGGGCACAGCCCTGGGGGCACAGGGTGGTTTGGGGGGGCAGGACATGGGGTACAACACAGCCCTGGGGGGCACAGGGTGGTTTGGGGGGGCAGGACATGGGGTGCAACACAGCCCTGGGGGGGCACAGGGCGGTTTGGGGGGGCAGGATGTGGAGGTTTCTGCTGGCCTCCTGCTCCGTGCCAGGCTCTGCACGAGGCGGAGGCGGAGGGAGCGAGGCCTTGGCACAGGCGGTGGCACTGCTGCCTGGCCGGCCACCACGGGCCCCAGATGTTGAGCTGCGGGCACAACTTTGCCCAGAGCCTCCGTCTCTGCCCGTTTGGCACCGTCCTCGTCCAGCTGCCACCCCCCACCCCCCCCCCCATCCACCCCTCCGGCTCCTCAGCCAGATTCCACACACAGCACCCCACCCCCCCCTTTGCCCTGGCATCCCTGGACCATCCCTTGGGATGAGGGGCAGCCAGGAGCTGCTGTGGCACCTGGTCCAGCTTGGCCCTCACCCAGGTGTGGAGATGTTCCTGCATCCCTGGGGGGGGGCTGAGCATCCCTAGGGCGAGAGGAGCCCGGGCACCTCCGTGGGCATCGGGATCATGGAAATGCAGCCAAGAGGTGACTTTGTTGGAGGGGGACGTCAAGCAGGGGCACAGCAGAGGGTTCCCCATGTGTGGGGGTCCTCGGGTCTGGCTGATGGTGCCAGCTGCGTCGGTGCCAGGTGCCCGCGTGGGCTCCAAACCCAACCCCAAAGCCGCGGGTGCTCCTGAGGGCACCAGGACAGGAGGTGATGTCCTTGGTGTGTCCTGATGCCACCTGACTGCACCTCCAAAGGGGGCCGAGCACGGCGTCCTCTGCCAGCTGGCACCACGTCCGTGCCCACCCCGGTGCCCGTCGATGCTCCTGAGCTGGAAGGAAAGATGTGCTGGAGCGTCAGAGCTCTGGGACGGAGGTTGGACCCCAGCTCTGGTGCCCCCAGTCCAGGTATTGGGGGGGTGGGGACCCCATAGTCTTTTGGGGTGCTGACACCCACCCTGCAGCCCCGAGCATCCTCGCTCAGTGACCCTAGTCCAGTTTCTGGGGGTCCCCACACTCTCTTGGGGTGCTGACACCCCCCTGCTGCCCTAAACATCCTCCCTCAGAGGATCCAGTTACTGGGGGGACCCCATAGTCTTTTGGGGGTGCTGACACCCCCCCTGCTGCCCCGAGCATCCTCCCTCAGTGCCCCCAGACAAGTTTCTGGGGACCCCGCACTCTCTTGGGGTGCTGACACCCCCCCTGCTGCCCCGAACATCCTCACTCAAAGAATTCAGTTACTGGGGGGACCCCACACTAATTTGGGGTGCTGACACCCACTCTGCAGCTCCAAGAATCCTTCCCCCCCAGTGCAGTTACTGGGGGGACCCCATAGTCTATTGGGGTGCTGACACCCCCCTGCTGCCCTAAACATCCTCCCTCAGAGGATCCAGTTACTGGGGGGACCCCATAGTCTTTTGGGATGCTGACACCCCCCCTGCTGCCCCGAGCATCCTTGCTCAGAGGATCCAGTTACTGGGGGGACCCCACATTAATTTGGGGTGCTGACACCCACTCTGCAGCTCCAAGAATCCTTCCCCCCCAGTGCAGTTACTGGGGGGACCCCATAGTCTTTTGGGGTGCTGACACCCCTGCTGCTGCCCCAAGAATCCTCCCCTCCAAGTCCAGTTACTGGGGGGACCCACACTATTTCGGGGTGCTGACACCCTCCCTGCAGCCCCGAGCATCCTTGCTCAGAGAATCCAGTTACTGGGGGACCCCCACACTCTTTCGGGGTGCTGACACCCCCCCTGCTGCCCCAAACACCCTCACTGCAAGGATTTACTCAGAGCAATCTCGGGGTGAGGAGCTGCCAGGAATAACTTGTGCCACCTCCCTGGGGGGGCCCCCCCCACTCCCCACCCCCCACCCCCTCCCCCACCCCCAGCTTTCAACATCCCTGCAGTCTTTTTTCCTGGCTGAAAAAAAAAAAAGCCCCAAAGCCCCAAAAAGCCCAAGTTTGGGGTTGTTGGGGGGGGGGATTTTTGGGGGGGGGTTTAAAGCTGAGATTTCTCCCCTGCCCTGGGAAGCGGGAGGTGGCAGCTGAGGTTGGCACTGCCTAAATTTATCCACCCCCACCCTTGCCAGCTTGGAGGTGGACTTTTGCGCACCTCCCCCCCCACCCCCCCACCCCCCCACCCCCCAAAATATTGATTCCCAAAAAAATCTGCCAGAGATGCCAGGAGGGAGGTGGAGGTGAGACCTGAGCAGCAGCACCAACCCCTGTGCCCAGCTGGAGGGAGAGCTGCCAGGGGAGAGGAGGAGGTGCCAGGATGGTGCTGGGTTATTCCCAGGAGGAATATTTTTTGGGGGGGGGGGGGGGATAAAAACCACTCATTTAGGGCACCCCAGCAACAACCGGGTTTTATCCATCCCCTAAACCCACGAAACCCTTCTTACTGGTGTCCCAAACTGGAAACCAGTAAGGTGTGGCGAAGCAGCGCGCCTTGGTTTAGGCGTGGATTTTGGGGGGTGGGGGGGTGGGAAAGGAGAAGGGGGGGGGGGGTGTTTCCAACTCAAAGCCCTTCTCAAGTCTTGTCCCACCACTTCGGAAAGATGTGGAGCTTCTCCCTCCCCCAGTCCCTGGGAAGATCACCCGCTTCCCACGGAGCTGCCAGCATCATCCTCGTTGCCATGGCAACCAGGCAGCATCTCCCCCCCCCCCCTCCCGCCTCCCTCAGAGGGTGTCAGAGCTGCAAAATCCAACACCTCAACCCCCACAGAACCTCTGGGTGGGGGGTGGGGGGTGGGGAAGAGGGCACAGCTGTGCTTTGGACGTAAGGATGTGGCCAGGGTGGTCCTCAGCCTGGCACAGGGACACCCTGAGGGCGACAACACCCTCACCCCCCACCACCCAAGGGGTTATTGGTCACCCCCCTCGTGATGAACAAAGAGAAAGAGGTGAAAGCCCCGAGACCCAAGGAGACCCAGGAGATGCTGGATGTGCCAGGGGTGGGCAGCACGTCCCATGCTCCTGCCCACCCGGTGGCACCTCATGGTGGCACCCAGAGCTCCAGGACAGCCCAGAGCGTCCCCATGCTCCTGCCCACCCGGTGGCACCTCATGGTGGCACCCAGAGCTCCAGGACAGCCCAGAGCGTCCCCATGCTCCTGCCCACCCAGTGGCACCTCATGGTGGCACCCAGAGCTCCAGGACAGCCCAGAGCGTCCCCATGCTCCTGCCCACCCGGTGGCACCTCATGGTGGCACCCAGAGCTCCAGGACAGCCCAGAGCGTCCCCATGCTCCTGCCCACCCGGTGGCACCTCATGGTGGCACCCAGAGCTCCAGGACAGCCCAGAGTGTCCCCATGCTCCTGCCACCCGGTGGCACCTCATGGTGGCACCCAGAGCTCCAGGACAGCCCAAGATAGTCCCCATGCTCCTGCCCACCCAGTGGCACCTCATGGTGGCACCCAGAGGTCTGGGACAGCCCAAGATAGTCCCCATGCTCCTGCCCACCCAGTGGCACCTCATGGTGGCACCCAGAGCTTCGGGATGGCCCAGAGCGTCCCATGCTCCTGCCCACCCGGTGGCACCTCATGGTGGCACCCAGAGCTCCTCATCCCTGCACCAGAAGTGGGCACCACCTTGGGGACCCCAAGAGAGGCCCGTGCTGCCCTGAGGTGGCAGGAGCTGGTTGGCAAGGGGGTGGGCAGAGCACGAAGGACAGAGGTCCCAGCACCCAACTGGAGGGCAGAGAAGTCTTTTGGGTTGGGCTCGGGGGGGTCTTGGCACGACGGGCTCAAACCCCACAGCTGGGCACAGCTGGGCACAGCTGGATCCAGTTGAGCCCCCCCAGCAGGGTGGTCTCCGTGCTGGGTAAGACCTGGCACCACCATGCTTGGGGGGAGGGGTGGGGTGGTGGTTCCTGGGGCTCCCCTGGCACCGGTTCCCCACCCAACTGGGTCCTGCCAGGGACATTCCAGCTGGCAGCTGGGTCACCCCCTGGGCACGGCTGGGCTGGGTTTCAGACCCTCCTGGCACGAGTTACGGGCAAACAGGGATCAGGACAAGGGGGGGGCAGCAATTAGGGGGGTGCTTTATTGGTGGCTTTGGTCTGGAGCGGTGGGAGAGCCATGGCATGAGCTGGGTGCCAACCGGGCATCAGGGTGCTTGTGCAGAGCCAGGGATGCTTGGAAGGAGGAGAGGGACCCATCCTGCTCCTTGGGAGGGTGCTGGGGGGGGGGGAAACCGGTTGTGGGTCCCCCACTGCTTCCAAAGGTGCCCCGAGTCAGCTCGCCCAGCTGGCTCCGGGTGGGCAGCCTGGCACGGGGGGGTGCGAAGGTCCCTGGTGCGGTGGGATCAGGGGAGGGCTGGGGGCATAGTGAGGTCGGGGGGGGAGGGAGGGGTCTGGGGGGGTGGTAAGGTGGTCTGGGGGGTGGCAGGGTGGTCTGGGGGGTGATTTGGGGGGTGCCAGGGTGGTGTGGAGGGTGCAGGGTGGTTTAGGGGGTGGCAGGGTGGTCTGGGGGTGGTTTGGGGGGTGGCAGGGTGGTCTGGGGGGTGGTCTGGGGGGTGGCAAGATGGTCTGGGGGGTGGTTTGAGGGGTGCCAGGGTGGTTTAGGGGTGGCAGGGTGGGTTGGAGGGTGGGGGGCAGTCTGAGGGGTGGTTTGGGGGGTGGCAGGGTGGGTTGGTGAGTGCCAGGGTGGTCTGGGGGGTGGCAGGGTGGTCTGGGGGGTGGTTTGGGGGGTGGTCTGGGGGGTGGCAGGGTGGTCTGGGGGATGGCAGGATGGTCTGGGGGGTGGTTTGGGGGGTGCCAGGGTGGTTTAGGGGGTGGCAGGGTGGTTTGGGGGGTGGGGGGGCAGTCTGAGGGGTGGTTTGGGGGGTGGCAGGGTGGTCTGGGGGGTGGTTTGGGGGGTGCCAGGGTGGTCTGGGGAGTGGTTTGGGGGGTGCCAGGGTGGTGTGGGAGGGTTGAGTGAGATGTTTGGATGCTCAGTGCTCAGAGCAGGAGCAGAGAAGGAGCTGGGCACAGTCCTGGGCAGCCATGGGAGGAGGGGGGGGGGGGTTCCCAGTGCCCCTAGAAGAGCACCCTCTCACCCCCCCACCCCCCACCCGCACCCCCACCCCCCTCCCGTGTCCCCAACGCTCCCCTAGGAAGGAGGGCACTCACTGCTCGGGTCACCTGGAAGGAGAGAAAACACCCAAAGAGGTGAGACCTGGCACAGTGCCACCACCCCCAGCCCCACGGGGAGCACCCTCCACGCTGCCCCCCCCCCGTGGGCACCCACTCTGGGTGCCCCCCCCTCCCCCCCCCTTGGTTCCCCTTTGCCCGCTCACCCAACCAGGTTCTTGCTCAGCCCCTGGAGCAACTGGTTGAGGACATCGATGAGGAAGGCCAGGAGTCCTCGGTCAACCTCGTCGATCACTTCACCACCTGCAGGAGGAGATGCGGGGGGGGGGGAGGGGACGACACCCCAGCACCCCACGGTGCCACCAGGAGTGCCTCGTCCCCTCTGCGGTGCCACCCACCCAACCAGTGGTTCCTCACCCCTGCCAAGGTCACCAGACCCTTCCCTTGGGTTTGCAGGGAGTTGGGGCTGCTCAGATCCCAGGGGGGGGTTGGGGGTGGGGGGGTAACCCATGAGCTTCCCCCCCCTCGTCCTAGGTGGGGGGAGAGGGAGGCAGGAGCATCCTCTGCTCTGGGGGGGGGAGAGAGGGAGGCAGGAGCATCCTCTGCCCTGGGGGGGGGAGAGAGGGAGGCAGGAGCATCCTCTGCCCTGGGGGGGGGGCAGAGAGGGAGGCAGGAGCATCCTCTGCTCTGGGGGGGGAGAGAGGGGAGGCAGGAGCATCCTCTGCTCTGGGGGGGGGAGAGAGGGAGGCAGGAGCATCCTCTGCTCTGGGGGGAGGGGGAGAGAGGGAGGCAGGAGCATCCTCTGCCCTGGGGGGGGGGAGAGAGGGAGGCAGGAGCATCCTCTGCCCTGGGGGGGGGGCAGAGAGGGAGGCAGGAGCATCCTCTGCTCTGGGGGGGGGAGAGAGGGAGGCAGGAGCATCCTCTGCTCTGGGGGGAGGGGGAGAGAGGGAGGCAGGAGCATCCTCTGCTCTGGGGGGGGGAGAGAGGAGGCAGGAGCATCCTCTGCTCTGGGGGGAGGGGGAGAGAGGGAGGCAGGAGCATCCTCTGCTCTGGGGGGGGGGGAGAGAGGGAGGCAGGAGCATCCTCTGCCCTGGGGGGGGGGCAGAGAGGGAGGCAGGATCATCCTCCCCCACCACGAACAACCCCACCTTCAGAAGAAGACAATAAAACCCCAAAGATTTGCTGTTCTCTGGAGGGGCTTTTTTTTGAGGGGGGGGGGTCCCAGCGCAGCCACCAGCCCCCCTGGCTGAGCAGGATTCACCCGCGTGGCCCCCAGACTCACGGAGGGGTGCGGGAGGGGTCCCATCCAGAGGCACTGCAGGAGGAAGAGACACAGCATCACCCACCTCCACAGGGTGCTGGGACCCCCCCATTGCACCCAGGTCACACCCCACCCCCCACCCACCCAACCCCCACCTTCCAACCAGCCCTTGAACACAGGCTCCTGGGAAAGCCTCACCCCTCCTCCTGCAACCTCACCGGTGCCACCCTGGTGCCACCCCGGTGCCACCCCATATCGCTGCCACCCCGGTGCCACCCCGGTGCCACCCCGCATCGCTGCCAACTCACCGCCAGCAGCCAGGGTGCAGGCGAGCCCTGCCAGCAGCAGGATGAGCCACAGCTTCATGGTCTTGGAGGATCTGGGACAAGAACCCAACCAGGTGCCACCCAGGGATGAGCCGAGCCCGGGCTTTGCTCCTTATGAAGGCAGCTGGCACCAACTGGCCCAGCTGGGAGGGCTCAGGGGGGCGCCTGGGATTTTCCAGGTGTGGGAAGATGCCAGCGCTGGGCACTCAGCCAGGGGCAGGATTAGGCTGGATTAGCCCTGCAACCCCTCCGGGCAGCTCAGTCAGCCCCGATGCCAACCCTGAGAGCACCCAAACCGGCCCCAATGCCACCCCTCTGTGTGCCAACCAAAAGTCCTCAAAGCCCCAACAGCTCCTGGAGCCCCCTGGCTCCCACTTCCCACCATCCCCGTGCCCTCCACACCACCCCCATGCCCTCCACACCATCCCAGTGCCCCCCACATCATCCCAGTGTCCTCCACACCATCCCAGTGCCCCCCACACCACCCCAGTGCCCTCCACACCATCCCAGTGCCCCCACACCACCCCAGTGCCCTCCATGGTCCCTGAGTGAACAGTTTCCAAGGGCCTGGAGTGATGGGACGAGGGGGAATGGCTTTGGTCGGGAGGGGGAGACTGAGATTGGACATCAGGGAGAAATTCTTCACACTCAGGGTGGTGGCCCAGGGTGCCCAGAGCAGCGGTGGCTGCCCCATCCCTGGAGGTGCCCAAGGCCAGTTGGATGGGGCTTGGAGCCCCCTGATCCAGTGGGAGGGGTCCCTGCCCATGGCAGGGGTTGGCACTGGATGGGCTTGATGCCCTTTCCAACCCAACCCATCCCATTAACCCATGATTCCATGATTCTATGGGAGGTGATGCCCACCCTGACGCAGTGGGAGGTGTCCCTGCCCATGGGGTTGGTATTGGATGGGTTTCGAGGTCCCTTCCAACCCAAACGAAGGTGTCCCTGCCATGGCAGGGAGTTGGAACTGGATGGGCTTTGAGGCTCCTTCCAACTCCAACCATTCCATGATTTCCACGATGAGCGATCCTGCTCAGCAAACAAACCTCACCCAGGGCGTACGGGAGCTCTCCACGTGTGCCAGGCAGGGAGGAAGCGTGATGCCAGCACAGCTCGGCTCCACAGCCCCTGCGTCAGCATCGCGCGGCGGCCGACGCGCGTGGAGCAGCCAAGCGTGACCCACGGCGGTGCCAACGCAGACAGCGCTGACGGCACCGCCGAGAGGGATTCGCCTGGGCGGTTTCAGCCCTGCAGGCTGAAAAAGCTTGAGGTGAAGCTTGTTGGAAGCATCAAGAGCAGCTCCCGGGGTTGGCAGGGTGGGGGATGTGCAGCGGGAGATGCTCCAGTGGCTGCATCCTGGCTGGGGATGGAGATGGGGTGGTGCGTGGGGGTGGGTGGCAAACCCATACCCGGGCTCCTGGCAGCACCCCTGCCACCCCCCTGCTCGTGGTCCTGTGGGAAGGTGCTCCCACAGCTTGGCCACATCGTCCCTGCAGCCCTCGGGGGAGCAGGGGGTGCAGGGAGAGGACGAGGGGGATGGGTTTGAGCTGCAAGAGGGGAGATTGAGGTGAGATCTTGGGGAGAAATGTTCTCCTGTGAGAGTGGTGGCCCAGGTTGTCCAGAGCAGTGGTGGCTGCCCCATCCCTGGAGGTGCCCAAGGCCAGGTTGGATGGGGCTTGGAGCCCCCTGACCCAGTGGGAGGGGTCCCTGCCCATGGAAGGGGGTTGGCACTGGCTGGGCTTTGAGATCCCTTCCAACCCAACCTGTTCCATGATGCCCATCACCACCAGCACCATCGCTGGTGCCACCATCGTTCTCATCACCGTTACCATCACCATCACCACGTTCCATCGCAATCTCCATCCCGGAGGTGCCAAGGCCAGGTTGGATGGGGCTTGGAGCCCCCTGACCCAGTGGGAGGGGTCCCTGCCCATGGAAGGGGGTTGGCACTGGGTGGGCTTGGAGGTCCCTTCCACCCCAACCCATTCCAGGATTCCATGAAATGCCCCGAGCTCCTTCTGCCTCGGGTTGGGAGGTTTTGGTCACCACATTGAAACGCTCAGGTCTTTAATTTTCAGTTAACCCTGCAAGATCACGTTGTCCCTGCTCTGGTGGGGTCTCGGGGGTTGCACGGCCTTTTTCGAGAGCCCAGAGCTCAGAGAAGAGGACTTTTCCCTCTTTGCACCCCAAAATCCCTGGTCCCAGGCAGAGCCTTCACTGCTCTCTTGGCTCCGGAGATGGGATTAAATCCTTGGTATTTTCCACTCCTTTCTCCTCCCAGTGCCCGAGGGAGGATTTGTGCCACAAGACTCAGCTTCTCAAGGCACCCCATTCATTCCTGGTGGGAAGAGGAGAACTTCAGAGCACCCAGCTCTGCCTTGGGGTGGGATTTCAAGACACCCGGATGCACCACGAGGAGCCAAAAATCCCCCAAGGAGGAGGAAGAGGTTGCAGCAGGGATTCTGGCTCGGAGAGACAACACCCGGCACGGGAGGCTGGGGAGCTCGAGAGGAACTTCACTTGGATGCCCTACCATGCCCCAAGTCCTCCGTCCCACCAGGTTAATTCATCACCGGCCCTGAAAGCCCCAGCTCTGGTCCCAGGAGCAACGAGAGCTTCAACGTTTGCACCAAATCCGATGAAGGTGCAGCTCCCCTTTCGCTGGGGTTGACAGAGAAGATTGGGGGGAGATGCCACGCTGTGCCCCCAGCCCCGTCCCCATCACCAACGTGGTTCCCAGTGGTTCCTCCCTTCAGTGCGCTGGTTTCCAGCTGGATGCTCCACCAAGGCTTTCTCAGGAGGCTTCGGACAGCCCCATTCCAGGGGCTGTGGAGGGTTTGTCTTCTCAGATTGAGCCAGAGCTGGGCAGCACCAGGGCACTGGGAAGGTGCCAGGAGGTCCCTCTGTGGCCTGCGAGCCCCCACAGCTTGCAGGAGCATCCTGGAGAGCATCCAAGGAGAAGGACAAAGCACAACTTGGGTCGCCCAAACCAGCACGAAGCGGTCCCGGCAGGTTGGGATCATCGCTTTCCAGGAGAAGGATGGGCTGTGGGAGCCAACCTTGGTGGGGGCTAATCCAGGATAATCCCATCTTTGACCGCTCTCCAGGGGGAAGCCCTGGGGTTTGTTTATCTCCCAAGAGTTTCCTTTTCCAGTAACCCCAGACCTGATGCCCTGGGGCTGCTCCCAACCTTCTCCTCAGCACGAAGCACCCAAGAACAGAGGGTTTGGACCATCACTGGTCTGGGACCATCACCCGGTTTGGGACCATCACCGGGTCTGGGACCACCACCAGGTTTGGGACCATCATCAGGTTTGGGACCATCACCAGGTTTGGGACCACCACCGGGTCTGGGACCATCACCGGGTTTGGGACCATCACCGGGTCTGGGACCACCACCGGGTCTGGGACCATCACCAGGTTGGGACCATCACCGGGTCTGGGACCACCACCGGTTTGGGACCATCATCAGGTTTGGGACCATCACCAGGTTTGGGACCACCACCGGGTCTGGGACCATCACCCGGTTTGGGACCATCACCGGGTCTGGGACCACCACCGGGTCTGGGACCATCACCAGGTTTGGGACCACCACCGGGTCTGGGACCACCACTGGGTCTGGGACCATCACCGGGTCTGGGACCACCACCGGGTCTGGGACCATCACCAGGTTTGGGACCACCACCGGTCTGGACCACCGACGGCCACCGGGTCTGGGACCATCGCCGGGTCTGGGACCATCACCAGGTTTGGGACCACCACCGGGTCTGGGACCACCACCGGGTCTGGGACCATCACCGGGTCTGGGACCATCACCCGGTTTGGGACCATCACCCGGTTTGGGACCACCACCGGGTTTGGGACCATCACCGGGTCTGGGACCACCACCGGGTTTGGGACCATCACCAGGTTTGGGACCATCACCGGGTCTGGGACCACCACCGGGTCTGGGACCATCACCCTGGTGGGCAGCCAGGATGGGCACCTGGCCAGGAGGTGATTGCTCCTTCCTGAGGTTGCAGGGCTCTGGCTTGGGCTTCCCTGTGACCTCTCCCCACCCCCTGGAGCGACAGGAGCAGAACAGGACCCCGAATCTGCAGTTTGGGGTCACTTTGGTGTGAGCTGGGGTGCCCAGTCAGCACCCACCACCTTCCACTGTCCATGCTTGGCACCCGTGGGGCAAAAGCCACCACCAAGGCTGTCCCTGCCCTGCCCGGGCGCGCGGTGGCAGCGGCGCAGGACGGGTTAAGGAGCAGCCAGTGTGGAGCCAACCCTTCTTCTCAGTGTGGTTTCCTCTTGATGCCCAGATCTCTGGGAGGGGAAGAACCACGTGCCAGCGAGATAAGGTGGCAGGAAGACGACGAAGAAGCCTGGAGCCATGAAGAACCCCGATAAGGAACCAGAAGGGACGCTCGACGGGGAAGAAGGAGAAGCCCAAAAGCTCCTGAGCAGCACCCACTGCTCCCGTCCCACCTCAACCAGGTCCCCAAACACCACCGTGAGCCCCACGTGGAGCAGAGGTGGAGAGCAGGAGACCCCCCCACCCCCACCCTCCCAGGGTGCCTTGGTGGCACCTCCTCTGTCCCCAGTGAAGGCGCGGAGCTGCATGACCCCCCCCTCCCCCAAGGTCCCTTTTGGGGGAGCAGGAGAGCTGGTACTGAGGGTTTCCACTCCAGAGGGGGTGGGCAGGGCTGGACACCCCCCCCCCTGTCCCCGTCCCCATCCAGCAGCTCCAGGCAGGGACAAAGCCACCATCATGGGGTCTTTTATTTCCAGTGTGCCCAGCAAACCCTCGTC